>CM067223.1:22943007-23673006 GCA_034190945.1 Octodonta nipae
GTTAGATAATTTTTTCGATTGGTACGCGAGGTATGTGTTCTCATGTTAATTTAAGACACACAATGAAAGTCAATCGATATTGTTATAGGATATACAGGGTGTGCATAAATGTTATATGTAGCCACAGCAATGACATATGCATATTTAAATTTACTTAGATATAGGGCGGTGATTCAGATATGTTAGAAACAGAATGTTTGTTGGATGGCCACAAGTAGCTGTATATAGAGAGTGCTTAAAAAATAGAGAGTGTGCAATTATGATTATACGTCGTTAGAAAAAATAATTATAAAGTGTAGCCCATTAGCGGTTGAATTTACAGGGTTTTTGGCAAAAAGGGGTGGTGTAAATATGTGCTGGAGTAGAGTTATACAGTGCGGTTTAAAAAATATTACAATAAAAATGAAACATTTCGTAGCTCATATGTAGATAGTTAAATTATAGTCCAGAGTAAATTATAGTGACATAGGGTAGTTAAAAAAATTGTAGCTAAAATTTTTATATTGGGCAGTTCATCAGCAGTTACATATAAAGGGTAGTAGAAATATATTTGTGGTGGAATTATTATAAAGAGTATTTTAATAAATGTTAGAGAAATTAAATTAAACTGAATCATTTCATCTTGAGACAAATTAGTTTATACAGAATATCCGATTATCTGGTTATATGTACCAACATTTTTGATGAATCTTTGAATTTACGATTTAAGCTCGGTCACCCATGTACTGAATTTATTAAATGTACAAATGAAAATTGAATAAGTAGTAGTAATAAATTAAAACAGATTATTTTGAAGTTTCTAGTTATATCATTTCTACTCCATTACTATTCAATTCTTTCAATTGAATTGTCAATTACCTTATTCTGTTTTCTATATTATTTTACCGGTTAATAGCTGAATTATTTAATTTTAAGAAATTTCCTTGTAACTAAATTTTAGTATTTAATTTCCATTTACTGTCTCTGCCATATTAAATTAATAATTAGGAATTTTAACACAAATAAATCTATTAATTCTATATGAAAAAGTAGTTGAATTTCATTACTTATTAATTCAATAGTTCGAATTTAGACCTCAGGCGATTTTAGTGTTCAAATTTTTAGGAATATGGTTACGGAAATAAAGCGGGAAATTAGAAACAATTAATTTTAAAATATGAAAAACATATAGTTATATTCTCACAACGAACCCGTTCATTTGATGTATTGCATGCTGCGTTAGAAATAATTTTAATTTAATGTTTTCCATTTAATACTGTAATTTGCTCCCTAAAATTAATATTAGGGGTTTCTCCTTATTTTTTCGGTAAAACTCAGGTGAAGCCCTATATCTCTAATTTTTTTGAAAATTTTACTTATTATAGTTTCGGAATACTGTCGATTTTTGAGTTTCCCCCCCAGAGGTACCATTAAAATAAAAATTGCTTCATTAACGGTATTGTTATATACTCGGTGGGTTCAATTTAAATTTAAAAACTAATATTCACTACCACTTTGTAGAACTTTTATTTACATCAAATATATACAACAGCTGTTTTGAACATCAGAATAACAATTCTACATAAGCTTTTCGCTGCACTAACTGACTTCCGCGATTATGGTCGCTCCTTTTAAAACCAAACCTGCATCGAAAACTCTCGGAAAATTCATCATCAATTCTACTGCTGCCGAGAAATTTCGAGATCAATTTTTGTCCTAAAAGCGATCGATATCGTACTGGAATGAAACCAGGGCCGGCTTAGGGAAATTTCGTTACAGTATATACTCCTGATAGGGTCACCACACTACACACTAGTACCAAACTTCAACCTTTTCCGTCCAGTAGTTTTGGAGAAAATTGCTGTGATGTGAAAGAGGCAGAAATACGGAGTGATATAAAAAACCTACTTCAACTGGCTTAAAATAAAAACTGTTTAGAAACCATGTGCAATAAATCGCTATTTTCAGATATATATTCATTTTTATCTGATTTAAGGAAAAATTCTATTGATTACTTTAGCGTATTCTTATCTCTCCCTCTCTCTAATTTGTATTGTTTTCTAAATTTTCCACACTTTTTTATATATTTTATTATTACTGCATATGCTTATTTACCATTTTTAACGTTTTTTTGATCCAGTCTGTATAAACTATAGTTTTACTTATTTCAACCTCCTTGTATACGCAACTACTTATCTGCCACCCAATACAACATTTTTTGAACCACCCTGTATAACTTTAATTCTATTCCACCTTATATTTCAACCATCCTATATATGCAACTGTTTATGTACCACCCCATATCACATTTATTTGTAACGTTTTTTGAAGCCTCCTATATAACGGTAATTTTACTATTGTTCAATTGCGCACATTGCTTGCTGCTTGAATTTTCATGCCCGCACACACACACCTACCATCGTATACCTTATAGAAGTAATCGCTCACATAACAATTTTACTTATTGATATACTACACTAACGAAATATTGTGTGCCATTTTACTCGACTGTAACCCCCGTAAATAAAAACCGTTACAAACTTCCTATACGATATGCTTTCGGGTTATATCTTGACATTTTATCTAGATATTTATGATGAACATTTGATATTTACATTACCGTTTTTTGCACAATTTTTTCCGATTTTCAGAAAAACGGTAGGTTTTACTTTATAGGAAATTATACGGAATCAAACAGGAACATCTCTTTGTAGAATACAATTTTAAACATTCAGCTGGATTGAGTCGTTTTAGAGAAAACAGTGTGGATTAATTGAAATTCACTGAAGTATAGTCCCTTAATTACTGTGTATGAGTTTTATCTTCATTAAGAACAAAATACATAATAAGGCGAGCTCTAGAGGACTTTGAGGTATGATAGTACAACTGGTGAGAGAAGCGACAGAAGGAAAGAAAAAGTGCTTAGCTGGGACGTGAAATAAATCTTAGCTAGACTAAACTTATGATAATAGACAATGTGAAATCCTTTTACTACCGAACATCCCAAATGTAGATAAATTGGCATACCTAACATCCCTGCTAAGTAACCAAGGAAGGTACAAAAAAAAGAAATAAAAAAAGGCGAATGGCATTGGCACGAGAAGCCATGAACAACTTTATAAGAATATGGAAAGATCGTCACATGACAAGAAACACGAAGATCATGTCAGTCAAATCTTCTTGTACGGAGCGGGGAATCATAGAAGATGGAAACATCAGACATACGAAGAATAGATGCGTTTGAAATGTGGTGCTGGCAACGTATCTTACGGATTCGTGGACAGAGAAACGCACCATATATCTATATATATGAAAAGAGTTGAAGGGCAAAGACACACAACAAGACGGGAGAGTAACAACCTAGAAAAAATTATAGTATAGGGAAAGGTGCAAGGTAAACAACTGGGCAGGTCACCTGTCAGAAGTAAGGAAAATCACAAATACACCACCACAAACCCTATTAACTGAATTAATGACCAACAAACATGGGATACTAAATTAAATAGATGTACCTGATTTCAGGAGCTCACGATTTCTTACGTCACATTTTTTATTTTAGTTAGTTTAGTCGAATTCATTTTTATCGGAAAATTCGTTCTGTCGGTAAATGTGCATTTTGTATCCAACCAACAAACTTCCAAACTTCACTAAAATCCTGCTTTATTATTGAAGTTGAATTAAATAATTCATTGTCTTTGCTTAGGATGTCCCTAGGAGGTATACCCTTCTCAAAAAAATTCCAATCAGTAATGTTGTCATCGTACTTACCAACATATAATTGTCAGTTGTCACGTCAAAGATTTGTTAAAAAGCCTCCATTAGATTCACGATGATAATAACCTTAGCGGCACTAAAAGTGTAAAATTGACTGACTGCCTTAATGTGTCCACTCTCAACGGGCAGGATGGCGAACGGGCAATTACCCTCCATTAAACCTCTCAGTAATTGGTTCCCGGTTCTAATGTTATTATTCCAAAATGAAATGGTCTTTTTCAGTGTTGCGAAGCTAGCTAATTAATCACGTTCTTCTTCTCATCACTAATGGGGTCCAAATGTTCATTTCACCTAATGTTCAATTAGGCTAATGTACATTTGCATCTCCTGGCAAGCAACGCCGAACGTCGTGTTCCCGTCTTTGTCCAGCTCTCGGCTCTTTACTTTGCCTAATTGCCTTTTGTCGATTATGTACATCTGTCCTTATTCGATGGCTTTTTCCCCGAGTTTTTTTTCTTCTATTCTAAGTACTCTTACGCAACTTTAAAAAGATTATTAGCCTAAATGAATTCGACGAGATTGATTGATGGAGTTTTCGGAAAAAAATCATTATCAGATATTATTTGAATTGTTTTAATGCAAATCATTGAAACCTTAATGAATGTAAATGTGCATTTATTGATTTATTTAATTAAACTAAAGTAGAAATAATACGAATTACAAAGGTAAAGGAAAAACGCAAGCCAATTTGGAGTAGCTGTCATTGATGTACACTGTACACATACGAGGGGGCTCATAGAAAATAGTTCATTTAGAATTATAGTTCTGTAGCTAAAACGGTTTTTTTTCATGCGAGACATGTTTAAGTAGTTTCTAGATGTTCTACGCCTATGGTACGAATGCTCGGTAGTGTTTATATTTACTCCTTGTTTAGAGTTGCAAAATCAGTGTTTTTTGGCCAAATTTAAATTATAAGTGGTGTGTACAAGTTTATTAAGGCACTAGAGAATCCACGTGAGTTATATCCTGTATCAACGATTACTTATTTAGTTAGTTTCGCTTTTTTCAATTTAGTGTCATCATCTAACCTCTATATTGGCACAAGATATTTTCGATTTTTTTTATACTTTTGGCATTGGTGTACCATTTTAGATTGGTTTTATAGTACCAATTGTCTTATTATTGAGTAAAGAAATTTGAAGTACAAATAACGAGAACAAATTAGAGATGTCATCTATTACACAATGTGCTTACTGCAATAAATACTTTACAAATAGCCTCAAGATAGGCTGCTGTGTCTGCAATAAATCATAAAGCACTCATGTGTGGGCATCGCCTTAGAGGAAGTGAAAGTCATTAATGATAACACTGATAAAGGTTTAGAGTGGTCATGTTCCAAGTGTAGAGAATTCGGTAACGAGTTAAAAGGAATGAAAGCCCTCATTTTGCAGTTGGAGAATGACATTCAGCAACTAAAAACTAGATATGGTTCATCTGCCGTGGAACCTGAACTAGAATTAGATGGCGAAGATGCTGTTCACAGTATAATCCGGAAAGTCAAAGGACTAAGGAATCATAGAGAATATGGGAACAAGCCTATATCAATTACCTTTGATCATACACCTCGACAACACGATGCCTTTCGTATACTAAAGGAAGAGCTGAAGGACCGTGAACAGTCTGGGGAAACCAATTTACGAATTAAATACATCAAGGACGTTCCTCAGATTGTGGGAAACTAACGATGCCCCACAGTCCGCAATTCTTGGTGGGTTACTACCAGAATGTTCGCGGCCTCAAAACAAAAGTTGATACAATTTACGCGTCGGTCTCGGACAGCGAATTTGATTTGATTGCTCTTTCTGAAACTAACTTAAATTCAAGTGTGAACAACAGTGAACTCTTTTCGACGCAGTACAATGTTTACAGGAAAAGATTGGAAGCTTGATATTGTTGATCGTGTAAGTGGCGGCGGCATACTTTTAGCAGTGAATAGCAGATTTATCCCAAGTGTTGTGAACTGTACATATATAAATACCAACTTTCCTTATGCTGTAGTTGTATATATTCCACCTGATATTGACCTGAATTCTTTTGAGCAATTCTTTGAATCTTTTGATCAACTAGATTTTATGTGTAAGGATGAGGTTATTATTTTAGGTGATTTTAATCTACCTGCCTTTGTACATCACGATCCAAATAACAGAAAGTCTTCAATTATGAATAACTTTTTAGCAATTTACAATTTACACCAGTTTAACGATGTTAGAAATTCCATGGATGATGTTATTAGATTTGGTTTGCTCCAATTTAGATAATATTACTGCCTCACATGATTGTAATCCGTTAGTTCCCGAAGATAATTATCATCCAGCATTAGTTATTAACTTTCAATCTAATCCATGTCCTAATTCATATAACTTCAGGAAAGCAGACTTTGCTTCGCTATATTACTCTCTTTCTTGTGTAGATTGGTCTTTCTTAAGATTTTTACTAACGTAGATGCTTGCTTAGAGTTTTTTATACAACTTTGTATAATATCTTTGATGCGCATGTTCCGCGGTTTAATACACACAAACGTATATATCCTAAGTGGTTTACCTTTGACATAATCAAAATATTAAAAGAAAGGCTAGGTTGCATAAGAAATTTAAGAAGTCTCATAATATCACTCATTTCGAAGAATTCAAACATTTAAGGGCCGTGGTGAAAACACAAATTACCACAGTATATAAGGAATATGTTAAAAGTATCCAGTCTTTAATACGAGTTGACTCGAAAGAATTCTGGTCGTTTATACGTGATACAAAGGGTATATCCAGAATTCCTGGCAACATCACATTTAATAATGGGTTTCTTACGGATCCGCAAAGTTTACATCTGGATATGACGGTGTTCCGTCTTTTCTGATTAAAGATTGTGCTGGAGTTCTGGATGTTCCTCTTAGTATCGTATACAACCTATCATTAAGATCCTTAACGTTTCCCACTTCTTGGAAATCAGCTAAAATATGTCCGGTATTTAAATCCGGAGACAAATCTGCTATCGAGAACTATAGGCCAATATCTATATTGTCGAATTGAAGAAATTAAATTAGTAGCTTTTTCGAGAAATTGAAAATATTTTGGAGTTTTATTTTCATTTTTCCAAACAAATTTTAATCAATCAATAATTAAATAATAATAATAATATATCCATTATACAAATTAATTTAATTTCACATTTAAAATGATTTTTGAATTTAATAAACTTGCAACAGCGCATGCTGCCACCTACAGTCTGTATATAGATTCATTTGACATTAAATTAGTTACTTTAATTTAAAAAATAAGATATATAAAACTATAAGTTTGAATAAAATTTTGACAGGGGCGGCATTTTTTCCGGTGCCCAGGGGAAGGGCGGCATAAAATTAAATTCGGTCCTGGCTTCACTCCACGATTTTCGATCGGTGTGAGCTTTATTGACCCGAAATGTTTCGTGACAAGCTTGTTTGAGTGGCCCGTTCGTTCACCTAATTTGACCTCACTAGATTTTTCTTGTGGGCATATTTAAAATGGGTCTACTAATGAAAAAAATGTTACGAGTACATTAGAAATATTTATGCTACCTCTTCCGTTCTTAAGGTATATGAGGGAAACCGGACTAAGTATCGAACAATGATAAGTGGGAACTGTATTGCTTTTTCAAGGACATAACCATCAATTTATTTTTTATAGAGAGACAATTTTTGTTGAAGTATCGATCAAACATTGAGAGCATAATTCATCGAAATGCTAATAGTTATGTTTTATAAAAATAATTATTATACTCGTTACACCGGTGTTTATTATCAAATCTAATAAGTAAAATTTATTTATAAAATTTATTATATTAAATGGGGTAGTTTCCGAGTGAGAAGCGCGCCCAATTTGTGAAATAGTCCACGTTTCGGTCGCTGTCTTGAAGCCATTATTACGAGACAAAAAGGAAATTAGGAATGAACTATGGTTTAATTTGAATTCGATTCCTCAATCTCCCTACTCCCTAAGGCATTTTATTAAATTATATATTTCAGAACTCGATCAAACTCGAGGTCTCAATATGTAATATTTTGATTGAATTACATAGAAAAATCATGTATGCTTTTGTGATTTAGACAAACTAAGTCTACTTTTTAGGGGTTTGTGTCCTTTATGACATAAGATACTGTATAGGTTGCTGAAAGTCAAACATTATATTTCACTTTGTAAATTCGGGAACGGAGAAATTGAGTGTCTTTTTACTTTAAGTTCCCCGAAAACGCTATACTGTTGTATTTTAACGTAAAACTAATAAAAAAATCTTTTTAGGAGTACCTACAGAGTTTTGGTAAACTAAAATCATTCAACACAGAACAAACATCTTTGAAATTTCATTCAGATGGGATTCATAATAGTTTGGCAGGGGTGACATGAAATTGTTCCCGACTGGGTAGTTTTCCCTCAAATCACTGTCGAATACAACCTTTTACGTCTTCCCAGAAAATATGGTTTAGTTTCAACTAAAATAAAGTCGAGGAAGAGGAAAACGAAGAAAAGAAAAGATAGAAATAATAATTTGATCAGTGAAATCGACAAGACATTCAAAATCGATTGCTAAATTTCCTACACCAAACCAAACTTGCTATATTTAACCAAGTTTGGTTTACTCCATGAAAATGACAACCTAAAGTTGTTGAAACGACGTCGAATATTTTAAATAAAGGTTTGGTTCTGGGGTGCAAAACTGTGTTTTTATACAATTGTGACAGAACAAAGGTTCCACAGCATATAGGTCACACACAAGACTATAAAGGAAAAAATAATTACTTAAGCCAATATAATTCCATGTTTTTAAAATGACCTAAAAAGTGTAAAATAAATAATTTCTCCCAGCCCCATACAGATTGATGACAACATACAGATTCCTCACCAGATTGCCCTGAAAATGTTTGAAATACAAACATAGAGCAATGCTATTGATAATAGCTAGTAGAGGTGTGCTCATAAAATTACATAGCAAGTTTAATAACATTTAGTGTATGCGCTCCTCTGTATGAGGTTGGGAGAACTGATTATAGCCCCACAACTTACATAGAGTTTAATTATTGCTAATATTATTTTTGTTTTAAAGTTTGTTTAAAATGTTCAATTTAAAATGATTAACAATTCTGAATAAATATAATATATGTCTGTAAAACGTCACGCAATCATCAAAAAAAGTTCATGTCCCGATGCCATTACAGTTCGTATGATGTACCCACGGGAAGTTGTCAGTATCTTTCATTGGCCATTAGCAAGATTGAACCCTCGGTGTTGTTCTTCCCCGAGCTTCCGGAGCTTTATCCACGTTCTACCCCTCCGGTTCGTCATTGAAAGAAATTGTTTCCTGTGCGTCTGAAAATGAATTAATGCATTACAAACATACATTATTGATTAGAGCTAATGTAAATGCTGCTAATTGTAATTCGTGAATTGCCCACCTACACAGGCTCTACGCCCCTCGTTTCCTGTTCTCTTTCAATAAGCTGCTACCTTTTACAAGAGATCCTAGTGCTAGTGTTTTCTTTACATATATTATTTATTAATTGTGTTTATTTTGAGGATCAGTTCGTTATATGAAGGACCGAGGTCCATTCGAAACAATGTTATGAAAAATAACATTCCCATAAAAATAAAAGGTTACATTTTATCTTAAATTCATATAATTCTTATATGTCTTTAGAACAATAGCATAAAAAAGACGGTTTAGTCTTAGGACCATTTAGACCTTACTAACGACAAAATGTTTCAAAATGACTGGAACAGGCAAAGGTGACAAAGGTTTAGGAAAAGGAGGCGCGTGATAATACCAAAGTGTAGCAAAACCAACCATAAAAGTGATTTTTTTAGACGTATGTCAGGAAATATACAAGGTAATCAGAGAGGTGCTTGAAGTGGTCCTTGAAATTACCAATCAATGGCAAAACTGTCACACTCATGGATGTTTTTATGCTTTGAATGGATCTGGACGTACCTTGTATGAATTTGGTGGGCAATTAATTCATTGATGCACAAATAAATAACTGCCCAATTGCAAGGGAAAGTTTAACTTTACATACGATTCTCTCAGATTTTAAGATGCAGAGGTTTCTCGACATAAAAAAGGTGTTGCTTTATTATTTTTCAAACAACTTAAACAACATTAATGAGGCTGGTGTGGCGGAGTGGTTTAAACTTATCTTACTGCCTAAATATCCCGGGGTCGATTTCCGGTTTAGGCAAACTTTATTTACAAAAAACATAAAAAAAGAGTTTAAAGATTAAAAAATTTACTGTTCACATGTTATAAAATTGAGTATTTTAAATTATTTTGCAAGTTATTCTGTCTTCATTCAGAAATTGTGGGGACATCTCTCTTGTGCAACTGTTAGGACTGAAGTCTTGGTTGCTCGCCCCCTTAATTCCGGCCTTTATTACAGAGTTTCTGAGTGTGACCAAATATTCCCAGACAAGAATTTAAAGAAATTTGTTCATGGGTCTCTCAGCGGCCAAAGAAACATTTTTGTAGGATTCACCTAAAGTGAATTTGCACAAAAACAATCTTTAAAGCACATAAATCTGAAAAATTTCCTAATATCACGCATTCATATGTTGACACTGGTTTTGAAAGCGATTATAAGAGCAATGAGAAAGTCATCATGAGAACAGAGGTTCATAGCTGATTCTGCTTTTTCAAGGATGAGACAAAAAACAAAATAAATGTTACTTAACTTGCGGTTACTCAATTCATTTCATCTTTTTCTCAGGAACACTTCAGAACTTCACTTTTTATTCAACTTGTCACAATGATGAACAAATTCTAAATGAGTAATAGGTATGAAGAAATAATAATTGGCCTCCCGAAATTTTCAGGTACAGTATGTATACACTCCTGTGTATACATACTGTTTTGTATATTGTGAGATATTAATCTGTATTCCTATACTGGTTGATCATATAACTCAGAATGTCCATGAGGAAGAATTTATGTAGAGACAACCAGAAATGCGAAATATTTTTCGAAATGGCCCTCCTATACTTTGTTATACTTTTAAAAGTCAAATACCTGGCTGTTCCAGGATAAAAGTGAGGGAGTGAAATACCCATGTACAGACAAAATGATTAAAGAACTTTTCAACAATTTTCCAAAAATCACTTATCTGTAGTCATGTTTTGAGAAAGAAAACTCTAGTAATCTAATGATAATTCTTTTCAGTTAAAATCAAAATAGAATAAGTTATGAATAATATTAGAACACAAATCGAGTGTGATATAAAATCTGCTTAACTGAAGAACGGAATTCGTGTAGTGTGTAGTGTGTACATACACACACATTGAAGAAGAACTAAATAATATAGGATAAATGGTAAAAATGTGTTCATTAGCTATTATGTAAATGACATTACATGTCTCGTAAACATGAGACTGTAATTAAACTGCGCAACAAAATATTCTTGATATCGACGATTTAAGACGATTAGATATTTACTATAGTAAACAGAAGTAGTTTTTCAAAGTCGTGAACAGATCAGGATATGCATGAAACATGTATTAAATACAGGTACCGCTCAGCTTCGTGGGACACCCTGTATATGAAATATGTCAAAAGAGCTGAATCACTACTGAAAATATTCAGGGAAGATTAACAATTCCTATTCTGTGCGGATGAAACTGACCCTTCAGTATGCAAATTTAGCCAGAATTGTACTAGGCCAACAAAAACTCTATTACTAAATTTATGCTGTGTTTGACTATCTTAGCAGAAAGAACGGCACATCATATGGCAAAGGAAGCAACAGTAGACAGTAGAGTCATCTATAGATGCAAATAAAGACACTCTACATTTGGAGGAATTTTTGTAAATTAGTAAAATGAGCAAATTACTATACGGGTATATATATATATATATATATATATATATATATATTTGTTTTTAAGTTTTCGCGGGCACTAAATGTTTTAGGTGGTTTCCTGGAATTCATCCGCGTAGTTGATAACTCATCCCTGCCGGGATCGATGGTAAAATGACGACGTTTCGGCAGAGTCACATCTGCCCTCTTCAGGTCGGTTCGCATAATTCTCGTAGCCTTCAGAAGCGAAAGTGTTAAGATCGAGTGACATGTACTTGTACAATGGTCACTATGATTTTGTGTCTAGGAGTTGATGTTTAAAAAATTATATTTCCATTTACACTTTGAATAATATAACCCAGGCAGAGAGAAAAATCAATTACAAACTTGTGATATATGATACCCAAAGTATCCAGCACCCTTTCGTTTTTAGAACGATGCTTAAACGAACCGTAAAGTCTGAACAGTGTAGAAAATTGCTACTGGAGTTTAACATGATCCAACAAAAGGCTGTCTAATGTGAGTAGAGCATGGTCTGTGAACCTTCAGCTTTAGGGAAAATGCTGAAAATCTTCATAAAACGCGAAAATTGAACGGATCTATATTTTGTTTCTGTGTTACGACAGCTAAGATTTAAATGAGAATAACCTAGTAAGTTTTCTAGGGTCACTGAATCCGAATCTGACATTCATATGACTCCATTAGGTGAAGGTCTTTTGAAGGTCAAAATAGCTAATGCAGAACAACCATTCTAACGAGATGTTTTTGGTCTCACTGGTCCATGTGATTCCAGAAAGTAAGACTTAAGGCCTACACAATGTCAAGATTAGTAAAAAAATTATAATGTGTGTAAATTATACGTTTATTCATGTATAATTTTTCTAGCTAAAAGTGGAATACTCATAAGACCGAAGACACCGTGAATCTAACCCGAGGTGGTAAGGAGAATGTGACGTAATAGTCACGAAAGAGACATTGTGTTCAATTCCAGATGCCGACTAGCCACCGAACTCACGACCTATCAAATCTCCCACAGGTAGTAATGACGATGATTTATAACATTCATATTACTCCATTTTAACTTGATATGGTCGAATCTTGTCTCCTTTGTAACCTCGCTTTCGAAATCAGTGAACTCAAAGACTTAGAATGGTTGTTCTACTACATTCGTAGTTAGTGAAATTTTCGAGTTTTCTGAACATTTTCACCCTTATTCTGATCCCTTTCAGCCTTTTTCAGTAATCTGAAGGGTGACAAAACATTTTCTAGTTCAAGAGCGCCTTCAAAAATTTGATAGGTATGCACTGGGAAGGGTTTTTATTGTACCAATATTCGATAAAGCAGGGATTTTCTACATATTAAGGACTTTCAGAAAGTTTTCAGTATTTTTTTAAAAGGAGAGTAATGGAGCAATCCTTATGATGGAATGGAATCGTATTCAGATAGTCAAAATACATCAGGTATATATTTTTTTTGTATTCCAGTGTAATCAGTAAAAATCAATAAGTATATATATATGTATATATATATTGTTTAGTTATTGCATTTGAACAATAAAATCATTTCAAAAGTTTTAAAACAAATACACGGATTAAGGTCGCCAATTGCCGTAATGGAGACGAAATTGTGGTTCATCCTGCATAAATTTATATAAGTGGGATTCCCCAAAATTTGTCAGCAAAGTTTGAACGTTAACTTTTCCTTTAATAAGAGATCTCTCAAAAACTTTATTACCATTAAACTTCGCTTTCTACGTACACCCGAACAAATCTTCCAAAAACACTCTTGTATATCAATACACTAACAGTTAAATTCAAATGAAGACATCTCCTCAGCTTAACCTTAATGGAATGTAGTGAATGGAGAAGAAGGCACGCCGGCCGCTCTCTCTCCATCATATCCATCTCTGTTCCGCCTTGGATCTGGCGACGCTGATATGCGAGAGGCACTCAACTTAATGAAACGAGTAATCCAAGAGGAGCTCTTCGCCTAATCCATCTCGATGCATTCCTTTTGCGTTTTAATATTCATCTAAAACACTTCTGGATGCTGCCTGTGGAGCATCGGAATAGATAAAGATGGAAAAAAGAGGAGAAACAATTGCGGAAACAGCACTTAGGTTATAACTGTTGGAGGAGAAGGTGTTTTTAATTTGGACGATATTATTACTGGAAGTTTATGCAACAATTATTGTTTTCTCAGATATGTATAAAAGTTTCTCGTAATTATTTTCTAAGTAACTCGGACAGTATTTTTTATGGAAAAATAGATACTTAAGTTATATCTGAGTGATTGAGAGGATAAATTGATGTTTTCGGTACTTACCCCAGATGCTGCGAAACAGGCAGCAGGGAGTATCGTATATAATAGTGAAGTGCGATAAGTATGTGGAAACTGGCCTGCAAGCTTGTTGTATCCTTTAAAAAATTGCTCTTATGATAAACTATGATATTTCAATATAACTTTTCTTCTGTAACTCTTGTATTAGATACTACAGAACATGTTGTCCATCAAACTCTAAAAGCCTTTGTTTGCGGTAAATAGGTTCTAAAAGTTGAGTTATTTTACTCCAAGCATTGCATAGCAACAAAGTGGGTTTGGGTTACAGACTCAACGTTCTAATCGCGTGGATGAGAGGCTTTAATAAGCATAAAGTCTGAAACAACGGACTTGTTTTCAATTTAAGTGCTCTCAAAGCCAAACTTTTTATCCCTTTGCCTGCTATTACAAGAATAGAGCGATTATGGAAAAACTGCGAGTTTGAGGGACTATCTTTTACAGTTTTGGCCTTTCAGATTTTAGATCGACCCAGAAACGAGAGTATATTTTGCTGAAAAATTTTGGTGTGCTGAAAGGCCCAAATTGTCGAACTGTCTTAAAGTATAAGTTTTAGCCTTTCAAATCTTGTTTTTTTCCCTGAAATATTGCATTTACAGGTTTCTTTTAATTGCTTGTGAATGGGTGGTTTCTAGGGGTTGGTTAAGTTTGGGGTGTGTAGGATTGAGGTTGGTTTAAGGTTGCTGAGTTAGTGTTGTCAAGTTTGAGGTTTTTAGATGGGGATCGACCGACATCTAGGATTTTCCGAAAAACTAGCACACCGAGGTTCCGAATATGGAGCCGTTCCCGTGTAACTGCTGCTCCTAGGATTTACAGGAGAACCTTAATTACACGGAACGGCTCCAGATTCAGAACCTCTGTGTGCTAGTTTCCCCGAAAATCCTAGATGTCGGTTCAACATCTCGCGCCTACAAATTTACTGTTATGTATCATATACATAAATAAGTGTTCGAGGAGGACATTCTATTCTGGGAAGCGCAACTGAGGAAGGTTCCCGACCAGGAACAATATATATCATATATATATATATATATATATATATATATTATATATATATATATACATATATATATATATTGTCTTGCGTACAAAAGAATGACACCTCGAAGAGAGTATAGGTGTGTTTAGTTTAAGATTAGTGAATTTGGGATTTGGAAATTTGAATTCGGTGTACAATATGTGAATAGCGGTTGCAGGTTTCTTAAAATTTAGAATTTTAAAATGCAATTAAAAGGTATTTAAGCAACCTAAACGCGATTTCAAACGTTGAGGCTTTAAGATAGTTGAAATAGTTATCCGGTAAAAAAAAATTATACGATGCTACATAGCTGTAAAAATGGCCAAAAGCTGCCATTTGTGCTCTTTTACGTTAGGATATCTCGGAAGCCCGAGCCAGTTGCGCTATTTCGACCCGACTGCATCAAAGGAAAAGTAAACCCTGGTTTCTGACTGAGATTAAACTAAATTTTATCGGCCTCTGCTATCAGAGTTTCACACACATTAGTTGAATGCGAGTTTGTTGTTATAGTATGAAGTGGTGTATAATGAAAACAAAGGACTTTCGAACTTCATACCCACTAAAACTAATGATTCATGTGTTCAGAACTATCAATCACCAAACACAAGTTTCTGAAAACCAAAAGTCAGTAGATTGCTAAGCTTTGCAAAATGTAGGGACATTTAGGAGTTGTACACAGAAAACAGTAAGCCTTTGTGTGCATTAAAATCTACATCTACAATACTTTCAATCACCAGAGTAAAATAGTTTAAGTTTTAGGAGCAGTAGAAAGAAAACAATTGACTTTTAGAGGCGCTGGGGCGAAAGTCATTTTCATAAAGATTCTGCTGAGTCCGTTAAGGACATGGTATAAGACAATAATGTACTTCGTATGCAAATATGAACAGTCTTGAAAACGGCGTATGGTACAAATTCGGGAGAAAATAATGAACCGGTAAAGTGGCAATGAGAAAAACTAGAAATAATTTGAAAAAAAAATTGTGTGAATAAGTGAAGACCTACAATTGAAATGCTTACTTTATACAGAATCTTTCATTTTATGGTATACTGAAACTTACTATATGTTCTATGGGATTATAGATATACAGGGTGGTTAAACAATTCGTAGAAACAGAAATGTTTTATAGGGTATCCTACACACACTTATATATATATGATTGTCTAAATATACGGCAGAGTAGAATTTAGAATTATAAGTTACAGAACGACGTTAGACAATTTCATAAATGAAACATTTTTATAGGGAGGCCCATAGCATTCGCTTATACATGATGTGGATTGAAATTATCTTTATACAGGGCGGTTCGAATAATGATATAAAAATAAATAGGCTGTTGCATGTACACAGGATAGTTAAAATATAGTGCGGAGTAGAATTATAGTTATACAGGGAAGTTAAAAGAAAGTACCATCACGTAATGTTATACTGGGTAGGTCCTATGGAGTTACACAGAGTGGTTAAAACATATTATAAAGTGGAGTTATTATAAAAAGTGTTTGAATATATGCTAGAGAATTAAAATTAAAATTAATTTACATAGCAAATGTCCGATTGTTTGGTTATATGTACTCACAGTTTTGATGTAGCCTTGAATGTAATAGTGAAGCTCCGTCACCGAGGTAATTTTTGTAATAAATTTGAAAAGAATTTTTGATTAGGGACTGAAAATATTAAATTTCACTAGATGTGTTACAAGGCCCTTTGTGTATTTAAAAAATAATGGAATGTAAGCCTCAGCCGAATAGGGTTCAAGATATGTCTGTTTTTTTAGAATGTGATATCATAATCGAAAAGTGACGACTTCCGGGATTTTTTATAATTGAGTATAATATCTGAAGTAATGAATTCATTGTATTTGGATGTTCTACACAGTTTATTAATTCAAATAGGTGAGGAAGCTATAGAACTAAGATTTCAACTCGAAATGAATCGATTCTTATTTGGAATGCTTTATCGAGAGCATATCGAAATCACTGCTTAACCCTATCCTGAAACCAAAATCTCGGAAATAAATGGGACAGAGAAAGAAATGAAGCACTGATGTACTAAAAGAAGCCCTTGTTCGAGCAGTCGATAAGCGCGTACATCCTAGAGAGAATTAAGGCAAATTGCGAATGCCCGCGGTACGGAGTGAGAGAGACTCCCTAAACTCCCTAATTAACTGGAAAACTTTCATGGTTCCCTTGCATTGAGGACTAATTAATGTTCGGAGCTCCTGGAGGCAGCGTTTAACCCGCTCCGGGGTTCCTGGGCCTGCTACGATGTTTGGCCCTTATAACGGTTGGCCCGCTGGTTTCGGATTGATACTTTATAGTAACCTAATTCTTGGGGAATCTGTGACACAAGGAAAAAGGTCATTGAGAAAACGCAGTTTACAATTCTCTTTCGATTTTATGTTGAAAGAAGAAAATAATTTCTGAACTTAGTGGTATTCTGAGAGTTACCCTTTAATTTGTAACTTTTCTTAACTGCACAGTTACTACTTCTAAATAGAGTTTGTGCAAGAACTTGTTGTTATTTTCTACTACAATAGACAATTTAAAAAGGAAAATTAAATGTGAAAAAAGTTGTCTGTTTCAGAATCCACTAAAACTTTTTTATTAAGCTTATTAATAAAATTGTGCTATTATTCCATTGTTCCATCTTTTGCCGAGAAATTCTAAGTAGGAAATAAACACCAAACAATTTTTTATTTAATTACATTTTGGTTTCGCACAAACACGTATTATTCTTCTAATTATGTATTTGTTAGTCAATTTTTTGTTGTATTTTGATTGTCTTCTGTTGCATATTGGTTTCATAAATCGTTACTTTCGTAAGGCACTTTTTGTGTTGGATTTAGTTTATGTTTTAGCTTTATTTTAAATATAGTCAACTTTTCAACAAAAGGAAAAACTATATTAAATTTGTTTTTTCGGCCTAAGATCTGTGAGATAATTTGAGTTATAAATTGTAAATCCAAATATGTATGATGTTTTATTTTTTTTGTTCTTTGTCTACTCTCTCGATTGTACTTAAATTCTGATATTGTAAAATGATATATATTAAGTAATAAACCCGGGGATTTTTTTAATTTAAAAATTTGGATTTGTTCCAAGGAACATGTTTGATAATAATTTCTGCTATAATTTAAAATTACTGTGTTTTCAAATAAAGGGAAAGTGGGTCCAGTTTGCATTACGTGATTAGAAAAGGTTGAATCTGTTTTTTGTGATCTATAATATAGAAGTTATTACAGTCCGAACATATAAGCTTATAATAATACACCCCTGACCAGTTTTATACATTTTCTTTGTCTTTAGCATCAAATAATAAGTTTGATAACTAAAATGGCGGTTTAAAACTTACTTTTATGCCGTGAGATGATAAAATTCTGGCTATTTTGTTACTGCTGTTTTCGAAATAAGATAAAGAAATGTATTTTATTGGACTTTCTTAACAAAGGGATAAATACTTTGATAGGTTAGTTGAAGCTCTTTGCGTGAATAGTATTTTTTGAACTAATAACAGTTTACACCACTAATTCACTGGTATAAGCTCAATAAGGACCCAGGGTCCCAAGATCCTTTAGAGGCCTTTGGGAGAAGAAGAAACTTCTGAAGAATCCGAGGCACCAGAATTAATAAAAATTTGATCATTTTGTTAACTTAAGTAGTATTAAATATTAATTAAAATAAACATTCGGTTAAGATAATTTTTGACTTTACAGTCACAATTACATGGACTAGTGGTCGCCCAGTGGTCGAAACTCGATCCTATTTCATGAAATTGTAAAACGTATAATTTTATAAGAAACAGGGTTGTGGAGAAATCGAAGAAGTAGATGTAATGACCAAAATTGTTCACTCATATTGACAAATCTATAAAATCTATAAAAAGAAAATATAAATGTAATCAAATTTCGGTATGCGAAATATTTTTGGCAAATGAATGACCCCCCAAATTTTTGGCTGGAACCGCTCCTGGGAAAATATTCGATATAATAATTGGAAGATTGTTCTTTGCAACCCAAAAGTTTTCGTCATTTGCAGTTTCAATCAAGTTCAGGAATATTAAAGAAAAGAGAGGACCAACAACCCTAGGAGAACTTAAATATTTAATACATTCTCTATTGTCCCATGTCTGACAATTTTTTACACAACACCCTCGGGAAGGTTGTCACAATAATATATTAATCAAATAATTAAATTCACATTAAAAACAGAATATTTAATATGAAAGTCCGAAAAATCAATACTGATCTACTATATTGACTATTTTATTACTAAACACTAACAACAGTTGTATGACACTTCCAGAAGTACATGCTCTAAGAATATATCTAAAGATCGTTCCATACATAATTACTCAATGTATTGACTGTCTGGCGGCAGCAGCACTGTCAGTTGTTTGGCGATGACAGTTTGAACGTAAATAATGAATTTTTATTATATTTTATTTAATGAATGAGCCAATATTATAAACTAATATTAGCGTTCTGCACTGATGGTCGTCAGTAGCTACTAAACAAAACAAAAATGAAGAAAATCGGTTGAGAGACAGGAGAAAATGGTACCTAATTGTTTTGTCTTTGCCTATTTATATATAGATATAGATACTATTTAAATATTTTTGTACAATTATTTTTTCAAATTAATACTCTATTTGGCATTAGTCAGAGTATGGTTTGAAAATTGATATCCTGTCCGAAAAAATGTTCTAATAAGCTACCTGAGACATGCTTGCCATTGATTCGCCATCCCCGCTCTATATCAAATTGAGGAATGTCTAAGGTTGCTGGATGACGTCTTAAGATATTAATGCGGACCTACCATATTGTTGGCCAGTCCAGAGGCTCTATGTCAGATTCTTGCATATAAGCCATTGAGTCGTCAGTAGTATGAAGTTTAGTGTTATCCTGTTATTTGGTATAATTTGTAGGTGTACTAAATTTATTTATTTGGTAAACACAAAAATGGGCTTCTTCAGACTTCGAGTTGAATCGTATACACAACAGATGAGTATACAGTACAAATACAATACATTATCTTAAAGCATCGATGAGGAAAACAGCAACCACAAATCCAGGCAATTTCTTGCTATTATACTTTCTTTCGTTACAACTTTCATATATTTATCTGTTAGAGAAAAAAAGTTAGGGGAGAAAACTCTAATGACAAGTCGTCCTTTTTGCAATGACTTGTCTTCACTCGATTCTTAGTGCTTGTAGATGTAAACTTAGTATTTGTTATTTGTTCTTTGTTACATACAAACTTAAAAATAAATATGTATATTCTGGAGGATGCGCCAGTACAAGAAAATGTGTAATTTAATAAGCAAGTAGTGAACTTTATCAGTTAACATCTAGATGTCAGCTTATAATGTACAAATTATATCTACTCACTGATAATTATACAAAATATACTGAACACTTTAATTTTGAGTTTCATTTACATATGTTTTCATCTATCCTATCAATTCAAGTAAGGTACCATAAGACATGTTACTAAGCTCATACCTACTTTATTGATAATTTATTACTTCAGACTTTTCGAAGAAAGAATTAATATGAGAGATTAAATTATTAAGTCTCCATGGATGTAGTCATTTTTCTAAAAGGACAAGAAAAACCATAATAATCTTGGCGGGCTGTGGTATAATTTATGGCAAGCTTATCTCCATCGGTACACGAATAAATTAAAGTCAAGCATCCCCACTTACTCCTCCACCCCCCCCCCCCGTAAATTATTTGGATTTCTTAAATCTGAAAGCTGCATAATGCATAGTTAATTAATTACTAATTACAGACACACACACATATACACAC
Source organism: Octodonta nipae (assembly GCA_034190945.1). Taxonomy (NCBI): domain Eukaryota; kingdom Metazoa; phylum Arthropoda; class Insecta; order Coleoptera; family Chrysomelidae; genus Octodonta; species Octodonta nipae. The sequence continues at coordinate 22,963,733 of CM067223.1, forward strand.
ATTACTGAATTTCCAATGTTGCTTGCAGAAATATTTTTCTTAATCACTCAATTCTTGTGGGGTTTATATTATTTGTAATTTGCAGAGGGCCCGGCTAGCTACATATAAGGTAGCATATGTTGTTCTTGTTATGGTGCCGCGTGATAGATTTGTGAAAGTTGGTAGCGGGTTCCCATTGGGGTAGCTGATTAGACAGCACAGTTGCGACATCGAAATATAATCAGTTTTTCACAGAACTTAAAGCTTTGTTGGTCTTCTCTCCGTAGAAGAATTCTATGTTTAGGCGTTGAGTTACACGTTTGGAAGAAAGTGAAAAACCGTTCAACTGGAAGTAAATCAGTTTATTTCTCTATTTCAGATTCAAGGCCGTAGCCAGCGGAGGTTCTGGGAGTTCAAACTCCCTGAAATTTTCGAGTTTTCAAGAAATTTCAAGATTTAATTCTAACTAAGTAGTAATCTTTTTCATAATGCCGTATCCAGACCTTCCACGAGGCTACACGAGGAAACGCGAGTGCGAGACTATGAACGGTGCACTTGTGTCCTTTCGTCTTGCCTTGCCTCGTTTCGCTTTCGCTTCGTTTTGTGTTGGTTTTTCAGGCCGGATCAAAGGAGGCAAGAGAATAAGGCGAGAGAATCAGTGCTCCGGTCAATTTAGGCCTAAATCAGGAGGAATGTTTCAAAAATTTATAAGAATATAAGAATCTGTAACTTAGTAAAATTACTCAAAATACAATTATAAAAGAAATCTCAAAACTCTTTATCGTTACGGTCTATGTAAAAAAATTGGCTCAAGGTCGAAGGTAAAAAAAAAATTTGTTTTCGCGATTTTCAGCAAAATAGTGAGATTTATCGAAAAATTACCTCAGATAAAAATTGTAGACCATAAAATTCTCTACAAAAATGTTTGAATAGTCTTTTCTAAGAACCACCGTTTTAGAGATATAACGCTTTAAATAGTTCAATAATTTGTAATATTCATAATGCTTTGCCGGAGTTTTCCAAGCCATCTTTGAGGTAGTATACTTGGCGTGTTTTTTAACGTTGTTTCCCCAGTAGGCCTATTCTACGGGTCTGTTGTGATTTTGTTTGTTTCGGAACTATTGCAAAATAATATTTATTAATAAGCGTTGGTAAAAATAAACGCGGTGTAATTACAAAAAAAGTTGCTAAATTTATTCATCTCAATCATAATTTTCGAATATTTCTGCTTCCTCTTCTGTTTCTTTCAGCGCCAGAAAAAATGCTGAACACAATATTTAGCAACTGCAAAAAGGGATGTGGTTGCAAAAACCGTTTTGTTTCCTGACCTGTACACATTGTCAAGGCCGGTCGTGCTCTAATGTTGAGTCACCAACTGTAAAGGACTCCTATGATACCAACGACGAATTGCTATTCTGGCAATTTATTGCTTCCAAATTGAAGAAGGAGAAAAAGAAGAAGAAGAACGAGAAGAAGACGAAGATGAAGAAGGAGAAGAAGCAGAAGAGGAAGCAGAAATATTCGAAAATTATGATCCAGATCAATAAATTTAGTGACTATTTTGTAGTTACACCTCTTTTATTTTTACCACCCCTTATTAATAATATTACTTTGCAACAAACAAACAAAATTACAACAGACCCGTGGAATAGGTCTACTGTGGAAACCACGTTTAAAAAAAACGCGCTAAGTACACTACCTCATAGGTGACGTGGAAACTTGTGCAAATTATGAGAATAACAAATTACTCAACTTTTAAACCGTTATATCTCTTGGCTCTTAGGAAATAAATTATTTGTAGAGCATTTTATGGTCTGAGGTAATTTTGCCATAAAACTGACCGTTTTGCTGAAAATCGTGAAAAACTCTTTTTTTTTACCTTAGACAATTTTTTTACACAGACTGGAACGATGAGGACTTTTGAGATTTATTTTATAATTGTATTTTGCGCAATGTTACCAAGTTACAGCTTCTTATGAATTTTTGTAACTTCGAATATGTGAACTGACCGGATTACAACGTAGCCGGCCACTGAATAAATCGAGAGTGTGAATAACTAGCACTCCTGCAGTCTTCATTCGCCAAGACTCGTACCGAGGGCCTCCAGGAGGCGCCTCGTGAGAGTGTAAGAATAAATTTTATATGTCTACAATTTTATATATCCTGGAAATACATGAAGAAAAATATAAATTTTGCAGTCTGTTCAGCTTATTCCCAATCAATAAATGATCCAACTCATACTGACATTTTTTTTGCAACGGCCTTGTTCAAGTTTAAAATTTGCACCCATTGCGTCAAGGTCTCACTCATCTGTAAGTTGCTGGGTAAACTCCTTGGTTATACCTACATCTCGAAGGTTGTAGCATCAACTGATTGATTGGCGTTTACCGGCTACTCCGGTGTAGTTTGGAGTACGTCACATCTTTATCAATTTTCTCAATTTCTATCGCCAAACATCTGTTTTTCAGGTCTCTCATGCTCTGCTATGTACACCTAGTTTAACCTCCGGTTTAGGATTTCTAAAAAATTGTTTGGAATTTTATACATCAAATTGGCTTTTTTGCTATAGATTGTAAAATGCAGCCAAGATAATTTACACTTATTTTCTGGCGCACTGAAAGCAATAATTATAGGTTTAATAGAAATTTCGTCATGGTGGTCGCCGAAAACTTTTGATGCTATGAATCACCTTTTGCTTGATGCCTTCTTCTGCGGGCGACACTTCAACTTTAGATTTCTTTGTAGATTTCTAGGCCCATATTCGCGTCTTTTAAGAACCGTTTGTCCCTAGAGTCATTATTAAGAAGTGACTACATTTTGTCGTTAGTCTGTGGAGTACATTTTGACAATGGTTTTTTCTTTGTTTACAATGTTGACTTTAGTCCCATCTATCTTTTCTGCTAGTTGTGCTAGTTGTTCATTTATGGTTGTGAGGTTGTGAGCTGTAGCAAAGTTGAAACCTTTGCTCAGTATATTGTCCGACTTTCTAATTTCCTGTGGAATTTTAATGATAAATCTGAAGATCGTAGGACACGACTGAGTTAGAAACTTAAGAAGGCCGCAGTCATATGAACAATGATGAGAAATCCTATATCGACGCATAGTAGGAGAGACCTGCGAGACATTTTTTGTAGGACAAACGCCCGTGAGACTTTCCGCTCGATTAGAAGAGCATTAAAACATAAACTTGATGGTACGATTGTGTTTCAGCAGTAATTACAAACGGTTCACAAAATCAACTTCATCAGTTCGACTGTGGTAAATAATGTTAGTCTCTTATCTATCTTTCCTTCTCATGTTAACATCATTAAAATAAAGTTATTATGAAGTCACTGAAAGCACAACCCACCTACCTAACTTGATCTTATTTTTGGTCTTCTTGATCATGCAGCAAAATACAACGTTACTACCCAGATTGCGAGTAATATCGATTGCAACTAAAAACAAAAACTAATTAGCCGTTCCCGCAAACAAAAGCCACGACTGAACTTTTGAATCGCTTAGGAAATTTTTCTTACCTCGATAGCAATTTAATAATTAATAACGAACTATGTTCGAGATTAAACGTAGGAAAACTCTACCGAGAACCGAGCAATATTTGTGTACCTTTATATATGGTTATGTATATAATATAATAACAGACCGTTCTGACATGCTTGATAGCTGAAAATGAGAAGGTTAATTAGCAATATAGATCGTGACCATATATATATACAACATTGTATAAAGTAGTGTAATCCTGTTTAGGTACGGTGTTTTAATTATGGAGCGCCTCCCGGCTAACGCCGCAGCTACGCTCTTTCTATATACAGGCCGAGGCCGCCATTAATGAAGGTCTGGGGGCAATTGCACGCACAACGAACGCAAGGGCTGATCGGCGGCAGGGGCGGCACGCGAAGCATACCTTTTGTGAAGTCGTCAGTTCCAATGCGAATATATGAAGCCCAACGATCCAAATATAAATGAATACTATTTTAATAATATAAATTTTACAAAAGCAGCCCTGTAAGTTCCTAAAAAAGTTCGGATTTGAGTTTGCTGTACTACCTTTTCCATTTTTTTGCAAAAAGTCACACAAATGATTTTTCCCCCTCCCCTCTTTCTTATAGCAGTTATGAAAGTAGATGGAAACTGAAGAACTTCTTGGTTTGGTAGTAATTTATTATCTACAAAATATTTCCTGACTGGACATTGCACAAATAATGTTGGCTCCTTGTTCTTTTAGTTATATACTGAGATCTGCTACAAGTCATTTCATGTTTTATTTGATTGTATAGTTAGTAGAAAACTATTTTTCTTGAATTTTGTATTATATGCACATTTGACGAAATGAGAACGTAAGTTTTCGAGATCAGAGTCATAGCTGATTCTGATTTTTCCGAATTTGGATTCCGAAATTTTACAGAATTATTTTAACTATTTTCACCCGCAAACTAAATTTTTGAGGCATTACCCACACTTGCATGAGGCTTTTTTAAAGATGAGACTAAATGTACTTAACTTGCTGTTGCTTGATCTAGTATTCTCCATTCTCATAGCGAACTTCAAACTTTTGTTTTTAAAATTTGCGAACTCTACATTAGGAAGATTTTGCAAAGTTGGTTATGACAGATATAATGGCTAAACAAATTTCTTTGATTTCTAAAATTGAAATTTATTTATGCGCTACATTAATTTTCTGTTTAATTGCCGTTTAGTTTTGACTTTAGGAAAGTAATGACAAACATCCACACCAACAAAAATTAGACTTCCCAGAAATATTGACAAGAGACGGATGGAGAAACCAGGACAAATCAATTCTTGAACAAATACAAAGATACCTAGTACTTTTATCAAATGGTAATGAATTATTATACATGTCTCGCTTTCTCGTTCTCTCTCTCTCTCTCTCTCTCTCTCTTTCTGTCTATCCCACGTCAGTTGTTCGTCCAGTGTTTGCATCCTGTCTGTTCTCACATTCCAAAATCCTCTTGGTCTCTATAAGTTGCCTTATTCCTCCTTAACTTTTAAACGATCTCCAAGTCCGCCTATGTCCTTTGTTTCTATTGCTGTATTCTCGACATGCACTGTTTGACCAATTTTTTCATTTGTGTTTCAATGAAGTTTGGACACCCTCGCACTTCTTCTATGGTAATCCGTTTTAATACGTTGGTATGTTCAATCTAAATCTGCAGTTACGTCGGTCTCATTCTTCACATTACTTCTATTAATGCTGTATCTATTGTTTTCATACTTTCAATAAGATCTAATATCAAAAGTTTTTAATTTTTCACTGAGATTTAATTATGTGAAAAATTAATTGCAAATTGTTGGTTAGTTTTGACTAAATGAAAGTAAGGTCAAACCTCCACGACAAGAAAAATTAGAGCTCTGGAAATTTTACAAGAGATGGATGGTGAAATTACGGCTCGCTAATTCTTAAACAGATACAACGGGTGAAAAAAATTTTGTACAGTTCTTTTTCTGGTTGTCTTTCTCTGTCATGAGTCAATTGGTCTTTCCAAGTTCCTTTATTCCTCGTTAATTTGTTAACTATATCGAAGCCAGCCTAAACCACCTGTTTCCATACTGTGTTTTGCTGTATTTTTGGCATGCATTGTTTGGTGGATTTTTTGATTGGGCACTCTCGCAGTTGTTTTAAGGTAATCCGGTCCAATAGTTTTGTGTGTTCAATCCAAATCTATAATTACTTCACTCCTCTAGGATCGTACAACTTCAACTAATGTTTTCTCTATTCTTTTTTCATTTTTCATGCATAGTTTTTATGTCATTATAGACTATTCAGAACTCTAATTATTATAATAATGTTACGGAAAGTTATAATGCCGGCCGATGAAGGACCCTGTTTATACCTACCAAGTGTAACTGTCAGTTCGGGAAATATCTAGATAATTCGATATTAGCGCCATAGAGTAATTTCGAGGACTCTAAAATGTAAAAATTGTATAAACATGTTCTGCGAGCGTTAGTTAGTCTTGTATAGTCAGTCTTGTTATAAGTTCAGTTGAGTATCATAAGTAGTAAAGTATATGCTCTAACAGTAAATTCTGTTTTGTGTTGTATGTTTTAAGAATTTTTTATTGAAGTTTCAAGGTTAGGGATTTGTTTTCATTGTTAAAATAAAATAGTATTAAGTGAATAACAGGTGTCTAATTGAACCCACGGGATCTTCAGCAATACTTTCAATAATTTATACGATTGAGCAACGCGTATTTATTATTAAAAAATTATTTTAAATTTCGTGAAAGTTGTGCAGATGATGAATGAAAATTTCGTACAGAATATGGAGGAGAAAATTGTCTGTCAAATTTACCATTGGAAAAATTGTTCAAAAATTTGTGAAAACTGATTCGGTAAATGATGAAAAAAGCAAAACATATCATCGTAGTTCAGAAGAAAATATTGCAGTTGTTACTGCTAGTGTTGTTGAACAACCAAAAACATCAATTCGTCATCGTGCATAGCAATTGAACATTTCACAAACTACTGTAATCAGAATTTTGCACAAAGATCTTCATTTAAAGGCTTACAAGATTCAGATAACCCAGTAAATAAAGCCAATAAACTTTGGTTTACGTCGTCAATTCGTTAATTGGGCCATACAGCAGAAAATGTGAATTTTTGCAATAAAATCATCTTAAGCGATGAAGCACATTTTGAATTGGATTTGTTAACAAGCAAAATTGTCGGATCTGGGGTGAAGCATATCCACGAGAAATAATGGAAAGAGACCGGTTCATCCACAAAAAGGAAGTGTTTGGTGTGGAATTTGGGCTGGTGGAGTGATTGGTCCATGCTTTTTTGCAGATGACAATGGAATTGCTGTTACTGTGAATGGTGATCAATATCGAACGATAATTACTAACTTTTTGTGGGATGAATTGGAGCATATTGATGTGGAGAATATGAGATCCAACAGGAAGGTGGTGCAGCATGTCATTCGGCAGCAGAAACAATCAATCTTTTGAACCAGTAATTTGGTAATTGAATAATTCCTCGAAGAGGAAACATTAATTGGTTCCCTAGATCTTGAGATCTAACACCTCTAGATTTTTTCCTATGGAGTTATTTGGAAGAAAAGGTCTTTGCCAACGATCCACAAACAATTGATGACCTAAAGGAAAATATTATTGACTGTTTTCAAGTAACTGAACCGCAGTTATGCCAGAAAGTTATCGAAAATTTTGGCAAAAGATTAGAAGGTTCTCGTAGAGCAGCAGGTGGTCACTTACAGGATATTGTTTTTCATTACTAAAACGAAACAATTTGAAATCATTTGAAATAACAGATTTGATCATTCTCAAAAAAGTGTGTAATTTAATAAAAATTTAAAAATTAACCTCAAATTGGAACACCCTTAAGTTATAAAATTTATAACTTGCATATGCTTAAAAAGCTTTCTGAATAACTTACAGAAAAGAGAATGAGGCATACCAAATTACTTGTAGAAGAGGTGTCAGAAGGTATGCTCGACGTATAAGAAAAAAGGCAATGAATAAGAACTACCATTGCTAAATTTGGTTTATTTTATTTCAAAATAAGCAATATCTTTGTTAAGTTTAATAAATACTAGTACATTTATAATATTATGTCTTACTTAGTGGTATATGAAAGTATCACTGGAAAACCAGAATTTTTTTTTATTATCCAACCATATTCATTTTTTCCAGGTAGAACGGACTAAATAAATATTATATCGATTTATTGTTTCAGATGGAGCGGGCCCGTCGCATCCGATACCGTCGCTACGTTTCAGCCCGTACGCTGCGTATCATCAGAATCTGTTAACGGCAGCCATGGAAATCCACGCTAGGTTTCTTCAAGAACAACGAAGTTCTTATGTGTATAGTGACAATGCAGAGTAACATTAATTGTATATAAAAATTTAGGAATTCTATGTACATATATAAAAAAATGTTCATTGACCAATTGTATAGAAGACAAAAAACTTTACGATCATGATAATAGTTAAACTGTGTGTAATCTCTGTCATAAGATGGATAGGTTTATTAAATGCTGAAGTGAAAAAATTTGTCCGAGAAATATTGCCTATACTTTCTCCAAAAGTGAACATAACTTTTTATAAGTGAAAATACATTTGACGTAATAATAGTTATTTGACTTCAACATTTGATAAACATTATTTGTTCTCAAATATTATCTGTATCTCTTGAAGAATATATAACTAATATACCGGGTGATTGAGAAACATTCTAAATGTCTAGCGATATAGTAATGGAGTAAAAGTTGTCTAACTTAGAATGTTTCTGTTTAAACACCCGACCACAAAACCATTCAGAACAATCAGTGTGAATCCTTCTACAAAGTAATACATTTATTTATGTACCTACTATAAATATTTGTTAAAATTAAAGTTTCTTTTAAGTCCTAATAAGAAGTTTTTTTTATAGCAAATACTGCAAAGTGGTTTTTGCAATAACTATTAACCGATCATGATGAAAAGGTGAAACGTGTCAGGTGACCATGAACCAAGGAGTCGTTAAGACCTAGGCAATGTCTATTCGTCTATGATTATTTTAGCTGTCCCACGTTTTAAGTGTTACTAATTTTAACAGCAAGCTGCTTATGCTATACTTGCGTAGTAGATGGTAAAAATAATTTATTTATACATTAAAACTCCAAACATTAGGTAAATGTTCTGATTTTTTCTAATATTAAATTGATCTTATTGCCCCATCGAAACTATTTTCAATGTCAAAATGATAGCTCATAACATTAAAAATTTTAGGCTCAAGATCGGATGGTCGGCGAAGTTTTTAACAAATCGCAATTTAATAATTTAGACGGATATTGTGCCAAATGCACAGTATTAACTTTCCATCGGGATATACGAAAGATATTGTAAAAACTTAGACTGCACACCAATGTATAGTTCTTAGATTTTCCTTACATGGCGATGAAATTGTTAAAAATACTTGTTAATATTGTATTATTACTTTTCCTTAGAGTTTTTGATCACAACGGTGCTCCGCCTGTCGTCTGTTGCCCATTCACGGGTTTAGTGCAATATTTACTACCATTTTAACGCAATTTCAGGGAATTATGACACAAATCAAAGACAGAGACGGTTGTTTGCGGATAATCTCACTTATTTGTTTACATTACTTTTAGGTTAGTATCCATCCATCTTGAGTCTAATTAATCTCCAAAACTTTCAGTTTTCATGATGCAAACAAAAAACAAAATCCATATTTTTCCAATTTTTGTAATTTATTCTACAAACTGCATTTGATAAAGTCATTTAACGAGTTGAGTTGTGGCATAAACGAATTGCTGTTACATTTTATATCCAAAATAGGATCTTCTATTTTGCTTTTATGAGCGGTGCTGCTATTTTGTTTGTTTGGATATACAGCGACCACCTCTTTGACTTAGTGTGTACTTTTCAAGAATTATGGCGTTTTTTCTAAAAAATTTCGGTTGAAATTAGGCTTTTTCCAAATATCTGAAAAACTACTATGATAAGTAATGAGGCACTAAATCTTAAAATCAGAGAATAGGTCCAAAAGTTATTGAAAAAATATCTTTAAAAACATAGAAACGTTTTGTAATTAAATACACTCTTCTAGGAGTCATTCTTTTGTACGCAAGACAATATATATAATATATATTGTTTCTGGTTAGGGAACCTTCATCAGTTGCGCTTCCCACAATTGAATGTCCTCTCTTTCTCTTGTATTTTATGATTAGTTATAATTTGTCAAATATTCATAATATAGTATTTAAAAGAATGCGCAAGACAGGCGCTGTGGACAAAATAATTATCTCAAAAATCTATGTTTATTCTAACAACCCTACATTAAATTTCTGGAACTCTAAAAGTTCTACAGCTAATGATTTTGATTTATAAAATATGAGAAGCTTCCTACAATATATTATCGCAAATTTTAAAGCCTACCAAATATTTATATTTATAAAGATTAGGCCTCTTTGAAAGCCGAGACATGAGAGCCGTGCTTGTCTATCTGAGCATTAGAGGTGGGGGTGCACTGTGCAGGATAAAGCCGATGACCTGAGGATTCAGTACAAGAAGTAGGAGCTTAGAAATCGAGATATTAAATAAATAGCAAGCAATATGACCGTTTTCAGCAAACGTAGGATTTTACCTGGTTTTGTTTAATCTGGACTCTGGCGAAAATACGTCACATCGACAAAGTTATTGACATTAGCCCTACACGATATCTTTAAGAAGCTGAGTTGTGAGGAGAGGGGTCTGAAAATTGACGGTGTCACCTTAGTCATCTCCTTCGCTGAAAATATTGTCCAATATTGTCGATATGTCCACTGAGCCAGAGGAGCTACACAAGTTCTTCAAGAACTGTATGGAGAGTCTAAAAAGGTGTATAGTGATGGAAAAAAGTTATAGAAAAAGTTCTGAAATTTATGGGACAACGTGACGAAACTGGACAAAAAAATTCAAACGGTGGAAATAAGAAAGTGAGTATGGACTACATTTGCGACATTGCAGTATTCCTTAAGCAATAAAAACACATAAACGAGAAGCGTATAACAATACGTCTGTCTTACCTGTTGCTTCTCATGGTTTGGAAATGGTAATAACCAAGCTAAGCGCATATAAGCTGGGAGTTAGTCAATGTTCAGTGGAGAGCAAAATGTTAGGTATATCGTTACTGGATAAGGCGCGGCACATAGTAGTAAGATCAGAAATTAAAATATTAGTAATATTTTAACATACTTATGGCAGTGAGCAAGGCACACAGCTAGGCCACAAACCAAAGATCACAGCAAATCACAGAGCAGACAGATAATTTGCGGAAAAGACTGACTGCAAAATTCAAGAGACAGATTATAGTTGATGACCATAGGAAAGGCTTATGTTGAGGACTCGACGTCACTGAGATGAAAAAGAAGATAAAGAATACGAGGAAAAATTACAAGTGGTTAATTTTCCTTATAAGAAAAACGATGCATGTTTCAACCAAAAGGTACACAGATTAATTGTTGTTAATATTGTTGTTTGTTATCTTGATGGTTATATAAGCAAAGACATATTAATTATTATAATCCTGCATTTGTACAGCGGACAAAATTTGCACCATATCCTGCAGAGTGAGATGTGCTAAGTAAAGCACGTTTATTGCATATGGTTAAAAGTTCTACAGTAGCTTAGTCCGAATAAGTCGCTTTCCGTTTGCATTGTGGTTAGACCATATCAAATAGGAAGCTTAGTACACATTTACCGAGAAGGTAATACCCCAGGAACTCTGGTAGCATATAAAATGTGGGTGCAAAACAAAAAATTGCACTAAATCGGATGCTTATGCAAACAAAATTGATTAATCAGTAACTCTGAAATCTGACACTGAGAACAACTATGGTGATTCTAAGGAATACAGCAACTTCGTAGAAGTTGATACAGATTCATGGATCGACCAAGAAACTATTTCACTGTAAAAGAGTTAGCCTGAATTGATAATTGTAGTTAATTCGGCAAATAACATTATGTAGGTAATAAATTAGGTTGAATTTGATATCAGATGTCTGTTGATACATTTTTATTTCATATATAATAAGAGAATTATTTATAATGCTTTTAAAATAAAAAAATATATGTTTAATAGGCCAGTTAAATATATTCGTGATAACAAATCATCATCTATTTAGAACTTACTATTAAGTGTACAAAAATTTGAAAGCCGAATTGAGGAACACTAGAACTCAAAACTTTTTATAATTCATATTAGCCATATTTATTTCGTGTTTGCGCATTACTTTTCTCTATAGCCCTTAATTTTTTCAATAAACAAGGAAAACCTGCATGTCACTGGAATTGTTAAATAAGTTGTTGTAGTACTTGAATAAAACATTTAAAAAAATAATAATCGACTTCTACCTATATCTAAAAAGCTAAAAATAATTATAACAAAATACAACTCTAGCAAATAAATAACACATTAAATGTTGTAAGGTACCTACCCAGGAAGTAAAAAATGTAAACATTAAAAGGTGCTCATTCTGTAAAAATTAATTACCTACCAATCTAGTATATTTTGAGGCCGGTGCCAAGCAAATCTAAAATCTTTCATTGCGTACTTATCTGCTAATTCATCAAACTTGATTGTTGCTTGGCACCGAATTCAAAAATATACTAGATTGGTAGGTAATTAATTTGTTTACATTTTTTACTTCCTGGGTAGGTACCTAACAACATTGAATGTGTTATTTATTTGCTAGAGTTGTATTTTGTTATAATTATTTTTAGCTTTTTAGTTATAGGTGGAAGTCGGTTATTATTTTTTAAAAAATGTTTTATTTTCAACTTTTTAGTATTTTTGAACTCAGGTAGTTTTCATTCTTTATTTTTTATTTTGTATGTAGAACCTTAATAGACAGAACCAGGTAACATCGAAAGCCTCAACATTACACAATGATACTTTCTCATTTAAATTGACAGGTAAATCTTTATGAGCAAAAATTTACAAGTACGCGGTGACTTAATAAGCCCAAAATATATTTATGCCTTATGGACTACGCCATGTAACCTTTTTTCAACTTTTTTTGACAACCCTGTATAACTATAGATAATTCCAATCCAACCTATGTACCAACCATCCTGTACATACGGCTACCCACGGACAAGTATAAATTTGTTAGCTGCCTTCTATAGGAATCCATCCCATATTTACGGAGTCAAATCCGTCCTTTATTTCAACTTTATTTCCTTGTGGGCTACCCCATAAATTATTTCATGTTTAACATTTTATATTATCGCTCTGTGTAACATTAATTCCTCTCCACACTTTATGCAACTTCTTATGGACTATGAAAGAAATATTTTTTCACACTGTATAAATATAATACAACTTCAGCATATATTTCAACGATCCTGTATATGATTTGCTTATTTCCACATTATATAATAGTTTTTAACTACCCTATATAATTTTAATTTCACATTTTTCATATAAATGCAACTCCTTCTATCACTTTACTTTGTGATTTTGTTTGCTATAACTAAACACCCTGTCTATAAACGTACCAAATAGCAGTTTAAAGTTTGACAAGTGTTGTCAATGAATTTTCTATTAGGTTGGGAGAATGTGACAACTAAAAGCACCGTCTTCGCAAAATGGAAAAATTTGCATTTAAATAGGTATTTGCCTGGTATACAAACAAAACGAGCTTGGTACTCATTGATTTAAGGAGCCGAAAATACTATGCTTCACTACCTATATATATGCTTGAGATGTACATAGAAAACTTTCAAATTCGCAATTAAAACTTCCAGTGCTTAAAATCACCGCACTATTACGTTGGAATTAAAATATTTATGAGGAAATGTCCGTTATGTCATTTCGATGAAATTTTTGATAAGAATTTTGGAATTTTCGGCGATTTTCTGCAAAACTGCAAGTTGCACATCGCAGAAAAGTATATGAGATCACCTAAGGATCGTTCTTAATAGACCAAACGTTAAAAAACTATACACATCCATAAGGAGTTATCGAAAAGTCGACTAAAATATTATCACGCATGTGTTCATTCACAAATTTTATCACTTTACCAATAGAATTCTTTTCCAAAATTTAAAGTTTCACCAATCCAGACATATACTCTATTAAACAAGACCATATTGATTCAAAACGGTGCCCCACAGGAGAAAAAATACGCGACGAATTGATAACCTCCTCCTTTTTGGAAGTCGGTTAAAAACCAAAAAGAGGGAAATGTTTTGTCTCTTTCTGTTACAAATTTCAACAAATTCTCCAAAGTCAGCGTGAGTCAGTTGTTAGGAGTCAACAACAACATACCTAAACGTCAATTTCGGAGCGAGTTTAAATGAGTCTGTTCCTGAAGGTCGCAGAATCTGAATTTAGGTTAATAATATTAGAACAGAGCGCTTCTCAACGTACTGTGCTTATTGCAAAGAACATTAAAATAATAAAACAATAGATATTGTGACTGAATATTGCACTATGAATGCTTGTTGACTGAATTTATACATCCTTAGGCGAATAATTATTACATTTCAAGCAAGATATATTGCTTTTCCACATTACACAGTCCCAGTTAGGCAATAGTTTTTTGACCACTATTCCAATCAGTGGATTCGAAGAAGATGGTCAACTGAACGGCCACCTAGATCCCCGGACCTAACGCCACTCGATTTTTGACTGTGGGGTCACTTGAAATCCCGCGTTAAGAGTTTCAAAATAGGAAATTATTTTCAGCATTTATTCCATTAATAAACCAAAAATTGATATTAAGACTTTTTAATTAAATTTTCATTAATTATTGAAAGAGCACTTGATTAAAACTAGCTTTGTAGGATATCGTCGAAAAGCATATTTTTAAGAGCTTTAAGATGAGGCAACACAAGCATGGGAGTGCTAGTTATCATTGCTGGTTCAGAGGGAACGGGTAGTCCCCACGAATTGGTTAATACATCATTTTAATTCCTCCCCGAAAATGTGGAAACTAGTTTGAGGAACTTTCATACCTGTAGTCGTTTCTTAAATATAGCCACATGTAAGTTTTCGATTATTACATTGAGTTGTCGGTCTATATATTAGTACTGTAACTTGATGAATACATAATCTAAACAAGATTTAAGTCTTGTAATACTGAAGTTAGAGAGATTTGTTTCTCCACATTTCTTTGAATGGTACTGAACCATGCCAGTGTAACTGTGTCTCCTCACTAATTCAAATTTTGCTGTACGAGACACTCAAAAAAAATCATGCTGCATATTTTACGACAATAGTTGGAACACCGCACACAACTCCAAAACAACAATATAGCGCACGTACTCGTATCATGTAAATTTTTTCATTTTATTATGTGGGTGATAATAACGTAGAGGAAGCATCCGAAAGAAAGTGCATCGAAGTTCACAAAACAGCATTAAAACATGTGTTTGTTTTCCGTTGACTCGTAAAAATTATTATATTAATTCCTTTTTCGCGTTAAAAACAAAAAAAGAACAAAAAAACAACGTTGCCTCAGTCTTATTTCGCTCGAGGTGAAGTGTAACGTACACGAACGGCAATAAAACACGAAAACGAATTAAATTCTTTTTATTGTGAAATGCACAGAAAATGAAAAGAAAAAGTTTGTTATAGAAATATTTTTGAGCAAATCATGCTCTCGGTTCTGTGTACTTCGCGTAAGAGTATCCGGCGGCTTTATGGAAACAGAATAAGGTGGAAGTTGGCGGTTTATTACTTTTATGGATGGGGGCAACGCCGTCTTATTGCACACAATATTAAGTTTTAATGAAGAAGGACCACATTGTGTTCAGGAAATGGACGATCCTTCAAGGTTCTTTTCCTTTTTTAATTGTGTCGAAGTACAATTGTAATCAGGAGGATGCTGCTTTTGAATATTTCATTAAAAAATTTCATCAATATTTCTGTTTTGTGGGATTGGGAATAATTTAAAAAATATTCAATGTCAATAAAGTGCCAAGCTATAATAAAGGACTAATGAAACTAATTTTTTAGACCCTCAAATCGAAAAAAAAAACATTATGGAAAAGTTTTCTGTCGTGTTCGGTCATTAATTCTACAAGAAGCTGTAGCTTGAAGTATTAGCTGCAAAATAAAACAATAATACATGCTTCTTTGGAGTTCTGAATTAAAGTAGATAATTAAAGGAAATAAATGGAGTGATTAAATAGATAAGTAAAATAGTTAAATAAAACGATTCATTCACTTACTAATTTTTTGTAGATTGCAGTGCAACAAAGATGGTTTGACAAGATTGGAAATAGTACAGGGCTTTCATTTCAAAACTAGTCACCCAAAATAACTTTTAAAATATCTTTTAAAATGGAACGGCTCCAGATTCGGCCAATAGTGATTGTTAGAAAGAAATTATTGAACCCTTAACAATATTAATTACAGAGCATAACTACTATACATTTTTAAAATGAACTTCATATTCCGTTACTCCCAGATGGAGTACCCAGTATATTTCGCAATTATGTAAAAATACATTAAACTAAAATCAAAAATTTTCCTGTCACATGTTTTTTTATGAAAATTGTTTCTTGTGAACAACATCAAAATTGTTGGAAAGATTGTTTATTTAAAATACTTCAAACGTTTCAGTTTCTAAATCAGACCCCGTATATTGAATACGGCAAGAAAAAATAACAAAGCTGAATAAAGAAATTTAAAAATATAAAGTTCGCAATGATAAATTTAGCATTCACATTTGATATTAACTGTTTGAAAATAAAACTGAAGTGGCTAAGAGAATTTACTGCTGGTTTAATATATACAGGGTAGCATTAAAAAATTCTTAAGATCACGTGAAACAAAAAAGTTTCTTTGAAATTCGAAGAAATTCGTTTTGTGTTGTGTTTATCTTTGTGTAATATGTAAAGTTCCAGGACTGTTCACCAATTTTTACTTTTCGAATGGTCGGTTCTTTATATAATTTTTGCGTTCATTTATTTATTTGGTTGTGTAATTGTGTGTGCCATTGAAAATAGGGTCTGATTTCGACCCCGAAACCTATAGAGTATTTTGAAATATACAGACATTCCAGCAATTATAGAGGGATTTCCAAAAAATCATAAGAAATACAAACTAGAGATGCCACAACGTTCATAGCAATCAACTTATATTCCCTTTGTAAAACATAATTGTTAATTGTAAAGTCCAATTGTAAAGTCTTAATGTGCTTAACAAATATGACTGTGACAGAAAGAAAATATAATCTCACTTGAATAGCTTGTCAGGAAAAAATATTGAATAAAATCGATTCACAATTACTGAAATTATTTTTTGCTCAATTTGCTAAAGCAGGTATGTGGTATTGGTGGAGGCGCCATCTAACAAAAAAAAACCGATCAGCATAAAATTTTATACACTTTGTGGTGGAATTCTTTCTTCATTTTTAAATGGAACCACCTTCCATATGTTGTATAGGCTACTAAACGAAACCAATAATTATTAAAACCTCGCAGAACTCAGTTAAAAAAGAGTTTATTTTTGCAAATGAACTTCACATCTATTAGTATTAATTAAAATTTAAGAAAATTTTCTAAAATTGAAATGTTTGCTATAGAAAGCTCTAACAAAGACAATACCTCTATACTACTAAATATGACTATAAATTTTAAAACTGTGAGAAAATAATATTGACGACGGATTTTAAAGGAAGACTATTGAGCATATTTTTAGGTATCAAAGTATTGTGATTTTGTGACACCTTTAGTTTAGAGAATATGAAGTAGAACTAAAAATTAGAATAGGCGAGGCGGTTGAATTTTAATTAATACTACTTATTGCTACCGATTTAATATACGTAAATACTACTAATGATTATGTTAACACTAAAATATTAGGGCTACTTGTTTAAATAATTCTTAGAATAAAAGGGGTATGTTTATATTATTCTTAGTCACTTTAGTTGTTATAAAATATTAACCAAATCATGTTTAAATTTGTTTTATTACAATTATTAGAACAAGGCACTAGGGTAAAAGCCTTCGTAACATTAATAAATTACGTTTTTCTATAAACAAACAATATAATTTAGTTCTTTATCTTTAACTAATTTTCGGTTACAATTTTTAAAACGCGAGATGTAAAGACTGACATCTAGGATTTTCCGGGAAACTAGCACATAGAGCCGTTCCGTGTAATTATTGTTGTCCAGGAACTCCTAGGTTATAAAGCCACTACAAAATTTTCAGGTTACTTCACCGGTCAGAGGTATTGAATACTCTCTTCCAGATGTCGGTCTTTACATTTTGCGTCTACAAATTTACTGTTATGTATCAAACATATAAATAAGTGTTCGAGAGGACATTCCATTGTGGGAAGAGCAACTGATGAAGGTTCCCTAACCAGAAACAATATATATCATATATTTTATCTTGCATACAAAAAAATGACACCTCGAAGAGAGTATACAGTTATTTAAGTTTGTAGTAGAGACAAAGTAAATGATCTTAATCGACAGTATATAAATTTGTGAAATTTTTATACGCCAGTGTGACGAGGAGATTACATATTTTTATAAAATCAGATAGTGTTTTCCGATGATGCTACTTTTTGTTTAAATCGTGCAAGAAATCGTCACCATTGTCGAAACTAGTCTCAGAAAAAACTTCACTGGTCCCAAACGGTACATATCCAAAAAATCAGAAAAAATCAATTTTTGTTCAAGGATAATAAATGGTCATGGTCAAAGTCATATTCGGGCCTGAAATTTTCCGCTCTTTCCAAATCAGTAACGAAAAATGTGATTTCGCATTTAAAAAAAATTTGTATGACGTCATACAGACCACATTAATGACGTCATGAAAAATAAATTTATGTCATTTAGCTGTACCTCCTTTTGGATTATGATTTCTTTTGTGTAAGCAAAAAAATGGTGCAAATGGCGTTCTTTTTACTGAATGACGAAGTTCACCCCTATTTTAGAATTTTGAATTCGGGAATTTGCTTAAATACATCACAATCTTTTATGCAGCCAATTTTGGAACGTTTACTCGATGGTGAGCATGACCAATAAAAATTACCACTTTCACCCTCTGTAACTATCCTCGGTTCTCACTTCCACTGGCGCCTGCCTAGAAACGTGATGTAGTTCAGGAATTGAACTTAATACAATACACCCTGTCCATTTTCTCTATGACGAGCAAAAACCGGCTCTATCTCTTAGACTACGAGTCTTTTTAGATTTACTGTATTAGGCACAAAAAAGCTGTATTATAAGATAAATTATCCCTATAACAAAAAACTGAAAGTATTAGGTTTTTGTGTCTCTTGAGAAATTAGAAAATTCGACTAAAGCTATCGAAACGTAGCAGCTTATAAACATATTATCTATATAAAAATAGGCAAAGACAAACCGATTAGTCATTTTCTCCTCTGTCTCTCAACCGATTTTCTTCATTTTTGTTTTGTTTAATAGCTACTGACGACCTTCAGTGCAGAATGCTAATATTAATTTGCAATATTGGTTTATTCGTTAAATAAAATATAATAAAAATTCATTATTTACATCCATAATGTCAACGCCAATGCCGATATTTGATTAAAATTTTTTTCTTTTTATTTCAATAGATTTGTCAATATGAGTGATCAATTTTACTTCTCCGATTTCTCCACAACTCTGTTTCTTATAAAAATATACATTTACAATTTCGTGAAATAGGGTCGAATTTAGACTACTGGGCGACCACTAGCTATGATTAATTATCAAAGAAAACAACAGAATATAGTTACGTAATTACACTGAAATCTATTATAGTAAGGAATGCAAAAATTGTCAATCCGGGAAAATTTCGAAACTGAGTCGTACTTAATAAAACAAATAGAATATTCGACATATTTCCAAAAATTCCGCTTATTAATTTTAACTAATTACTCGTCTACGCTATGGGTAAGCACCTCGACTCTTTCGTAAAAAACAAATGAACGTCCTCGTTAAGATCGATAAAACATAACTAATCGCCGTACTGAATTATGGAACGGGCTCTCCTGTTCTTCGTACTTGGCCATGTGAACTACCGCGTGTTGCTTAAAGTCCTGCCACACGCAACCATTCACCCCGCAAACGGCGGTAAATATGGTGTTTAAAGGTATCCTTTTTTTATTTATTCAGTACACTACGTGAGTTATATATGTGAGTGGGTACGAATACGAATATAACATCTCTATTGTGGGGTTATCAGATGTCTGGTGAAAAATAACAGTCGATAATGACGTGTTTAGTTGGAAATGTGTATGCCAGGGTGATTATGTTATACAGGGTTATAACTAATTCAGTAATCCCTATGAGGTTTTTGGAAACCGCCTAGAGTGCATATTTCTGCAAAGAAAAAATAAATATTTACGGCGTGTTTCCAAATACCGATAAGCTTTTTCAGACAGGCGAATTTCTAATAATGTGTTTCATCATCTTTCCTTAAATTTTAACTTTGCAATTGTTAAATTATATACATTATATTACTTAACATTGTAATTCTATAGTTAGTTTCAGAAAAAGTAAATGTACGTGGGCTAATCTCTAAAAAATTAATTGTGAGGTATTATACATTTGACTGAGGTGAGTTTATGACTCATCTACCCAAGCGGAAAACTGTGTAACTGCTAGCCTTTACAATAATCTGTTTTGTGTATCTTCAGAGATTAAATGTCTAACATCTTCTTTATCTTGCCTGTTCATTGGGGTTTTCTCAAAATTTTTTTCCTGCAACAGATAAGTATTTAAAATGGTATTTGGAGAACAAAGTGTAGTAAGACAATTTCGTAAAATTGCCCGGATTACTGGCTCTTGGTGCCCCTTCAATCGCCCTTCATTTGGGCTGCAGAGATCTATTGCTAGAAGAGCAAAAAAATGGTACCCGCAGTATTAAGTGATCGGCAAATGACAAATTGTCACTGTCGAAAATTTCACGAAATACTCAACAAAACGATTGACAACGACTCCAGAGTTGGAGTTGAAACGTCAATGAACAGGCAAAATAATTCAAGACCTCCTCAACAATCTGTTCGAAATTAACATCTTTACTATTATAAAATTGTATTTGTCTGTTTGTTTGTTTGTGCGGGCATCACTTAAGGACTACTCAACTGATTTTGCTGAATCTTTTTTTGTTCCAAGTCCTATAGTTTGGTTTAAAATTAAAAACGGGTATACATTTTATCTCCTGACATTGAGAGAAACGGTAGATATAGTGAAAAATGTTGAGTAACACACAATTATTCAATAGGTTCCACCGCACGCACCAAATATTAGATACTTGCATTCGCTTAGCTTTTATTCAATATTTGGAATATGCCAATGTAACATTTGTGTAAAAAAATCAACTGATATATCAAGTGTAATTTGACAGGGTGTTCCATATATAGTATAGATGAAATACAGAGCGGAATAGAATTACATGGGTTTACAAGATCTTTAATGGAATTAGTTACACGGGTTGTTTCAAAAGAGTTGGACTGGGTGGACCCTAAATAGTTGCATATATCATGCAGTTGATAAACGGGTGGAAAAAAATTATGTTTATATAGGGTGGATAATAAAATGTTATATTATTTGGCTCATTAATACTTGCTTATACAATGTGGTTGAAATAAAGGTAGAATAATATTATATGTATTCAGGGTGCATAAAAAATCTTAAAAAAGTGTTATGTAAGCAGTTACGATATTTCAATTAATTTTTTTGAGTTATTATAGCTATGAAACGGTTTGAAAAAAAGCAAAAGCAGTTGTTTATAAAGTCTGGTTGAAATATAAGATGGAGTGGAATTATAGTTTATAGAGTGGTTAAAAAATTGTTTAATATCCACAAGTAGTTGCATATATAGGATGGTTGAAATATGTAGCGGAGTATAGCTACAGTTATACAGGCGGGTTTATAAAATATTACAAAGTAATGTCACGATGAAATTTTCAGGTTAACTTCACCTGTCAGAGATATTGAAAATGTCATCCTGACATTCTTACCTAGGAATTACGGGTAACAGCAATTACATGGAACGATTCGGAACCTCTATGTGGTAATTTCCCCGAAAATACTAGACGTCGGTCATCGTCTTCAAATTTAACGATATGTATCAAAGTGTTCGAGAGGACATTCAATTGTGGAAAGCGCAACTGTTGAAGGTTCCTTAACCAGAAACAATATTTATTATGTATATTGTCTTGCGTACAAAAGAATGACATCTCGAAGAGAGTATGTAAATAGATTTTTACCTTTGTGTCTTTTAACATAATTTTACGAATTTTTCTTTAAAAAATTAACAGTCAAGAGGAAATTTATTTCAGATATATGTATCAAATGTTTTATTTATCGAAACAAATTTAATTCTTGACAAAATAATTCTAATTTGTGATTTACTGAAAAAAAACAGGTGTCATTTTTTCGTAACCGCCGTAATTTATTTAGGTATTTCTTTACTGTCTTTCGGCGCGATGGTGCCGCAATTACAATAATTTACTTTAAGTGTATTTTGGATGTGCTTGGTTATTAAGGCCTATAGACCATATTGATATACGAGTTTTTTTGTTGGATTTGGTTTATACTATCTCCACCTAAAATATATGCACTCTATGCTGTGCCAGAAACACTCGATATATATATTTTTTGGTCTCCGCTCAAAATTTTCTAGAATATGTCTAAACAAATATCCTTTTCAAAGAGGAGCTCATAATTTTATTTTTATCATCGAATCCCTAAATTTGAGCCACTAATTGAGTCGAATGTCTGTTTTCATTAATTGATTTTTACATAGCTTTGAAATCAAAATTAACTTTTTTTTCAGCTATAACTTATAAACAATTTTTTGTATCGGCAATACTGGAAAAGTTTTTATAAGTAAAATATTGATATTAACTTTTCGAGATTTTTCAATCCTTTGAACGTAAGACAATACATTGTTTCTAGTAGAGAACCTTCATCAGCTGCGCTCTCCTCAACTGATTGAAATCCCGAATAATTATTTATGTATATAATATATACAGGGTGTTCCTAAATTGGAGGTACAAACGAAGAGGGGAGATTCCTTGAATAGTTTTAGGAAGAAAAAGTCCCATAAACATGGGTCCGCAAACGTTTCGTTTTCAAGATACAGAGTGTTAAAGTTTGAATTTTTTTCAAGTTTTTTTCTCATAGTATCTGCACTTCACAAGATATTCAAATGAAATTTGGCATAGATATTACAATTAAGAGTTTACACCTTGTGACATGCCAATTTCGATTTCAAATCTACAGAGTGATATTTTTTCGGGAACACTGTCCACTGTTGTCCTTCAGAACTTTTTTTTGGTGAGCCACTGGTACTTTCAAAAATTGTAAAGAAAAGCTTTGTTGTTATACCAAACTTTATGTTCTCTTGTAGTTTTGTCGTATCTACTACCGGTTTCGAGAAAAAAAATTGAATGATTCTCTTGAAATCCTCAGCAAATTCCGAATTGTCATAGAAATCTAGTTACCTACCTAGTAGGCTGTGGTGAATGAATAAATTTATTGTTGGTTTTGACACATCAAATTAAACTCCTGTGTTTTGAAAATTAAAGATGGTTGCATTTTAATAACAAAACATGCCGAATTTTATGAATTCCGAAATAGCTGACATGCATTTCATGTATGGTCTTGCAAATGGTAATTCAAGAGAAGCTAAGCGTCTTTACATGGAACGCTATCACAATAGAGTGATGCCTGGTCATCGGATGTTCTCTAATATTCACAGGCGTCTTTCAGAAACTGGATCTTTTTCTGCGAAAAATATTAATGCAGGTAGACCACGAAATGTAAGAACACCACGACTCGAAGAGGCAGTGCTGAACGAAATAGAAGAACATCCAGGAACCAGTACAAGAAAAATTAGTGTTACCTTAAATACAAGTCATCAAGTTGTTTGGCGGATCTCGAAATCTGTAGTAGATACGACAAAACTACAAGAGAACATAAAGTTTGCTATAACAACAAAGCTTTTCTTTACAATTTTTGAAAGTACCAGTGGCTCACCAAAAAAAAGTTCTGAAGGACAACAGTGGACAGTGTTCCCGAAAAAATATCACACTGTAGATTTGCAATCGAAATTGGCATGTCACAAGGTGTAAACTCTTAATTGTAATATCTATGCCAAATTTCATTTGAATATCTTGTGAAGCGCAGATACTATGAGAAAAAAAATTGAAAAAAAATCAAACTTTAACACTCTGTATTTTGAAAACGAAACGTTTGCGGACTCATGTTTATGGGACTTTTTCTTCCTAAAACTATTCAAGGAATCTCCCCTTTTCGTTTGTACCTCCAATTTAGGAACACCCTATATAACTGAATTTATTTATTTTATCGCGAAATGTATACCGACATCCAAGAGTTTCAGGAAAATCTAGCTAACAGAGACTCCAATTCGGGAGTAATACTGTTTGTAACGCTGTTTTTCTGTGATTCCTAGGACAGAACTCACACTAAAAAATTCGTAGGTTTACTAAAACCTGTCAAAGAAATTACGATACTAACTTTTTTCGAGATTTTTCAATCCATTGAACGCAAGACAATATACTATTTCTAGTCGAGAACCTTCATCAGATGCGCTACCCTTAAGTGATTGAGTTCTGAAATAATTATGTGATTTCTATTTTGGAGCTTCTGTCAGCTAGATTTTCCTGAAACTCATGGATGTCGGAATACATTTCGCGATAATATAAATAAAATATTGATGTTTGCACAAAAAGCCAATAAAGAATCATAAGCTTAAATAAGTCAGTAACTTTGATGGGTGATAATATAAAACATTCCATTAAGACAATTTAAAAATTTAATTTTTCTATGATTCTTTCTTGACTTTTTGTGTAAACATCAATATTTTAGTTACAAAAAGTAAATAATACAAAAATAATAACTTTATACGCTTGTAACTTATAAAGTATTGACGATACAGAAATATGTTTAGAACATTTTTGTAGTCCGTCCTTCAAGCTACAAAACGTCTAACTTCAATAGTTTATAAGTTATAACTGAAAAAGGCAAAATAACGGAAAATTTTTATTTCAAACTTCTGTAAAAAATGAAATAATGACAACGAAAATTTGGCTCAATGAGATTTTGTGTTCCAAATTTAGTGTATTATAAGATATAGACATGGATTTTATAGTTAAAAAAATTCTTCCTGTACTGCAAGAATAAATAAGTAAAAAAAAACATTTTTCTATGTTATAAAAGCAGCAAAATTTCAAATTCGATGATGGACCTCTTAAAACTAAAATTATGAGATCCGCTTCTTACAGGATTTTTGTTTTAGACATATTCTACGATATTTTGAAAGTAAGCAAGAAAAAAATATATCGAGTTTTTTTTGCACTCAAACGATTTACACTGTGCTTATGTAAAATAACGTATGCAGGTATTTAAACTGTACCGCTTTTTCGTAGAGTTGAATTTACAAAACTAATAACTAATTTTGTCCCACAATTCCAAATATACAACTGTATTTTACTGTTGAATCTAACATTCTCTGATGACAATGAGCAAAATACTGAAAAAAAATATAACAATAACCATTCGCAAGCATTCGGCAATGCCTTTGTCAAACGGCAATAGAACCATACATAATTCATTAATTAAGTCAGTCAATTAAAAAGCAACAAAACCCTCCTAAAATAATGAAAAAAGAAAACACAGAGAGAAAGAGCACGGAGTGCTGCTTCTCACCGACTACTGCCAGGCAGGCTCACCGTGTTATGAGGGATGGAATAATATTAATTAAATAAATTTGAAATCTAGTTAACAGGGTCCATAATAAAAAGTGCCTTGTCAAGATTCGTTATGCGACAAGGCCCCTAATGAGTACTCTTCCTCTTTTTTTCTCTTTCTCTCTTGTGTCCGCTTTGCGGCCTTAATTAAGAGAAGAGACAGGAGGAATATGATACCAGAAGAGGTTTTTCGTTTTTCGGACAACATCTTTTAATCAGGCAGACTACGGTCGGCTTGCTCGTACTCACACCATATGTTCGCGACGACTTTTTAGTTTAGGGTTTCTGATAATTATAGTGAAGTGTCTTCTGTCAGATACTGTACTAATTAGGTATTCTCGGTGTATATCCTGTAGGTCAAAGACGGTGCTGCAACGGTCAAGTGTCTCTTTTGATGTTTTAATTATTCTTAACTGGAAGAACACAAACGCAGTTTACAAAAGAAAATCCGAGCAAGTCATTCTATACTTATGCTTTGTTTAGAAAGGCGTAACGCTAAAGGAATCAAATACCTACAAAATTATATAGAATTGTATTAACAGTTATATCCAGTATAATGTTATTGTATTATTCTTCTTCTGAATTTTCTGTATTTGGCTTAACAGGCACCTATCTTTTTCGTGGTTTACCAATACTTCTTCTGCCTATACTTTGATAGTTCAATACTTACTTAGGGATTCTATCATCTATCTATTTAGTGTAAATCTCCCCTTCACTTCTTATACAATCATTTCTTATTCTGTCTATACGTGTGCAAACCTCCTTAAGAACCTCATTTCTTGATTTTGTAACCTGTTTTCATTTTTGTTGGTCTCGAAGTCGTAAGTCAGAATTGGTTCAGCCATGGTACTATAAAACTTTATTGGTGTTTCTCTCTTGGTTTTATGTTTAAGTGTTCTAGATACCGTTGCACATATAAATGAATATTTACTTGTTTCTTAAATGTCATTAACTCAATCATGTGATATATGGAAACCTAGATATTTAAAATGTGATATCTCTTCTAATATTTCATTATTAACCACAACCATAAAATATTCCACCTATAGAGGATTAACTAGGACTAACCCCAAGTTAAAATATTTTTATGTTGAACTCAGTCGCTGGAAGGCGCTGTTTTTAAATTTGCCATTGACATTTGTCACAGAGCAAGGATGTAAATTGATAGTTTTGTGGGCATTCTACTCGACGACATGACATTTTAATTTTATTTCTCGGTCATCTATCTATACTGATTATTTTGAAAACACAGCTGAAAGGTAATAAGCAGAAATATTGGAACGAATTATTTTCAATTTAAATTATGCCAAATTTTGGGAGTATTTGTTTGCTTAAAGTATAAAAATTAATACAATGTAATGAAAGTTTCATTATATATTTATTTATTTTCTACAAGACTTTGTTCTGAGATTTGTAGGGCAGATTTATATTTCGAGACGGCACTTGTTACAGGGATAAAAATTAAATTATTATATTATCAGTACGTAAATATTTATACATAATTTTATTTCCAATTAACCCAACATTTTCTTTCAGTAAGCAATGATGAAGGTGGTACTGCTGTACTAGTGGTTATATTCAATCTAAGCCTACAAGTAGTACAGCTACAAGTAAAAGAATATCAATCGTTTCGGGCAAAGATGACAAATCCCAGGCATTTTTAAAATTTAGGGATATAACATGTCGATCCCATTAAAATACAGGTATTTAAACAGTGTCAACTCCTAAATCAAAATATTCAGGACAAAAATAATTACTAATATTTTCATTTAGGATTTTTTCTAATATTTTCTTTGTTTTTGATATTCCAACACCACTACATACATTTAACTCTTTTTACTAATTTCATATTTTATTTAATACTAATTCATTGTTATACTTTTTCTTTGGCGATATAATGAATTTTATATTAATTTATATTTTCTTTCCAAATCAGTAGATTGGACATCAAACTATTCAATTCAAATCCATTTAAAATGGTACTTTTTAATAATGATATTACTAACTATAGTGGCCTAATTATTTGACAAGTACCAAGTACTGTGACTATTTCTGATAATATGCAGATTGTTTACTCATTTCCTGCAACTCCCAAAAAGATCAAAGCTGTCTGTGCTGCTGAATACAGTTGATAAAAATATCAATTTAATTTCCATTCGGGGTACTACTTTAACCCAATAAAACCTGACTTATGTATGTTCTTTGTTACATTCTAAGTTTTATATTTTTATAATTTAAGTTTTCATATAAAACCTGATTAGATTTAGTTTGTATACTGTACTCTTTAATAAAATAAATTAGAAGTACATTTTGTTGTTAAAATTGATGTGAACCTTATATTCTCAAAAATGCACTGCTTACGTAGGTGTTGTATAATATTTTAAGTTAGTATTTCTAATAATGAAAATGGTTATTTTTCTTATTTGCATATTGGGAATGTTAAATAGAAATCTCATATGACATTTATGTGAACAAGGCAGTCAAAACGAATTAGAAATAAATGTAAAATTGAGTATGTATTTCAGTTTCCTGTAAATTTATTTTTCGTGACGAATCCAGTCACAAGACGGCGCGCACAACTTCTGTTCAATCTTTAGCATGGGCGTTTGTCCTCTAGAGGTGACTCCTTTGTGACCACTACCTTATATCTGGCAGGGTATTTGCCTGAAAAGGTAGTAAATGATATTTTCATGTTATACTTTGTGCAAAATAAATTCATTACAGTCTGTGTATACCCATTTGCTGGTCATCTTCTGATTCTGTCGTTAATACTCGTTCATTTGCATAAGTAATGGAGTTTAAAACGCTACTTTGGTCTAATTTAATTCCCACAACTTTGTTTGTTTTTATTTCTGGTGTTTCTCTTCCGTTTATATCGATTAGTACTTTAGTATTATGGTACAGGCAACTTATCGGTCATATTAGTTGTTTTGGATATCCCAGTATTGATATGTGTCTCTTAATTAAATTATTTTTGTATTTCATTCGCTGGTTGCAATATGAATATTTTATCTATTGCGTCGTTTTGTGAAATCTATTTGTTCTTCTCGGATTATTTGTCCTGTTTCAATCTATTGTTAAGGAGGTTGGCATACATTTTGTGGGCTGATGTGAGTAAACTGATCCGTCTATAGTTGTTAGTGCCGTTTTTATCGGATTTTTAAATATTGATAGTACTTTTGCTTTTTTCGTTCCTCTGGTATTTTATTGTATTTCCAGCTCTAAGCATATCGATGGAGAAGTCTCATTTACAGTAATTCTGGATGTATACCATCATTTAGTGTTGCTTTCTCTGTTTTTTTGGTAGTTTTAAAATCTTTTCTTGGTTCCTGTAAATCTATATCATCTAGAACTTTTACATTTACTCTTTCGATGTCTTCTTCTTTCAAATCTTCCTATTGCCATAGTTAATTATAGCTTTTAGTCAGTTATATTCTTCTATATTATTTATTTGGATTCTATCATGTTCTTGTTTATGCAGTGCCCTCATTATCTTATATGCTATTTGTTGTCTACCATTTATGTCATATTATTGTAACGAAATTTCCTTACGCCGGCCCTGGTTTCATCCCAACACGACACCGATTGCTTTCAGGAAAAAAATTGTTCTCGAAATGGCTCAGCAGCTGTAGAATTGATGATTGATTGTACGAGAATTTTCGATGCTGGTTTTAAAAGGAGCCCACCATCGCAAGGAGTTAGACAGCGACGACGAGCGCATATTGTAATGTTATTGTGACCAGCTGTTCTGTATAATTTGATGTAGATTAGTTTTTTTTTTCATTTTATATTGAACCCACGAAATATATAACATTATTATAAATAACAAACAAGAAATTACTCCATATGAACGATAATAATTAACATTTCATTATAGTAATTCTCCATATCTATATGGCTTGGCAGAAATACATAAATACACAATACCAGTGAGAGTATAAATTAAATAAATATACCATTACAAAAAATAGTAAGCGAAATTAATTAAACAATATAAAAAAAAATCACACTCTTTAAAAAACACAAATGGTTTTGAACAAAATGAAAAAAGTATTAATATGAACAGTAAAGATCAGTTAGGTTAGGTTTTAGGAGAGAGATTTACGGTTTTCCAGAATATCAGAAAAATAAATAAATAAGGAACTGGATTTTACTGAATTTCAATGAATCTTCACTTTTTTCTCTGAAACGGCTCAAGTAATTTAAATATTATAAATTGTATTCTACAAAGATATGTTACAGCTTGATTCCGTATATTTTTCTATAACGTAAAATATAATGAAAATCGGAAAAATATGTGCAAAAACTGTAAATATCAATGTAAATGTCAAAATTTCATCATAAATATCGACTTTAAATGTCAAGAAATTCCAAGAAATTATATTGTACAGGGTGTTTATGATGGTTTTTTATTTTGATTCATTTGAAGTGTTTCCTTTAGAGACGAAGTTAAGTAAGGGGACATATAGTCGCCTAAAATGGCAGAAAATATTCCATTAGTTTATGAACTTTTCGAAATTTTTGAAATTAATTAAACGCAAGACAATATATTGTTTCTAGTCTTGCGTTCAATGGATTGAAGAATCGCGAAAAGTTAGCATTGTAATTTCTTTGATTTTTTTCGTGTCTTTTCTATCCTAGGATTCACAGGGAAACGGCGTTACACACTGCCAGACTCCCTATTTGGAGTCTCTGAGAGCTAGGTGGTACATAAGCAGTTTGAATTAGTTATGCAGTGTTGTTCAAAAAATATTCTATTGCATGGCACATAAGTAGTTGCATACACAAGGTGATTGAAATAAGAGTGGAGCAAAAACTATAGTTATACAGAGTAGATTTTTATGTATTTATTTCTTGACGGTTAAACCATTTTTACAAAGTATATATATATATATATATATATATATATATATATATATATGAAATATAATACAAAAAATATTACAACAAAACACGCTAGGACACACTAAATTAAATTCCAAAACTAAGCATCACAATTATCTTCTCAAAGTTAAAACAGCTTTTTAATATCACTTTTAAATTTCTGAAAACAGATTCCAAAAATACCAACATTTGCGTTATAAGATGGAGTATAATTACAGGTATACAGAAGGCTTCAAAAAATATTAGAAGCAGATGAATATGCAGGGTGGTTGAAATATAAGGTGGAGTACAATTGTAGTTATACAGGCCGGTTAAAAAAATTTATATAGTGTGGAACATAAGTAGTTGCTTATACAAGGTGTTTGAAGTAAGGGTGGAGTTTAATAATTGTTATTCAGGGTGTATCAAAAATTTGTTATATAAGCATAATGAGTTAGGATATTTAAATTATAGATGGGGTTTAATATAATTATAGACATGAAACTTTAGAAGCAGTTGCATATACCGGTGGTTGAAATAAATGGTAGAGTAAAATTATAGTCCTAAAATGTGGTTCAAAAATGTGAATTTTGTTATGTAGGGTGGACCATGGCCGTTGCAAAAATGGAATACTAGACATATAGGGCTAATTAAAATCATAGGTATACAGGAATAACTTCACAATCGAAAAAAATGAAACAGTCAATAGTGTGGAGAGGATTTACATTTACACAGGGTGGTTTTAAAGATATCAGGGCCGTTGCAATATTTTGCTATGTAGAAAGAGCAGTAAATGAAGCTTCTGTTACGTTATGCAATAAAAAAGCAAGACACGGATTCATCAAAGCCCAGACAGATGAGAGAAAATCAATGCATAAATTCGACAGCAAAAAGAAATTTGCCACTAATTAAGGCATTCACTGGAATGATTATTTTGTTTTATCTGTTACAATAATTATTTGTGATATTAATTTATTTTTAATAAACAGAAATACTATTGATTAAAGACTCTTATTTATAAATAAGGTTGATCAGTTCACTTTTTTTGCCATACTGTTCTAACCACATTTTTTGAAAATTTCCACATAAAACCGGAGGCAGAAGATTAATTCCGAGTACCACCAAACTTCACGATATATTTACATTTATAACTTGGCAGCGTTTCATCATTTTGCCCAAAAGAAAACTGACAATTTTTTCTACTTAAGTGACCCGCCCTAATGTACGCGTATTTCAAATCCAAAGTAGTGTCATGTTTGGGCCTAACCTAATTGATACGGAGTACTTTGATTTCCATATCTTCCCATCTTTATTAATATGAACCCTAAAGTTGTGACGAAACTACATAATCATTTACATTCCGTTTTTCTTAATTTAAGTTTGTGATTACCAAGGCCGATATAATTACTTTGTACAATAACGCTAGCACGAAACTACAAATTGCCGACACTAAAACGAATTTATTTCTAAATTATTACCCTCTCACTTCTTTCCGGGCCAAGAATGCGCATCATCTTCACCGACTTGCGACTTTGGTCTTGACTTTCAATTAAACTTTGCTCGTGCCACGATCCTAATAACCGAAACATGGCGAAACATTACCTTTAAATGCGTTATAACGACTCAACATTTGCAGTTCTCATTGTCTATATTAGGGTTATGTAACTATCCAGTGACGTCTTCATTATGTTCGCTGTGTAGAGCGCGCTCTTTGGTCATTTGAATATTTAAGCAACATGTGATGGTAATGGGCTATCTACGTACCCAACATGTTAGAGAGTAAATTGAAGTTCGCATAATGAGGTATATTTTCAAGTTCCAGTGATTTATTTGACAGCAGAATGATTTTAACTTTAACGAGTTCCGAGAAGTATATTTCATCGATCTTTGTGGCAATAATTTTGCATGTTGTGACATGAAGGTGACACCAATTGATGCATTCTGAAAATAAGTTATAGTTCTGCAGAATCCCTAGTCCTTGATTTTCATTTCACTGGTTCCAGCAAATAAAATTTGTTATATATCCAATTCTGGTGTTAGTAATATCAATATCTGTTCGATTTTTAACTGACTTCCAAGAAGGAGGGGGTTATCAATTCGTCGGAAATTTTTTGTATGCTCACTGATTATTCAAAAAGGCTTAAGCAATTCTAATAATTTAAATTGCATTGTATTAAAGAATATTACGGAAAGGTACTATATAATTTGCTATAACGTGAGATCTGTCTCCAAAAAAAAAACAATAATTAAGGGACTACAATTCAGTGAATTTCAATGAATATGCACTGTTTTCTCTAAAACGGCTAAATCAATTTGAATATAAATTGTATTCTACAGAAACCCACATTTTCTAAATAAATTTCTATCTAAAATGTCAAAATATGTCATAAAAGTATATGGTTCAGGGTGTTTGTAACAGTACTCATTTTGATTGATTTTTAGTCAGTTTCTTGTTGAAACGAAGTTCTTTTACGCGGCGTATCATAGAGTGAAATGGCAAAAAGGATTCTGTTGCTGTATGAAAACGAAAAAAGTACGTATGTGCGTCGCCTGAACAAGTATTGGAATTTAAGAAGCAAGCAATGCGTTGAAATAAAATTACACTTATACAGATATGTTCAAAAAATCTTAAAATGAAATATTATACTGCGTGGTACATAAGCAGTTGGAATAGAATTATAGTTGTACAGAGTAGTTAAAAAAAATGTGTACCCTCTACAAGGAGAATTTACACTTATACACGGTCGCTTAAACAATATCAGACTGGTTACAATATAGTTAAATTCTAGTTTTACCGGGTGGTTCAGAAGATGTTGAACAAATACGTTACATTGGGTGACAAACAGAAGCATATACATGGTGCATATATGTGTGCGTGTGGGTTGCGAGTGTGCGTGTGGGTTGCGAGTGTGTGCGCGTGTGCTTGTGCATGTGCGTTGTGAGTGTGCATGTGCGATGTGAGTGTTCGTGTGCGTGTGCGTTAGAGAGAGAGTGAGAGAGAGAGAGAGAGTGAGTGAGTGAGTGAGTGAGTGAATGAGTGAGTGAGTGAGTGAGTCTGTGAGTGAATGAGTAAATGGGTGAGTGAGTGAGTGAATGAGTGAGTGAGTGAGTGAGTGAGAGAGAGAGAGAGATATGTCAGAAAATAGTAATTGATTCACTTATATTTTGATGCCAATACCTTGCAGTTTTAAAAAATTGCTGAATTGACTTGGTAAGTCGTTGTTGACGACTTGCGTAACTCGTTAAGTTCGAAACGTAACACAAGCAGGGATTCAGAGCACAAATCTTGTTGTTGTCATAGAGTCGATACTCTTTTCAAATATTTTCATCTCTTAGTGTTCCATAAAGTAACAGCAAACTTCTGACAATCACGTCATTATTTTAAAATAAATGCGAATGAAGCATATACAGGGTGATCGAAAAGTATACCACTGGCAAAATAACTCTGCAGAGAACATTTTCGAGAAAAAAGCTCACTACATAAAGTTTAGGATTTTTACCTACCTACCATCTTAAACATGACTTAGACCCTAATTTTGACCCCGGAATCGAATATCACTGTGGTTTGAGCAAATTGGAGTTACGCCGCATTACGCAAAAAGTGTTCGGAATTATTTGAATAAAATATTCAGTTAGAAGTGGATAGGCTTGGAGGAAATTGAATGGTCACCGAGATCCCCTGATCTCAACCACCTTTATTACAGAATTCAAGTACTATTAGGTAGCCAGGGGGAAATCTTAATGACTGTCGAGTTATTATGTCGTTTTCATACTTTTGAATCACCCTGTATATTAGTTAAATAAATGAATAAAAAATAATTATGGATATCTTCTTCTTGCGTTAATAACTAGAGATAGACTGATGTCAATTTAATAAAAAATGAGAATAATAAATAAATATTATAAAAATTGAAACTGCAACCAACTAGGTATCAAAATGTATATAAACAACGTTTGTTATAGAATATGTTAGAGAAGATCATAAAAGAAGCAATAGTTTCTAAATTTGTTTAGGGAAAATCAAAAATCGCATTCGAAAGTCTTGAAAAGACTAACTAACGTAGCTTGGCTTGAAGTGCATTAGAACAGAATATTCGTGTGAAATTATGAAAGAGAATAAAGAATAATGATTGTCTAACCATGTTACCAAATTTAAGTACTTATATTCAGAATAAGATCCTTAAATAAAAAAATCTTGTTTTGGGGTTCAGAGAAAAGTACAATATTTTGTATTATATTGCTTTAGCTGACTCCAGGCTTTGGTTGAAACAGTTTGTTTGTCAGAAGTAAAAAATGCTTTTAAAGTAATTAGATAACCACCTGTTCCAATCAGGTAGTAAATCGATTCAATCTTGTACAATTTTTCAACTTCAGCCTAAATCTTGTTAAATATGATATCGGCATTAGTGAAGTGTAGTTCCAAAAAAGTTTATTTATTTATTTAACACAATGTTTACAATACGTATATACATTATAATAAACCCTGCAGACGTAAACTCAGTTACCTGTTCGCAGGTCTGATAATCTTAACACTAACCTTAATGATAATTTCCTATAAAATCTTATTACTAATATCCTACAAATTTAGTATTGTTGAAATAATTATGATACTAATATATACTTTAAAGAATTAGACCTTATATCGATTTCTCCGTATATCCTGCTATTTGAAATTTTAAGATCCATGGTTTTATTTTCTTTTTGACAGTGTTTTAGAGTTTTCAAATCATTTGGTAGGCTGTTGAAAACATTGTTGGATTGAAGCTTCTGATTCTAAAATCAAGAGGGCCAATTCCAGCGTGATTGTTTTTTCAACAAGTTCTGTCTGTATTACAATTAAATAAATGTTTTCGTCTGATGAAAGTTGTGCAGGTGTCAGAATTCTATAGTCTGTGTCAGGCCTCAATGTAACAAAGAGATAGGATTCTCCACTGGCGCACTTGAATTAAATACTTTGTCATTAGTCCTTAGGAACTGAAAAGACTTGGATATTGTTGTAAATAAAACCGGTACATACTACAGACAGATAATGGAAGATTTTACTTTCCTGTATAATTTGAGAACTGTATGTAGACATGTAATTTTTAACATTCTAAGTTACTACGAAAACACTATATTTCCTTAGTCCTCTTTAAATCACGTGTTGACGTAACACTGCTATCTCTTAATATATGTTACGAGCAGTATATTTGCACATTTAATAGATTTCAACTAGTTCAGGGAAGCATGAAGGTTCCCTAGGACTAGAAACTATATAATAGCCTTACGTTCAATGGTTTTTAATACTTCGTAGTATCACTCAGTAAATGATACTCCATGTGCCTGTTCAGCATATATAACGCAGGAATTTTCTGAACATTTCCTCATATTCATTTTAATATATAAGAATCGGCGTAAAATAATGATAACTTATGATATATTTACTTGAAGTTTTCTGACAAATGTGATTACATTTTAATATTGCATGACGCCGTCTATGTGTTTAAAGCCACGAAAGAGCGTTTATATAAGAATGGAAAATACAGCAGTGGAATTTAAGTACACAACTTTAGAGCCTTATGAAATACGTTGGCAGCTTTAAAAAATTGTGAATACATCCCAGTTCACAATTTTATTATGTTAAAGACGTAACAGACGAGATTGTGAATTTGTATTTTAAAAATTGATTTAGACTAGTTTAAGTTAATTCCTATTCTGTAGTAGAGTTGTCAAAGAAGGTGACACCGAAGCTATTAACGGTAGCATTATAAGTTTACAGAAGATAGACTGGAGAGTCCACATAACTTAATATAAATGGAGAGTGTCTTAACTATCTGAGAATAGCTGATGACATTCTAGCTATTAGCGTGATAGAGATGAGCATATGCATCTCTTTGTGTCGACAGCGGCACACAGCAGAACACGACTGACTCCAGCCAGAGCACTGTTCAGATGATTAAGCATTCTATGTGATTTGTTTTTTGGCAACGATGTTAACGATTATGCGGACTAACTTAGAGTGTGCTGGCCACACATGAACATACTCGAAGTAATGTTGGTGATAAGCCATAGGATGGAAACACACTGTTACCTGAATTTGGCAGGATCTCAATATGGGGTTGAAGTCTACTTATACAACCTCCCGATGAGCACAGACATGTCTGCAAAGGTTAAGATTAGTTAAGACAGTGTGGCCAACTGATAAACTGAGGCGTACCACAGTGAGCCTACAAAGGCGCTTCATTCAACTTCATTCAAGACAGTTTCTCTACTAAGCGTTAAATAGTTAGGCGTTTTTTCTTATCATTCACGATTATAGCTGTCATCAAAGTTTTAACTGTTACGAGAACGACAGTATGACAACTAGGCGTTATGTTGATGGTACCCTACAAACTACTTTACGACTTTATAAGGTAGCCATTCACACGCCATTTTTCAGCACAACAACGTATGCGTAGTCGAACTATGGATTTTTCTCCAAGAAGTAGATGTTTAATTTTTGCAGTGGCCCCTCGTTCACCTGATTTCAATACCATCGAACAAGAATTCTTGCAAGTGTTATCGATTTCCAAGCCTTATTGTTAACATATTAACATAATTTATGTAAACTGTCAACACCATTAACTAAATCAAAATGTTTATTATGACTGTGTGTAAAAGGTATTTTAAAACGATTGTTATTACTTTATTTCAGTGACTAATCCGCAAATAGCAAACCTAAACTACTTGTCAGCGAACGTATGTCAACTCCCGCCAACATTTTGCAATCCTCTTCATAAGCATATGCAGTAATAACAATAATAATACGTTAATGTAGCTTCCCTCGTTTTTCCGAATGTAGCATTTGAATTAAGAGTGGGTAACGCTTTCTATTACTAGGCCTGCCATTAGTGGACTCGCCATTACCATCACTTAACGTTAAAATGGCCGATTACCGCTTCGATTAATATAAAATAGAGTACCCTAAGTGTATGATGCATATGAGGAAATATAGTATAGTACAGGAGCCACCGATGCACAAGAGATATGAAAAATTAGTCCAGTTTTGAGTTTCTTTATTTTGTTTTGATTTCTAAATGTGCCAGACAGATTATTAGGTATAGAATTAAGGGCTAAGAATATAAATTTTTTAGACGTTCGTTTCTGGTTAAGCATACACCTCCTTGGTTATTTTTTAAATGCTCTCATATTGGGTACACTTCTCTTTATTCTGTTTATAGTTTTATAGGTACACTTTTTGGTATTTCATTTATCTCTATGAGAGTTTGCAATGGGAATAAAGTTCTTATATCACAAACCGTTGCTTCTGTATATAGTTTATATAGTTCAATTGTAGAAAACCTTCGATCAGTTTAAAAATTGAGTTTTGCACTGCTTGTAACTTTTCTAGCATGTTGCTAGAAAGACTGCCCCAGGCTAATATACAGTAACTTAAAAACTTAATCAACGAAATTGCTGCAAATCATAAATATAGTGTTGTTGTTTATAATATCCCTAAACTGGTAAAGTTTATGAGTTAAAATATTTTGCATGGTCATTCCGTATTACTGTGATGAGAATTCATCGGATATCTGCTGCAATTGGCATTCATCCGATATTTCATCCGCGGCTAACTCTAACGGATATTACTGGAATTACTCGCATCTTCGCGAACACATTAAAGAAATTTCCCGATGGCTCGTTGACCTACTAGAGAATTCCGAGAGACATATATAAATATGGACAGCTGGCGATAGGATGGATTCAGTCTTCGACTGCGTTATAGTCAAAATAAATTGTATATAGTTGTGCATATAAATTGTCAAAGTAGTGGAAATAAATTAGAGTGAGTTGAACTGTATGTTTAAATAAAATTTTAAATCCGAGAACTGAAATAGACCCGAAGAGATTGAGAAAATGAAAACATTACATTACATTCTATAGAGGCAATGACTATTGCAAATATACATGATTTTTTCGATTTTTCTGCAAACAAATGAGTCGTGTCTGCAGTATTTTTGTTATAAAGTTAAACTTAACAAAAGTGGTTGATGGGCATTTAGCTGTGTAAACGTAATAAATGTACCTAAGTTTTTGTCATTGTCACTTTTGCAATATTACTGCTTTATTGTTAGTTATAGAACACCTATTTTAGCAATACAAAACGTCATACAGCTAGCTTTCTTTAGTTCTCGCTTTTTACTAAAACCTAAATGAAATTTGAAAATTAAAAAGCAAGTGTTGTGTCAATATAAGTATATATTCCATTTTTGAACAATGTCCGTCAAATTTCCATAATTTTTGTCAATCTATGTCCTCAATATCGTCAGTGAAAACATGTTTTACACCTTTCAATATAATGACATTTTCTGTGGTCTGCATTTCACATCTATTTTGCTATAGGTGTCATTATTGTATACGTATTTATTAACTGTTCTATACGTTTTTGCAGCTGCAGAACTCAAAATACTTTTTCCAAACCTATAAAGACTAAATGAGTTGTGGAAGTCTGTTTTAACCAGTTGTATCGTAAATACTTTGTCAGTTGTTCAAGTTTCTTTCCTAAATCTCATTTGCCTTTTATTTGTAGATCCATTATGATTTAAGTATATCATTGAGCATATATTTTGTATGCTGTGTTCAATATTCATTTTTTAACTTGAAATAATGTTAGCCCAGTCTCTAATGACTATTGCTTCCTTCGCAGTGTACTATAAAGATGCTCCAGTCCATTTTTACAAATCATTCTTGTTTCATAAAGCTCATTTAAGTCCCTGGCTTTATTCGTGTCGTACATCTTTGTTACAAGTATATCTTTGATATTAACAAAAAATATCAGATCATTGTTTGCCATTTTCCATGTTTATTACATTTTCCCTCCCCATAGACAAAATTATTGTTTGTAATTCTTTTCTATTGATAGTTGTATTAACATTGTAAAATTCATCTAACTAACGACTATCTTTTTTTTCTGAATCATGTACTGCAACGATTCTTGCAGTTGTTTTATATAAGTTTATACATGTGGTGTGCCCGTGGTTGGAACACCACATATGGTAAGGATAAAGAAAATGTATGTATAATAATGATCTTGCGGATTTGTAACAAAGGTTGATTTAAGCAATGTGAATTAAACTGTTCGAAGGACCTTTAGGGGAACAAATCGACAGAAACAATGTCACGTCGCGCAAAAGCGTCACTAAGCAAGAGTCAATCACTAACATTTTTTGTCGAAGCTCTGCATGTGGTGTTCTCTGGGTTCTTCTGTCCTCAGAGGCTAGCCCCGCTGTAGCAGGAACTGTTTTAGACCTGCGTCTGTTTTTAAAGTAATCTGGACCATATACTGTACACAAAAAAATGGCGATGAACGGTTTCTGGATTGAACAAAACAACAAAAAGACGGTTCGTAAGCACGAAAGAAACGAAATTAGAGCGGGTTGCGGTTGTTATGATCGGAACTAGTAATAATTCGCGCAGTGAGCAACACAATAACAAACGGAAGCGACCGTCTTTAAACGGAATCAAAGAGAATAAGCGCCCGAACTTGTCGGCGGTCAAAACACGAGTCACTTTTTAGTTCTGTCTTATTTTTGACACAAAAACGGTTCGAAATTTAAATTACGTTGGCGTGTCAAAAAAGGTGTAAAAGTTTAAAAATCAATTAAATAAATGAATAAAATTTTAACAAAATCAATAAACAAATTGCGGGAACGCTACAATACAGGACAAGATTATTCTGCATCTCGCGTAGTAATTTTATTTTATTATGTCATGACATTTATTATGGATGAATAAATTTTTTCTTGCTCTTAAATTTTTATCAACTTATATATATATATCAGTATGTATCCTATATTTTGCTTCAGTTTCAGCTACTGTTTAATCACTGCTTTAGCTTCTAAATCTATTGCTGTGTTGTTTACGCTCTTTGCTACTTTTATCTCTATCACCACTTGAATTCTAGGTTGCTGCTTTCACGTGTTGTACTCACCAAGTCCATTCGCCTGATTGCTTTGCCTTGTGAACCCACTATTTTTCTATTTCCGGGTGCAATAAAAGCAACAATAAAGGTTTGTGACGGATGGTTAGTAGCCATCTACTAGTACTTAACCTGTGCATGTGTCGGCCAGCCAAGGTTTTGACATTTTTAACAGGAGAAAGTCAACACTCTTGTTCTAAGATAAGATTTGACAATGTAATCTCTTTTTATATGATGTTAAGAAAGCCCATAGATGAGAGAAAAATCAATAATGGCAATATAGTGAATTTGTCAATGGTTGGAGCTATAAAAACGAACTCTATAATAATCCTATAGTGAAGGTTTTTATCACAAAATGAAGGCTTACAAACGTTCAGAAATTCCAATCGATTTCCTAGTTTGGAATTTAAATGAATCCAAAGCGTCAAGACACTAAAGGATTATGGTATGGCTTAAGACTAGCACTAGTATTTATATATACGCAAACACACACAAAATTGAAATAAACATTAAAAATAATAGTAAATATTACGTAATGTTTATATACATAAGTTGATAAAAATTCTCATTAGATCTATGATAAAATGTGACCTGCCCACATCGTGTAACCAGTTACTTGTGAGGTTAGTTTAAGCCCTTAACAACCTGTAAAACCGAGAGAAGTTATGGAAAGAGATTATGAATAGGTTTTTCCTGGAACAATGGACTCAATAAACAACTATGTGGCTAAATACTGAGACAAAAAAATTTTCCGTGGCATGTAATTAGCAAATGTTATTTTGATCTCGCATATTTGTTCTCTGAAGTGGATTGAAGATCCAACAATTGCAAATGTCCCTGAACAAACCCCGAGTTAGCATAACATGACAAATGAGCAACTGAGGGAGTGTGTCTCAATACGTAAGGTCATCTCTTATGCGATACAATGTTGAAGACCAGGTAATTCAAAATTGTACTATATGCAGAATACAATATTCGAAAGCTTTTGACTACAGATCAGCTAAACAGATCAGTCACTACCCTAGCGAAACCTTATGAAATGTGGGGGCACTAAAATGGATAGCGATCCCAATATAGACAAACGAGACAACGAGTGATATAAACAAATATGTTGATAAAATAGGCAACAAATTATGTAACGAAGCCCATCTACAGAAAACAAGTTGAAACAATCAAAGGGAGAACGGAGGACAATCCAGAAGCCCGAAGAAAATAAAACGAAATTGTACAGAAATCTTAAACACCATGCATAGTTCTGCAATATCTAAATCATTTATTTTCTGACCGATTCAGAAGTGATTGCGAAAGGAAAAATGGACAGAACTTCCGAAGCAATAAATTTCAATTCGGAATTTTTGACGGGACATTTCGTTGATTAGTTCCACAAAAAACACGAAAAAAGTTGAAAACTAATTTTTCTAATGCAACATCGATGGGTGTCGTTAAATTCCGATCGCAAATAATAGATTAGAGAATCAATAAATCTACAATTAGTTTAATCGAAGTGGAATTGTTTAATTGCCGGGACACCAAATAGATAAACTGAATTATGGTGGCTAATTCATTAGGGAGAAATTGCTGGGGCAGATTTACAATTCAGGTAATGAAATTACAGTTGTACGAATGTCATTACATAAGTGTAAGCACGCTCGCTATTAGCTAATAAAATCGATTGGGTCTGGGACGCTGTTGTCGGAGAGAGAACAGCTCCGCTTGGTCGCCAGTCGGTGGTAATCTGGCTGAAATGTTGAACTTCTTTTCCTTTTGGATCGCGTACTCAAAAATAATACTGTCGGTATGTTTGAATTTACTTGAAACCACTTATAATATTATTAGAAAAATTAATTCGATTGCTTAATAAACTATTTAAAATACCTATTTCAGTTTACAAAAGTACTGTAACATTTCATTTTATTCTTCTAAAAGAGGTAACCGTCAGTAAATTAATTATCATAAATAACAACTAATTTTGCGAATAAATAAACTGTAAAAGCATTCAAATAAACTATACCGACAAAAAAGGGATTCCCGAAAATCCGATGATGGTAAAAATGATTTCGAATCTATTCCAGAATTAAAAATTATATACGTTTGCGTACCAGAAGCAGACAGAGGATATATAAAACCAATTGGGGAATGGGAGAAGTGAAGTTGAGTAGATAGCATCGATTCGATTTGTTCGGGTATGTCATTAAAGTTTATGTAAGTAGTCGAAAGTATTGTGATTTATTTAGGTGTGAATTTTAAATTAATATAAGTGAGCTGAAAGAAAATTTATTATAATTGTCTCGAACACATATTTTAGCAACTCATTACCAACTAAAATCTATTATCTACAGTGAGTACCTGAGAAGACTATAAGGATTGAAGAAACAACAAATCAAATTTTCTAAATCGTTCACAACATTTTTAGATTACTGATTGTCTCGACCCTTGTGGACTTTAAATTTCTGCCAACACCAGTGTGCTTTGTATTATGGTAATTTATAATCTCATTCCTACTATAAGCGTATGCAACAGGCAATCAAGAAAACGGTCCTTAATCTGAGTCAAATAGTTCCGATCCGAATTTTTCCCTAGATAAGGTGCAAGCCATAATTCTGAAGTCTTCGAAGAGATGAATGCCAAACATTTTTTGTATCGCAGACCATTTGCCATGGTTCTCTGTTTTAGGAAGACACCCTAGCCTAGCTAATATTGTACTTTTGCAAATGTATGTATTTCATTTGTGTTTTTGAATGATTTCTAATTGTAGTGAAGAATGGAGTGCCAAAACAATAAAAACACTTATAATAGATTTATTAAATTAAAATTTAGTCTTTTATCCCTAAATGAATTTCGACATCTAAGAATTTCAGAAAAAAATAGCTTAAAGGGACGCCAAATCGGGAGTCGTACTGTATGTTACTCCGTTACCCTGTGATTCCTAGGATAGAAATCATCCCAAAGAATTCGAAAGTTAACTAAAATCTCTCAAAGAAATTACTGCAATGTTTTTGCTGTCATACTCGGGATCTTGGATTTGTTTTAAAGACAGTTAAACTCACTATAATTTAGTTCCACTAATTTAATTTATGTTCACAGAACTATTTGCAAATTTTTTTGAACACCTGATCTTTACTATACTACAACTGAATACTGAATGAATGCTTCCGTCACGTCTCCGTATTTATATATTTCTTCTCAGAATTCTCCAGAAGGTCAAAGAGCTGTCGAGAGATTTCCGTCATGGACTAGATTTTTGGAGAAGTTGATGGAATTCAGCCGCAGACTTCGATACGTCAGACGAACATTTCGGATTTCCCGAAATATTGGATAATGCCGATTCCAAAATTATCAGATGAATTCCCGTCAGATTGATCTCTTCTAGAGACCATTTCGGCCCGGAATATCCCAGAATGTTTCCTGGTGTGACGATATTTGCATGACTCTTCATT
This sequence comes from Octodonta nipae, assembly GCA_034190945.1. NCBI lineage: Eukaryota > Metazoa > Arthropoda > Insecta > Coleoptera > Chrysomelidae > Octodonta > Octodonta nipae. The sequence continues at coordinate 23,007,163 of CM067223.1, forward strand.
TCGATAACGGGAAGTTTGGTGGAAGTAGCAGTCAACGGACTTCGAATATGGGCTGAGAATATTGACACAGCGTGTCAATGCCACTGAATCGAAAGATAGTCTCCATCATACTTCTCACAACCCTCAAATTCAGTCCATCTAACTCACAGGCTATCTTTGGGACCGCCAGGTTCTTCTCCATCATCACAGTTTTCAGTTCTACCAAAGTGTTCCAAAGATCGGTATATGTTGGCTTGCCCTGTGAGAATGTTTACGTTACTATATAGAAGATATACCTGGTACCTATTGGTTGTTCCCTAATACTGGATCTTCCTCCCTTAGCTTCTAGAACTGGCCGTACTTCTTTGCATACACCTTGGCTATTCTTCTGGACATCCGGAGATCTAGAGTCACACAATGAGACGGGGCATATTCTATGGGCACCTCAAACAGGCCTCGGGGTTCCTCTCTGGTCACGTCGTGCTGCACTTTCTGACCATCATAGTACAGTGCCATAAACTGTTCGAAGTCATCTCTTCATCGGGTGGTTGGATGCTGCAGACTTGAGCTTGCTTAACTTCGCCATCATGACATCCGGCATAAGGGGTTAACCTGTTGAAATGTACCACCTCTAGGTAGCTTCCTTATCCTGTAGACACCGTCGTTGATTCTCCTTACAATTTGGTGAGGCCCCTCCTAAGAACTTTGTGGCTTAGGCGAATATCCACGACGACGTTGTTGGTGTTACAACCAAACAAGATCATCAATTGGAATTCACCGCTTTCAGTTTTGATCTCATACGCTTCATACGGGCACTGGCATTCTCGATATCTACCCGGACTTCTTGGTGGATGTCGTTCATCTTCTGACGTAACTGGCTGACATAGTCTTCACGTGTAGTCTCTTCCCCTGGAAGACATCCAAACTTTAAATCGCATGCTAGTCGTAACTCTCGTCCCGTATAAATACTGACTGCGGTCTGACCAGTGGACTCATGCGCAGACGAACGATATGCCATTAGAAACAAGTGAAGATCCTGGTTCCAGTCTTTTTGGTGGTCAGAGACTACCTTTGACAAATGGCAGTTAATGGTCCTATTCATTCGTTCCACAATTCCATCGGATTGCGGGTGTAATGCTGTCGTCCGTGTTTTATTGATCTTCAAGACCTTGGAGACGTCTTAGAGAAGAATAATGGGAATTTGAAATTAATTCTATTTACATATATATATATATATATATATATATATATATATATATATATATTAAAACATATCTTAAAACAATTAAACAAAATATATTTCTATTCCTTATAATTAGTACTTTCATTAGTATATTACATGATGCGTTTGAAAAATGTTTAATTTTTTATTTTCCGTTTATTTCTATAACTTGTCCCCCAATATTAATATTAGGGTTTTCTCTTTATTTTTCAGGGAAAGTTCAAGTGGGGCTCTATTCATATATTTTTTTTTAAATCTTAGGGCTTATAGTTCCGGAAATAAAGAGGGGAATGGGTAAATTTTATGTACATTTTTGTTAATATCTTTTAACCTAATTATTTTTAAAATATGATAAAATATATTTGTGTTCCTAGGAGTAAACCTTTTCATTTGATTTATTACATGACGTGTTTGAAGAAAATTTTTTTTTTAAATTGTATAATTTGGTTGTTTTCTGAAGGATAGTTGTGACATATTTTGCCAATGCTTAAGCATTTCTTCATAAATAATACTACAATTCACGAATGTACTGTATATTGTCAATGGAAAAGAAACTATGAAAAAAGGTACGAGTACAATTCTAAAATTTAAAATTACAATGTTTGACAATGTTATTTGACTTATGACGTAACTAAGAGAATTTAATTTGATAATATACAGGGTAGCTCAGAAACTTCTAAAGATCATATAATAATAAAGTTCCTTTCAACTGCCCTGCTAGGTGCGACTATGTTATAATCAAATCAAATAGTTTTGTTGTTTTAGTGATTCAATTAAAATCATAAGGATAACGTAGGTAAAATTTTATAAACTACCCCGATATTGTTGTTCACAAGGGCATGACCATTAGCAATTTATTCCTTAATCATCGGCAACCAGGAACGATTGAATTCTATGGAGTTAGTAGCGATACAATCGTTTTCAGTTAACAAAATTAAAGCTGATTATTTTATTAATAATTTGCCCCCAAAATTAATATTATAGATTTCTCTTTATTTTTCCTGTAAATTTTGGCAGTCCCTTTATTCCCTATTATTTTCAAAATTTTAGGCTCAACAGTTTCAGTGATAGAGGGGGGAATGGTCTATTTTTGTAAAATGTCCCTCCAGAAGTACTCTTAAAAGCAATATTTCTGCCCTTACAACATGTTCTCCTGATCAGATCACCAAATTTCAATCTTTTCCGTCCACAGAAAACTTCCATACATTGAACGTACTTTACAAATTAAATGAATCGGTAATAACCCTCTAACTACTGATCTAATTGAAGAAAACATAAAGCTTTGCATAACGATTAAAAATATCTCCCTGTAAGACATTACAATACCATTTTTTTGGGATTAACTAGTTAATCCGTTAATCGTTAATTAACGAAGTTAAAAACCTGGTGAACGGATTAACTTTTAAGTTAACTTCAAAAAATATTAATGCTCTGGTTACTTCCGTTAAATTGAACTTCCCTTAATTTTAGTCCGTCACATTAGTCGTTTGTTGACATGCTGTCATTTTGTTTGTTTGAATTACGCGCCACGCCAGGCTCGTATAGCGAGTCGAATGGTGAACGATATCATATCGATGATATATGCGAAGTATGTGTGTGAGTGTGATCCTATATAGCTTATACTCTTGGAGGGAGGATTTAATGCTAGACATGGTGTGAGTGTAAACAAGTCTGCTGTCTGCTCAGTATCAATCAAGTCAGTGACATAGCTGGATAGATAGACGTCAGTGCCTTATTTGATATGTGAGTGCAGCCTTTCACCCAAAATTTCGTCCACTGTGGCTGCAAAAGTATGATAGCACCAAATTTTCAACAGTCAGAAAGCTTATACGAAGCAGTTGAAGATGCTCTGATTGAAGAAAGGGAAGCAAATGAAAAGGATAATATGAGTATTAGCGGAAACAGCAATAATGATGAAGAAGGGGATGATTTTTACAGCACTGTTATTTAGTCTGAAGATAATAGACCTAGAGGCCACCAATTTTTGAAAAACAAAGCTCAGAATTTGATAAGAACTTGGCTAGACACGAAGTGAAAAGAATCATTTACGGATGCTGCCTTTCTAGGTGAACCAGTTTAATTAACCTTTTTATTAAATATAACACTGCTATCCCATCTAGTGCTGCAGTAGAACGTCTCTTTTCTAAGGACAGAGATATTTTACGGGCAGTCGGATGTTAACTTTAATATGCTAATTTTTATAAAAGGGAATATGCACCAAATGCCAAATTAGGAATAACAATACCTTATCTCTGGCTACTTTGTTTTCAAAAAAAATAAATGTGTGATTAATTATCCTTTCTATTTGTTTATTTTTTAATTTATTTACCTATTTGACCTATTTCTCTGAGCCTAAAAGCAGTATAAGTTTTGAATGGTTAAGTTTTGAATGGTTAACTTTTAACAGTTAACTTGCCTGAATTTTTCGAAAATTTAACGCTTTACCAATTATCGAATTTAACTTTTTAGCTAACGAATTAACGATTAACGAAGTTAACTTTTGGATTTACTGTGCCCAGCTTTGTACAGTACTAACGTATGGTTCAACTCATTATCGTTCCTTAACATTTCTGCAACTTATTTTCATTACAAACATTTTTCAACATACTGAATAGTGTTGAGCATGTCGTGGTAAAGCTCATCACGGCACTCTGTTATTTATCATTGGATAGCTAATTGACAAATTCATTATTAGATTAAAAATGTCGGGAGAATGATCCATCCGGAAGTCCATCTGGCAAATGGAACGGGCATTAGCGAAATGACAGTTTGCTATCTGCTAAATCAATTAGCCTAAGTAACGAGCAAATGGCGGCCTGTGATCTACGCCATCGAACTAATTTTGTTTGATTTGACTTACATTTGGGAACTTTTATCATCGCCTAATGGAATTATGTATGTTGCTAGTTCGAATGGATTTTCATTCGGATATCGAAAAGCAAATCGGAAATTATTGTAGTCGAGATTGCACGCGGAGTCGTGCTATTTAAATTAATATGAATGGCTATAAACGGAAAAGTTTTCGATGAAATGCAATTAGCCAAGATTTCCATTAGAGATTGTTTTCGGCAAATTGCGTGTAAGACCTGATTTTTGTGCTAGAAGGTCTTTAGTTTATTATGTTTTTGTATTACAGGTATTTAATTAGACTAGATACGTGAATAATAGTGAGTGCAAATGTAAAATATTACTGATATTTGGAGCCATAAAACTTGCTTTTAGGAGCAATATTATCCAGTTCTTATTTAAACTATTTTTAGTTGTCTTAATACATACAGTGTGGAACAGCCAATTGGAATAAATTCGATACCGAATAAAGAAGGGCGTGTTGGGAATTAACGCTTGGACACGTCGATTTGTATATTTAAATGTGAATTTTTCAACAAAAAAAATATATAGGGTGTGTCATATGCAGTTGCTAATACCAAGTTTTAAATGCAAGCCCCGGTATACTATTGATTTTTTAGATTATCTACACATAATTTACGTCCTACACCTATCTTCAACTGTATCAGAAATATTAAGTGCATTCAGATTTATTACAAAAATTAACATTAAAAATAAAATTATTTTATTTCACAAATTCGATACATTACACTAAAAACCTAATAAGTAATACCGATTATTTCTAATAATATAAAAAAAACAAGAAACCATTAATGTCAATGTAGGAAATGTTCAAAATCGTCGCCGCGAATGTCTCGGCAACATGCTAATTTGGTACAGAAATGTCTTCTTACGTTACTGAAGATCTTAGGGGTGACTGATCCAATCGCGTGATTCGTCATTTCAGGTCCTCTGAGTTGAGGGGTTTAGTTCTGTATACAGTACTTTTGACATATCCCCACAAAAAAGTAGTCCAATGGTGTCTAATCAATTTGGTTCAGGTACTGCCGGACATTTATTTCGTAATGGGACGGTGCTCCATCTTGATGAAACCATATTGTACTCGCAGGAACTTGTGGGTTAACTGGATCAGGATATTAGTTTGTCAAAGTTGGCACGACATTATTTTGGAGCAGTTCTAAATATTTATCTTCGTTCAAGTTGCCATCAATGAAAAAGGGACGTGCGACATGATTTTCAACAATTCCTGCCCAAACATTAACTTTTTCGGGATATTGCGTATGTTTCTTTGTTATCCAGTACGGCTTCTAATTAGACCAGTGCCGACAATTTTGAGGAATATCATGACCGTGAAGTGTAAATGTGCTTTCATCAGAAAACAAAACATATTCTAATTGGATCACATTGTTATCTAACCTTGCCATTAATTGTTCACAGAAATACGTTCTCCTATCGAAATCGAGTTCCATCAGCTCTTGAGTAGGCATCATTTTCTAGGGATGCATTTTACTTTCCTTCAATACTCGAAAAAACAGTGGGGCTGCTTTTCGATCAGAATTATATGGGTTTTCTTGAAACTCAAGCATAATACCCAACTTCGTATTATCGTAAATATTGGCAGCTACTTTTTTAACTTTCTTATATGACCAAGCTCACGAACCTCCTTTTCTTTGTTTCTAATTGTTCCTTGGGATACAGGCGGCAAATTTGGAAAATTTGCTTGAAATAAGTGAGAAACTTCCATTCGTGTCCGTGTGTCTCCATTACAAATCATTTGTAGAATGATTATTTTGTGCATTTCTGTTAAATTTTTCTGATATTATTACGAACAATTAACGAAATTTAAACGACAATAGCTCTTATACTACTGATCACCAGGACCTTAAAGCTATGAGTTTACGAAAATAAACAAAACTGTTTTTTTTTTCAAATCAGAAAAAAGGAATGCAGGATTGGTTTTTGCTTACTATCTCAGTATCAAGAGCTAAATGGGATTTAAGTATTGAGTGTAATGTAACGAATTTGTGAAATAAAATAATTTTCTCATTTAATGTTTGGAATGTCTTCGATGGCACATTACGAATAATATCAAAAAAAATGTATGAATTAGATGTTGTGGTTTTAGTTCAATGCTGGTTCAATGCAAGTATATAATTGACGAAGGACCTTTAGCGAAACAAGGTATAAAACAGGTGTTTTCGCATAAATTAATTCACCAAATAAAGTTAATCACTAACCTTATACGTCGAAGCTCTGCAGGTGGTGTTTTCTTGATTCTACTTTCTTCAGAGGCTAGCCCAGCAGCGGCAGAAACTGTTTTTAGAGCTTCGTGTGGACAACACGGTAAACAAAAAATAGCGACGTAATGTTCATTGATTGAGCAAACAAAAAATGCGAATTTAACAAAAAATGATGCGCTTTTGTAAACACAGAAGAAACAAAATGAAAGCGGTTTAGTGGTTGTTATGACCAGAACTAATAACTCGCGGAATCGTAACACAATAACAACAAAAAGCGGCCGTCTTAAGACGGAAACAAAAGCGTCCAAATAGCTTGAAAGTCAATAAACGAAATCAAGAATACTGTCTATATTTTACACGCAAAAAACACTTACATTTGGCATTAGCGCCACGGATGGTTTTGGAAAAGGTGCAGATATTTAAAAATCAATGAAGTAATTCAATCAAATTTGAACAACACACTAAACAAATTGCGGGAACGCACCAATGTTAATTTTTGTAATAAATGAAAACATTTAATATTTTCGAAACAGATGAGTTGAAGATAGGTGTAGGACATTGTAAATGAATTATGTCTATAATTTTCTGGAGAATCCAAAAAATAAACAATATACTGGGGCTTGCATTTAAACTAAGAAAGTTGGCATTGGCCACTGTTACATGACGTTGTTGAATTTATTTCATTTGGCTGTTCCACACTATATTGCTTTCCGTAAATTACGTGTTTGACCTGAATTTGTCCTTGGTTTGTTGTTTTTTAGTATTAAAGCTTTATTTAATTGGACAAAATTCTTTTTTTATGATGCCTGAAGTGCTGAACATAAGTACATTATATATCAATAAATCCATCTTTCAACGAAATAATGAGTGCCATTATAAAAGCATAAATAAACTAATGGAAACTGTAATGTTTTTATTTTCACACTCGTGTTCAGTTGTTCTTGGATTTATTTAAAAACACTCTAATTTATTTTCACTACTTTAGCACAATTTATATTCACAGAACTATTTACAATTTATCTTAACTTAACAAACGGCAGTCGAATACTGAATCCCTGCTGTCTTAGCTCTCCATATTTATATATTTCTTTCGGAAATCTCTAGTAAGTCAACGAGCCATCGGGAAATCTGCGGTCGGCCTCCTCGAGTCGATAGACAAACAACATTTCGGCTTCCCAAAAATATCGGAGGAATTTCGCTTCCACCAATTTTTTGATGGCCGATTGCACCAGCTATCGTGTGAAATTTCGTAACTATACCTATAACTAAGTAGCATTTAATAGAACACAATACAAAACGAAAGCTGAATAAGTCAGGTTTAATTGTATTAAACGAAAGCGAGTGTATATCTAATACTTCTGTCGAATTCAGCAGTTAGTGATTACTAAAAATCAAGGAAGAATTTAATAATGGTACTGTCCTTTAGAATAACCCTATATCCAGATAGTAGATACGTTTTTTCATAGGTTTTCCCTTATGACTTTAATGAGATCTCTGGAACGTCAGAATTTCTTTCATCTCAATTTTTGGCGAATACGCTATCCTATAAAAAAGTCGAACCTCGGAGCACCACATGAAATTCTGAAGACAAATTTCAAGCTCTTCCAATTTAAAAGAAGCTTTGTTATTTCACATGATCTTCAGAATGTTTTACTGCCAAACATTTAATGTCAAATTGTGAATACTAAATGGCGACTGTTTACAGTTTTAATTTTGTTTTTCAGTTGTTTCAGTTATTTATTGCTACTGAAAACGGGAGTTATTAGTTAGATGTGTTGTCATAATCGTATTGACAGCTCATAAATCTGACTTAATGAGTTGATCGCACCTTTTTTGTGGAGTGTGGCAATGTGTGTGTTTTTCCATTAAAAAAGTGTAATTTATCGAATAAACATTTCAATGACTTTGTGATGTTTTATTTACCTTTTCATATTTTCTATTACTTGACTTGTTGCCTTCCATATTTTTCATCTCTTCTTCATTTATCACAAGAATATCTCTCGAATCCTGGTTTCGTACTTTTTGAAATATGAGTTTTTTGTTAGGAATTGAGTACAATTGTTTGTCGAAACTTCAATAGTTGTTACAATTTGATATAATGCCGCCTTCTTTATTGTCTGTGTCTATCCTTCTTAGAACTCAAGTGGTTCTCTTTCCTTTTATTATAGATTTTAAATTTTGTGTAAATTTCTCTCATGTATTTTTATGATTTCTATGGATATTTTGTTGTTTAATGTCTGTATTCTTTTCTGATGTTTAGTTAGTCATTTCTCTTTTCTGTTCCATTAACAAATGTTATAAACTGTTTTGCTTATTCCACTTTATTGAGTTGCTTTGTTCATGCTTGAGGACTAGGTTCATTAGAGACGAAGCATAACTGACATAATTTTCAAAAACTCTCTTTTGCAGTCAGTTCTTTCCACAAGACAAAGATTTTCGATGTTGCGAAGATCATTTTCAAAATATGGTACCAATTCACAGAAAAAGTACGTCTCATCTTCCATACAAAAAAAAAAAAATAGAAAACCATTTGTGTACATTGCTACTACTTCAACAACAATAATTTGTATTGTTGTAATAATTATCATGTATTCATATAAATTTGATTAAAAAAACTTCTTTAGCCTTTCTTTTTAGGAGTTATACAGAAGAGTAAGATTTCAAAGAAAATTAGCGACACTATGAAATCAACAATCTGATCTAAGCCTTCAGTTGCTTGTATCTAATAATTCCGAAATAACCCTTTATCCATCAACTTTTTATGATTAAACCATTTCAATATTGAAACTAAACATTTTTTAAATAAAACTGTAATTACGATTTGTCGATATTCCAAATAACTAAAGCTTAATTGTAACAAAGTTATTGTGCTCTTCCCCTGTACATAAACACATTTCCAATAACATTTTTTTATAAATAGCTTTCTATTTTGCGTCCACTTCAGATGAAATTCCAATCTAGTATATTCGTATTCCAGGGATTTAAAATGAATTATTTTCTGCACACATTCAATGGATTTTATTAACTTTTCTAGTGCTCTCGAATTTTTTTAACCAGAATAAACGAAAAATTTCTCATATGGAAAATACAAAGCGAACATAAAGCATGGTTGTTTACAAAGGATTAATTTTCAGTTATATTTTCAATTATTTTCAATGGTAGTTTAACTATAGGGTATATATGTTTATTTATATATATAGTGTGTCCAAAATGGGGTAGCAGTGGAATCTTGAATTCCGTAGGAATAATGATCTTGGTTAAATTAGGAGAAACTTCACAATTGAAACACTGTTGTTCAAAAGATTTCGGGATTTTTGGCGAATTAATTTTAAACTTTGAATTTAATTTTTCATTTTAAAATTTAACGCCTTAAGGATTCCAACACCTTGTATATCAGTAGCTAAGCGTTTGCTGTCATACGTTTATAGGAACGTTTCTTTATAAAATCACTCGAGCAGCACGTCTTGAAATCCTTCGCACTTATTTACACCCTGTATAGAAGACAAAGTCCAAAATGAAATTCAGGTAGTAAGAACTCACGCAACCTGGAATCAAAGAACTTTAGGAAAAACAGCATGAAAGTTACTTCTATAATGACAAAAACCTTTGATTTCTCTGTGAGAGGTTCAGGTTCTACACTAAAACCACTCTAAAGCATTCCAGCAGAACAAAGCAGTCGAATTATGATCAGCCAAACTTCAAGTCAAGTTCACTTAAATTCACTTAGAATTTTTTCGTATTTCTAGTCTACATAGATGCACCTAGGGACATTGCGACACAAAAGTATCGATAGCGGTATCGCAAGAAGTATCGATGCCGCTATTGGTAATAGTATCCAAACAAAGTTATCGATAAAAGAAGGTGTCGATACCAACTTAGCGTGTTAAGAATCCTAAAATTTGGAAAAATATGAACTCAGGGGGTGATAATCTAAAATACGGGAAATATACTAAAGTAGCGAGAATGATGCCATTAGAGGAGAATATCAAAATCATGAACAGGTATCGATACTGATATCGAAACAGAATTATCCAAAATGGTGTCCAAGTATCGCAAGAAAAGTATCGATACCAAAAATACCTGGTACCGAAACTTAAAATATCATATCATATAAGTAGTATCCTAACATCTCTACCGGTGACTTAGTGTAACAAGTAAATGGAAACTAAGACGAATTTATCCAAAATATGGGTAGGAGCTGTTTCATTAGAACATTAGAACAATTAGAAGCAATTACCCAGACGCTTATTAATATTTTTTTTCTGAGACTAGATCTGAGAAAACGCTTTAGGCTAAACAGATCAGTCTTGAACACTCAAGGATGATCGTGATGAGGAGATCAACTCAGAAAGGATCCGTTCAGCATCTACCGCAGCGTGCGAAGAGCAATAGTAGCCATCCTATACTCAGGTTCTCGATAAAGCATCCCAACTAGATGAACCTTCCCCAGAATACAACCTCCTAAAGAAATGACTCTTGGCGACCTACTACGGAAAAGGAATGATGTTCATCTGGATAGACTAACACAATGGAAAGATGAAGATCGGTCGGAAGAATCAATCTCATAGAGGAACAATGTTACGAGATTTTTCCAACGGATACAAACTGCCCAGAAACACGTTAATATCTATAGAAACAGCAAGATATCACGAGAAAAGATTTTCCACGAGACACTAACGTGCCCTAAAGTAGCTAAAACTTCTGCTTCCAGAAGATTCACGAAAGCTCTTCCTAATCCTTAGAAAAGGAGTCGAAATTGTAGATTTGGCTAGAGTGGAGCTATATAATGGTAGTTGACTATTGGTACTGTAATTTTAAATCGGTGTTAAATTATTATTTCTTTGAAAAATGTCAACGTAAATAAACACTTCCTCGTTTTAATAAAGTTACCAGTAATTGCTATTAAAAGAGGCAAAAAGTCATTGCAACAGTTCACAACGCTTTTGACAAAATTGTTTGATTCTGTAGAGAACAATATAGACAAACACAGAATTTTCGTTTAATTCAGCAACACAGCTCTAGCTTATTACCTGATCCTTCGCTAGCTTTGATATAATTTTCATAATTAGCCTACTTAAACGAAATGAGTTATTATATAGAGGTTTATTTTTTACCAAGGATCAAAGTAAATTCAAACAAAACAGCTCCAATGGAACTCAATTTTGATCTTTCACGAGTTTTCGTCCCGGCAGAGACAAAAGCCGTAATCCAGAACTAATTACAAACACGTATGTACCGAAGTTATGTTGCAGCGAATGCTTGTTGGATTCCAATGGACGCCAACTTACGTTTTCGAGTATCCTCTTTCGAATTGAACCATTGAGCGATTACACCTTTGATCTCTGCAACGCTAAACGATCCATTATGTTAAGTAGCTCTAGAGCCATATTCGCGTTCAACTCGGCGGACATATTAAATGAAAGGCTTAATTAATTTTCAGAAATAACTTTGCTTAGAAATCCCTCCATTTATGAATACCAACAATATTTTTACCTCGGTTTCAACTTCTCAATCTGCTCGAGTGGGTTTTTGTGTTTGAATGCAGCGCAATGTTAATGTTTTAGACGAATTAAGCAGCTTCAGAATTTCACCGTTTAACTCGACGAATATTTTGTGCTCTGAAGACAACTCTTATACTTTCTAGCATCACTTGATTTATCCTGGTTTGCTCGGCGGGAATTTCGAGCTGCATTTACATGGAAGGGTTATAGTTAATGGTCTGAAGTAACGGTTATTACTTGTTTAATAGCGTATTTAAGATATTTCACAAATACTAGTTTTGGAGAGCTATTCAAGTCAATTTAAACATGCTCAAAGTAGGGAATTGCGGAGTGGTAAACGTTAAGTAAAAACTCTGTTTGCGCTAACGTTCATTACAATGAAAATTGTTTTGAAATTATTGAGAATTAAAATTTTAAACAGCTCTACGCATAAGTAGAAACTAATCTGGTTTGCTCTGGATACATATACTTTGCATATGAATTATGCTCAGACTAAGTGTAATTTACTGAGTTTTCGAACAATAAAACAATTAAAAACCTGATAGGTTCCATGTTTGCTCCGGCTATGCTCTTAACGTCAGGGGTGGATAGGTTGCTGATTTTCTTTTAGTTGTGATGTTATTGAAGTTTCATGGGTTGTTCAGCTTATTCAAATTGCTATAATATTTCGCTACATAAACCAACAAAAGTAGACATGAAATTTAAATAAATTGGTCAAGTGCGAGTTGGACTCGCATACTTAGGGTTCCATACCACCTTCATGATTCTAATATTCCGGTTTCAGACAAGTAGATGATTGAGTGCATTTTCTTATATTTACTCTTATATCTTTTAAAGGAAGCGTTTTAAATTTATAAAAAATATACACCTTGATTTTCCACACATAGACTTTTTATTTTATCTGCTTCAGGATTCGCTTGATTTTTGTCAGAATACATATGTATTTAATTGAGTAATATTATAAGGGTATCCGTATATTGTATATACGGAACCTTAAAAATGTTTTAGAGATCAAACATGCTAGTAAAATGTCCACCGATATATTTACGATGAAAGTAAGGGTTAAAAGTACAAGTGAATTAATTTCATATGAACTAAATGCTGACAAATTTACAATTGATTCCAAAAACCCTGTACTTATTGCGTAAGCAAATGAACCATTAATTCTCACAATGCTCTCAGCAAAATTAAGTTTAATTTTACGATTTACACTTAAACTTTATCTCTGGAAATCTTTGACTAAAAAAATATATTGAAACTTCACTTGAAGGTGATTTTTCAAAAAATCTTGAAAAGATCTGACCTGTGTTATCCTTAAATTATTTATGATCAATCTCGTTGGAAGTTTTAAATTTAAACTTAAGATTCACTAAATCTTAGAATCAATTCAACCTTAGAATCAATTTCATCTTAGCCCCAAGGAAAATAAATATATTCAAAAAACCGACTTCAAAAAAGGAAATTAACTAAAAAGCAAAAAATATTTTTTTCCTGCAACAATTAAATACTTTTACTGAAGTCGGCGCCAAGTTAAAGCGAAGCAACTTAAGATAAGACCGATCTTCTAGCCATGAACAATTGTGAAGGGCTGTGGAATCTATTTTACTAAATTATGATTAAAATTCAATGCCAATGGGGCTTCTACTGTTCTCCACCTGAAAATAAATGAATATAACCCAAAAATATGATTCAATTTATTCTATTAAATTAATTTATATATATGTATATATATATATATATATATATATATATATATATATATATGATTTTCTTTGTTGTATCCGGTGTACATACGTTTCTCGGTTTGTGCTCTGAAAAGAACATTTTATCTTTCAGAGCACAAACCGAGAAACGGATGAACACCGGATACAATAAAGAAAATCACATTGCTTCATCCGTGAAGGACTACAATCTTATATATATATATATATATATATACGATAAATAATAATAAAAAAAATAATAAAATAATAAATAATATATAAAGCATATATATATATATATATATATATATATATATGTTTTAGGTGGTTTCCAGGAATTCATCCTCGTAGTTGATAACTGATCCCTGCCGGGATCGATGGTAAAATGACGACGTTTCGGAAGAGTCACATCTACCCTCTTCAGGTCGGTTCGCATAATTCTCGTAACCTTCTGCTTTCGCTTCTAGTTACTCTAGTATTCGAGTAACTAGAATAATTCGTTCCAAAGGGGTTTAGAATACTGCTCTTATGACCGCTATATGCATATTAAAAACTTGTTTGGGGAATTTTATCCAAAGTCGTACATTCTAAAAATAATGATTTATTTCATACATTTGCATCATAGTCCGAGTCAGAGCTCTGACGCAGTATTCATCAGTCATGGCGGATGACGCCAAAATAAAGTATACTCTGGAGCAGCGCTACAAAAAAAGTTATTCTTTCACAAGGATAAAACAGCTTTTCAGAGCGCAGATTAGGTTTTCTAGTGGATTTAAAACGGATAGTTAAATACTCGAAAGGATGAGGGCTCCCTTCAATGAGTGTTCTCAAAGTAAAATATGCTCCCAACTCTAGCCATCGTTTAAGTCCAAGATCAACTCAAATTTCGTTGACATTGGTGTCAAAAGCGATGAGAGATAACCAAATGATAAGTTGTAGTTTCCCCTGAAACGTTCGAGCAGTTCCTCCTTAACAGGAGTAGTAAATTTTCTTGTATCAGTCCGAAACCTGGGGCCAAAGTGGAGTGGCAAACTTCAAACTCCTGGTGTACCAAGAAAGCTAAAATGTTGAAGTGCAATAAATTGTCTAACAGAATTGATCAAAGAATGCCGGTGGCTAGAAGTTGTCAATGTTTTGTAGATAAAAGAGGTTACGACAGCAGGATTCCAGGAATAATCAACCCGCAAGGAAACTATTTTGAGTATGTATCGATCGATTCAAAAAATTCTTTTTACCAGACCCAGTCAAGTTACTTTATTGACAGACCAGGTATGTGATCGTTATGGTAAGGTAGGATTTAGTTTCTATTCCATTTTATGTTTTGTGTTTCTCTCATCCAGTAGTATCCAGCTTTTCATTTGATGTCATCTTCGAGTTACATGTCTGTCCCATTTTTAGTTTTTCTGCTTGGGCACCGCGTCCTCTATTTTGGTTTGTAGTCCTATCCTGCCGCATAAGTCAAAAGGGACAGGACTCACTGATTATATAGTTTACTTTTCAGGACAATCTTATATTTCTGATTTGAATGTAGAGCTAAGCTTGCTACAGACAATCCAGGCTAAGTTTATTTTTCGGGCAATTTGATCTGTCATATTGTCTTTCTTTATCGAGATTTTCTGTCCTAGTTATATTTAGTATCAATATATGATTTAGTATCAATGATAGTAATTTTATTATTCCAAGGATAAGCGGACATGTTTTTTGTGACCAGGCTTCGGGAAATGAAAATAACTTTAGATATCTGTGAGTTTTATTTGAATTACTAAGATTGGTAAATTGTTAAAGAAGTTCATACTGCACAAAAAACATATGAATTTTAGTTGATGATTTTGTTTAAAGTTTGAGCTTGAAACTTGACTTGAGAAATCGATTCAATTGTCACTGCAATTACTAGCAAACCTCTTGTCACTTACTGACTTAGAGTCAGGCTGTAAAGGTGGACTAAATATCTATAATTCGCCAACACCATTTAATTCAACCTCTAAACTCTTATTTAGAAATAACAAAACACATGAAAGTAGAACATTAGTGGACATGGAGCACCATAT
The DNA here is from genome assembly GCA_034190945.1 of Octodonta nipae. Classification (NCBI taxonomy): domain Eukaryota; kingdom Metazoa; phylum Arthropoda; class Insecta; order Coleoptera; family Chrysomelidae; genus Octodonta; species Octodonta nipae. The sequence goes on from CM067223.1 coordinate 23,022,703, forward strand.
GATATGCTATGAACACATGAGCCGAATGGAGGAATAACGACACCCTATAGTAATGTTGGCGTGGTAGTCTCTCATAGCGTAGGTTTCAGCAATTAATTTTGGTTTCCGAGATATTGGCCTGGTTATGCTAGCTTGACGGTCAAGCTGGAATATCCACCTTTTCTCAGAAGGGGGAGCAACTAATTTTATAGCAACGTATTAAATTAGCAAAAAATTAGCAATAAATTATGGTCCAGGTTAGATTTCGGCCATAGGAAATGGATATTCCAGCTTGACAGACCTCTGCAACATGGGTACAGGGAGCAAAGTAAGAAAGAAATGTAGCCGATAATGACTGGCAGAATAAACAGACATGACGATTTGGAAACCAAAGGCTTATTAGAAACCTATAAACGGAATTTTAAAATAATATTATTTTCTATATATTACTTTTCGGAAATAACGGAAAACAGTCTAACACTTTACTGTCATCAATGAAAAGGCATTCTTGCTATGAAAGTGCAAGTTTTCCTTAATCCTAAAAATTTAATCCTAAAAATTCGGTTAATTTAAATATCATATAAAAATAAATTAATTTAAGTGGCATTTATGATTGTTGGATTTAAATCAAAATCTGGGATTCCTTCGCTGGACCTCGAGAAAAAAGAAATAAAAACAACCAAAAGAAAAATTCGACACGGTAAACTAAGCGAGAACGAAAAATTACTGAATCGTATCGGTTTGAATTCCTCAGTTCAGCTCACCCGATAGGTGGATGATGTTATATTTTTATTTTTCCCTCATTATTAGAAGAAACGATGCATATCGTAGGGCTCTCAATGTTACTGAAAAATACGCAAAATAAAAATAGCAATAAATTGAAAATAAATAGGTGAATCAAATAGCCGATACAGTATAACGAGGTCCGTGAATTGTGTTTTGCCGAGTGGAAGTTTACGTTGGTGCTGCTTAAAAAGGCATATTTAGGCGAACTGGCCAGCAATCCAGGGGCGTCAAGTAGGATATTTTTACGGGTATTTACGTATAACATGAAATTAGATTTTGTAGACTACGGACTATATGATAAGAGATCTGGATAATGTAGTACTGGGTAGGTAGGCGGCTAGCTCACACCAGGTAAAAGTAAAGGCAATGGCAAAAGGTGTGGTGTTGATTTTTCAATAATTTGTTGAATAGTCGCCAGAAATAAACAACGCACACTTTTGAGGAGGCTGACGAATTGTATATCACTCTGCAAGCCTTGCCGCTATTTTCAGACATCACTAAGGCCCGTTTGTTCCGACATTATGTAAAGCTCGGCTTTCATAAGCTCCCTGAAATAATTTAAGCGACGCCTACATTTGTGCGATTGCTCCGACTTGATTTTAATCCGACTTTACTAAGCGTAGATATATGAACTACTTGGTAGAATTTAGTTCCAAAGTAGTATTATCCCTACTTTCTCACCTGTCAAAACAATTTTGTGAGGTTAAAATTGATCAGATTTGTATTGTCTGTAGCTTGTTTTCCTTGTTTTCGCACGTGTGTGGTTAACGTTTTGGATATTTTCGTAAAAGTTTTTTATTTTTGTTTTTTCAAAATGATTGGTAGGAAACAACGTAGTCCTAATTTTTCCAATGAAGAAAAAGCTATGCTTGTGAATATAATTAGCAAGTATAAAAATGTTATCGAAAATAAAAAAACAGACTCTATTACCGTTCAAGAAAAAAATCGAGTATGGGGAATTATCGAAAGAGAATTTAATGCCGTCTCTCCCGACGGATGTTTAAGAGATGCTTTAAGCCTAAAAAGTTTTATGAGAATAAGAAAAAAGAGGTACGCAAAGCAGCTGCAGAGGAAAAACTGCAGATAAGGGCCACAGGTGGAGGTCCATCTCTTGTTATCAAGAAAGACCCTACTCATGAACTGATTTTAAGTTTAATTAGTGATAAAACAGTTTAGAAGAGTTAGAATTTGAGTTTGAAACAGAAGATGGAGAGAGCATTAATGACAAAGAACAATCTGTTGAGGTGAGTCCTTAATTACTATTATAAATTTATGACTGATTAATATTTTAATTCAAAAACTAAATTCCAGGTTCAAAAAACTTTGTTGTTAAGTGATGATAAAACCCTATGCAATTTATTAGAGACAGTGAGCTCCCAGATTTCATCCATCCAGCAGGTAACCCACGAGGACATCAAAATTATTACTGAACTTTAACCACTGGTTATCAAATTTTAGGTAACGCCCAAGCAAAATTCATGCAAAAGAAAACGGCCAGCCACTGTAGTTAAAGCTCTGGCATCTTCACACATTGCTGAAAAATATGATATATTGCTGAACAAAAGGATCCAGATTGCTGATTTGATGATAACTGAATTTGAACAAAAAGAAAAAGAACATCTAAAAAGAATAACTGAATTTGAACAAAAAGAAAACGAACATCTAAAAAGAATGGAGTTATTAGATCTAGAAATATCTGCCAAACGTAGACAATTTATTCTGTAATGATACTTACATATTTAAGGTGTTTTGAATAAAAATATGTTTGAGTGTAAATAAAACCATAATACTTGTTTTATATTATGTATTATTACAAATTTGAAAAATAATTTATAATAAATTGTTGTACATTTTGTGGAATTTGGTTTTGCCTTGCTTCATCTGCATTCATTTGTCCTAATTCAATCAAATAATTTAATTGGTTTAGATCTATATTTTCTGGTGGCTGAGGCTCAGGTTCATTCATCTCTATTGCTATATTATGTAACACACCTGTTGAAATGATAATTGTTGCAATAGTTTCCAGTTTTAACCTTGCCCCATATGCCAATATTGGAAATCTCCGTTTCCAAAGGCCAATTGCTCGTTCAACTGTAATTCTTGTGTAAAATAGTAGTTTATTAAAAGACTCTTACCTAACAAGAAACTATCTCCAAAATCTATCAATTTCTAATTGGCACTACATGTTACTTGTGTATTTATTGAGAAATAATTTTTCCGATTTCGAAATACCTCAGCATCATTTCCACCTGAAAAGTTTTAATATTGAAAAAAACCTCTTTCACTAACTAAAGGCAAACAACAAATAAATAATGTGACATATTTTACCTGGTGACCGTATACGAATATGTGTTCCATCCACTGCTCCAATAATTCTTGGAAATCTGGCTACATTGAAAAAGTTTGTTTGTTCTTTAATAATAGTGTTATGTTCGAGCATTTTAATATATTGAGGGGCCAATCGGGCAATTACATTTGACACTTTTACTACTATCCTTGACACAGTAGATACATCCATTTTTATAAAATCTGCTATGGAGCTCAGATGTCCACCAGTGGCATAAACTCTTAGGCAGGTGAGAAGCTGATTCATAGGTGAAACAGCATTATTACTAGTAACATAATAAGGGGTTATGACTAGTTCAATTTAAAAGTTACATATACTTACAGGTTACCATTAGCATATGCTAATTCTGGCTCTATCAAATCCAGAAGATGTCTCACAGTATTCTTATAAAGCCTAAATCTTCTGAAAAATGTCATATCAGGAAGGTCCTCTAATGGATTATTTCTGATGTATATTTGTTTAGGAAATCCAAATTCAATAATTTCGAGGACATCGATGTCGTCATCAAAAATATCATCAAAATTCATTGTTTAGTAGTAAAATCCTCAATCATGAAATATTCCACCTATACTCAATTTAGAGGTTACAAAAAACTAATATTGAGGTTATAAAGCTGAGTTTACTTGTTTAAACTCTGAAATTTGGCAGCTTTTAATAAGCCAGGATTACGTCAAGATAAACCCAGCTTACTGATTGGTGCAACAGACATTTTGATTTAAGCCGAGTTCATGCCAAAGCCGAGTTTATCATACTGTCGGAATAAACGGGCCTAAGTATTTTTATTGGATACTCTTGTAGGAGTAAAACTTTTACTACACCCCCACCGTTTGATAAAGAGTGGTTCTCCGAAACTGATATCAGATTTGAGAGTGAGAGCAGTGAACAACGCTGTCGATGAAGACATTTTACTCGGAATAGGAATAGGGAATAATACCCATGAGTATACACCCGAAGTTTTCTGCTCGATTTTCATGTGTGAAGGATGAGTTGATTAAACAATGAAATTTTCGAACTTCAATCATAATCATAATCATAATCAGCATCATGGTCATAATCATAACCAGAACCATATCCACAATAATCAGAATGGTAATCATTATCATAACCATTCAAGACGATCAACTGAATGACTGCTTGCTAGTTAGATCTGAAGGAACACCAATGATACTCAGTTCCAACTAAGGCCTGACGAAAGGAAGTTGTATGTGGCAAGTTTTATTTCTGAATATAATAACGATAATATATCCAAAGTTTTAGTGTCCAATTATTTTCTAAGATCTGAAAAATATGGTTACACAGTTCTGTTATTTGGAGAAAATGGTACTCCTAATAGCATAAAGACATTTTATATACCAAAATTGTTGACAAATGGTAATGGAAAATTTGTTTTTGTTGAAACAGGAACATCAATATCCCCTGGAAATTTGTTTCCTCTCCCCATGAGTAATGCAACCTCAGAAAAAAATGGAGTGAGTCATGAATTTATTAAAATGCACTTTTCTTCAAGTTTCTTATTTAGTCTGATCAGCTAAGGACCTTGTACCAAAACAAGGAGTTGTTATCCTATCGGTTTTGGTTGGCATACCTGTATTCAATCAATATAACAGATGTAATGACTTTAACGTTTAGCTGAGTTGTGTTTGCGTTTAATAAAGAAACTTTTGAACAATGAGGCTAATGGCACTAATAATTCCTAGTGACGTGCTAAGCAAGAGTAAGTCCAAGACCTCGGCCATTTCGGTATTCGTTGTGGTCTTACATACGTAGATTCGGTTTTGGTCTTATTGATAATTTACGTATTAATACTTACCTACTTTTTTACATGCCCAACTGAAGGAGCTAAAACTGAAAGTTATTAGTGACAAAAGAACACCGGCTAAGAATGATACTGTCTCAGTGAGAAAATTCGGTAGAAATTTTCAAATTTAATTCAAACATTAGTTAACAAATCAATATCTAAAATTTAATAAGGAAAAAATTAATGAAATATTATAGTAGACCACATATTAAGTTCAGCTTTATTATACTTCATTCGACTCTAAATGTATAGACAATAGACATTATCCCGATTCATTATTTAGTCGTTTACGATGTTTTAAACTCATCAAAATTCACATAACCTAACCTAACATAATAGCTCTTTATTTTTTTAAAGTTTTAATTACTTTCATAAACCGAATGGTTTTTGTACCAATATGTTTGAAATGTTCACTAAATTTATTTTGCAGCATTTCTTTTCTAATCTTCCAATTTTTTTTTTGTCCTGCAGATATTCTACAATTGCATCTCTGGAGTCGGTGTTTAAACGTACAATACCATGTATAAAATCCTTTTATGTATATCATAAATATATAATTGTGAGAGACATGATAATTCAAATATTGAGAATATTGAGAACCTTAAGTTTACCCTTCCTAATATTTTGACCTATTGTCCTTTTAGTGCGAATATCTAAGAAGGTTTAAATGTAAAATTGTATTAAATATATATCGAAAATTACCTTTTGCTGGTACTCCCTAAAATGGACCATAAGTATAAAAAGATTTCAATCCGTTGAGGGAAACGCAGCTGATGGAGGTTCTTGACTAGAAACAATATATATTGTCTTGCGTTTAGTACTAAATATAAGGAAATGATACTGACGTTTCCAAATTTTACAATCCAATGCAAAATATTGAATTAAGTCTAAAACCTTCATTAGTTGCTCTGAAACCCCTAGATGTCGACATTCACTTCGTGTTAAACCCAATAAAATGTTTGAAAAACAATAAAGGGTCCAATTGTCTTATAAATGTTATTTGTGGCATATTCATGATTATTTTTATGTTTTCTTGGGAACAATACCATAATCGAAATAAAAAGCTGTATTTTGAAAAAAAAAAACAAACGTTTCAAAGTCGATTCTGACTTCGTTGTCAATAGCTTTAAAATATGTATTTAAAATGTAAAATGCAAATTCAAAAGTTTCACTTATGGCATTTACGTTGGCATAAGAAAAAAATTTTTGTGTTTAGATATTCAGGTAGCACAAAAAATTCTAAAGATCATATATTATAGTTAAACAGCTTTTAAGAATTTGAAAGAGTTGTCTGTTTAACTATAACCCATGATATTTAGAATATTTGTGCTACCTGTATATCTAAAAACAACAAATTTTTCTTATGTCACCTTAAATGTCATAAATTAAACTTTCAATTTGCAATTTACATTTTCAATACATATTTTAAAGCCATTGACAACGAAGTCAGAATCGACATTAGAACGTTTGGTTTTTTCTTCAATATACAGCTTTTTATTTCGATTTTGGTGTTATTCCCAAGAAAACATAAAAATAATAAAGTAAAATCTTGAAAAGATGGTGTCATAATTGCATTTATAGGTTCTATACTTAATCTACCACCTCCTTGATGGCACGGAGGTAATGATGATGATATTAACGATAAAAGATAAATTGAAAGATGGCCAAAATTTACAGTGACTACACTTCAGAAAAAGTAGATGTGCCGAATATAAAACTTATGTATACAAAATAACTTGGACAATTAATTTTATAAATTAGCTTAGTGCGCCACTGTTATTGAAAGTATTTCTGCTATCGTTGTTCCGTCTAGAAGACGGTAATGGTCAAAAAGACCAATGCTTATTTATATGAAATACTCCACTTTTCAAGTGAACGTTATAGAGCATTTTGAAAAACATAACGAGCTTATTTCAATACCAACTTGTCGTCGTTCGAACTAAATAGAATTCATCCCGCTCGATAGATTCAAGTTCAAAAATTACTTACTGCAATTTGAAGATTTGCAAATATGTATTGAGTTTTTTATCTACCAATATTAAAAGATATAGAAATATCTATACATTGTTAAACGATGCATGTATTCTTAAAATCTTATTAAGACTTGCATAGGAACATTAGATAAGCATGATAGGATAATGGTCGAAATTGGACAGTATAGTTAGCTATTAAATGTTTTGCCGACGTTACGCATTTATTGATTGAAAACTTCATCAGGGCTAAAAACATCAAGTATAGAGTATATATATATAACTACAAATAACATGATATACAAAATTGTAAAAAATGAGATTACGAACAGAATTATTAAAACATATATACTGGCAGTTGGATAAAGTGTACAAAAATAGAAAAAATATGTATATGACATGGTCAATAAAACAATTAATTAAGATACAAACTAGGCTAGACTAGGACATAGTTCTTAAGACATTCAACAACAACAGGCTAAGAGCAACAAAAATATATGTACGTTACCTTGTATTTATCAGTTACTTGCGAGGATGAACAAATAAAACATCTACGAATGTTTTAAGACAAACAGACAGCGCATATAGAACATCTTGAATATATTTGGGGGCTAATATATCTGAACCAGAATATATAAAGAACATTTTCCGACGTTTCGTCCATACTTAGAAGCGGCTTTTTCAAGGATGTGAAAAACAAAACAAATGTTACTTACCTTGTGAGGACTCCACGCAATTGGTCCTTTTCTCACAAAACACTTTGAAACTTGACTTTACTAAACTTGTCACATTGACGCACAAATTGTAAATTACTAATACGTACATTGGATCTTGCCAACGAAGAAATAATAATTGCCCCCCCAAAATTTTAGGTAAATTAAGGGTAGGAGGCCCTTACTGGGATTATTTTGGATTGTTTTATGGTTGTGATGATATTTTGGCATACTTTTCTCGAATTTTATTAGTAGGTAATGTAAGTGATTTATTTTGTTGATTAGATTTCTGCTGAAATGTTGATGCAGGGTTGCCAGGTGGACGAACGTTCAAAACTTTTGGCGATTTCAACGGCTTTCCGGAATTTTCTGGTGAAATAATACGGAAATTTGGCAACGACAAAGCAGCTGTCAAAGAGGATTTGGTGGCCCGTTTCGTGATGATGTTCAGCTACAGCAGAGTTTGAAAGCAGGCCCGTTTTCAACGTTTGTGCTCACCCAGACGAGTGTTTATAGTTCGACCTGTTTCGCCGACATATATTTTGGAGACGGTAACATTTGTGAGATTGGGCTAGTGGTTTGTAGACTGTTTTCACCTAATGCAAATATGCTACTGATTTACTAGGTAACAATTCTTTCTTAGAAAGGGGATTTTGGTGACGAGAAATGGAATTGCGAATCTCTCGTTTACTGTAGGCTACCCGCTACTCAAGCTAATTCCCTTCTCAAACTTTTGGTTTCGGAAATTGATATAGCTCGATGCACTAGGGAGTTCACGACTGACCGTTTCTGAGATGATAGGACCGGGCGTGAAAATATCTGTCGGTGTGTGTTTGTTTTCTGTATATAGAGTGGCCCGGGCGAGCAATTGGCAACCGTGAAACCAACACGTCCAGGTTCCATTAGACTCAATTTCCATCGTGAATTTCATGTTTGAATGTTGGGTATTAATTTCATTGATTGAGTTCACAATCGGACGTAACGGAATTTACTCTTTAAGAATTTTTCGGCAGGCCATATAGGCGTGGAGAGGTGCAACTCCGAGGAATCAGATGTTTTTGTGTTGCTTTGGGAATGTTCTTTTATCAATAAAGTTATTTCACATTTAATTTTGGCACTGGGATCTCGATGAATGGGAGAATAGGATCCATCTTGAAGTAAATCATTTACCTTAATGGCATATTCTGGGAAATCTAGGACAACCGTTGCATTGCCTTTATCCGCTGGAACGCTGGAAGAATGATAATGTCACGGTTTTCCCGGGACATTTGTTTAGAATCTTTTCATTAGATCTAAGGAAGCATGGATAATATTATTAAATGGTGGGGAGGAAATTTGTTTAAATAATTTAGCAACAAATAAAGCCGAGAGATTACAAAACATCAAACAAAGAACTAAAACAAAGTACTCTAGGACGTCGAATTTTATCAAGACAATTGTTTAGAATCTTTTCCTTAGATCTAAAGAACCATGTATCTAAATATTATTAAAAGGCGGGGCGGAAATTTGTTTAAATAATTTAGCAACAAATAAAGCCGAGAGAGTTAAAAACATCAAACAAAGAACTAAAATAAAGTACACTAGGATGTCGAATGTGATCATGGCAGCTGTTTAGAATCTTTTCATTAGATCTAAGTAACCATGTAAATATTATTAAATAGCGGGGCGGAAATTTGTTTAAATAATTTAGCAATAAAAAGAGCCGAGAGAGTAAGAAAGATCAAACAAATTACTTAAACAAAGTACTCTAGGATGTCGAACTTTATCATGACAGTTGTTTAGAATTCTTTCAATAGATCTAAAGAACCATATAAACAGTACTGAAGGGCGCGGCGGAATTTTGTTTATATAATTTAGCACCAAATAAACCCGAGAGTGTAAAAAACATCAAAAAAAGTACTAAAGCAAAGTAGTCTAGAACATGGAATGTGATCTTTAGAATCTTTTCATTAGATCTAAGGAACCATATAAACATTATTGAAATGCGAGGTGGGAATTTGTTAAAATAATTTAGCAACAAATAAAGCTGAGGGATTAAAAAAATCTCAAAGTACTCTAGGACGTCGAATTTGATCATGACAGTTGTTTAGAATCTTTTCATTAGATCTAAGTAGCCATGTAAATATTATTAAATGGCGGTAAAAACATTATTGAAATGCGGGGCAGGAATTTGTAAAAATAATTTAGCAAAAATAAAGCGAGGGATAAAAATGTTATGATGACAGTTGTTTAGTATCTTCTTATTAGATCTAAGGAATCATGTGAATATTATTAAAAGGCGGGCGGAAAATTGTTTAGATAATTTAGCAACAAATTAAGCCGAGAGATTAAAAAAGCATCAATTTGTTTGATACTCTAGAACGTCGAATTTGATCATTAGATTTCAGGAACCATATAAACATTATTGAAGGGTGGGGCGGGAATTTGTTTAAATAATCGATACAGCATCCCTGTCACGTCTAGTTGCTTGGATGTGTTCTCGCAATAAAGCAAAACCAGCTCGTTCTAGAACTTTGCGAAACGAACTTGTGTTAATTATATGTTTTATTTTGAGGACAACAGATTACTTATTAGGTTCCATTATTTAGTTTTGTTCTTGATTTCAGTTCAGTGTTATTTTTTGTTTCTGGTATAGTGTTCATAATGTTTCTGTTAACTACTCTTTTTATCTCAAACAGAGAGCGTAGTTATATGGACTATAGATCCACTAGTTAAAATATAACTATTTATCTGCAAATGTGTTATTCTCAAAAAAATCACATATACAAACTACAAACAAAAACAGGTATAGTCCAGGCGGCATTTGTTTTGGGTTGGATAGTCTTGGACGGACCCTAAATCCTTATAGTCATGTCTTCAGGAGTTTGTTATGAATAAGAAATTCGTTTCTACCCATCAACTAGAGTAACTGTATAGTTAGTTTTTTTTTACTGAGTCGACGCTTGTGTCAAATATCTGAGGTAAATAATAATTAATAATTAGTTGTTCCAGAATAAATCACTTTGGTAAAATAACAAAATATTGAAGACTATTTTTGAAAAAATATCCATGGAACCTTTCAAAGCTGAAATCCGTTAGAAATTCCCAACATCCAAGTAAAGTATCTATGAAAAAACAATGATATAAGTTTGCTATATACTGAGATACTTCTACTACTTTTAATGATGGAGACGCGGGGAAAATAGCACATGAAGAGAGTACTTTTAATTAGTTGTAAATGACACAATTAACATTAAATTTTCTCAGAATTCTACTAGATTAATCCTAATTTTCACTAGACAGTACGAATTCATCCAGAAAAGTCTGAGTAACCAAATTCATCGGAATTTAATTCACTCGTAAATAACTTGCCGTTCAGGAGAGAGAAAAAATCACTCGGAATATTTTCTCAAATAATGTCAAAAAAACACAAATAAACAAAAACAAAGACGACCCAATAGACATTTCAGATTCTTGTCTTCTTCGTACTGAAATTATACAGTTTTCAAAGTTTCGTAAGGATTATTATTGTATTAACAAATAATTTTGTTCTACTGAAATAAGTCAACAAGTTATAATTCCTGATAATATCAGAAATTACTTAACTAAATAACTACCTGTATAAATACTTACTCCCTTTGTTAATTGTATTCAATATAAGACTGATTTTTTTATTAAATCAATGTGAGTGAAAATTTTGAGGTGAAGGACGAGTTGTTTCAAAACGAATCCGTTTCAATTTGCATTTTGGTAGAACAAAAAATATTCTGAGATTTATGAAATATTACAAAGCAAATCCGTTTAGATAATTGTGAGAGAATCACTATTAGATATTTCAATAATGTTCCTAAAATTGTTCCCTTAAAAAACTAGATGGCACGGGTAACCTCTCAGTTAGTGCCGATCCTTCACATAAGATGCTACTTTATTATCACAATACCGGAGGCTTAAGAACAAAATTTGATGATCTACGTCGAAACGTCTGAACCAGCATTTATGATGCTTTTTGTTTCACCGAATCTTGGCTTACACCACAGCACTTGGATTCTGAACTTGGATTGGAAAATTTCAATGTTTATCGCCAAGATGACAAGAGTTACCTGGGAATTCTTTGAGTCGTGGAGGTGGAGTTCTTATAGCCGTGCGGTGAAATATCAACTCATCATTAGTGCAGTGCGAACTATCTTCTTGTAATCAAATTTTTGTTTTGCTGAAAGAGCGTAGAATGTTGATTATATTGGGTGTGTGTTACATCCCTCCGCGCTCAAACTACAGCCTTTATGAGGACCATTGTAGATCTGTGGAGTTTATTTTGTCTTGTTACCCTGATGCTAAGTTAGTTTTATGTGGAGATTATAACCTTCCCGATGTTACTTGGAATAACGATAATTATGGAGTAACTATAGATAATGGAAATAACTGTCCGGCCACTTTATTGGCAAACTGCTTTGGATTTCATAGACTTTTTCAAAAGAATTATGTGTTGAATGCAAGAGGTAGGACTCTTGATTTAGTGTTTACTAATGATTTTAGTTTATGCACATTTAAGTCGGACGATTATATACTTCCATCCTTTATATTTTATATTATATTATATTATATTTTACTGTCTCCTAATTGTGTTAGCAATAGTTTAGTTTATGAAGATATTTATTACGACTTTAAACAAGCGGATTATTTCGCTATCAACAACTTTCTTGCTAGCTGTAATTGGCAACCGTTGTCCGACTGGGATATTGATTCAGCTGTGGCTTATTTTTATGATAAATTGTATTCGGCTATTAATTTAAACGTGCCTGTTAAAAGATTCAAGTCTTCCCCTTATCCTGTTTGGTTTTCTAGTCAGCTGCGTCATCTGGTAGCTGAAAAGAAGGCTGCGCATAAAAAGTTTAAGTCAACTAATAGTTATGATGATTATTTGGTTTTTTCGCATATTAGAGGCATTTGTAAAGATGTCACTAATAGTTGTTACAGATTGTACATCAATAATATTGAAAATAGTTTAAATCACAATCCAAGAAGTTTTTGGGGGTATATTAATGGCATGAAAAAATCTTCTAATCTTCCGAAATCTATAATTCACAAACGATAAATCGAGTAAAATTCGTGACCTTGGTGTAGTTTTCGATAATTCTCTGACTTTTCGTAGACACATTGATCTAGTTGTTTCCAAGAGTTACAAGGTTTTGTGTTTTATGAATCGTTCAACTAAAACATTTTCTCATAATACGATTCGTTTATTATATTGTTCACTAGTACGATCTATTCTGGAGTACTGTTCTGTTATATGGAACCCCCACTATAACACACATATTGATTATATAGAGAAAGTTCAAAATAAATTTCTTCGTATAGTAGCATTTAAGATGGGTTTGAGCAGGGACAATTACCAATACAGTGATATTTTAGTACAATTGCATTTACAATCTTTGCAAAATTGGCGTAAAATAGCAGACATTTGTTTCCTATACAAGTTGTTGTCAGCTGAACTTGACTGCCCTTGCTTACTAGACAGAATGTCCTTGAATACGACTATGAGATCTCGTTCTTCAGAACTCTTCAAGGTGTCATTTCATAGAAGTAACTATGGATTTTGTTCATCAATGACTAGGCTATTACGTACAGGCAATCAGTACTCCTCACATATCGATATGTTTTACAACTCCATCAGGGTAATCAAGCGCTGGTTGTACTTTAATATTTAATGCTGTCGTTTGTTTTGTTTGTTTTGTGTTTTTTTTTGAGTTTAAGTAATTATATTTTATTTTGTATTTTGTTTAAACTTAAATTTATACGCTTTTTGTGTGTTTTGTGTTTTTAGATTTAGTCTTAGTCTTAATGTTATTTTCTTTAAATTTTTCGTTTTGTACTTTATGTAAATGGGGCTACCCGTAGATGTGAATAAATAAATAAATAATTATTACTGTTTACTTTATTCTAATGTATTCATATCCAAGTGAATTGTAAAAAAATAATGATACAAGTTTGCAGTATGCAAGCCTGCTTTCTTTCAATTAGTTACAAGTTGTAAACGACACAATCAACATTAAATTGCCTCGGAAATCTATTAGATTAATCCTAATTTTCTCTCTGCAGGATGAATTCATCCATATAGCTCTGAGTAAACTAAATTCATCTGAATTTAATTCAGTCCTAAAATATTTGCCGTTCAGGAGAAGGGAATTCCTTGTAAATTCACTCGAAATTCAACCAATAACATTAAAACGGATTAAATGAGGATAAAGCCGGAATAAAGAGAATGCACACAATTTAGCGGAAGAGATTTTGAACAAAGTCACTCCAACTTTAATCATAAATTCAAGCTTTAAATTGAATCTCTCCCAATGTGTGCGGGTTTTAACTAATAATCGAATTTTATTGCCCCGATGGGATGGGATAATAAAACGGAATGATTTGGAAGACAATAAAAATTTGACTAGAGAACTGGAGACGATTCTGCAGAATATGGAGTGAGTCCGAGTGTAGTTCGAGATTGGATTTCGATCGAATGACTGTGTAATTGCTCCGAATGGCCCTAAAAATCTAAAGGTTATCTAAAAATTGGATATTCTCTAAATTGGAAACATTTTGTTAATGCCTGGACATTCGGGGAATTGCCTGCATTACAATTAAATATAAAAGAATACATATTAATGACAGAAGTACTCTAAGGCATTTCGAAATGATATTGAGGAGGCCCGTGATTATTATGAATACTCATTGGATTTTTCTCTCCTCACTTATATTCTGGGACAGTGTGTTCGTTAAATTTTCTTCCAGATCTTACGAAAGAAAGAAGTTTATAATATGATCAACCAGTATTTCTGTGTACAAACAAGTATTGTATGTTGTGTAGGCTTCTAAAACCGCAACATATTGTCAATTGTTCTATTTGGGACGAAGATTTTCAGACCCGGGAATACCGAGGTAGAAGATACACTAAGGGATTAGATGCCCTAGTATATACTCGCCCAGCAATAGTTATGCCACAAAACAAGATTTTATAAGTTTTCCCTTTTTAAGTTTTCTTCTTTGATTAAGATCTCAGTGTGGTTCCATAGTCTATGATTGTGAGAGCTGGTGATTTGGAATGTGATTTGCTACATTCGATTTATTCTAATGTTTTCGAGAGATCTGATATTTGTGTTTCTTGTATCTTACTTCAAGACGCCTTGAATTATTATCATATATGTTTGACTACAAAGGTTCACTGTACACAAAGTTTTTACAACTTTTAGCGACGTTAAATGGTTTGTATACATGAATACGGATCGTAAGGTACTATTTGTTTTAAAAAGCTCTTCAGTCTCGTATCTACTTTCAAAACGTTTATTATTTTATGAAAAGCCCGGACTATATGTGTTTGTTTAGAACTAACGAAGTATTGGGTTTTGTTGCCTCTAGTACGCTCTATATCGGATACAGTTTTATTTATATTGGTCGCTAAAAATTTAAGATTTTTTTCCACATACCACTTTGTCCAATCTTAGCGTTCAGCGTTAGTCGGGATAGACATTTTGTTAGTATCTATAGGCAAATAATATCACAAATACTTTTATGGTGCTATTTGAGTTACGTATAATAAATCCTGAAAGGTATTGTATATCTCTATTATTATTGATCAGAAATGACTGTACGATTTAGACTCAAAGGCTGACATTACATTGTCAAAAATTTTAACAAATATCTTTGATCAAACATCTTTGTTAAAGATATTGAATAGTGTAATACCTAATCTTTGACACAATAAAATAAAAAAATAAATAAAAAAATTTCTTATAAAACAAAAAATTCTAACACGAAGAAGCACATGCAAACTAATCATCCTACCGTTTCTATAATTATTAATTATTAGCTGTACTGCACAAGTTCAAGATCAGCTGTGCAATGTCAAAATCTGATATTAAAAAATCATTCAACGGCAATGCTCATACCACATACCCTCATCCTATTTGATTTGCATTAACTTAAAACATCGCACCAACACAGACATTGAAACAGCGACCTCAGTCACTGTTTAAAGAGACGGTGACTTGTAAGTCACTGTCACAAGCATATCGGTGACCTAACAATCACTGATACTCATTTCTATTTGAAACTGATGCTTCTTAAATCCCAATAAACACAGAAAGTGTTTCCTACTTTGTGAATTTATGTGGTTTTTTATTATTCATCAATGGCTATAAATGTTTATTCAAACTATATCATAAATATATTGACAACTACAGCTGACAATGAAGAACCTATGACTATACCTCCAAAATACATTTTATAGAAATCTCCTTCAAATTGAAAATATGTCGGTCTTAAGCCAAATGGCGTCTATGAATACTTTTGGAATACTGTATAGATGTAGTGGTTTGCTGTAATATTGTCTGGATTGTCTTCGTTCTAAACAAGTGATTTCTTGTTTATGACACCTGACCCAGTGACATGTCATTATAGCAGTTAAACATAACCAAACTCCCAGAATTCAACTGCCTTGACATTTTTCGCATCAATGTGATTCCTACCATAATGCAAGAAGGGTGATAGTGATAGAACTAGTAGTGACCATACAAATTCAGTAATAAAGCAATGCCACGCAATTGAGCTGATAGCATAATTTATATCTTTACGAGTATATAATGATATATATAGAGGTATAATCTGTTTGTTTGTCGAGTTAAAAAATTATTTTACTAATCACAGGCTATTTATTTTTAACAAAATCTTTTTACGTAAATCCGAGACATTGTCATTATTTTGTACGCAAAACAATTGTGTACAAAAGAATGACACCTCGAGCAGAGTAGTCAATGTCTCTGACAGGTGAAGTTAACCGGAAAATATTATCGCCTCGTTCTAACCTAGGAGTTACGGGATAACAGCAATGACACGAAACGATTCCAGATTGGGAACCTCTGTGTGCTAGTTTCCCCGAAAATCCTAGATGTCCATCATAATATCTCGTGTTTACATATTTAACGATATGTATCAAATAAATAAAAAATTGATCGAGAGGACATTCTCTTATGGGAAGCGCAACTGATGAAGGTTCCCGACCAGAAACATGTATTATGTATATTGTCTTGCGTACAAAATAAAAACGCACCTGGAAGAGGGAATTCAAAACCTTTTAGTTGAATTTAATATATTGGAAACAAATAGTGTTACTCTTCTAAAATAAAAAGTGCGGGTTTTATCCATTATGCGAAAACAAAATGTATTCGGTAGCGGTCAAGTGGGGATTTATTGAATTTATGAAAGCGGGTGGGGACTAAAAAAATATTAGAACAAGTAAAAAATGTTAGTAACAAAGATTTATACAATTAAAATAAATCCAATAAATGCCAATAATATCATAAACCTGGAAATATCAAGAATACTGAAGGCACCAAAGATTAATTAAATAATTAAAAATATAGACGACACCGTAGAAGTGAAAAAATAGTCTAGTAGTGAAAAATGTTAAAAGTGTGAGAAACGTCCAGAAGATCAAAACGATAAACCCTTTAAAAAAGTTAAATATGTTCAAAATTTCAAACTGTCAAAAATAGCAAAAATGTCAACAATTTTGGAAGTGTTAAAAGTGTCAATACTACTAAAAACATCAAAAAATGGCAACGAAAATAAAGGTTTAAATAACTGAAATGCAAACCGGAAAACCACTATATCAAAAATGTTAAACATATCAAAAATGTCTAGCTCTTCAGATTAAAATACAAACATATGTATTTTTAGCAGCGGTTGTTACCATAAAAAAATTCTCTCATGCATGACCATGTAAAATGGTTTTCACAAATAAATCTAAAAATGCAGGTGTTGTAAAAATTACTAAACAAAAACAAAAGCTAGTACCTATATCTAAATAGAAAGATAAATGGAGCAAATCCACAGAAAAGGAAAACTATATGCTAACTGTTCTAATATCATCAATCCTATTACAACAATAAATAATACTTTTAATAAAATTTTCTATTAACAGCTTCAACTTTCGCATTTTACAAATGAAAAATGAAATGAAGATACTTTAAAATATTGTATAATAAGCTTAATAGCTATTTATGCAATCGTTTATACTAAGGGCGATTTTAAGCTTCAAGGTGGACGATCCTGTACTAAATTTTCCCAAATAGAATTTTAAACCCAGATTTCTTGGGTCATTACATTAAAAATGGTTATTTGGAGGTTTAAATCCATATAAGTCACCTCCATCTAGGCTCGTTTTAATATTTAATTTACTGACTTTGAAGCTCTGAGTAGGTAAAGATATAAAACTAGTTGCAGCACTTGATTAATAAACGGCTGATCCGTCAGATGTTATTGATGAAAACTAAAGGTGATCTCCTTTTCTAATATGTGGGGCCCCGTAGCATGTTAACTTGCAGTCTTGTTGTCTGGTGTTGAACATCCAAATCGGGAATTCGTATTATATAGTTACAAACATGATACGAAACACTTTTTATCTTTACAGAAAAATAAAATGAACACCCAATTAGTAAAGTTAGTATTTATAACATTAATCCTCAAATTGTATATGCAAGAATAACTGCCAAATTAATTTGTACGCAAACTGTTCTATTTTTAAATCCGTCGGTTACTTTGCCCTAAATGTAGATCCCATTAATATAAGGCTTCAACAGATAATAATCTCTTATTCAACATGACAGGTTGATCAAAAGACCAAAGCTACCCAATTCACTATTGGATTAGCGAAACCAAATCGATAAGGAAAGATAAAGTTACCTCCTACAAATGACAACAATCATTCAGGCAGTTTATGTCACGGTTGATTGCCAGCACTTCATCACCCCAAAATAACTTTTAACCCCTGGGGTTAGGTGTCTTTTTGTCGGCGATAAGATGAGGTTAGTTTTTTTTATCGCCAAGTGATTGAGCCAATTGCCGAAAACTAATTCCAAGAATTAAAGAAAAAAAAAACGAATTTTACTGCAGACTGACATTTTTTACAATAATCTTCCATAGTTATGGCCAGAAATTTTTTATGTTATTTGAAAGGATTATCTTATCGAATTACTTAGCTCATCTATATATAAATAGGCAAAGACAAAACGATTAGGTACCATTTTCTCCTCTGTCTCTCAACCGATTTTCTTCATTTTTGTTTTGTTTCGTAGCTACTGACGACCTTCAATGCAGAATGCTAATATTAATTTATATTATTGGTTCATTCATTAAATAAAATAAAATAAAAATTCATTATTTACGTACATAATGTCAACGCCAAACAACTGAAAGTGCCGCCGCCTCTAGACTCAAAACATTGAGTAATTACATATAGAGGGACCAGTGCTGTTATGTACTTAGAGCATGTACTTCTGGAAGTGGCATGCAAGCGTTGTTATTGTTTAGTGGTAAAGTAATTGTTGAATTTATAATTATAAAGGGCGATTCCAGATATGTTAGAAATAATTTTTTTTGTGGGTTGCACATAGGCAGTTGCATATATAGGGTGTTTAAAATATAGAGTAGAATGCAATTATAACTAATAAAATAATTATAAAGGGAAGCCTATTAGCGGACGAATAGAAGGTGCAGTAGAATTACAGTTATACAGGGTGGTGCAGAAAATATTATACAGAGATGCATATACAGGGTGGCGGAAATGGAAATGCAACATTTCGTAACCCATAAGCAGTTTATATATATATATATAGGGAAGATGAAATATAGGGTGAGACGAATTACAGATATACAAGATGATGATAAAAAATGTTAGAAAAGGAAATGATTTATAGAGTAGTCCACGAAGAGTTCCATATATATGATAATTGAAATATAGGTCGGAGTAGAATTATAGTTACAGAAGATAGTTAAAAATTTCATAAACAAAAAGAGTAAATACGGTGGCTCATAGGCAGTGGCTATATACAGAATGGTTTACTGGGTGGTTCAAAAATGTTAAAAAATATTATGCGTGGTCCATGAGCAGTTGCATGTACAGGGTGGTGGAAATATATAATGAGATGGAATTATTATAATGAGGATTTTAATAAATGTTAGAGAATTGAGTGTAATTATAGCTATACAGGGAGGTTAGAAAAATAAAATATTTAGAGTAGCGCATTAACGGTTGAATTGTTGTCATATTAAATTAACAATTACGAATTTGAAAACAAATAAAGTCCTATGAATTATATCTGAAAAAAAATTGTTACTTATTTGTAGAAGCAAGAAAATCTAGGATTTTCGGGGAAACTGTCACACAGAGGTTCCGAATCTGGATCCGTTCCGTGTAATTGCTGTTCTCCCTAAAGTCCTAAGATAGAATGTCAAGATAAAATTTTCAGGTTTCTTAACCTGCCAGAGATATTGACACAATTGGTCGAATTTCGACCACTGGGCGACAGCTAGTATTTATAGTTTTCCATTCATTACAAGTTTTGTATTGCTGTAACCTTGTTTCTCCATAGATTTGGCTCAACTTTTACTGCTTTTGCAACGCCTCGTTCTTAAATATAATAAATGACTTACTATGACGTAATATTACATTTGGTATAGTAAACAACTATAACACATTTGCCCGGCAGGTATTAGACTGGTGAGTTCACTAAATTCTGTAGAACCTAGTACGGGACCAAGAAAAGTTCGAGTGTTTTAGAATATATTTTATAGTTTGTGAACAAAACACGATTCATAAGCGTTCTCAGCCCAAACTCTAAAAAATGTTTATTGGTAGTGTTAGTTACGAGCCTTCTCAAATAAGCTATACATTCTTATACACTTAACATATGAATGTTTACCGAATGATGATTCTATTTAAAGTATATACAATCGTCGATATTGGTTGTCAAAGAACACTGTCAATTGCATAACAGTCTGGTGAACTAATATCAAAAACCACTTCAGAAAACTAAGGTTAAAATACTGTCCGAGAACTGTTCCTGAGAATGCATCGAAACGTCACAGAAAAGTGTATTGCAATATACATTGAAACATGATATACAAGGCAACTAGTTGACAAATGCATAGAACTTGTTGCTATATGTGAATCCTGCGAGAGAGTTTTTCTATAAGAATACACCTACACTTTAATTTTGAATTATTTAACACCAATTTAGCATAGTTGGTGATATTGATATAAATAAAGAGGATCGATCGGCCATAGGTAACAGAACAAGTTTTAGAAACACAATTTCAATGAGGAATATGTGGATGATAACATTCAGGGGGATATGTGGTTGACTAACAGACACCAAGGAACTTGTGGCTAAACAGTTAAAATAGCGCAACCAAAAATTTGGAATATCACGTTTACCAGTTCCGCACTTGCTCGAGAATCACCTTTTAGGTTTTATAGCCTGTTTCTGGATAGGGTCATACATTCACGGTGATTTCAAAATATTCTTTTGTCAACTTAACTTCTAGTGTTCTGAATTAATATCTGAATAATAATCTGCAATTTCTTTGAGCAATATGGTTAGTAGTCAAAACCATTCCAATCGTCCAGGCCAGATTCTACCATTCTTCGGACCTGCACACAAAATATTACACAGAATTTTCTGAATTATGTATTTAGTATAGTCAACATTATACAGCATTTTCTTTAGATTGATTTAGATATTTACTGTTCTCACAAAACAAAAAACACGAATGTCAAAAGTCTTGAATCACAACAGAAATAGTGGTTCATAACCACGAGCCGTAATCTTTGTACGGTTGCCTACTCCGAATTAGCCAATCAAAAATTTGCCTGCGAATATATCACAAGTGTCTCCATTCAAAATATTGCGAATTGAAAATCATATGATGCAGCAAGTTTATGTTCATATTTTTACATCTCTGGCGTTATTCTCTCCCCATTTCCTATATACAAATATTATTTAATTAAGTCTATTGGGATAATTCAAGTCTAAACCCAAAATCTAATCCTATTACAACAAACACATTGTCAACATGATTATAATAAAACCAGAAACTTGAATCTTAATTAGAATAAGTTCGAAAACATTCAGAAATAAATTATAGATATCAAAAAAATACCTAAGGTTCTTAGCCTTAATTTGTTTAATAATTCAAAACATATTTTAAATGATTTACTGTTGTTGTTCTACGACTATAAATTTTTTTAAAAATATCTTCTTTTTTCGCAAATAACAACACTACAGTTCCAGTCATATTAAAAAACATTTTGAAATTCAATAATAAAATCTAATTATACATTTCGAATGTCTGAGTATTTGTTCAAAAGGGCAACATATCTATTCACTTTAAAATGAGCATATTAAAAAATAAATAAATATTATGGAAGTCAAAATAAAGCTGAAACTATCCAAAAAAACTTGAGAAACGAACTTATCAGAATAATTATTACAGCACTAAGAATAATATCATGTAGGCAATCACAAATACACAAAGAAATTTAAGACACCTGTGACGTAGGACAGTACGGAGTAGACAACCGTATAGAGTTTACGGACCATCGTTGACAACTACTATAGTATAGTAGTTGTCACATGCCAAACTTAGAGCATATACTTCTAGAGGTAGCCTGAAACTAACAGATGTCGTGACAAGACTAGGAATATAGAGCAATAAAGAGAGCATCATGTTATCTCACTTAGTGAGGGGAAGCAGCCAACGAACTTGACTCTGGATTTATTTCAGTGGACGCAACTTCTCTCGTCCTCGCTATTGCCCTTCTCTATTACCCTCCCTTTCTAGTGGTGTCCAGATATGTTTGCATTGTAGGCTACATCCAGAAGTATAGGCTCTAAGGTGTTAGTGGTAGCTGTGTTGCCAGGGTTCTGACAATTATAGTTTATTAAATACAGTAGTCGCATGTTCAATAGGCTAGACAGTCGAACGTACTAAAATGTGCGATAATTTCCAAAATGCTTTGCAGTTACATTGTGGCCGTTTAAAACTGTATAAATTACAATTAGTTAGGAAGCGACTATACTTTGAAAAGCCCTAATCTCGAATTTAAACGAACTTGTTCATTGGCCCTAATATGAAAAGACAGGTGCAAATTATCAGCTTAATTTTTTTTAAGAAATGTAGGAAGTGTGGTTTACCTTCCAAAATCCTTACATTTGAAGTAGTAATTTTCATACAAATAAGTATTTTGAAAGTTAATTAGATCCAAATATATATTTATGAAATTTTATAATATTTTCTCCGGCTCCCAGTCAACGTTTTCCATATGTTTTTTAAAAAGACAATTTGCTTGATGTAGGGTTAAACTGTGTTAATACTATGGAGTTTTGAGTAACAGGCGGATACACTCTGTGTAAGAAAATTGTTTCAATTTGAGGGAGCCAACCCACTGGGTAATTTGTTCGTAGAAACCAGTATTCTACCAACAAACCTACGTTAATAAAATTAGTTTAATATGAAGAATTCACACACAAAATGCAAATTTAACCATCACAGTTCAACAACCAGAAGTTAATGAAATACCTTGTACATAGATAAAAATGACTTAAAAGGAAAATTTTATTTGCACATTTTTTAGGATTCAAGATAAATATCCTACATAAATTAAACTCTAGAGGACCCATTATTACATAATTACTAAGCTGATTATGGCATTGTCCACCAACTAGAACACTTCAACATACTTCTGAAGATATTTTCTTAGGTGCATTCACCAGGCGTACCTTTAGAAATATTTAAATACAACTACAGCAGAAAGATGCAAAAAATAGTCATTTAATAGTAGCTAATGGAACTTTTTGTCCAACTATACAAGAAAAAATATAGGGAAAACCAGTGTGTGAAAATGTAGAATCCTTGAAAAAGAAACTATTCTAGACTAAAATACAAGTGAAATTTGTTCAATAATGATGACAGAAGAGATAATTTAATTATAGCAGTTTGTTCAGTGATGAAAAGAATTGTTAATTACCTTTTATCCAGAGGAAGTAGAAACACCAACTTTGTAAAGGGGCACTTTTCAAATAAATATGTAATGCGAACCCAAGAATGTAAAAATAAATAATTTTTATTTACATCAATTCACCAATATCTATTTGTTAAGTATAAAAATGTTTTAAAGATAGAAATTTTTTCCATTCTTTACACTATTCCAAAAAGTTTTATAACAAAATAACACCTATAGAATCAAAGAGTTTCATAAATAGTTAAAACTGGAGCACACACTTATTAATTTATATAACAATTAACACACTATAAACTCATATCACTTGCAGGGATTACAAAAAAAACGGAGAGAACCATTTACAAAGAGAAGTTCACATAACAGATTTTCTACGATATATTTACGATTTTAACGAATAATTAATTTCTCACTTTTTTTAGCCACTTCACTTCTAAAGGTAGGATTTGTGCAATTCACTCCGTTGACAATTCCTAACTTCCTAACATACCCTGTCGTCACACTTGCGCCATTCTGGCCAATTCTTGAACTTCTTACTTAAAAACGTCCACTGGACACTTTTTCAGTTTTATTCCCATATAAGTTTGTCCTCCTTCATTCAACCCTCCATAGTTAATACCTATACAAATCTACGTCGAATTCTATGTCCTTGTTGGCAGTCCGTCAGGGAAACGTCTCATATGTCAGTGTAATCAGCAATCATTCTCACAAAACGCTGAGTATTACCCCATTATACGAACCTGTCAAAATGTGTTTCTATTCGGGAATGATCGCGCGTCTGAACAGCAATTACTAGTTCATTAACGAACAATCGTCTTTCAATTAAATTTCAAGAGCTCATTTTCTCTCGATTCGTGACGATACAATACTACGCGCTGTAATAAACTAAGTTTTATTATTTAATTAAGCAACAGTCAAAGTTATAGTCCTGCCCGAAATGAGTTTTTACGCATAATAATGAAGTTTTGGCCTTCACCTTTCTAAAAAAACGACTAATACTTTCGGGACATTTTGTACTTCACGAAGCGATTGTCGCCGTGTAAATTACTTTATATTCTCAATCTATAATCGAGAAAATCCTCACCTGTTACATATTATTAAGTGTTGGTGATACCATATGAGTCAGTGTAATATAAACCCTAACCAAATCTCACTATCCGACACACGGATAATAGTTCGGTAGAAAAAATGGATTATCGGGAAATAGTCCAGTCGAAATAAAGGGCAATTACCGAAAATACAAAGTTTGCAGTAACAATTTTAATTTCCCTAGTGGAACTGTGAACAACATCGAAGGAGACATTTCCTTATGACCTTGCTTTTGACCTTGGAATCGTATTCAGGGTCATTTCAAGGTCAACTGTATTTTTTAAAATAGGAACCCCTATTTTTGACTCAGGATTCTGAAATAGCGAGAAATTTTACGTTCAGATGATGTAATACATTGTTGTTTGAAAGACCTCCCAAGGTTAAGATCTCAATTTTGTTATTTTTTTCTACTATTAATACTTAATTATAGGGACAAATAAATTATAAATATGAAATACGTTAATAACGTATCGTCTTTATTTATAACCCTTATATACCGAATGGGTACAAGGGATCAGAGACATGATACCTAAATGAAAAATTAAGTTACTGGATTTTTGGGTTATTTGGATATAATTTTCCGCTTTTTTGTATCCGGGTGCAAATTAGGAGTTTCCATATTGGGTTATTATTAGGGTACAGACAAACCTTAAATGACCTTGAACATGATCTCTAAGGTCAAAGACAAGGTTTTGAGAATATGGCCCATAGAAATTGAGCAGTTTTTGTGCATATTACTACTCGGGTGGAAAGATTAAGAAGAATAATGATAAAATTGACTTTCTGACCTTGGGAGGTCATTCAAGCGCCATCTATGGTACATCGTCTGAACGTCAAATTTTCCGCTCTTTCGGAATTCGTGTTCAAAAATAAGGGTTCCTGTATAAAAAAACTAAATTGGCCTTGAAATGACCTTGAGCATAAGCCCCCCCCCCAAGGTGAAAGGTAAGGTCATAAGGTTATGTCCCCCTTGATGTTGTGCAAATTTTATCTAAAATGTTTTTCGCTAATTCCCACAGTTTTCGAGAAATTCTTCTGAGAAATTAAAATGGTCCACTCGATATATCTAAGGAATAACTCAAGGTACAACTTCCGGAAAAAAATGACTAAATCACGAACGAGCAATACCTTTAATCTAGACTGAAGTATTTCAAAAATCATCTTAATGGCACTGAATTCCTACAACATTAAGCGCGCATTGGCGAATAGAAGGGACATAAAATACCTTTTGGGGACCAACAGCTGGAGTAGGATACTTCGAAATGAAACCCTGGCCCTCAGGTTGGGGTGTTAGATTATTAGCCCAGCAACCTACACCTACAAAAATCTGAAAACGCTCAAATCCCAATGCAAATTCGTCTTGGATATTAAACTGGAATTTCGGGAAATGAGCTCAGCAATGAAAATGGACTATGCATTTTTTTACATGGAATATTCAGGGAATATGCAACAAACATCAAAAACTATTACTGGATTGTTGAGAGTTAGTTGAATTTTGTCACTTTCAACAAGATACATGATCTAAAAGGGTTCTGTTCTGTTCCAGCCCAGTAATCATCCAAGATGACAACGTTCCTACTCACTCAGCTCTATCTGTGAGTCAAATTATGACCAATAGTTTGGTCACGTCCAAGTTGGACGTGGCACACGTGAGATTTGTTATAATGTAGGTGAATCATATATATTATTTAATTTATAAAATTTTTCCAAAGGAGCATTTTTATTTAATATGCAATATAATGCCCTTGATTTTTGTGAAAGTATTATAATAATTTTCTGATTTGGCTCCCAAAATTAATAATATTTTTTAAGAACTTTTTAACAAATTATTTTAAAAATTCGAAAAAAAAAACATTTCTCACAATGAGCCCTTTCATTTGATTTGGTACGTGAAGCAGTTAAAACAATAGTAATTTTATTATTTTCATTTAATTGTGTAATTTAGCTCCTTAAATTAATATTAGGGTTTGCACCTTATTTATTCTGTAAGGTTCACGTGCGGCCCAATATTTGAAATTATTTTCAAAAGTTTAGGTCCTATAGTTTCAGAGATAAAGTGGGGAATAGGTCTATTTTTTTATTTGGGGTAATCCTTTACAACGAATTATTAAAAAAATATGAAAATAATACATTTGTATTCATCATATGGAGCCCTTTCATTTGATATATTAAAGATGCTTTTGAAATAAGTTTTATTTTCGTTTAATTCTATAATTTGCCCCTCAAACATAATAGTAACATGATTCCTTTGAAACAGTTTTAATATTTTATATTCATATAATTATATAATTTGCCTCCAAAAAATTGATATTAGGGGTTTCTCGTTACTTGGCAACGATTTATATTTCCTATTTTGTTCACAATTTTAGACTTAATAGTTTTGTAGATAGAGGGGGGAGTGGGCAATTTTTCTAAATCCCCTCAGAATTTCTGCACTTACGACATTTACTCCTGATTTGGTCACCCAACTCTAGACAAAATTCAATCTTTTACGACCAGTATGTTTGGAGAAAAATTGTGATGTGACAGATGGACAGGAGTGGTTTTATAAGAGTTTCCATATATTGAATGTACAGAGCCCTGAAAATGGCATGATCCCCGTGCCTCACTCCCTATGCACATGATTTTACTTATGCGCTTTGTTTTATTTCCTCGAATAAAAAGGAATATGCGAATGTTGCTCAGGTGAAGAAAAATGACAGACCACTTTGAAAAAGTACAATTGAATAAAGATTTCTCAAGTGTATTTAGTTCCATTTGAGGAGACTGAAGTTTCTTTAAAAAAAAAAAAAATAAAATAAATAAATTATATTAAAATGTAAAAAATTTTGCAAAATTACAAATTTTTGCAAAACAAAGGATGAGTAAAATCACAAAACACTGTATACCAATATAAAATTATAACACAAATCGAGAAATCTTCCAAGACAGATGAGGAAACATACTATTATAAATTGTGATTTTACATTTTTTTTTACAAACCCTAGACATATTGTAATTCTACTGAATCTTTACTCGATTTCCAATAAAAACTCCTCAGATTTACGAATATTCTTTGCAATTTGATCTGTTATGGTTTATGTAAAATTATAAAAAAATATTCTAATTGTTTTACAACAAATTCTTTAAAAAACTAAAAAGCTTTTTATTATTATTACAGTTTTGATTGTAAAATTATATGCATTATAATTTTTATTATATTATAATAATTTATTATAATTTTAGCAATTATTTATTTTTTTCTTGATATAATGGTAATTTTACACAACATTCTGTTGGATTTCGATTCAGTTAAGACCTTGTTAAGAGATTTCGTTGACACGCGGCACAGTTAATAACTCTTGAAATGCAACATCTATAGCAGATGCATTAGTGCAAGAGGATGATACATATACCTACGATTGATTTTGTGGAATTCGATTAATTTACAAGATCCTACATTCTTATTTATGATTAATAAAGGGAAACAAATTATTTGATGTAGTTTTTTAACTCTCTTATGTTAGTAATGCGTGCAATACTGAAATTGGCGGTTCATTGAATCTCGTTGTGGAAGTTCAGTGTGGGCCGTTTTACGTTTTACCGAGATTTTAGATTGAGAGCATTATTTTATAAGGTGTTTTATTTAAACAGGTAATATTTGTGATTATTAATAATAAAAAGTGTGGAACTGGAAACGAAGAGGGCTACTACTTAACTTAATAATGGAAATAAAATCTGTGGAAAGGAAAAAATTGAGCGAAAACGTAAGTTCATGTTAAGGTTATGTTATAAGTAGTATTTAATTCTCATCATTTTAATCATTTTTGGCACGAGTGTCGCGATGTAGTAATAGATTATAATTTGTTATTCGTTTAATTTAGTAAATGCCAACAAAATATCACTACTTTCAATTTAATTGATCAATAACGCATTAAAATTTACTAATCAATAGTGTTATATATCAATAAAAATCAATATTGGTTTTAACAAAGTGTAATGTTGAGATTGGGAATGAAAAATATATTTTATTTTGGTATTAAGATTTCTTGTGGTGCTTACAATAATTCCTGTTATAATAATACATTATTTTCAAAGTTAGTATTTTTTCGATTATTTTTGAAAATTGACCCACCTAAGGGTACTAAATATGGTGGGAAAAGAGAGGCTACAATTCAACACCCTGAGTAAATATAAGGAATAGGTCGCCCAATACACACTAGAAAATGAAATTTAGAGATCTAGTGAAATTGCAAATTGAGAGGTTATGTTTGTGTAGATTTGTTCTTCATTTAAAAATATAGTAATATATATACTGTTTTTTTTTATTTTCTTATAGATGAGATTGTAAATTTATTTTGTTTTGTATAACGCGAGTGGTCTTAAATTGTTATTTTCAATTGTTTATTGAATACTTTTTATTTTTGAAAAACCCTCTATCGAATGCTCCAAATTTTTTGGGGAATGGCAAAGTCTACCATTAAGAAGGTGTATAATGCTAAAGTTATTGTGTACTATATGCCGGTTTTTCGGTTTCTCAAGTCCCAAACTGAGCCAGTGTACCTATTTAATTTAATTTAAATAATTAATAATCTATACATTAATTTAAATATAAAATATTAAAAAATCTGCTCTCATAAATATATAATTATATTTATAATGTATTTGTAATAGCGTATTTTATTAGATCGTTAGATTATTATTATTATATTTTGAGATAATATGTAAAATTTCTATGGAAACTGTATTGGAAACTAATGAGCAAAATATTTAAATAAAAAAAATTTCTTCGCCAGTGATATTACAAAATATTTATAGTAATATAACTAAGCATAATTTAAGTTAGTATACTAATTTCACGTTACAATATTGTGATTTTACATTATACATTTACTATGTACTTTAACATAAGCACAGAGTACTGTAAATTTTAGAAGCATATGAGGCTGTACTTTAATGACTACATAATATGGTTTCGTAAAATTACAATACTTTATTGTAATTTAACCACTTGGCTGATTAAAAATAGTTTGTAAAATCACATTATCTTGTGGTGAAATTACTTATTAAAATGTTGTAAAATTTTGTAATATAATTGTAATTTTAAAAATAACACATCTAAAAGAATTTGTGAAATTACAAAGCTGCTTAACAAATTCATTTAACTTGTAGAACATCATATGTTTTGTAAAATTGCAAAATCTTGTTCTTATGATACACAAATTGCTTAATATGCTTTTATTGTAAAATTACAATATTTGTAATGTAAAATTGATAATCCAACTTCAACAGTTTTTGGTAGTATTACTAAAATTATTTTGTACTTTTCTAAAACAATTACAAAAATAAAGTTTTGTATAATTACTACACCCTATTTGAATTTTGACTAAATGTTTTGCCTATTAGCTTCCAATACATTTCTTTTAAAATTACCATAGAAATTTTTAACAGTGTATACCCCTAATAAGAAAGAATATTCTTCAAAAGTAAACACGCTATAATTAAAAAATAATACAGAGTAATTTTAAAGTACAAATAGGCACTGAAGTCACATATTTCAAGTTTTGTAAGAATTTTAAAGACGAAAATTGCCATAATATAACAGCTTGGTCAAATGTGTGAGAATGTAACAGTTTGTAAAAATTATTCACCAATCTGTAAAATTATAAAAGATACTTTATTTCTCAAACAATTTCCTTGAGAACCTGGTCTATAATCAAACTGATATTATGGACGTAGAAGGGAATTTACAGTTTCCAAACGACAATGGCGTGAACATGGCGTCATTTGTCCTGCTTTAATTTATAATCAATTAAACTTATAGTCTTGATGCACGTTTAAGGGCTTTAGTTTGTTTTCTTAGCTATTATCGTAAACATTATTTCGTCTTTGGAGTGTTCATAAAACGGCGCACCGGAAACGATGTGATAATTCAGCTATTTGATATCATTTCCAGTAGCATAAAAGTGATAATGATGATGAAATTGAAGCTTTATTCCGCCAAAGAAAAATATGCTGTAAATTTAGTGTGCAGTAAGCAGGAATTTAAAGTTTCTAAATCCGAAATATCAGCAATAAGTGGTAATAATTTGGATCGTTGAAGCGATGACGAGTGCCAAAAATAACGGTTTGGTCTTGTAGTAAAAAACTTTATGATTGACGATATATCAGTATATATATTAGTCAAAACATAATTACCTACAACGATTCTAGTACATCAAGTTGTTGCTTTTGCTTTTCTTCAAAGGGAATATGTCGGATAATCTAGTTTTGAATTTTCATGAAACTGATCTGAAACTTACATCGGGAAAATAACAGCTACATTCTAAACTAGTAGTCCAGACATGTTATGCTATTTTTTCGGTGAGCTTGAAACTTTAAAACAAACTGATCTTAAACAAAACCAAACTCTTTTCCTACAAATATAAAGTAAGACTTATGGAATGGAGTGTAACAATTCTTATACGGGCCCACATTGCGAGTTGAGCAGATGTCGCTTCTTCTTTAGGGTTCTTTATATACAATTTTCATCACATCAAGTTTCTCCGAAACTACTGGACGCAAAAGCTTGAAATTTGGTTTCAGCGTATATATTTGGTTTCATTTTAGGATTATTTTTAAGGAGAAAATTCACAAAATCGACTATCGCCCCACTTATCTCTGGAAATATGGACTAAAATTGGTGATAAATTTTGGAAAGAAGTAGGGATGTTGCCGAAGGTTTAGAGCGAAATTAACGAGAAATATCTAATATCAATTTTGGGGACAGATTATAGAGTTAAATGAGAAACAAAAAAATTGAAAAATGCTAAACGCATCACGCGATATATATTTAAAAAGGCTCATTCTGAGGAACACAAATATATTTTTTAATATTTTATAAATAATTAATTAAAAACACATTAACAAAAATATACTAAATTATGGATATAGGCCCTCATCTGAACTTTACAGTGAAAATAAGGAGAAACCTCTAATACTAATTCTGGGGGGCACATTATACAACAAAATGGGTAATGTAAAATTAAAATTGTCTCTAAAGTATCATGTAATGTATCAAATGAGAGGGCTCACTATGAGGCATACAATAATTTGTAAAAAATTATTTAAAAAAATTTACAAAATTCGAAGCATTACATATATGGGCGAACTACTGAGCCTAAACCTTGGAAAAGTTGATAATATAGGGCCTCACTCAAAATTTACAAGAAAAGTGAGGCACAATTTCTAGGTAATAGTAATTTATAAATTTAAGTGGAAAATATTTTTTTGTTTTCAGTTCACCCGTAACGTAATCTATCAAATGAATGGAATCATCATACAATATACAGGGTGTTCCTAAATTGGCAGTACAAACGAAAAGGACAGATTCCTTGAATAGTTTTAGGAAGAAAAAGTCCCATAAACATGGGTCCGCAAACGTTTCGTTTTCAAGATACAGAGTGTTAAAGTTTGAATTTTTTTCAAGTTTTTTTCTCATAGTATCTGCACTTCACAAGATATTGAAATGAAATTTGGCATAGACATTACAATTAAGAGTTTACACCTTGTGACATGCCAATTTCGATTGCAAATCTACAGGGTGATATTTTTTCGGGAACACTGTCCACTGTTGTCCTTCAGAACTTTTTTTTGGTGAGCCACTGGTACTTTCAAAAATTGTAAAGAAAAGCTTTGTTGCTATACCAAACTTTATGATTTCTTGTAGTTTTGTCGTATCTACTACCGATTCCGAGAAAAAAATTTTTGAATTATTAAACTGGTATAATCATCAAAAAAAGAAACGTACAACTCAAAAATTAATCATAATAAAAAAATAATAACAACAAAGGAACTAAACTACAGCAATTGTTGAAAATGTCCTCCCCCAACCCTTATACAAGCTTCTGTTCTTCTTCTCATAGACGATCGAATTCTTTCAAACACTCCTGGAGTATTCCTAATTGTATCAAACGCGAATATTATACAATTTCTCAGTTCGTCTACGGTATTCACTGGCGTTATGTACACTAGAGATTTCAGATGGCCCCATAGAAAGAAATTTAAACTTTTCAAATCTGGGGATCTGGCGGGCCATGGCTGATGTCCACCTCGTCCAATCCACCTGTTTACATAATTTTCGTTCAAATACTCCCTAGCCAAAAGTGAAAAATGAGCAGGAGCACCGTCGTGCATGAACCACATTTCACGTCGCATCATAAGAGGTATATCATCCAATAACAAGGGCAAATCGTTCTCTGAAAAATGTCTGTATGATTGACCAGTAAGTCGCCCTGGCAAGAAGAAAGGACCAATCAAATAATCGCCAATATTACCACCCCACACATTTAATGAAAATTCCTCTTGAAAATAGGCTTCTGCAATTTTATGTGGACTCTCCTCAGCCCATATGTGTTCATTATGAAAATTTATGATTGAAGTCCTTGAGAAACAGGCTTCATCAGTGAATAGGATTTGGCAATCAAAATGAGGATTGTTCAATAGTCTGTTGAGGTACCAATGACAAAAAATAATTCTTGGATGACAATCTCGAGGCAAAAGCGCCTGCACTCTCTGAATGTGATAAGAATAGAGCAAAGAATCCCGCAAGATCCGCCAAACAACTTGATGACTTGTATTTAAGGTAACACTAATTTTTCTTGTACTGGTTCCTGGATGTCCTTCTATTTCGTTCAGCACTGCCTCTTCGAGTCGGGGTGTTCTCACACTTCGTGGTCTACCTGCATTAATATTTTTCGCAGAAAAAGATCCAGTTTCTGAAAGACGCCTGTGAATATTAGAGAACATCCGATGACCAGGCATCACTCTATTGGGATAGCGTTCCATATAAAGACGCTTAGCTTCTCTTGAATTACCATTTGCAAGACCATACATGAAATGCATGTTAACCATTTCGGAATTCGTAAAATTTGGCATGTTTTGATATTAAAATGCAACGATCTTTAATTTTCAAAACACAGGAGTTTAATTTGATGAGTCAAAACTAACAATAAATTTATTCATTCACCACAGCCTACTAGGTAGGTAACTAGATTTCTATGACAATTCGGAAATTTCTGAGGATTTCAAGAGAATCATTCAAAATTTTTTCCAGGGTAGTAAATACGACAAAACTACAAGAGAACATAATGTTTGGTATAACAACAAAGCTTTTCTTTACAATTTTTGAAAGTACCAGTGGCTCACCAAAAAAAAGTGGACAGTATTCCCGAAAAAATGTCACCCTGTAGATTTGCAATCGAAATTGGCATGTCACAAGGTGTAAACTCTTAATTGTAATATCTGTGCCAAATTTCATTTGAATATCTTGTGAAGTGCAGATACTATGAGAAAAAAACTTGAAAAAAATTCAAACTTAACACACTGTATTTTGAAAACGAAACGTTTGCGGACTCATGTTTATGGGGCTTTTTCTTCCTAAAACTATTCAAGGAATCTCCCCTTTTCGTTTGTACCTCCAATTTAGGAACACTCTGTATATTTTTTATTTGTTTAAAAGATTTAATAATTTATTATTTAAAATTTGACACATTCTCTCCTTTATCATCCAAACATTACAGGGCTTCACTGAAAGTTTATTGGTAAGATAAAGCGAAAATCCTAGTCCTAATTTTGGGGGCTAAATTAGAAAATTCGCCAATTCTCTGCTTGTTTGAAACAGGAAAATTAAAAAATATATATATTCTGTGATTTACCTACATCGTATCATATCTCAAAGGTGGTACGGAACTCCAAATTATATAACTTTATTTATATTATGACTAATCGTCTAAACATTTTAAAACAAATATATTATAGTTTAGGATTAACAAGTACTGTAACATATTAATATTTCGTCAAGAATATTTTCGCAAAGTAACATTAAATGATTCAAAAGCAGGAACTACAAACAACAATTTTCCACCAACCAGTTTTACTCAAGAAGGACACTTTTTTTAGGGGCGTACAGATGGCAGCATATGTATGTCGATGTATATTAAATTGTTTGGAATAATATCCCAGTAATGTGTTAACGGCTTAAGTTATATGTGCTGGGAACATATTATCCCAGTGAAACTTAAAGGATAAAGTTATTTCAGATACTCAAATATTTCATTTTCAAATGTTTCAATATCTTATAGTTGCCATTGGGAACGCGGTCTGACCGCTAACCGATCTAACCTAGACACTGAAATTCTTGGAATCTATGAAATATATAGACTTTTCTACAACTGTGGTGTGATTATTTCCAAAGAATCTAGAAATATATAAATACATTATTTATTTATTTCTGGGATATTAATTGGGATGCTTTTCTGTTTTTATAAATTTAAACCAAAATTCTTGACGCGTCTTATATTCACTTAAATATTTCTTATTTTATACATTAGAATTAAGTCAGATTGCTTGTGCGTTCTTGAACATATAGTGTTGAACAGCCAAATGAAATAAAAACGCTTGGACACGTCGATTTGTATTTCTTAATGCGCATTTTTTCAATAAAAATTTTTATATAGGGTGTGTCATGTGACAGTGGGCAATACCAACGTTCTTAGTTCAAATGCAAGCCTCTGTATATTATTTATTTTTTGGATTTTTCAGAAAATTCTAGATATAATTCATGTACAATGTTCTACACCTATCTTCAACAGTTTGGAAAATATTAAGTGTTTCCAGATTTATGACAAAAATTAACATTTAAAAAAGAAAATATTTTATTGTACAAATTCTCTACATTACACTAAAAACCTAAACTAATACTGATTATGTCTTAATAATGTAAAAAAAAAACAAAAAAAACATTAATGTCAATCTCAGAAATTCTTGTGTCCTTAGTGTCAGTAAGCCAAAAAGGCTAGTCGGAATAGGACAATCACAATAAACAGGTTGTTAAATGCTTGCATGTTTATTTTGATTGTCCTATTCCGACTAGTCTTTTTGGATTAATGTTACTCAACATCTCAGGTTTAACTGATCTAATCACAAGCGTGATTCGTCTTTTTCGATAATCTGATTTGAGGGGTTTAGCTTTGTTTACAGAACTTTTGACATATCCCCACAAAAAGTAGTTCAATGGTG
Organism: Octodonta nipae; assembly: GCA_034190945.1. Classification (NCBI taxonomy): domain Eukaryota; kingdom Metazoa; phylum Arthropoda; class Insecta; order Coleoptera; family Chrysomelidae; genus Octodonta; species Octodonta nipae. The sequence goes on from CM067223.1 coordinate 23,058,245, forward strand.
TCAAATCAGAAGATCTTGGTGGGCATTCTATCGATCTGCGATTTCTAATCGACCGAATTGGAAAAAAATCATTCAGGGACTGCCGGACATTGATTTCGTGATGAGGCGGTGCTCCATCTTGCTGAAACCATATTGTATTGGCAGGAACCTGTAGGTTTACTGGTTCAGGAATAAGTTTGTCAAAGTTGGCACGAAATTATTTTGGAGCAGTTCTAAATACTTATCTCCATTCAAGTTGCCATCAATGAAAAAGGGACTTACGATATGATTTCCAACAATTGCTTACCAGACATTAACTCTTTGACGATATTACGTATGTTTCTCTGTCATCCAGTGAGGATTGTCATTAGACCAATAGCGGTAATTTTGACGATTATGGTACCAGGAAGTGTAAATGTGTTCTCAACAGAAAACAAAACATCTTATAATTGGATCACATTGTTATCTAACCTAACCATCATTTGTTCACAGAAATACGATCTCCTATCGAAATCGTCTTCCATGAGCTTTTGAGTCGGCATCATTTTATAGGGATGCATTTTTCCTTTCATTTAATACCCGAAAAGTTGATATGTGGCTAACGTTGAAGAGTGGGGCTGATTTTAGAGCAGAATTATGTGCGTTTTCTTGAATCTGTCTTACATGACTAAAATCGCGAAACTGCTTATTTATTTTGTTAATTGTTCCTTAAGATACAGGCGACACATTTGGAAAAGTTTCGTGAAATAAGCGAGAAACTTCCATTTGTGTCCGTGTGTTATCTCCATAACCAGTCATTTGTGGAATGGTTATTTTGTGCATTTCTGTTAAATGAACCATTTTTCTGATATTATTACGTACAGTTAACGAAATTTAAGTGACAATAGCACCGACACTGATCACCACGGTCATGCAGGCAGACAACAAGTTGCTAAGGCTATGAGTTTTGACGAACATAAACTTTTTTTTTCAAATGAGTAAAAATTTGTGAAATAAAATAATTTTCTTTTCAATTTAATTTTATAATAAATCTGAAAACACTTAATATTTTGGAAACACTTGAAGATAGGTGTAGGAGATTGTGGATGAATTATGTCTAGAATTTTCTGGATAATCCAAAAAATAAATAATATACAGCAGTATTGGCCACTGTCACATGACACACCATATATATATATATATATATATATATATATATATATATATTGTTGTTGTTGTTGAAAAAAAATGACCCTTTAAAAATACCAATCGACGTGTCTAAGCGTTTTTCCATTCAAAACCTCCTTTATTCATTATGGAATTTAGTCCATTTGACTGTTCCACACTGTATAAACATTACATTAGAATTAAGTCAGATTAAGAAATAAATATAAACAGAGAAATGGAATTGTTATATTTAATTGGCAGAAGTGCAGAACATAAAGGGCAGGAAGAAGAAGAGGGAATAAAACGAAAACTTGTTCCCTAATCAGGCATATTGAAAACACCAATTCCGAACAAATTAAACACATTGCATCGACGACCGACCCTTATACTCTTCGAAAACGACTAACGAATGTCCGCAACAAATTGCAAATGGCGGCTCGACCGGTTCCCTTCGTCTTTCAAGGGCGAGCATCGAAGCAAATAATTGGCAATAAGGGATCTATTAAGCAAAGCAAACAGAATAATATGACGTTGTAAGAATTACCTGAACTCGGCATGTGAAAGAGGAATCTTTCTCTGGTAGAAATAACGATGTTTACGCATTTCGAATGGTGCTCTATTAGACTACCATATTTATTTGCATGGAAAGGAAAGGGATTTTAAAGGAACACAGGGAGAAAAGTGGGCATAGAAGTCCTGTGGTCATCCAGGCACATGATGCTAGTCAAGGATAACACAAAGTTGCCTTTGGGAATGAAGCAACTGTACGGGGATGTTGATGTTTACGTTGTTTTCGTATGAATAGAAAGAGGAATAGCATATATGCAGAGTTCAGGTATAAACCAATGTTTTTGAGTAACATGCTTTGAATCTAGGATTATGACATTTTTTAAACCAGTAAACAAAATTTATAAGATACAGTATGGTGCAGTTCTTTATTTTTCAGTGTCTGTTAAAAAATACGAGCGCTGAATTCAATGCTTAAGGAAGCCGATTTTCAGTAGACCATTGAATTAAAATTTTTGGCAGTTAGCGCCACTAGCAGTATAGATTAATTATTAATACAGTTAATAAAATTTTTAAACGAGAAACTTTTTAAAATATGGCCTCTTACTTCGTTATGTGTGTAGAATTGAAGATTCAAAATTTACCCAAAATTTTAATAGAGACATTTTTGGGGGGGGGGGGGTAAATTGAGCCAACAAATAATACTAAAACTTTCTCTTAGATTTTAGTAAAAAAATTAATTCAATACATTTGCGTTATTTTTTCAAAATGTATTATTTCTGGGCCAAAAGTAATGAGGAACTTTTGTATATTTTCCATAATATAGTTTAATTTTAATTCATAATGGGCTTTTTTATTTATTTTATTAGTTTTTGTTATGTAAAGGTAATGTTCCTCAAACAAATTGATTTAATTCACAAGTAATATTATTTCCTAAAAAATAACGTAAACCAAACCAAAAAAATTTTATGAGTATTTATTAACGTCTAAAACTTATATTATTCAAAACTGTTTTCACACTTTCATACCTTACAATTATGGACGGTTGAGTAAAGGTGGACACACTCTGTGTAAGAAAAAATGCCCACAAAATGGTTTCATTTTGGATGAGCCACTGGGACGACCGAGTAATTTGTTCGTAGAAATCAATTTTCTTCGAACAAACCTACCTGAATAAAATTAGGTTAATGTAAAGAATTCACATACATACATAAAAAATGCAAATTTAACTATTACAGTTAAACAACCAGATTTGTATGTAACATTAATAAAATGTTTAGTCAATGAAATACCTTGTATATAGATAAAAATGTCTTAAAGGCAAAATTTTAAATGCACATTTTTTTAGGGGTCTAGATAAATATCCTACATAAATTAAACTCTGAAGAACTCACTATTATATAATTACTAAGCTGATTATGGCATTGTCCACCAACTCGAGAACTTCAACAAACTTCTGAAGCTATTTTCCCAGGGGCATTCACATGGCGTACCTTTGGAAATCTTTAAAAAACAACTACAGCAGATGGACCTTTTTGTCAAACTAGACAAGAAAAAATATATCGAAAACCAGTGTGTGAATATGTTAGAATCCTTGAAAAAGAGACTATTCTACAATAAAATGCAAGTGAAATTAGTTCCATAATGATAATAGAAGAGATAATTAAATCATAGCAGTTTATTCAATGATGAAGAGAATTGTTAATTACCTTTTATTCAGAGAGAGGTGAACAAGGAAGTAGAAACACCAACTTTGTAACGGGACACAAAATAAATATGTAATATGAAAACATGAATGTAAAAATAAATACTTTTTATTCACATCTAATTCACCAACATCTATTTGTTATCAAGTATAAAAATATTACATATATACAAATTTTTCCCATTGTTTAACTATTTCAAAAAGTTTTTAACAAAATAACATCTATAAAATCAATAAGTTTTATAAAAAGTCAAAACTGGGGCACATATTTATTAGTTTATACCACAATTAACGCATTATAAACTCATATCATTTGCAGAGATTACAAAAAACGGAGACAACCGTTTACAAAGAGAAGTTCATATAACAGATGTTCTAGGTTATATTTACGAATAATTAAATCATTTTCACTATTTCAACCACTTCATTTCTAAATGTAGGATTTGTGGATTTCAATCCGTTGGCAATTGCTAACTTCATAACATGCCCTGTCTAAACTCTTGCGCCATTCTGGCCATTTCTAGAACTTCTTATTTGAAAGCGTTTTCAGTTTTATTTCTATATAAGTTTGTCCTCCTTTACTCTACACTCCATACTTACAATTTAATAATAAAATCCAGACAAACATTATATTTCACATTTCATAGTTGAATTGATGATAACAAAATTGCTTCACTATCATATTCGACATTTGTTAAAAAATGCATTTTTTGTTTTTATTTGGGACACTAAAAAATTATATATGTAATTATTGAAGGCTACCTTTGTGCCAACCAAAACTCATTTGACATGCCCTCACCCGGCAGTAAATAGCTATATAAATATTTTTAAATTACACACATTAACTTAGAATACTAGTATTCTTAAACACATAGTTCTATTTAAAATTCAGAGACATTCATTTATCATACTTAAAATTTCATACCAAATTTGCTTCATTATCACATTTAGCAAATCAGAGGATTTTCTTGTTAAAGAAATGTATATTCGTTTTTTCTCTGACAGATGTTGAATACTAATGTACATATTACATGATGGTAGCGCATGACGTAGCGCACTATACTGGGATCGTGTTACCGACTTTGCTTAAGTGAGTTACATCCTGTCTCTCTCGCTGCCATATGAACGCGCAAAGTAAGCAAGTGGGACAGGATATAGCACGTCGAAGTATACTGGTTAATGTGATTGGTGTATGGTGCGCTACCACATGCAATACTTTCACAGGGTACCTGAGTACGTTTGAGTACATTGGTTGATATTTCTGTTTCCAAAGTAAGTGTCAAACTCGCTTCAGTTGAATCTGTCGAAAGCATTTTTTAAATGTATGAAACCGAACGAACGACATTTACTCGATGGTCTTACTACTTCTTTGGTTGTTATCATTTTTGTAACGAACTTTAATGCAGTATTCGGTATACTTATTCCTGTGAAATTAGCTGGAAATTTTTTGTCCATTTTTTGAATATGAGTGTCATGGTGGTGGTTTTTCAAGGATCCGGGATCTTATGTTGTGTCAAGATCTGTAAATTTTTTTATTTTTTTCACTATTCTTCCTTCACCAAACTTCAGTAATTCATTTGGTATTTTATCTTGACCTGGCGATTTTTCAAGAACTTATCTTGTGACTATGATATATTCGTTTATTGTTATATTATTTAGGTTGAATGTTTGTTCATTGTTGTTTCCTTTAAATAAGTTTGTTGAATAATTAATCCATGTGTATTCGTCTATTTGGTACTTTTCATTAAATTCATTTGTCTCTTTTAGCTATAAATGTTTTTGTTGTAAGTGAAAATCTAATTCTAGTCATTTGGCGTATAATTAAAAATATCGTTTCTTAATTTTCTAATAAATAACTTGTTCACTCTCTTTTTTGAAACAGGATGTACGATTTGGATTGTTGCTATTCTTAACTATGTGGTTTCTGATTGCTGAACAAGCTCAGAAAAAACAGCCAAACATGTTTTTTCTGAGCTTGTTCTAGTTTTCGCTCATGCTATCTTGTAGAGATATTGCGTTTATTATGATTGTTTCTGAAAGTCTTTGCTGATATAAATCCTTTGTGGAATCATTTCACAAGGCTCTCCTGCATTAAATATTTCTCCGCTTTTGGAGTAAAGATCAATTCCATTCTTATTTTACCAACAGTAAATTATGATGAATATATGTTTAGACAACTTGCAGATAAATACCGAAATTGGGACTTACAAGACTAGACATCTGCATAGAAAGTCAGTCTGAGAACTCCGATCTAGAAGGGGATAAACTATAAACCATAAGGAATGTGTAAATCTAGCCATGAAAGTAACATCAACATGTTATAGTGAAGAGACAATTGAATACAAAATAACTTAGGAAAAAGGCCCAACAGAGCCCTAAACTCAGTATTTTGACAGAAAACAAAAATAAAAATATAACGCTATATTGTGGCTAGTAACTATGTACGGTTCTGAAGTTTGGAAATTGCGCAGAAAAAAAAACAACTTTTGTGGGGTTAAAATGGATTTTTCGATATGAGCAGATAGACTCGAGCATGTAATAAAAGAAGAAATTAGAAGGCACATGAAAGTAGAAAGAACGTTAGCAGCAGACATAAAAAAGCAAACACTGATATGGTATGGACATGTGAGACGGAATAAACAAAAGGGGATAGACTACCTACAACATGGATATAGAGGAATATCAAAGCAATAGACAGATATGGCAATCCGTTCATTGAATGTGTGAAACTCTAAACAGGGGTACAACAATTTCGAAAGTTCAAGTATTGATCATTATTTGGCGAGTTCAATGATTGTCCGACCTTCTCGCCTAGTGGTCATCCCAGCTCCACCTTAGTTTGCAGATTCTTGTTATCAATTCAGTTACCTTAGATCGCTTACGTATTTCTTCGTCTAAACCTAGCATTCGTCTTTCTATTGCTCTTTGGGTGAATTGTAATTTTTTCTCGATGTCTTTTTTAATGCTCAAGTCTCGAATCCACATGTTAATGCAGTACGTACATTATGGTCAAATGTACGTGCTTTGAAGTCCATGCCAGTGATATCCACTTTGCCAAATCTGGTTGTTTTTAAAGATTGTTAATTCTTAACTCAAGTATATATACGAATTAACTTTATCGATTATATCCATATCTGTTTGAATGCCACTATTGTCATGGATAGCTAGATGGGTCATATCTTTCTTTTGAAATGTTTATTTTTTGTTTGGTCGCCTTGGATTTAATGTTCAGCCACTCGATTGAACGATATTATCACGAAATCTTCTGCTAATTTAAATCCTTTAGGCATTCTCCATATATGTTCATATCGTTGGTTTTCCAGTCTATATCCTTGAATAGGTCCCACGTCCTTAGATCGGGATATTGTATTGTTCACTAGTACCACCTGGAATATTGATTTCTATACGGTTTCTGAAATAGGGTTGTGTACCTACTGTCTACTATACAGTTGCTTAAAGCGTTCAAAATAGCCTACGTTTCAATCGAATGTAACGTGTTTTTAACCGACTTCCAAAAAGGAGGAGGTTATCAATTCATCGCGTATTTTTTTTTGTATGTATGTTACCTGATTTCTTCTCCTGTGGTGAACCGTTTTGTATGAATATGGTCTTGTTTAATAGAGTACATATCCGGATTGGTGAAACTTCAGATTTTGGAAAAGAATTCTGTTGGTAAAGTGATGAAATTTGTGAATGAACACATGCATGCATGGAAATTGGCCAATATCCCTAATATATTGGTCGATCTATCGAAAACTCCTTATGGATGTGTATATTTTTTTAGCGTTTAATCTATTAAGGAAGATCCATAGGTGATCTCATATACTTTTCTGCGACGTGCAACTTGTAGTTTTGCAGAAAATCGCCAAAAATTCCAAAATTCTTATCAAAAATGTCATCTAAATGACATAAGGGACATTTTCCCATAAATATTTTAATTCCAATGTAATAGTGCGGTAATTTTCGGCTCTGGAAGTTTTAATTGCGAATTAGAAAATTTTCTATGTAAATCTCAAGCATATAGGTAGTAAAGTTTACTATTTTCGGCTCCTTAAATCAGTGAGTACCAAGCTCGTTTTGTTTGTATACCAGGCAAATACCTATTTAAATGCAAATTTTTCCATTTTGCGAAGACGGTGCTTTTGGTTGTCACATTCTCCCGGCCTAATAGAAAATTCAGTGACAACACATGTCAAACTCTAAAAACTGCTATTTGGTAGGTTTATACACAGGGTGTTTTAGAAGAAGTTGCATTTATATGATGATTAAAATATAAGACGGGGTGGTCCATAGGCAGCCGTATATACAGGATGGTTGGAATATAGGGTGGAGTGGACGTTTGGTGCTATAAAAATGTTGGAAAAAATGTGAAATTAAAATTATATAGGGTGAAAAAACTGTTATATGATGTGGAAGTAAACAAATCATATGCAGGATGGTTGAAATATATGCTAAAGTTGAATTATATTTATACAGTGTGATTAAAAAAATATTTACTTTATAACCCATTAGAAGTTGCATAAAGTGTGGAGAGGAATTAATGTTACACAGGGCGATAATATAAACTGTTAAAAATGAAATAATGTATGGGGTAGCCCACAATGAGTTATATACTATGGTTGAAATATAGGATGGATTTGACTCCATAAATATGGGATGGATTCTCCTCCGTCCTATAGTTTATAGAAGGCAGCTAACCAATTTATGCTTGTCCGTGGGCAGTCGTATGTACAGGTTAGTTAGTACATAGGGTGGAATGGAATTATCTATAGGTATACAGAGTTGTCAAAAAAAGTTGAAGAAAAGTTACATGGCGTGGTCCAAAAGGCACAAATATATTTTGGGCTTATTAAGTCAACGCGTACTAGTACATTTTGTTCGTAAACATTTACCTGTCAATTTAAATGAAAATGTATCATTGTATAATGTTGAGGCTTTCGATGTTACCTGGTCCTGTCTATTGAGTTTAACCTTATTTTTTTCTTCCTGGGTAGGTTCCTGAGGACATTGATTGTGTTATTTATTTGCTAGAGTTGTATTTTGTTATAATTATTTTTAGCTTTTTAGTTATAAGTGGAAGTCGGTTATATATTTTTTAAAAATGTTTTATCGTAATCTATGAATGCTATCCAGACTTTTGATGTCGTATTCATTTAGTTTTTCTATTAGCGTTCTCATCACCTGGAGAAGGTCTAAAGTGCTAAAACCTTTTCTGACGCTAGCTTGCCCTCGGGGTTAGTAGGCATTTAATTTGGTAATAAAACCTCTATATAAAGTTCACGGTTTGTAAAGATATAAATTCGAATTTTCATTACAAAATTAACTTTCATGTAGTAAAAAGTTCGTTCAATCGACATATGCCATACAAAGCCGTCCCTGCCCTGCCTACAGTTCCGTGCGTGCTTATTTTAATTGTTAAGCTCTTGAGCCGCCAGAAGTTTACTTCAGAATTAAGGGTCCGATATTTATTTTTCTCCGGGGTTAAATAGATTAAATAGTATTGTTTTAAATGTTTGTAGGTTTTCGACGTCCGACCTTTTCCACCGCCTAACTAGATTAGGAACTTTCCTCAAAATAAAACATGCGAATGCAAATTCGTCTGTTGAATGGGTATTTCTCTAAGTTAAAGCGTTTATTAACCGGTATTTCGAAAATTATAGCATTAGGATGACTTTGGGAAAAATAAATACTCTTTGTATTAGTGAGTTTATTGCTAACGTGGTTTGAAAGGATTTTAGCAGGAAGCTTTATTTATATTCACAAAGTTTATGCGGAGTGAACTAAAACGTTATGATAAAATCTCCAAATGGATTAAAGGGAATTATGAAGGGATACACTAATGTTACAATTGTGACAATAATATTTAAATGAATGGGAACACTGATATTTTTTTATGAATGTATATTCATGAATGGTCATTCTGTTCCTTTTCTTCTTTGTGCAAACTTGATTATATGGTTATACCCTATCTTTGTAGTAACATTAATTCTATAATCCTTCCGGGATTGAATCTTAGCGTTTTCGAGTATTTTTGACGATCCTCTGTACAGACTACCAACCTGTCGCAGATTTGTTACATGACGAGGCTGCCGTTTTAAGGTATCTTTCAATAGACAGGTTGCCGGTGGCTGCCCGACTCAATCGAAATAAACTTTGAGTAATAATGGCACGAAAAGGACATCTCTTCCAATCAATCAAATGTCTGTATAAACATTCTCGGGTAGTGATTAAGCAACGAACAGTCTCAGAAACATTCAAAACAAACCCAGGTTTTAAACAGGGCATCAGTTTATCACAACCTTTATTTAACATATACAGGGTATTCCATCTCAAACGAGCCACCTTGAATATCTTGGTTATTTTCAAAACAATTGCAATAAGAACAAACAGGTCGATTTTTGATTGGGGGGGGGGTATTTTTTGAGGTGAATTAGTGCTTGCAGGGATTCAACATAAACAGGCCAATTCAGTGACCTTGAGATTTGAGATAGGGAAAATAGGTGTTGTCGTATATCATTTGAAAGCCCTTTTAACGAAATATATCGTCGTAATAAATTTTTTATTGCAATTTCTGTACATGTAATAATAAAAGTATTAAAAAAAACAAATTTACATTACAATACAATGCCTCTAAAGCAAATGTTCAAAGTGTCTTCCATTAACTTCCATACAATAGTACAACAGTACAACCTTGACTAAAAGCCGTCTCTGACATGCTTCAGCGTAGTCGGTGTTATCTGACGACACTCCGCTATAATTCGTTGGCGTAGTTCCTCCAATTTCTCAGGCTGAATCATAATAATCTTGGATTTAACATATCCCCACAAAAAAAATCCAAAGGGTTTAGATCAGATGATCGGGCAGGCCATATAGAACCTCTTCTTCCAATCTAGCGACCAAGGTATTCCAAACTGTGGTATTGACGAACTGGTGCGGCGTAGTGAGGAGGAGCTCCATCTTGTTGGAAATGCAATTGCTCTTCATGTAGTAAAGGATCATTTTCTAATTCTTCTATTATCAATGCATTAATTTAATGTTCCAATATATTGTGAAAAATTTCACCATTTAAATTACTAGGAATAAACAGGGGTCCAATTAGATGATTTTCCAAAATCCATGCCCAAGAGTTTTGTTTTACCGGATGTTGACTATGAGCTTGTCGAAATATATGAGGAATTGTATAGTTCCAAAATCTACAGTTATGTCCGCTAACCTATCCATGAAGTGAAATAGTGCACTCATCCGAAAAGCAAACATTTTACAAGAAATTTGGGTTTTAGATCATACGCTGGGTCATAATTTCTCAAAACTCTTGCTTTTGATCTCAATCATCCTCATTCAATTCATAATTGTAAGTAATTTAATTTTGTACGGATGGAATTTGTACTTATGAAAAATTCTAAAGACGTTAGTTACGTTTCAAAAATTTTTAAATAAAATTTTTTTGTATGTATGTTACCTGAATTCTTCTCCTGTGGTGCACCGTTTTGAATGAATATGGTCTTCTTTAATAGAGTATATATCCGGATTGGTGAAACTTCAAATTTGGGAAAAGAATTCTATTGGTAAAGTGGAGAAATTTGTGAATGAACAGCATGTGTTCATTCACAAATTTCGACCAATATCCCTAACATATTGGTCGATTTTTCGAGAACTTCTTATGGATGTGTATAGTTTTTTAACGTTTAATCTATTAAGGCAGATCCCTAGGTGATCTCATATACTTTCCTGCGACGTGCAACTTGCAGTTTTGCAGAAAATCTCCGAAAATTCCAAAATTCTTATTAAAAATTTCATCGAAATGACATAACGGACATTTCCTCATAAATATTTTAATTCCAACGTAATAGTGCGGGAATTTTAGGCACTGGAAGTTTTAATCGAGAATTTGAAAATTTTCGATGTACATCTCAAGCATATGGGTAGTAAAGCATAGTATGTTCGACTCCTTAAATCAATGAGTACCAAGCTCGTTTTGTTTGTATACCCGGCAAATACCTATTTAAATGAAAATTTTTCCACTTTGCGAAGACGGTGCATTTGGTTGTCACATTTTCCTGGCCTAATAGAAAATTCAGTGACAACACATGTCAATCTAAACTGCTATTTGTGGGTTTATACACAGGATGTTTAGTTATAGCAAACAAAATCACAAAGTAAAGTGATAGAAGGAGTTGCATTTATATGATGATTGAAATATAAGTTAACCCGTTTAGCTGTATATACAGGAAGAATGGCATATACGGTGGAGTGGACAATTGGTGGTATAAAAATGCTGGAAAAAATGTGAAATTAAAGTTATATAGGGTGACTAAAAAACTGTTATATGATATGGACGTAAACAAATCATATCCAGGATGGTTGAAATATATGTTGAAGTTATATTATATTTATAGAGTGTGATTAAAAAATTATTTATTTTATAACACATAAGAAGTTGCATAAAGTGTGGAAAGGAATTAATGTTACACAGGGCGATAATATAAAATGTGGAAATGATATAGTTTGTGGAGTAGACCACAAGGACTTATATACCATGGTTGAAATATAGGACGAATTTGACTCTGTATATATGGGATGGATTCTACTCCGTCCTATAGTTTACAGATGGCAGCTAACAAATTTATGCTTGTCCATAGGCAGTCGTATGTACAGGATTGTTGGTACATAGGGTGGAGTGGAATTATATATAGTTATACAGACTTGTCAAAAAAGTTGAAAAAAGGTTACGTGGCGTGGTCCATAAGGCATAAATATATTTTGGGCTTATTAAGTCAACGCGTACTAGTACATTTTATTCGTAAACATTTACATGTCAATATAAATGAAAATGTATCATGTGTAATGTTGAGGCTTTCGATGTTACCTGGTCCTGTCTATTAAGGTTATACATACAAAATAAAAAATACAGATTGAAAACTACCTGAGTTCAAAAAAATAAATAAAAAGTTGAAAATAAAACATTTAAAAAATATATATAACCGACTTCCACCTAGGTATAACTAAAAAGCTAAAAATAATTATAACAAAATACAACCCTGCAAAAAAATAACACATTCATTGTTGTTAGGTACCTACCCAGGAAGTAAAAAATGTAAACATTAAAAGGTGCTCATTCTGTACAATTTAATAACCAACCAATCTAGTACATTTTTGAAGTCGGTGACAAGCAACAATCAAGTTTGATGAAGTAGTAGATAAGTACGCAATGAATGATTTTAGATTTGCTTGGCACCGACTTCAAATATACTAGATTGGTAGGTAATTAATTTGTACAGAATGAGCACCTTTTAATGTTTACATTTTTTACTTCCTGGGTAGGTACCTAACAACATTGAATGTGTTATTTACTTGCTAGAGTTGTATTTTGTTATAATTATTTTTAGCTTTTTAGTTATAGGTGAAGTCGGTTATATATATTTTTTAATGTTTTATTTAAAGATAAAATTGGTAGGAACATGAATTTCATTATCACCCTTTTTTTACCTTGCATATAACGAATTTTAATATCAAGTTTTAATATCAATAGCTAATCTCTTGAATGATATTTTTCGTAGAGCCGAATGCATAAAAGTATATTATTTTTTCTCTTCAAGCAATCTGGATACCACACAAGCCTTCGTGTTATCTATTTTAAAGTTGAATCTTATTGGTAGATAATAAGCGGAAAATGGTCGTGCTTCCGGGCTTGCTGCCGTACTCTTTACACACGCTCTTGTTTGAAACGGGATCTGTCAAATGAGCATACGCCATCTGGTGATGAAGCAAAAAAGTAACACACCTTTAGTACTAAGTGGAATGTGTATTGTCAACTTATTATTAATTATACTATTATAAACAATTTATCAAACATTTAAATCATTGATAATGGAGTCTGCAACATTCTCTCGTCGTGCAAAATCCAACAAGACGTTAAGTTTGCATTGTCAAAATTTGGGATAGACCTTGAAATAAAGAGGTGACTATAAGTTTCTTTGTGCATAATTGTCTAAAGCTTCCTTGAAAGACCTTTTCCAAGGACAAGGCTTGTACGTGCACTATAATCCCTCAATTTGCCTAATTTCATTTCTGTAAATATCAAAATGTTTGATAACAACAATAAGATTTATTGATATTTAAACTGTACTACAATTATTCAATCACTTATTACTCGAAAACTTAGTATTACAGAAAAGTACACGAATATTAGAAGGTTAGAAACTTACCTATTACAATACAACAATGTTACAATGGTATGTTTAGACTGTCCGTATAACCCAGCTTTTCCATAACATTGAGCTGATAAAATTGCACCATTTAATGAAGATCCACCATGCTATTCATGAACATTTTCTTTCAGCATCTGACTCTTATTTTTATCTTTACTTATATTAGAGTATAATCGACTTTGAGAATCCGTTTCGCTTTAACAAACTTCCTTTGTTAGGGTTCGACCAGCCTAACTCCATATGGCACTTAATTTATTATTATTTTTCAGTTTAAAATCCATACAAATACACGCACAACTGTAAGCCCGTATTTGAAATTTTCCCTTAAGTCCTTCGTGTTTTTTAGATCTCTCCCATTTGACAGTTTCCAAAGTAGCTACTTTTCCACAAAATCGTCATTCTTGTGTCATTTTCAACTATCTTTTCTTATTGTCAGATTTATTAATAGGCAAACAACTCCAAGAATAAATTGTTATTTGCCCACTTAACACAATAAATAATTATTTTGACGCTTGACACAAGAATCCAACCTATATTCATGCATAGTGAAGAGCAGACATTTTCCATTGTCATTCTCTACCTTCTTTCGGTCTGATTCCTTAACGAGCCACCCCATTACAATTATTCCAATTATCCATCTTCCAGTCATAAAGCCGTTGGTTGTTAGGTTTCATTGTGTAAAATGAGCGCCAAATCTACTAATTACAACGTTCGTATAGATCCAAGAACCCCGTAGAACACATAGAGACAAAGACGGAGAGTCAGAAAAGGGAGGATTAGAATGGGATGCCTTAGGAATGCCAGATAATAGGTCAGTCCGCCATTTAATTTGTTCTAATTGGCAAGCGTAATTAGTTTTAGAACTAAGTCCTCACAAAGCAGTTTGAAAATCCTATCGCTCAGCTCTCATTCACTTAGTTCGCGAAAATACTTTGTGTACAGTGTGCTCTTCGTATTTTGCCAAGGTTTCTTAATTTTTAGGAAGTTGTTATGCAAACTTAGATAGTCCGGTAGAATAAATTAAGAAAGAAACAAGCCATGTAAGATGTGAGAATAGAGGATCGGACAATAATCAATAAAAAATCAAAATGTACTTAGGTAGAATGTTCCTGAAACCAAGTGATTATTAAACTCATATTTTTGTAGACAACAATAAAATTTATATTGTTAAAGCAAGAAATAACATATTAATGTCACAATATTTATCATGCGTTCTTTATAAACCAATCCAGGTTTTGTGTAGTTAAATTGTAACATGTAATAAATTTTAAGCCTTTTCGACTAATCTTATGATTTATTTTAACAGAATATGCAACTACATCTGTAGAAATATTGTACCTGAAGTTGTATCTCTGGTAGGTTGTCTAAACTAATTTGCATATCAGTGGTTCTTGAGCACCTTATTTATTGTCTGGGTGAATTTCTAAAGCTGGCGATGACATCTCTTACCTTATACTTTAGATTGAGTAATTATTTAATTCAGACTACTTTGTTTACAAAAAACTCATCTGTGAGATTTATTATAGGTCTGAATTGGCAGTCAAAGTATTCTATCGCCCTCTACGATGCCAAGATTAGGAGGGGAGAAGTTCAATTTCTAGCCAAAGGGAAAACTCCTTCTTCTCGATTTGAAAACGACAGCGTGAACGTCGAATGCGGTATACGAAAATTATAGTAAAAATGGCGTTTTGCTGAAGAGTGCAGCAGTGCAGTATTTAGGACGCACGTTTTAGATACCTGCTAAGGGGGGTTGTATATCCCTTGGCATTATAGTTAACTGGGAAGATATGTCGATGATCAAGAAATTCTCAAATTAGAGATAACCCTTTTTTCGCAGAGGTAAGGGTAGCCATTTTGTCGAAATAAAATTGTCAGTTGTGATGTAATATTTTAGGGTTCTACTCAAGAGCTTTTCTTATAGTGGCGCTATCTTAAGGTGCAGCTTTACCTTATGGAATATTATTTTTCCTGGTGGAGTTCTTTTTATTAGTGGAGTGTTTTACGGTAGAGTTGTTTTTCATGTAGATATTATGTCATGGCGGGGCTTATTATAGTGGAAACGTTAGTTCACTATAATGCCCTTGTGATCTATGGAAATATTTGGTGACCTTACGGGGGATGTTTTGCCTGTACCTAATGGAACCATTGTGTTACGGTTAGGTCTGTGATTTTTTATAGTAAAGCATATGATATTTGAAGTTATTTTTGCTTGTTATCTTAGGAAGTTTAGCAACCATTTTTGGAAGTAGCTGTTCATCAAATGGCTGTTTAGCAGTTAACCTCATGCGATTCATTTACTGTGCAGTTTTTGGGGGAAGGAATTCAGTTTTTGATGGCCGAAAATTTTTGAAATACTTGGATTTGAGTTTCCACGACTACAGTAAATTGTACAGGTCAGTGCAAATAACAGTTTTTGATGCATATCTAGTAGTAAGAATTTTCTGAACACATTGTACAAGGTAAGGTATCTCAGTTAACAATTTATACCGGGATCTTTTTAATAGACATGCCACTCTGATTATTGTTTTTGTATATATACTAGATTTCACTATTTCTTGTAGATACACTAAATTTCTTAATTTAAATAACTTAGAAACCATCTCATTTTTAAAATTATTCAGTATATAATATTTTTTATTAAGTATTGAACACATATTTTTGAGAACTATGACCAGTTCATTTTAAAGAAATACATACATTTTTGATATACCCCGTGTGAAATAATATGAAAACCTCAAACTGCTTGTTGGTATTAGCTATATTCACTTTTTTAATTAACTGGCGCCTTTAGAAGAATAAAATTTCGTGTTTTAATATCTTACCCACACTCATGAATGTTCCCGATGAAGAGCAGTCGTCGTCTAGCAATTGTGATCAACACAAGGTAGATTCTATATTGAATTTTGAGTATATTGATTTATAAATACATAGTTACTGTCAAATGCATCACTGATTTCGATATTATCTGATTACTTTTTCGATTTTTGCACCACAATAATGTAAATAATATGCAGAAACATTCTCTTTTAAGCTTCTTTATATTTTAGCTATTCTCCTTATTACAGGCAAAAATTACCTTCCGTAGAGTTCCTGAATATTCTATCATTCATCTGCAATCATTAAAAAGTTTTTGCGGGTTAATTCTATTTGCCAATCCAGGTATAACTTCCATGGCACTCCGAACTGCACAGAATTTTGATGTTAATACACCCACATTTATTACTACTTATAACTACATTTTTAAAATCCCTGGCTGCCAACAAGCGACTTGGCACAGTCTCCTCTTAAATAAATGTGATTTTTGGATCTTGGTACTGCAACTGTTACCGTCAAAACCAGTTTTCAAAAGTACCATATTTGTATGGGTTCAAACGCCTGTAACTAAATGTCTGGCTAGACCAGTAGTTATGTATATAATTGAGAGTATCCAAAATTGAATGCATTCTAGAAAAAATGTTTCAGGTAATGTTGTAAGATACCAAAGTGGCCAGCCAATAATATTGATGACTATGATTTTGGATATGACCTTAAAAATTATTTGAAGGTCAAGATTAAAGAAGGAAAAAACTTTTTGTTTGACCCATTTTTTAATTAGGCGATACTTAGGCCATAAAACAAACCAAAAACAACTTTTTCGATTCTTCTATATAGGCAGAGAATGTGGATACAATCATGACATTTTAACTGAAATTGTGGGAAATAGTAATTCAAATATAAGTTACAAAAAACTAGAATCTACCCTTAAAATAATTAAAGTGTAATACTAAATCTACAGCTCCTTTTTATATCTATTGAGAATTAATATAGAATACAGAGAACTGAAGCAGAAACACCGATGTTCAGCTAATTAGTTAATTAATCCTTCCAATTATTATACGCCACGCTTCGCTATGCGAATGGTTTCCAGGGGCCGTTATTTATTAAGGTCTACATAATCCAAAAGTAATTGGAAGAAAACAGACGTATTAAGTTTGTTTATTCTATTAGAATGAGAGAGTTAATTTATTGTCTACTTTGATTCACTTATCTGTAAAGAAAAGTATTCTTAGCCAATTAACTTAAAAACTCTTTAAATGCGTCTTGAATTTTTAAAATTTTCACTTCAGGATATAAAACACCAGACAAGTAACGTAATAACGGGGTTAAATCAATTTTTCATCTTTATTTATCAAGAAAGTGATAAATCAACATATACATTAATTACTCTCTTAGAGGTGTCATTCTTTTGTACACAAGGCAATATATATAATATGTATTGTTTCTGGTCGGGAATCTTCATGAGTTGCGCTTCCCACAATAGAATGTCCTCTCAACACTTATTTATGTATTTGATACATAATGGTAAATTTGTAGACACGAGATGTAAAGACCGACATCTAGCAGTTTCGGGGAAACTAACACCTCTGCTTCAGAGAAATATCCGCAATATTTAATACACCTATTTGAACTTAAGTTGACTGACTGGATTATATACTTTCTGTAAAGAGCAAAATTCAGCTATAAATAGTTGTTAGTCATAGGAAAGTAGTGAATACCCGAAATCCCAATGTGCAAGAGTATACGGTATATTTAATACTTGAATGAGCAGGTATTTAAAGTCATTCACATACCATATTACGTTAAAACTGAAAAGCTACAGATTTTATGCAAAGTTACAGTTACAGTAGCTTACAATATTGTGAATTCACCTTATGCAGTACATTAAACAGTGGTCTACTTCCTACTTGCTTTATCAAAATACCTCACATCTATTTTTGATTGATTGCATTTTCTATTTAAAGGTGAAGGAACACCCAGTGACAACGATCACATCTAAGTTGGATCAGACTCAAAAAGAAGAAATAATTTGGAAGAAAAGGTGAAAAGTGAAAAATTCTTTTATTGTATATATGATTCATCTAGAACTCAACACTGTATTACTTTTCTCGTATTTACTAGGGCAAATATCAATTCTAATACCAATTCTAATTTTATAAAATAATTTGAAACACTTACAATAAGTGAGAGGGCCATGGTGATCCAGCATAACAAAGAGCATATGGGTTTCGTTTAACAGTCGTACTAATACATTCCTTGTGTTTTAGGAAATGAAATTATACACTGCTATTTCTTGATAAGTCTGCGTTGTTATTAACATATAGTGTTGAACAGCCAAAATGGAATAAATTCGATAACGAATAAAGGAGGGCGTGTTGGGACGTCGATTTATATTTTTAAATGCACATTTTTTCAATAAAAAAAATATATAGGATGTGTCATGTCACAGTGACCAATACCAAGTTTCTTATTTTAAATGCAAGCCCCTGTACATTATTTATTTTTTGGACTCTCCGGAAAATTCTAGACATAATTCATGTACAATGTCTGCAACTGTTTCAGTAATATTAAGTGTTTTCAGATTTATTACAAAAATTAACATTAAAAAAAGAAAATAATTTTATTTCACAAATTGGCTACATTACAGTAATTATTACTACTAATTATTTTTTAATAATATAAAAAAAACAAAAAATAGCTTTAATGTCAATGTAGGAAATGTTGAAAATGCTCGCTTGGCAAACATGCTAATCTGGTATAGAAATGTCTTCTAACGTTACTGAACATCTCATTCAGGCGACACTAATCTAATAGCAAGAGTGATTCGTCTTTTTTGGTCATCTAAGTTGAGGGGTTTAGTTTTGTATACAGTACTTTTAACATATCCCCACGAAAAGTAGTCCAATGGTGTCAAATCAGATCATTCTGCCCATTCTAATTTGGTTCAGGTACTGCCGGACATTGATTTCGTAATGGGGCTCCATCTTGTTGAAACCATATTAAATTGGCAGGAACTTGAGGGTTAACTGGATTATGATATAAGTTTGTGAAAGTTGGCACGACATTATTTGGAAGCAATTCTAAATATTTATCTCCATTCAAGTTGCCATCAATGAAAAAGGGACCCACGATATGATTTCCAACAATTCCTGGCAAAACATTTCCTTTTTCCGGATATTGGGTATGTTTCTCTGTCATCCAGTGAGGATTCTGATTGGACCAATGGCAGCATTTTAACAATTAACATGACCTTGAAGTGTAAATGTGCTCTCATCTGAAAACAAAACGTCTTCTAATTGGATCTCATTGTTATCTACCCTTACCATCAATTGTTCACAGAAATAGGCTCTCCTATTGAAATTCATCTTCCATGAGCTATTGAGCCGGCATCATTTTATAAGGATGCAGTTTGCTTTCATTTAATACTCGAAAAATTTGTTTGTGGCTAACGTTGAACAGTGGGGATGCTTTTCGACTTGAATTATGTGGGTTTTCTTGATACTCAAGAATAATATCCAATTTCATATTATCACCTACAGCATCGGCAGCTACTTTTTGATTTTTGATCTGTCTTACATGACCAAGCTCACGAAACTGCTTTTCTATTTTGCTAATTGTTCCTTAGGATGTAGGGGGCAAAATTGGAAAATATTCGTGAAATAAGCGAGAAACTTCCATTTGTGTCCGTGTGTTATCACCATAACCAATCATTTGTAGAATAGTTATGTTCTGCATTTCTGTTAAATGAACCATTTTTCTAATATTATTAAAGTTAACGAATTTCAAACGACAATAGCACTGACACTGATCACTACAGGCATGCAGGTAGACTATAATAAACAAACTGTTTTTTTTTCATGTCAGCAAAAAGAAACGCAGGATTGATTTTTGCTTACTATCTTAATATCAAGAGCTAAATGGGAATTAAGTATTGAGTGAAATCTAGAACATTGTACATGAAGTATGTCTAAGATTTTCTGGAGAATCCAAAAATTAATAATATACAGGTGCTTGCATTTAAAATAATTCTTTATTCGTTATCGAATTTATTCCATTTGGCTGCTCCACACTGTATATGGAACTATTCTATTAACACAAGCTTAAATAGAACGTGAGCAAACCGAGGAGTGTGTGGGTTTATGTTGTTTACGTAAGAGGCAGCTTAGTGGCCCAGCAAAATTTAAAAGTGATGATTTTTGCGGATTTTATGCCCCAGAGCGTAGCTACGTTGCATAAGCCTGGTATAAAAAATATTTGAGTATAATAAATGCAGTGACCGGTCTAAAATGTAGTTCACCAAAAACATTTCGTTTTCAATGCAACATTGTTAGTTTCCGAACTGACAATGACTGTAACCGATACATCTATGCTTGCTGGTTGTTGTTCGAATGGCCAGTTACTCTACTAGTAAGGCCGAAAGCGGCGGCATAATGAGTCGAGGCCTAAGCGAGACAGAGCCTCTAAACAAAAAGCAAACTGAACACCAAACACACTCTCCAATTAGGAGGCGGAATAGCAAATGCGGACCGTATCTTGTTTCTCGGTAATTATTATAGGAATGTGACAAAAATTACCGGCTCTCTGTGAGCTGCCTATCCGGCCGAATGTCACATGTCTACATTCGAAAAGGTTCTCTCTAATTTGGGAAATTATTAACATGAAAAGGGGATCAGTTTTAATTGACAGTTTTGGTAGTGTGGTGTTTCTTGGCGGCTTTCAATTTGCTGGGTAGCATTACGCTTCAGTATTTACTTAAATTTTCTTTTTGTCCTGAGTCAAGCGTTAACGTGGATTTCACGACTGAGTCATGCGAATTTAAATGTGTCTTCATAAAGAGTGGAGTTTTAATAATTAATACTTGTTATTTCTTTCATTAATACTTTTACGTTTGGTTTTGTTTAACCATGCTTGCTATAATTCTGCACCATATGTAATAAAGTGAATGGAGAGGGAGATTTGTACTTCAGAGCAGCAACATTATAACTTTTTTCTTGTTATCTCGTTAATTATTTTGAACTAGAGCAAAGGAGGACAAACTTATATGGGAATAAAACTGAAAAAGTGTCTAACGGATGCTTTCAATTAAGTTCAAGAAATCTACAGAATGGCGCAAGGGTAACGAGAGGGAATGTTATGAATTTAGCAATTGTCAACGGATTGAAATGCACAAATCCTACATTTAGAAGTGAAGTGGCTGAAAAAGTGAGAATGATTTAATTATTCGTAAATATAACCTAGAGAATCTGTTACGTGAACTTCTCTTTGTAAACGGATGTCTCCGTTGTTTGTAATCTCTGCAAGTGATATGAGTTTATAGTGTGTTAATTGTGATAAAGTGTGTGCTTCAGTTTTGACTTTTTATAAAAGTCAGTGATGTTATAGTTGTTATTTTGTTACAAAACTTTTTGAAATAGATTAAACAATGGGAAAAATTTGTATATTTGTAATATTTTTATACTTGTTAACAAATAGATATTGGTGAATTAGATGTAAATAAAAATTATTTAATATACATTCTTGTGTTCGTATTACATATTTATTTTGAAAAGTTTCTCTTTACAAATTTGGTGTTTCCACTTCCTTGAGCACCTCTCCCTGCTTTAGCGGATCTAGAGGGGGGGGGTTAAGGGGCTCAAGCCCCCCCAAAATCATCTGCGTGGTATGCTTTTTTAGTGTTTATTGTGCTAAAATCAACCTTCAATTACGTCAAGCCCCCTCTCCCCCAAACGAAATCAAGCCCCCCACCCAAATGAAAATCCTGGATCCGCCCCTGTCTCTCTGGATAAAAGGTAATTAACAATTCATAACTGTACAAACTCCTATAATTAAATTATCTCGTCTGTTATCATAATGGAACAAATTTCACGTGCATTTTATTCTAGAATAGTTTCTTTTTCAAGGATTCTAACATTTTCATACACTGGTTTTCCATATATTTGTTCTTGTCTAGTTTAACAAAAAGGTCCATTAGCAACAATTAAATGATTGTTTTTGGCATCCATCTGCTGTAGTTGTTTTTAAAGATTTCCATGTGAATGTCCCTGGGAAAATACCTTCAGAAGTTTGTTGAAGTTCTCGAGTTGGTGACAATGCCATAATCAGCTTAGTAATTAAATAATAATGAGTTCTTCAGAGTTTAATTTATTTAGGATATTTATCTTGACCTCTAAAAAAATGTGCAAATAAAATTTTGCTTGTAAGACATTTTTATCTATGTACAAGGTATTTCATTGACTAAACACTTCTTTAATGTTAAATACAAATCTGGTTGTTTAACTGTGATGGTTACATTTGCATTTTTTGGATGTGAATTCTTCACATTAACCTAATTTTATTCAGGTAGGTTTGTTCGTAGAAAACTGATTTCTACGAACAAATTACTCGGTCGTGCCAGTGGCTCCCCCAAATTGAAACCATTTTGTGGACACTTTTTCTTATACAGAGTGTGTCCTCCTTTACTCAACCCTCCATAATTGTAAGGTATGAAAATGTGAAAACAGTTTTGAATAATATATATTTTAGACGTTAATAAATACTAATAAAGCTTTTTGGTTTGGTTTACATTCTTTTTTTAGGAAATCATATTTGACTAACTTGTGAATTTAATTAATTTCTGTCAGGAAAATTACCTTTACATAATAAAAACTAATATATTAAATGAAATATCACATTATGAATTAAAATTAAACTATATTAAGGAAAATATACAAAAGTTCCTCATTACTTTTAGCCTAGAAATACAACATTTTGAAAAAATAGGGCAAATGAATTGAATTAATTTTTTTAGTAAAATCTAAGCGAACATTTTGGTATTATTTGTTGGCCCAAATTAACTCCACAAAAAAATATTACTGTACTTAAAATTTTGGGTAAATTTTGAATCTTCAATCCTACACACAAAACGAAGTAAGTGGCCATACTTTAGAAAGTTTCTCGTTTAAAAATGTTCGTTAACTGTATTAATAATTAATGTAAACTGGTAGTGGCACTAACTGCCAAAAATTTTAATTCAATGGTCTACTGAAAATCGGCTTCCTTAAGCATTCAGTTCAGCGCTCGTATTTTTTAACAGACACTGAAAAATAAAGAACTGCACCATACTGTATCTTATAAATTATGTTATTCTCTTCATCATTGAATAAACTGCCATAATTTAATTATCTCTTCTGTTATCATTATGGAATAAATTTCACTTGTATTGTATTTTATTCTAGAATAGTTTCTTTTTCAAGGATTCTAACATTTTCACACACTGGTTTTCCATATATTTTTTCTTATCTAGTTGGACAAAAAGCTCCATTAGCTACAATTAAATGACTATTTTTGGCATCTTTCTGCTGTAGTTGTATTTTAAATATTTACAAAGTGAATGCCCCTGTCAAAATATCTGCAGAAGTTTGTTGAAGTTCTCGAGTTGGTGGACAAGGACATAATAAACTTAGTAATTATATAATAATGGTTTCTTCAGAGTTTAATTTATGAAGGATATTTATCTGGACTCAAAAATGTTCAAATAAAATTTTGCTTGCAAGTCATTTTTATCTATGTGCAAGGTATAACTTTATTAATGTTAAATACAAATCAAAAACCTAATTTTATTCAGGTAGGTTACCCGGTCGTCCCAGTGGCTCCCCCAAATTGTAACAATCATTCAGTTTTAATGACAGTCACTTTTTTTAACCCTAGCAAGGATACAGGGGTATTCAAATACCCCAAGCTAAATTAAATTTGTTGGTACTTTACGGATGCATAAAATGTAGATCTAGGTATTCTTAAGTGAGGTTATGTTGTACTTATTGATACATGTGTTTGATATTTCTCACATTGTAAATGTCAATAAAATATAAGATGGTGTTCAAATACCCCAGTATCTAATTAAGCTTGTTATAATTGAACGTTTGTTTTTAGAAAATGTCGCTTAAAGAAGTTGTACAATACACGAATTCTGATTTTGAACATTCAGCGGTCGATGGTTGGATGAAGCTGAAACAGAGAAGGAAGAAAACGTCAGCGAATGTGAAGACAACGTTGGATTTCTATCTGACCATGGAAGTACTGTAACTGCAGGTGCAATTTCTGATAAAAGTGATGATGATAATGAATTGCAAAATAACTCAACAATTACTGGCAAAAATGGTTTCAAGTGGAGTACAAAAGAACCACCTAATACCAAAATCGTCTTGCAAAATATTGTTCTGAAGCTTCCCTGCATAAAAGGAAATGCGAAAAATTTATCCACCGAAGAAAAAGCATGGAAAATTGTTTTCACCGACCCAATGATCGATATTATAGTAACACATACCAACTCCGAGATAGACAAAAATAATAATAATAATTATAAAGATGTATGTAGGTAGGTATGTAGATTACACCGATAAATACGAAATATTGGCATTTATAGGAACCTCTATATATATCAGGAGCTCGGAAAGATGCTCATCTTTCCATTTGTGAAATGTTTTTTAAACAAAGACCTAAAATTTATCGTTGTATTATGAGCGAATCTTGATTCAAATTGTTGGTAAACTCCATCAGCTTTGACGACAAGATTCAAAGAAATCGCGAAGATAAATTTTCTCCTATAATACAATTATCAGAGCTATTAATTAAATTACAAAATGTACTGAGAGTTATAATCCTCACGAATATTGCACTATTGATGAGCAATTGCTCGGATTTAGAGTACATTGCCCATTTCGGGTATATATACAATCCAAACCTGACAAATATGGCGTGAAAATTGTCTCAATGAATAACAGTAGAACTTTTTACAGGGCAAACCCGATTCTTTACAATGGAAGAGCAATCAGAGACTGCAAAGTACTTCATGGTCAAGACACTCTCACTATGGATAACTGGTCAAATTGTCAGACGACATACTCAAAAACCAAACTTACTATTGTCTGCACTATTAGACACAATAAGAGAAATTCCGCAATCGTTTTTGCCAGATTGAAGAAAAGAAGTTTTGTTGGCACAATTTGCTTTCACGACAAGAAAGCCTTAGTGTAGTTTACTCTCAAAGAGTCTAAATCTGTTATATTTATTTCTACTATGCATTTCACAAAAACTATAAATTGAGAAACCAGGACACCGGACATAATTGATTTTTACAACTCTTCAAAATGTGGAGTAGATACCTGTGATGAAATGGCACATTTTTTCACGTTGGCTCGAAGAACTCGAAGAAGGCCTTTGCGTTATTTTTATAAAATGTTGGATCAAGCTGGTGTTAACTCCATAATACTAAAAGTATGTTGCAAAACAAGATAAAGATATTCGCAGAAAATTTCTGTATGAACTTGGATTTCAGTTAGCTCGAAAACACATGGAAAGGAGACTTCAAAAGAATTTGTCAAGGGCACACAGTCAAGATCTTCAAGATATATTGTCCATTGAGCAACCTGACACTGTGGAACTACCACCTAAATTAGCAAAAACACCAGATGCTATCTATGCCCGAAATCAAGGTGACAGAAAATCCAAAATTGTTAGTACCATAAGGCTGTATGTCCTGACCATCGTCTAGATGTTAGTCTGAAGCTGGTAGACAATGTAACTCATTCCTCGAAGTTTCCTTGGACTTCCATCGTGTTTAAACTAGATATGATTTGAAAATGTTTCGTTTCAGAATGCAGGTTTAAGTAACATGGATAAAGCACACATGTTTTCAGAGAGGGTGTTTTCAACGTTAACTTCCTTCGGATGCCAACACAGATCAATTTGACGACTGTCAGCGGATCCGTGTTTTGTGTCATCTGAATTAATTTTGCGTTATTGATGGTACCGAAAGGTTTTTCTAAATAAACAAAGCATACGCTGGCGTACTTTCTTTGATCATAATTCTTTTAGATCGAACTTTAAATCAGTAAAAATTCGTCCTGTGTACAAATCTAAAGCATAAGTCACATGCTTTAGAAGTAGTTTCCTAGGCAATAATAACAAAAAATCAAAATTGTGGTGGAGATACGTTGATGACATTTTTGTTATTTGGTGTTGAAGGAATGCACTAATTGGAGATCGAAAATTTGCATACACTTGCTTACCTTCATACAGTTATAGACAGAAAACAACACAATAAGTACAAGCACATATCGAAAACGTACGAATACTAATAGATATTTGAATGTAAAGTGGTTTTAGCAAAAAGCATATGTTTGTCTCCTAACATATTTAACAAGTTAGTGAACACTATTAAAGAACATCCACTTCAAAATCAATATGGTGGAGGTTTTATAAATAAAACTATAAATGAAAGTTGCAACAAAACAGAAAAAATAACGAACAGACCATTAATACCAAACAAACACCAGCAGTAAAGAAAATAATGACCGTAATTCCATACGTTCACTGATGTATCAGAAAAATGTAAGCGTTTAGAAAATAAATAGGATATAATAATTATTTTTAAAACAAATAATACATTACACTCTATCCTTACCCATTCCAAGTCATTTTACTCAGCTCAGATTTCCAAAAAAGTATGTGTTGTTTGTAGTTGTAGCCATATCGGTGAAAATTCAAGACCTTTAGAAGTAATGAAAAAGGAACACCAATGTCATATTTCAAGAAGACATATGGATATATCAAATTTGGTCAATTATGTATTAACCAGCACAAAGATCGGGTTGAAACTGGGTTTTGGTTTACTCAATTATGACGACAGCTTTGCTATTGAAACGGCGTTGAGTGAAAGAAATAAACAAAACCAACATCAACTTGTTGTAATGATAAAACATGACTAATTGTCATGTTCAACATTTTTTTGTGGATGCGTTTTTGCTTTATAACAAATAAACAGTGAAAAATTTAGTTTTTTACTTTTTACACAAAATCTACCTATGTAACCGTGTTTGCTACAATGGGCAATGTTAAAGAAAAATTAAAAACCTACAAAATGGGCTACTATAAGCTCAACTTCGTTAATTGCTTTCTTAATTACTTTTATGTTTTTTTGGGGAATAACACCACAATAGAAATAAAACTACGTATATTGCAGGAATACCAAACGTTTCAAAGTCTATTCTGACTTCGTTGTCAATGGCTTTATATTTATTGATGTAGATTCTTTCTTAGATTATGAAATCTTTACCCAAAATTACAAACAAATAAATAATCGCTTATATATATTTTTATTTTATAGCTGAGGCGATAGATCTTCGCATACCCATTTCATGTAATAAAAATAAATACTACAGCCCCGGTAGTTTTTGCAAAATTTCAGTCAATCCTATGGAACACATATCTTTTTGAGAGGTCATATTACCTCACCAGATGACCCTATCATTATGAATGATCCACCGTTGGAAAGTAAAAGAGTTGGTCTCGAGAACCCTCATCTCACTTTTTTAAAAATTTGAAGTATAAATCCAAGTGTTGAAAACCTTTGGCCATTCCGTATCAATTTTTCTGACGAGTCCATTCAAAAAATTGCTTAGGAGTGGTACTTGTGTAAATATCTCCATATAATAAATAATATTAATGCAAAATTTAATTTTAAGTAGACATATATTTATATTAGTTGAATAATATGGATTCATGTAATAAATTTAGCAAAATAGAATATACATGTAAATGTTTCAATAGAAAATCAAAACATATTTATCCAAAGAAATTTGGCTTGTCATTAATGAGTAGGAATTTATTAATAAAAATTTTCTTAACAGGGATCTGAATTGAACAACATAAAAATTGCGTTGTTAACTAACTGAAGAATACCATTTAATTCCTATTAACTATTATCAATTGGTATCAGTGTTTCATTTTTATATAATAATAAAATATAAAATACACTGAAAGTGTATACAAAGGAATAGTAGGTTCCTTTAAATATGTATGCTTAAAATTAAAATTTGCATTAAGATTATTTATTATACGGATATAGTTAAACACACAGGTACCAGTTCTTAGCAATTTTTCAAATGGGCTTGTCCAGAAATATTATAGGGAATGGCTAAATATTTTCAGTACTTATATGTATTTATGCTTCAAATTTTGAAAAAGTGAGATGAGGGGTCTCGAGATCAACTCTTCTACTTTCCATCGGTGGTTTATTCATAATGATAGGGTCATCCCGTGAGGTAATATGGCCTTTCAAAAAAATATATTTTCCATAGTATTGACTGAAATTTTGGAAAAACTACCGGAGCTACAGTATTTATTTTTAGAACATGAATTAGGTATGAGAAGATCTACCCTTTCCGATAATATGAATATTTTAGCTATAAAATAAAAAAATATATATATTAACGATGATTTATTTTTTTGGAATTTTTTATTTTTTAGACTCTATTATCTAGGAAACCAATTAACAAAATTGAGCGTATGGTAGCTTATTTTGTAGGTTTTTATTTCTCTTCAATATTACTCATAGTGGCAAACACGGTTTCATACGTAGATTTTGTGTAAAAGGTAAAAAACTAATTTGTAATTGATTTTTCGTGTTTTTTTATTATAAAACAAAAAAGCATTGATAAAACATGTTGAACGATTCCTAGCGATATTTTGCTATGTTTTCCACTCGCAACTATGGTTTTTTACTTTGTTATAAACAATTGAAGCAAGAAAATTACGATTTTTTTCTTAGCATGTTTATAAAATTAAAAATAATATACTAATCTGAATGGTGTCAACAGGTAAATTGTAAAGCATGAAAATACAAATGAAATGAGCCGAGGCTCAATCTGATTGGATCATTAGTAACAGGAAAAAACAAATAATACTGAAAAATATAGGATTTTTTTTAAATATCGTATCTTCGTCACTTTAGAAGCTGTAGAACTGGGCTTCTAGGAACTGATAGTAATTTACATCTATTTAATGTAAGTATACCAAAACTACTGGTTTATTAGTTTTTGAAGAATTGTGATATAAAGTTTTCTGTTCACTATTTTTGCATTGTGCCCCCATGCGTCATAGATAATCAAATTTTAATTTTGAAAAAAGTTGTTGTTGTTGAAGTATAGAGGTGTCCTTCTACAAAGCCTATATTCTCATTTTTCACTAAATCTCTGTGAAATATCTGAAAAATGTTAGCCATCATGACAAAAAATGGGCGAGCGTATGAATGTATCCAAGGAGTGGGAGAAACACGGTTGTTGAGGGGAAGCGTATAGTAATATACAGTAGAGGCACATACATAGATCGTTTTAATATTTAAAATCCTCACAAGTAAGAATTTTTTTAATGACCTTCTTCGATGTTCCGTATACCCAAAATCCACAAATTAAAGCAAAAACGTTTCCGAGTAACCATTTACATATAAATATATTATTAACAAACAGTTCTCATTTGATATAATAAGATCGAACAAATCACTCTGTATAGAAGTTTTTTTAACGATTAAATTCGTTCACCATCTGTCAGAGTGACAGTTACTATCGATAATAATTATTGTTAGCAGTTCCCCTCAACAACCGTGTTCCCCCCACTACTCGAACACATACGCATACATACATATGCTCACCAAATTTTGTTCATTTTTGTTAACATTTTTCGTATATTTCACAGACATTTAATGAAAAATGAAAATAGTGGCGTTGTAGAATACCTCTATTTTCAACATCTCTATTCTGAATTGATATTTGACGATCCATGTCGCATGGAGACACACTGCAAGAATAGGGACTAAAAACTTCAGATAGCAATTATTCAAAAACTAGTAAACCGATAGCGCCTGGTTTTAGGTAGATATCAATTACTCTCAATTCCCACAAGCCCAGTTCTACAACTTCGATAGTGACGGAGTTATAATAATATAAAGAAAAGCGCTAAATTTTCCAATATTTTTTGTTTTTCTCTGTTACTAAAAATCTTATCGGATCGATCCTGGGCTCATTTCATTGGTATTTCCATGCTTTACAATTCACATGTTGACACCATTGAGATTAGTTTATTATTTTTCATTTTATAAACATGCAACGAAAAAAAAACGCAATTTTCTTATTTAAATTGTTTATAATAAAGTAAAAAACCATAGTTGCGAGTAGAAAAGATAGCAAAATATCACTACAAATCTTGCTTAATGTGATGGCACAGGCAGTATCCTGATAGTATTTGTTGCACGAAAATATCTCTATTGATTGGTCTATAAAGAAATACTTGTTGATCATATTGTAGACATCTCTTTCGCCCAAAATATCGGTGAGGAAGACTTCTATACAGACAACCTGTTATATAGTGAATTTTTGAAATTGTGTTACTACAATTCCCCGTTTACAATTTTCAAATACTTATTTTTTGCAGCTACATATTATTTGAAGTTAGTAATAAATTTCCCGGTAGAGACACTGAGTACATAGTGTAAATTTAAGTCTCAGAAAAATGAAGTATTCCAAGGATTTAGAGAATTTAAACCCAAAAAATGTATCACTAATGATAGCTTTAAGGCATTAAGCGTTATAAAACCTGTCTTTCATTACATCAATTACAAGACAACGAAATACACGTTTTATCTTCACTGCAACCTGATCCTCTGCCAACTAATCTCGCACCACCCTTATCTGCGCCTCTGCTCTTCGAATTAGACACTCCGGACACGCACGTCGCTAATCCCTCACTAACGAGACGTTCATTTAAGAGAGAACCCAGGAGGGCATCCCTAATTATCACCGAAAATACTAAACTACACACATCTACGAAAATACTACATCATTTAGCTCAGCTAGTCGTTTTCCTCTCTTTTCGCTTTATCTCTATACTCACGTATTCCACCCTTACATAATTTGATGATAATTACTGCTGGCGCTGGTCGGGACCCTTTGTATTCCATTGGACTGAACTCGAATACAAATTGAACCTTACGAATGTCACATGGCGAGGCGGCGGTGGCAACACTTTAGGAATCAGTTCTCCAAATTGAATTTGTCACAGGTTATGTCATTTCTTTATCGTCGTATTAACTCCAATAAGGTAAGTTCATACGTATTCAAAAACAAATTGTCACAATACTTGCAACGTGTTAATTTAAAGCTGGTTAGTGCCATCAAATTTTCATTAGTGCCCAAAAATTGAAATTTTTGTTGTACGATTATACACTTTATGAAAATTTAATTTTTTTGAAGTACTGCTCTGATCGTGAATAGCAAGTATCCAGGGCCCGATGAGTAATGTAATGCTCTGTTGTACTTGAGCTTGATGGTGGAGGTAGAATGTGCATAGAAACCCCAGAATAAAACTATGTAACTTCATCGACTTTTGGCTAGTTTAATCTATAAAGACGTCTTCAAATTTAACGAAATGTATCAAAATCATAAAGAGTTCGAGATTGCATTCAATTGTGATAAGTGCAACTGATGAAGGTTCCCTAACCAGAAACAATATATTGTCTTGCGTAAAAAAGAATGACACCTCGAAGAGAGTATTTGTTTAATTTATCTGGAGAAAAACACTGGTCATGGATACGTCAAAGATCTCCTAGAAATTGTATTGTAAGCAGGATACAAATCATAATATATACTTTTAACTTTCTGGCATTCTTATATTTTCATTAATTCCTTTTAAACTATCCGTTTGAAAATTCAAAAAAAAAATATTTTATTTTACACAACGGATGTTTTTACTTGATCTACTACATGAAGAGCTTGATATTTATTAAAATATTTGTTTAATTTTCTAATTTGTTCATAAAAATTAAAATTTTCGCTTTATTTTGCTAATAAATTTCAAAAGCAGTTGTTTCTGAAATGGATGAATCAGAGGCTCAAATTTTAAATATTTTAAATAAATTACTTTAAAATACAAGTAAAATATACATGTATATTTTTTATTGAGTCCTTTCATTTGATACATTACGGTTGCCCTTGATTTTTTTTTGATTTTGCATTTAATTTTATAATGTACCCCTCGATATTAATATTAGAATTTTTTATTTACTTTTACTGTAATTACTTTAATCTATATTATCTTTTTTCTCACAAAGTTTTAGGTTCAGTGGTTTCAGTGATAAAGGCAGATATGTTAATAATTTAAAAAATATATTCTAAACAAAGAAAACAAAATATTTGCATTACTCCTTACCCTCATCAGTTTCTGAGTTAAAGGAGGCAATGGGTCGATTTAAATGTATGTTTGTTGATATTTTAAATTAACTTTAAAATGTGAAAAAAATATGTATGTATTCCTTTCATTTGAGATATTACATGAAATTTTCAAATTTTTTTATCAATTTTATAATTGCTTCCCAGAAATAATATATTTATGTATATTTTTTTTAAAATTATGTTTTGCAGTTTCGGAGATAAAGGGCGAAATGACTTAATATTTGTAAATTTTTGTTGATAACTTTTGAACAAATTAATTTAAAAATATGAAAAAACATTATTGTAGCTCTCATGACATGCCCTTTCATTTGATATAATTAAGTGATGCACTAAAAAATAATTTTTAATTTTACACTTAATTCTATAATGTGCTCCCAAAAAAAAAATAAAAATAAAAATGTTGTTTTATTTGTCCGGGAAAACTTTGTAAAACGCCCTATATCTCTGTTTAAAAATTTTAAGCTTATTAGTATCTATACGGAGAGGATGGTGTGTCGATTTTTGTAATAATTTGCGCCGGAGGTATCCCCCTAAAGACTTTTTTCATTTATATTACTATATTTACTCCTAATCAAGTCAATTTTAACAGTAAACTAGCCATTCTATTCATTATTCCCTTTTGTTGACACTGAAGATTTTTAAATGTATATGTATACAATAAGATTTATTGTATTTTATATAAATGAACATTTGAGCTAAGTAGGCTTGTGGTAAATAATATTTCGTAATATACTCGTAACACTGCATGCTTTTGATATGATAATTAAGATTTTGTCATGCAGACTCACACTCCCTGTCTTAAACCAACCACAACTAATAAACAGGCAAAACCAAATTCACCAAGTCGCTCATAAACACATGGATATGTTTTTACCTCTAATCGGATAATAGCTGGCTGTAAATTAGTAAAAAAGATCTAATTTTAGCATATCATATATTTTCATATATTTGTTTTAGTCTAAATTTTGATGGAAAGGGACACATCAATATTCAACCCATCAAACAACTGGTCTGATTCACACACGGTTCACAGGGTACACAGCCAATAGCAGCACAGGAGTGTACAGTGAGTACTTTTCCACCTGTCGCAGACCCTTCCATACTATTTTCAAGAATTCGTAATGAGAAGTATAAAATGAGCAGAACGGAAGAGAATCTAATAAAACGTACATAGGATTTTACAAAAATATAAAACCTTGGGAGAATGGATTAAAATAAAACCTTGCCATGAAGAAATGTGGATAAGAAGTAAACAAAATAAAAAGGATGGAGAACTGGACAAGAAATTGAAACCTAAAAAAAGAACTGCCCGGAAGATGACAACAGCACCACTCCTGTTAAAAGGGTCAACGAAGGAGAATCGACAATAAACGGTAAGATTGTAGGAAAGAGATCAACAAAATATCTCCCTCAAGGAATATACCTGACAAGATGATTCGACCAAATAGCACTAACAGGAAAGAAGGAACAGAAAAGGTAAATGCTTTTGGAATTGGCTTCACAACCAGCAACAGGGGCAACATTATTAAAACTATCATTCAGTATACTGAAATATACTGCAAGACAGTAAATAGGAGAAAACCTCAATATCCCCTAACTTCAGCAGCACAAGAAGTTGATTCTCTTGAAGATCTGAAGCAACTAGGACATAATCCATACGAGGAGTATTCTATGTACACCCAAAACTTAAAAAGACAATAACTAGCAGTATTCCTACTGCTACTATTCCCAGAGAAGGAACACAATACAATGGAGTTGTAAATTGTCTGGACCTTATCGTAAATATCAAGGTCAAAGATTGAATAGCGCATCTATTAAATGTTACAAATGCCAGTGATTTGTCAAAGCTCCAGTTATTAAGACGATCACACCAAAGCCACGTGCTCCAATTGACATAAAGAACACCTAGTCAGCTATAGCGGTTGCGCAAATGTACTGAAATACTTGTGTGTAACCTTCTTAGCGTGAGGAGCCGAGTCCGTTTTAGGGGTGGAAGGAAAGGAATATTTATTATTCCGGACTCGCGTCAAAGTGCATGGATCTAGATATTGATCTTCTTTTAATCAGTGGTCTAGTGAATCTGGGGATATTACTTCTGCTTTATTCGTTTGATGCATAAAAAGAAAACCATTGTTAAGGTAAGTATCTTCGGAAAGATTGTTGTTTGAGAGGAAAAAAATAGTGTATCAATATGACAATTTAAGAATAAAGCTTCATTGGTAACGAATCGAGATTTGGAGTTGGAACGTCTCCAAACACAAACAAATATCATACAATATACAAAACACTCATTTGTATACAGTTCTCTCAGTAATCCGGGCAAAAATAGCCTTTCTACACTTTGTTCCTCTTACAAATTTCAAATATCTATATGTTGCATGAAAAAAACTGAGTTAATGCCAAATAATTTCTGTAGTAGGTACTTTTTTAAAACAACACGGAATTTGCATATCTTACGCACACGAATTTGTCTTTCATAGGTGCAAATCGATGAGTATATCTGCTTAGATATGAATGCATTGTTTGACAATAATAAATCTTCTAATCAACGGGCTTACGAAATACTAAGCACATTCCGTTTATATGAAACCTAATTTTACTCTAATTATCCACTTTATCATCTTTATGCAATTCAGGTTCAAATATTAGCAATTCACTGTTAAAAATTTCTTTGATAATATTACCAAAAATGTGTAGGAAGTTTTTACGGAAAACAATTTAGTACATTTACTTAACAGTACGACACAAGTCAGTTTGAGAAAATTACAAAACTTTTTATAAAATTTACTAAGCGTTAATAGAAAATTTGATAACTAACTTTGCTCTACAGTTTTGTAATTTTATTTATTGATTTACCACAAGGATGCTTAGTAAATTTACTATGCAGTGTTGTATCTATAGTACTCAATTCATTTAAATTCAGTTTGAGAAAATTACAAAATGTTTTTGGAAATTTACTAAACAGTAATAGAGAATTTGATTAGTAATTTTATTACACAGTTTCGTAACTTTATTAATAAATTTATTAGGCAAATTCTTTGTAAATTCACTAGTAGTGTAGTAACTGTACAATTTAGTTAAACTCACTTTTGAGAAAATAACAAAATACAGTTGGAGAAAATTATAAAATTACTCATGATATTCCTGAAAGTAGTTTCGCAGTATAAAAATTCGTTGATCAGATAATTGTTCTTAATTGAAATTGAGCTGATATAGCAATTTCTTTGCCCAAATATCTGCAACGAACACCGCTCCATCACAATCGAATTGAAGTTTCTGAAACGTAATTAATTATTACACTTACTTCCAGATAACCTGTAATGTCATTGTTTGAAATAATTTTGCTGTTAAAACTGAGACTGAAAAACTGATTGATAAATTTCAAACTAAAATATAAATAAATAGTATTAGATTTCTTGCTTCGAAAAACTTTTATTCAATAAAATTGAACAGTAGTAATATTAGTGTCTCGTATAACTGAATAGTTGTCCTTCTGAAAGTGAGATAGACAATTCACTCCAAAATGAGAAAAATATTTTGGATGATATAGCTATAAGTAATAATTTGATAAAATAAAATATAATGATAAATGACATCAAATAGACTGAAATAATTTCGAAATGTAGTAGCAATGTAATATGAAAGTAAAAAGTGTATTATATTCTATTCATAATCATCAGCGAGGTAGGAATCAGTGTTTTTTGTCAGTTTAAGATGAATATTCGGTTGCCTTCCTCTTACCACCTTTCTTTATACCTTTCGTAGGAAAAATATGTAGAAATAATCTGCAACCACAATTAAAAAATAAATAAACTATCAATAATGTAAAATCATAAAAATGGGTTTATCAATAAAGTATAGTTATATCAGATAAGAAGTCAATAAAACAACAAATTTTCATATGAGACATGTAGAAAGACATGAATAAAAAAATCATTGTCTAAGTGTTTATTGAGAAATAACACCACACTTTAAAGGAAATTGCTGTATATTCCAAACGTTTCGGGGTCTAGATCAAACCCCGTTGTCAATGGCTAATAAACTACGGATTAAAAAGGTACAATTCCAAGATGTAAATTTAAATATTTGACAATAATAAACATTGTCAAATATTTAAACGTTAAATTTAAATATTTGACAATAATAAACATTGTCAAATATTTAAACGTTACATCTTGGAATTGTACCTTTTAATCCGTAGTTTATTAGCCATTGACAACGGGGTCTGATCTAGACCCCGAAACGTTTGGAATATACAGCAATTTCCTTTAAAGTGTGGTGTTATTTCCCAATAAACACTTAGACATTGAAAAAGATGCCACAAGTATCCTTCAGAAAACAACAAAAAAATCATTGATTGGAAATTACTTAACAAAAATTTATCAATCTTTTGTCCCCGTTACAATGTCACTATTGTAGCGTTGAAGCTATTTAACAGTTACACCTGCTTTCAAGTTGTAATTCTCTCCACCAGCTACCGAAACATAACAACTACTAACTAACACGCACTGACTTACAACACTGGAGGCTATCTATTGTATTTACACTTGAGCCTAATTTCTTTTAATTTTTTAACTTCTGTTCAATCATTGGCTATATTATATTTTTGTAAATATTTATTACACCTTTATTTTTATTAAACTTTTAAAATAATAAAACAAGAAGTGAAATTACTGAAACAACGTTCACTTAGCACACACCTACACCCAATGACGTTCTAAGCAATACTAAATATCCATATATGGAGATTTAACAAAGAAACAAAAGCATTTAGCAGGTGTTAAACGTAGTTTTCCGAAAAGCTGCGACAACAAACGATGCATTGTGTAATTTTACAGATAGAATTGCAAAAATAACAAAAATATTTTTAAATTTCTAATGCTTTTATTGTAATTTAAGTTGCAATATATTTTTTGTAATTTTACAAAAAAAAAGAGTAATTTAAAACGCAAATAATGTTTGTGAATTTAAAAAGCTTGGTAAAGAAATTTGACAACCTGTTTGGTAAAATTACAAATGGCATAAGAGAAATAATATTTTTATTATACTTACAATGCATTGTGTAATTTTACCGTTAAATTTGTGAAAATAATAAAAATATTTTCATATTTCTAATGTTTTCACAGTAATTTAATCTACAAATATTTTTTTAATTTTACCATAAAATATAGTAAATCAAATTACTAAGATTTTTGTTAAATATCGGAAGTTTGTTGATAAAAACTAATAAACAGTTCTATAAAATCACTAAACAAGTGAAATTTATGCTCAACAATTGTAAACTTACTCCATATTTTAGTAAATTTTCTTATGTGTCTGAGAAAATTACTCCAATTGTATTATAATTTAAACTCGTAAACCCTGATTAGTAATTTAGCCATCTTATGTTGAGTAAAACAATGGTAATTTTACAAAATTTTTTAACAGTGAATACAATCCGTATATGTAATTCCCATCCAACGAACTAAATTCACTTACCTACACTCTACCAGGAGTATCTTTTTTCCAATACAACAAAAAAGGATCGTTATTTGCCCTGATTGCCTTGTTACCGCTCCCGATTATCCTGCACGATCACCAATTAGTTGATTCGACGATTAAAATGTATTATGAATCCACAATACCAGCACGGCAGACAGAAGAGAATCGGTAGGGAGGCATTAATGACAAATTGGTGTGAGCAATGATGATCTATCTGATTCGACTGTCCTTAATTAGGCTCCTACAAGAAGGGAGTGTAATGGGGGCGGACACGGAACGTGCACATGGACGTAGACGATTAGTTTTTCGACGGAATTTCACAGTAAATCTCTACACATATTTAAAATTTACTGTATACAAGCAAAAGTAATGCTGCTTTTGTTTATTAAAACAAACACACTACAGGGATTTTCACTTATTTATTTAATATGATAATTGTTTTGTCAAATATATTGGCATTACAAAGTAATATAAGTTCCTATAGTTCCTGCTTTCTGGTGTTCTGTAGATCTGAAGAAAGCATTTGATGAGGAAAGGCTATCTGGCGTTATCATGTTATTAAAAGAAAGAAAAGTACCAACAAGATTGATCAAAATCATAAAGAATATGTATGCAAACACAACAACCCTTATACAAACAGGAAAGTCGTCAAATGTAACTCTGACATATGACAGGCCGATTCGCTAAGCCCAGAGCTGGTTCACTTATAATGGATAAAATAATAACCCTTTAAGTGGTAGAGCTAGCTATGGCTACCATCTGTTGTTAAGGTCCACTATTCCACTATTGATTGTTACGGCTTCTACTTGATGCACTAAGTTGCCCTGGCATCGAATCCTACCGAACCGTGAATATAATAATTGGAAAATCCCCTCTCTTGGATTTCTGGTATGAAGAGCAACCAGTGTTACTTGAAACAACTCACTTTCGAATGTTTACATGCCTTTTTGTTTTTCTCGCTTTCTTTTTTCTGTGTTAAAACTAGCGCAGTTATAAAAAAAGTTAAGCATATTCATGAGTAATAAAAAATAGTGATATAAGTGGATGATAAAATAACCCCGAACCAGAAACCAGAAAAATATATTTTCATCATTTTTTAGTATAATCTTTTTTTTTGTGGGATCTTATCAACAATCCAAGTTAGCATCAAATATTTGATCTTCGATGTTCGGCCAACTTGTTATAGGCAAAATATTGTTGCAGAATAATGGATAGAAGATATCTAACCCAAGAACAATTGGAAGAGTTGGCTAACGAATTGTCTGATGAAGAAAACTATTGTTTATCGGACTATGCAGGTGACCTTCTACGTCAGGTAGGGATCATCCTCAAAGAGTTGAAAGAAAAAATATATTTGATGACGAAAATATATTAGAGGCTGACCATTCTGATCAGTTCCATGCAAGTTATTCGGTGTCATGGCAGTCACAGAGATGGTGAATGAAGATATTGTTCTATTTATTTGATGTTGCAATTGTGAACAGATACAGATTGTACAAGGAAGATATCAAGAAATTTCCGAATCAAAAGCCTATGACCCATTTGCAGTTCAGAAGTATTCTTGCTGATGCTCTGATTTCCAGATATTGTAATCGCAAACGTCCAGCACTGCAAAGAAATTCGAACAACTGATGATGCAGAACATCTTCCTATAAAAGGAACATATCGTCGTTGTGCAGGTTGCAGTAAAAATAAGAAGCAAACACGCTCCAATATAATTTGTAATGAATGTGATGTTGCCTTATGCAAGACATATTTTGAGCCTTTCCATTCTCAGTAGTTTTTGGGTTATTTTTATTGCTTCTTGGTATTTAGTTTTTTATACAATTACGACTCAAATTTATGTCAGGGAAATAAAAGATTTGATAATGGTTGTTGACTTAAATGAACCTTAGTAGCTACTAATATAGCTATATATACCACCATTTTTCCAAGTTTTTCTTACAATATTGACATTTTTGAATTTTCTGAAATATTTTTCCATGTTATATGCACCACTCTTTATACGCAAGCATGATCAAATTCATGAAAAATAAAAAAAAAGTTTTGGCACTTAAAGGGATAACTAGAATAAGGAATCTAACGGCATATACTCATAGGATGGGAAATATGAATTTATCAATACAATGTTATGCGGACGCGCCGTACTTCTAGCAGACACAGAGGTCAACCTCCAAAAGCTACCACATACTTTTAATATATCAGACATGTTATATTGATATGGCTCTAGAAACTAAACACAAACAAGTGTATTGTTGTAACTACGGAATCGATGTGACGCAAAATTAGAAACCCAGGGAAAAATACATAATGAATTTTAAATACCTAGTTATTCGAGTTACAATTCCAAGGCTTTAACTGAGCATTAGGTTTTCTGCGGTACATAGTATGGATCAATATATAAATGTAGACAGCAAAGAAAAACAATGAAAAAATCAACAATGACATATGGAACAGAGGCCCGGGCCGAAATAAGCACCTCAAAACAATTACTTCGTATATTTAAGATGGACACTTTAACAACCAGAGCAAGGCAGACCAAGCTGGATAGAATAAGAAATTCAGATATAAGACAACACACGTCACGAAATTTATAAAAGAAAGAAGAATGTAATCCATTTGACCAGAGCAGATGAAACCAGAAAGAAATAATAAGAGGCTAAACCTTAAAGAAAAAAGGAAGACCACAGAAAATATGCACTTCTGAAGAGAGTTTATCATGACAAAAATGCGAAGAAGAAGACATACTTAAGGAGAATTTTGATAAAGAAGTAGATATCAAGAAAGATAGCAAGTAGACAAAAATTATGTTATATTACAATACCACAAATTTAAATTTAAATAAGAACTGACTTCAAATGACTCAAAATAGACAACCTGTGGAATTCATAATTATTTTCTCACATTTCAATGATCAATAACAACCTTATAATCAACAAAAAAGTAGTATAGATAGATAGATAGATAGATAGATAGATAGATAGATAGATAGATAGATAGATAGTTAGATAGATAAATACTACAAATTAACACAAATAGGAGCCGGCCAGCGCAAGATCTTGCACTGGCCACAGCAAAACATATTGGAGCTGGTATCTTAACCATAAGCGAACCTAATAAGAACTTGTTAAAGAACAGAAAAGATTGGTTCTATGACAAAAACTGAGATACGGCAATTAAAGTCCTGGACCATGAACTTTTCAAAAATTTACCATATACAGCTGCTATTGCTCTCCTAACGCCGAGATCGAGGACCTGGAGAACAGTCTTCATGCAATCAGTAGAAATGTCCGAATAAACATGCAGAAAGCAATAATCTCTGGGGACTTCAACGCGAAGTCACCAGAATTTGGGTCGAATAGAACAGATCTAAGAGGCGAATGCGTCACTGACTGGATAGCAGCGAATGAGCTTGTTGTCCTGAACCGAGGAAACTCCCACACTTTTCGACGCAGGGACTATACGTCAATTCTCGACCTGACTATGGCATCACCAAACATTGCGGGGCACATAACAAACTGGCAAGTTAGCGATCAAGAATCACTTAGTGATCACAAGTACATTATATTCAATGTAAGTGATAAACAACAACAACATGTCACGGACAAAACAGAAGGCAATGCAAGGTGGGGCATAAAAAGACTGAACATAGAAAATCTTAAATCCTTGCTCGGACAACCCCACAAAGACAACAATCTAACTGCCAGGGACCTCACTGAATACCTCACAGAAATATGCAACAAAGCAATGCCAAAAAAGAATGCCTATCACCGGAAGAACCGTGCTCCGGCTTATTGGTGGAACGACGGAATTGCAGATCTCCGAAGAGAATGTGTTAAGACTAGGAGATTATTTACTAGGGGGCTGAAACCAAAATCACCCCAAGAATGTGAGGAAGTTTGGAACAAATATCAGGAAACCAAGAAGGCATTGAGGAATAGTATAAAGGCAGCTAAAAGAGAAAGCTGGAAAAGGCTATGCGAAGAAATTGACTCTGATATTTGGGGAGATGCATACAAAATAGCCATGAAAAAGTTAAACGGATTTCCCCCAAAGCCTCAACTCCCATTGGAAACCACTGAAGAAATTGCCAGGCAACTTTTTCCCATACATCAACCTGTAATATTTGACCGTGATACTAGAGATGAGTTTACAGCCTTTACCAAGAACGAACTACAGACTGCAGCTGGAAAATTAAAAAATAAGATAGCGCCCGGACCAGGCGCCATACCCCCTGAAATAATTAAAGCAACAGCCATTATAAATCACGAGCTCCTGCTAAACACATATAACAGCCTAGTAGAGAAACTTACATTCCCTGAAATTTGGAAGCGTGCAAAGCTTTCACTGCTGAAGAAAGGTGGCGATAAGCCCATGAACGATCCATCATCGTACCGGCCAGTTTGTCTCTTGGACGTAGAAGGTAAGCTACTAGAACATCTATTGTTAGCAAGACTCAAAACAGAGCTCGAAAGAACGGGTGGACTACACGAAAGACAGTACGGCTTCAGGGAAAAAAGGCAAACAATTGATGCCATCGAAAGAATTATGGACATTGCTAAGCAACCAGCGAATTGCAAAACCAGGAAAACCCTATGTGTGGTCATCACGTTAGATGTCAAAAACGCCTTTAACAGTGCATCTTGGCAATTGATTCTGGAAGAAATGAGAGCGAGAGGCATCGCCGAAAATCTTATCGCACTAATGTGGTCTTATTTATCCGAAAGGACATTGATCCTGCAAGCGGGAACTGACACGAAAGTTATCAGGACTACTAGCGGCGTTCCGCAGGGTTCAGTGCTGGGACCCACACTATGTAATATCCTTTACGACAGTCTATTTGCTATAAATCTACCAGCAGTGGTGGAATTAATAGGGTTCGCAGATGACGTTGCCATGATTGTAAAGGCCAACGATGAAAGTGTCCTAATGAGCAAGGCAAATACTGCCTTGATCTATGTTACAGAGTGGATGCAGTCCAGAAGACTTGAACTAGCACCTCAAAAAACAGAAGCAGTCATACTATCACCTCGTAGGAAGATCAAACCTATCTATTTTGAAATCCAAGGTGTTAGAATTGAGACGAGTAAGCAGTTGAAGTACCTGGGAGTGTGGCTTGACAAAGGTCTGAACTTTAGCGAACATGTCAATCGGACGATACTTAAAGTAGAAAGGACAATCACGGCTCTCGCAGGCATAATGCCGAATATAAGAGGACCTAGTTCTGCAAAACGCAGGATTCTTACGAGTGTTGTACAATCCCAACTACTGTACGCCGCACCCATCTGGAAATCGGTTACAACAAACACCAAACTAGTAGGAAAGCTAAGTCAAGTCCAGAAGAAAACGTGCTCGCGAATATGCAGTTCATACAGAACGGTGTCAGCAGCTGCCGCACAAGTAATTGCTGGGGTCCCCCCAATCGAACTTCTTATCGAAGAACGGTACGAAGCCTACCACAGTAGGGATAAAAAAACTCGCTAGAAGCAACATGTTGAGTAAGTGGCAAATGAAATGGGAACAGGAGAAATTTGGGAGATGGACCTACGAGTTGAACCCCAACATTAATAGCTGGCTCGACCGCAAACACGGGGAAGTGGAGTACTTCCTGACTCAGGCATTGTCAGGACACGGATGTTTTTGAAAATACCTGTATGACAGGCAGATTGTGGACAGCCCCCACTGTTTATATTGCAATCCCGAAATAGATGATGTTGAACATACCATATTTTTCTGCCAGAGGTGGGAAACAGTAAGAGAAGCTTTTCATGCAGAGACCGGCATCCAGCTCACGTTACAAAATTTCTTGAGAAATCTCTTAGAGAGCGAAGAAATCTGGAAATCAACACATAATGCAATCAGAAAAATAATTGAAACAAAAGAAAGGGACGAAAGATGAAAGGCAAAGCAATCTATATTCTGAAGTAATGCGAAAGCGGTTCCGGGATATAATCGCTGCAAGTGGAGGTGATTTTTTTTTAGTCAGTAGGAATCTGACACTACCCCCAACAACAGCGGGGGTGTCTTATGTAAGATTTTTTTTTCTATCACCTCAAAAAAAAAAGATAGATTAGATAGATAGGTAGATAGATAGATAGATATCTTTATTTGCTCAAATTTTTGTATAATTTACAAAAAATAACCCTTGCAGAGTGTAGAACATGTCGAAAAACTGACAACAAATACAATCCAAACTAAGACAACCATTAAGATAATTACATACAATACATATACTCAATTTTATTTTACATTACACAATAGGTATTTAATCAAATCAAAAAAAAAACAAAAGAATTACCTAGTTATTTATTCATTTCAGTGTGAGGTAGGTGCTCTTTTCTTGTCTTTATAATATTCATGCAGAGGTTAGTATGGTTTTTTCAAGAGATATTCTTTTAGTAAAAGTTTTAAATTTTTCATTAGCTGTTCTCTAATGATTTTTGGAATTTCGTAATATATACTAATGATACTAAATTTAACATTTCTCTGAATATGTGTATATTTATGTATGTTCATGTATTTGTTCACAATCTTTAAATAATTCTCTGTGTTGGGTAATAAAAATTATTGATTCATAAATGTACAAATTTATCAAGGTCAATATTATTTTATCAATAAAAACATCTCTACAGCTAATGTGGACTAACCTACAACAACCTTTATTTATTTTTATTTATAAAACAATCTGTATACTGCAAAATATTCTTAAAATAGACCTTGTACCTATGAGACTGCGGATAATCACCATAAAAAAAAAACGAAAGCACTCTCCTATGGTAGACCATATGGTATACTCGTATATTAGAATAGTCTGAATATTATTCTACAGAAGTTGAATTTAAAAAAATATTTTCGAGTTCTTTCACA
Organism: Octodonta nipae; assembly: GCA_034190945.1. NCBI lineage: Eukaryota > Metazoa > Arthropoda > Insecta > Coleoptera > Chrysomelidae > Octodonta > Octodonta nipae. The sequence continues at coordinate 23,102,995 of CM067223.1, forward strand.
GTATTGTAGAAACTCCATGTGACTAGAAATCTTATCAAGTTATGCTTTAAAACAAGCCGAATAGTATAAACAAATTACCACCGAATTTGACATCAAATTTAAACGGAACCATTTAATTAGTTAATTTTACCACCTGTTGCGCAAATGCATAAACAGTTTTTGTTAATTATTAAATTTATTGGCTCTCGGTAGCATCACATTATAACGAGCATAAATTAAGTGAATCATCAGGAATCGATTATAGTACAATTGCATGGAAAATGTAAATTAATTTTGATGAAATTAAAATGTTGATATCGCAGTGAATTATTGAAATTTTATATAGAGTTCTAAAAGTGTAACTAAAGAGCTGGTGGGAACACATCAAGAACTTTTTTGTGGGAAGAATTGTCTGGATGGATTGAGAAGATGAATAATATTTTTCTATAATTTTACAGGACATTATATATATATATATATATATATATATATTATGGAATTTTAATCTAATTGTGATTTTTCCATATCTTCACAATTTTTAGTGAATTAATCATTACTATTAAAAAAAATTTTCCTCGGCTAGCATTTTTTTTAATTTGATTTTATAAAAAAAATATTTTATTAGTTTATTGATTTATTAATTGTATGCAAATTCAGGCATAACAACTCTCCATCTCAGGTTGAGTTCTGGGCATTAAAATAAATTTATATTTGATTTTCACTTACCTTTTTCTATCTTTATCTTATTTATATCAACTTTGAAAGTATTTTTATCATCAATTATTTTTCTTTCTATGTTCTTCAAAATTTACTTTAACAACAACAAATAAATTTGGAAATTAAAATTTTACTATTTTTTATTCATATTTGAAAATGAAATATTTAGAATTAATTAACCTGAACTCTTTTAATTATTAACAACATACTTTCAAAATTATCTACTGTATAAATTATTTTTGTTTTCTTTAAGTGGAGATAGATTATTTACTCAATCAATAATTAAACTGTACATAAAACTACTTCTAACAAATAATACACATTTTCTTTATTATTTGCAACAGATTATTTTTGGTGCATAAATACCTTATCTATTTACAAATCGTCCTTCCTTAACCTCACTGCTTCTGCATCATTTTCTTCTCCAAGTCGTTTTTCCTCTTGATACAAATATATTCGGTTCACCTTTTCAATACCGCTCCATTATGATTTTTGGAATGCTCTAATGCTGGTTTTGTCGCATTGTATAGTCTATAACCAATCAGCTCTCTGACCACATTCGAAACTTTGTAATTTATATGATTTATGTTCTGTCACTTTTATGGATTTTGTGGTATTATACGTACAAGTTCACCAAATTTGCTTTTTCTTGATTTATGAAATTTTAAATATTCAAAATGTCTGAATTAGCTTCTTCCACACAACAAAGTTTGTTGAAACAAAACTTACATAAGCGTCTTGATGGTTTTTTTAAACACGCACAGGAACGATGTTTACACTTCGAAGATCAAAATTCAAAAAAGCGTTTGACAGGTTTGTGATTATTTTTATATGATAATTAAAACAAATGAATGTGACTGATTATTTACATAATTATTTTAAAAATAATTTTAATCTATACAAATTTGTTATTACTAATTACATGAATCTACTTTTCTTAAACATTTCTATCTATTTGTTTTTCCTATTTATTCAGTATTAACTTTGTAATTTCATTTCAGAGTTTGATCTGTCAGATCAATCTGTAATTTTTAACTTTCTCTCAAAATCTGTTATTTTTCGCCTTCCTATCTAATAATTCATGTTTATTGACTCCTATTCGTTGTATTGATATATTATTATGAAGCTGGATAAATTCTATTTTTTTTATCACTTAAATCTTCCAATCTAAATGTGTTACATATGTTAATATTTTCCTTCTATTGATTTCTATTCCTTTTCTATTCCTAAATTAATTTATAGTATTTAATTTATAGTTATGGTACTTTACTAATCAATTTATTTTATATCTTTTACTGAACTTTAATGACTGTAATTGTGATTTCTCTTTTTACATAATAACCCTACTTCTTAACATATTTCCCTGTAGTTTCTTCCTACCTTTTTATCCTACCGACACAAATTTTATCCTGCTTACATTCTGTTAATTTAATTTTATATAACTACTATTTTTTTCTTTTTTAGAGAATGATTTTTTTTTATCGAATGTCTGGTTACTACGTTTGGATAAGCCTTGGATGTTACTTCACCTGGATTTTAAATTATAAAAGGATTATTTTATTTTTAATAACAGATTCTATTAGTAGTCCAATTACTAACAAGGTATGTCTCTCTTTGTTTATGTTATTATATTTTACTCTATAGATTATTTATTTTCACAAATATCAATTTTCTGACTTTACCTTTCTATAGGTAACCAGATTAACCTTTGTTACATACAACATTTATTATTAATTATTAATTAACTGCTTACTCATCTACCTCCACTTTTACATTATTTATTGAGTAAATATCTTCTTACTTTATTTAATTTCCTTATTCTTAAAAATTCTTTTATCATTAGTCCTTTCTGATAGGCTTTGTTATCATAAACCTACATACAATTAATATCTATATTTTCTCAACTCTTTTAAACAATTTGCCTTTAGTGTTGCTTAAAAAAAACTTTTGATCTATTCAATTCCATAACAATATATATATATATATATATATATATATATATATATATATATACATTCCTTGCAAATAAACTTCAAATTACTAAAAATGAACATTGATGTTGAAAAATTCATTCAGTGGATTCCAACAACAAACCACTCAAACTAAATTACAAAACTACACCCGATACTCGGCACTGAGTCGGATTATGAAAATCCATTCGGTGAGAAATGAAATCATTATCAGAATTCCAATTAACAGTTCATTAACAAATAAGTCAACAGTCAGTGTATTGAACCTAATAGATGTCGGTGACATCTACCGTCAATTGAGTAATTTAAGTATATGAACGCATACAATGCTATAACATATACTATACTCTTGACAGGTGGTTCGAGTGTTTTATATAAAAACACATAAGTAAATATATATACAGATATATATCCACATATTTAGAACTATATCATTCAACGTATGACAGCCGTTTCGAACCAGGAGTTCTCGTCAGATACGCTTCCTTGAATGACAAGTTCTAAAGTGAAATACTTGGATGTTATACACATCAGTAAGACAACAGTCAGTGTATTGAACCTAATAGATGTCGGTGACATCTACCGTCAATTGAGTAATTTAAGTATATGAACGCATACAATGCTATAACATATACTATACTCTTGACAGGTGGTTCGAGTGTTTTATATAAAAACACATAAGTAAATATATATACAGATATATATCCACATATTTAGAACTATATCATTCAACGTATGACAGCCGTTTCGAACCAGGAGTTCTCGTCAGATACGCTTCCTTGAATGACAAGTTCTAAAGTGAAATACTTGGATGTTATACACATCAGTAAGACAACAGTCAGTGTATTGAACCTAATAGATGTCGGTGACATCTACCGTCAATTGAGTAATTTAAGTATATGAACGCATACAATGCTATAACATATACTATACTCTTGACAGGTGGTTCGAGTGTTTTATATAAAAACACATAAGTAAATATATATACAGATATATATCCACATATTTAGAACTATATCATTCAACGTATGACAGCCGTTTCGAACCAGGAGTTCTCGTCAGATACGCTTCCTTGAATGACAAGTTCTAAAGTGAAATACTTGGATGTTATACACATCAGTAAGACAACAGTCAGTGTATTGAACCTAATAGATGTCGGTGACATCTACCGTCAATTGAGTAATTTAAGTATATGAACGCATACAATGCTATAACATATACTATACTCTTGACAGGTGGTTCGAGTGTTTTATATAAAAACACATAAGTAAATATATATACAGATATATATCCACATATTTAGAACTATATCATTCAACGTATGACAGCCGTTTCGAACCAGGAGTTCTCGTCAGATACGCTTCCTTGAATGACAAGTTCTAAAGTGAAATACTTGGATGTTATACACATCAGTAAGAGTATAGTATATGTTATAGCATTGTATGCGTTCATATACTTAAATTACTCAATTGACGGTAGATGTCACCGACATCTATTAGGTTCAATACACTGACTGTTGTCTTACTGATGTGTATAACATCCAAGTATTTCACTTTAGAACTTGTCATTCAAGGAAGCGTATCTGACGAGAACTCCTGGTTCGAAACGGCTGTCATACGTTGAATGATATAGTTCTAAATATGTGGATATATATCTGTATATATATTTACTTATGTGTTTTTATATAAAACACTCGAACCACCTGTCAAGAGTATAGTATATGTTATAGCATTGTATGCGTTCATATACTTAAATTACTCAATTGACGGTAGATGTCACCGACATCTATTAGGTTCAATACACTGACTGTTGTCTTACTGATGTGTATAACATCCAAGTATTTCACTTTAGAACTTGTCATTCAAGGAAGCGTATCTGACGAGAACTCCTGGTTCGAAACGGCTGTCATACGTTGAATGATATAGTTCTAAATATGTGGATATATATCTGTATATATATTTACTTATGTGTTTTTATATAAAACACTCGAACCACCTGTCAAGAGTATAGTATATGTTATAGCATTGTATGCGTTCATATACTTAAATTACTCAATTGACGGTAGATGTCACCGACATCTATTAGGTTCAATACACTGACTGTTGTCTTACTGATGTGTATAACATCCAAGTATTTCACTTTAGAACTTGTCATTCAAGGAAGCGTATCTGACGAGAACTCCTGGTTCGAAACGGCTGTCATACGTTGAATGATATAGTTCTAAATATGTGGATATATATCTGTATATATATTTACTTATGTGTTTTTATATAAAACACTCGAACCACCTGTCAAGAGTATAGTATATGTTATAGCATTGTATGCGTTCATATACTTAAATTACTCAATTGACGGTAGATGTCACCGACATCTATTAGGTTCAATACACTGACTGTTGTCTTACTGATGTGTATAACATCCAAGTATTTCACTTTAGAACTTGTCATTCAAGGAAGCGTATCTGACGAGAACTCCTGGTTCGAAACGGCTGTCATACGTTGAATGATATAGTTCTAAATATGTGGATATATATCTGTATATATATTTACTTATGTGTTTTTATATAAAACACTCGAACCACCTGTCAAGAGTATAGTATATGTTATAGCATTGTATGCGTTCATATACTTAAATTACTCAATTGACGGTAGATGTCACCGACATCTATTAGGTTCAATACACTGACTGTTGTCTTACTGATGTGTATAACATCCAAGTATTTCACTTTAGAACTTGTCATTCAAGGAAGCGTATCTGACGAGAACTCCTGGTTCGAAACGGCTGTCATACGTTGAATGATATAGTTCTAAATATGTGGATATATATCTGTATATATATTTACTTATGTGTTTTTATATAAAACACTCGAACCACCTGTCAAGAGTATAGTATATGTTATAGCATTGTATGCGTTCATATACTTAAATTACTCAATTGACGGTAGATGTCACCGACATCTATTAGGTTCAATACACTGACTGTTGTCTTACTGATGTGTATAACATCCAAGTATTTCACTTTAGAACTTGTCATTCAAGGAAGCGTATCTGACGAGAACTCCTGGTTCGAAACGGCTGTCATACGTTGAATGATATAGTTCTAAATATGTGGATATATATCTGTATATATATTTACTTATGTGTTTTTATATAAAACACTCGAACCACCTGTCAAGAGTATAGTATATGTTATAGCATTGTATGCGTTCATATACTTAAATTACTCAATTGACGGTAGATGTCACCGACATCTATTAGGTTCAATACACTGACTGTTGTCTTACTGATGTGTATAACATCCAAGTATTTCACTTTAGAACTTGTCATTCAAGGAAGCGTATCTGACGAGAACTCCTGGTTCGAAACGGCTGTCATACGTTGAATGATATAGTTCTAAATATGTGGATATATATCTGTATATATATTTACTTATGTGTTTTTATATAAAACACTCGAACCACCTGTCAAGAGTATAGTATATGTTATAGCATTGTATGCGTTCATATACTTAAATTACTCAATTGACGGTAGATGTCACCGACATCTATTAGGTTCAATACACTGACTGTTGTCTTACTGATGTGTATAACATCCAAGTATTTCACTTTAGAACTTGTCATTCAAGGAAGCGTATCTGACGAGAACTCCTGGTTCGAAACGGCTGTCATACGTTGAATGATATAGTTCTAAATATGTGGATATATATCTGTATATATATTTACTTATGTGTTTTTATATAAAACACTCGAACCACCTGTCAAGAGTATAGTATATGTTATAGCATTGTATGCGTTCATATACTTAAATTACTCAATTGACGGTAGATGTCACCGACATCTATTAGGTTCAATACACTGACTGTTGTCTTACTGATGTGTATAACATCCAAGTATTTCACTTTAGAACTTGTCATTCAAGGAAGCGTATCTGACGAGAACTCCTGGTTCGAAACGGCTGTCATACGTTGAATGATATAGTTCTAAATATGTGGATATATATCTGTATATAACAAATAAGTGTCTATCAATAAAGCCCGAATTACGTATCGCAACTGGAATTACATTTCAAGTGTTCATTTGCCATTCGTGACGAATGATAGACTAATGAACTAAGTTTTATTATTTTGACTCGACGGATTGAAACTATTGCAAGCATTAATGGAATTTTAGTTAATTAGTATTTGTGATTTTTGTTTTATGAAGTTGTCAATTCCAAATAACGGTTGAGTTTTCCTTAATAATGTATTACTTCGGTGTTTCGTATAATACTATGTTGCTTATTATACACCCAGAAATCCACAATCGCTTAAATAACTCTTTCACAAAACTATTTTGAACAAAAGGTATGTGGTTCCAAAAAAAGAGTGGAATAAATTAGTAATGGCCAATAGAAGCCAAAACTTCATATGCATTCTGTATTTTTGCCTGTTATACCTGGGTCCCTTTTTCTTGTAGAATGATATATTTGAGGAACTCTAGTACTAATTGTAACGTATACTTTTGTAATTAGAGTATACTATTCATATTTCTGAAAATTTGAGATTGTCAATTAGTTTGCTATTATATTTAGTTATTTATTGGGCTTTACGTAAATTTCCCATAGACAGAGAGTTTACTTTTTACGATCCTATATCCCGATAGTAAACCTCCATTAACTTCTTCTTAACTCTACTTTCAGATATCGAGGATACCTTGTCGGTATGGTTAGTTATGTATCACAACTTTATATTTAACACAATATCATGTAACGACCATTAGATATCATATGAGTATACTGTGAGGACGTGTAGGTTGGAACAAATTCATTTAAAATTTAGGTGTTTTTTGGACTGCAGTTTTTGTGATGATAAACCCATTTATACAGGGTGGACCATAAACAAATTGCGACCATTAACTTCAATTTTCAAATGGAAACATTTATTTTTTATTTTATTTTTGAATTCTGCATTGAATTATAAGTATTTTTCATGTACAATGTCCTATACCGAAAATTAACAGTTATTAAAAAAATTACATTTCATTCTAAAGTTAAGAAAACAACGGCAAAAATAAGGTGTTTCTTGGTTTGAATCTATTTATTTAAGTCAGGTTTTTATGATTGTTGGCGGTATTTTAGTCGCATGAATGGAAACCCTTTTTTTAATGCTGGAGTTTTTGACACTTGCTATTTCCATAGAAACTGTACCAAATTTTACTTCAAATAAGTAGTTGTCAAGTGCAGTTCAAAGTTTCAAACAGTTTAACTGAAAGGCAGCGAATATTAAATTTGACGATGGTAGGATATGGCGACAGAACTCGAACACAAGCTGAAGTTTGCGAATTGTTTGATATGAAGTACCCGGAGTGGCCTATTATACGATCGGTAGTTACAAAAATTGAAAAAAAGTTTCTAGAATTTGGCCAAGTAAGAGACAATTACACAACCAAACATCTTTCAGAAGATACACAATTAAATGTTTTGCTCGATTTATGTGAAAATCCTCACAAATCCACTTTACAAATAGCCGCAGAACAGTCAATAAGTAAATGTTCTATTGCATAGAAATAAATGGCACCCATAAAAAGTTAATTTAGTTCAGGAACTTACTGAAGATGATTTGGACCGGAGAGTTTTGCGAAATAATTATGGATACATGCAATGCCAACACGCAGTTTTCAAGTAAGACGAGGCAACATTTTGTTTTAATGGTTCAGTACACAGAACTTTACCCGAGTTAAATGTGTCGTTTTGAAAAATAACTTTTTAAAAAAGATTAAATTTTATTTAAGCGAAGTGTACAATAAGAATAATGGAATCAGACTGAACTACAAACAATGTAAAAGTTATTCAGCTGTAAAATAAATGCATTTGAGTAAAATTATTGTTAAGTGAAATAGGATATCTTGCGTCCGGCTACTTCTAGTTGAAAGATGCAGAATAGGGGTTAATGCACCACATAACTCCTCCATCCCTTAGAGACTGGCCGAGGGAGGCTTCACTTGGGCGTCGTCTATTTGCTGTCTGGTCCCAGGCGTTGATGATGTAGCTGAAGCTCTTTGTTTTCGGTAACATTTTATGAATACCACTATACCAATGATAATAAATATAGTGTAGGAGGGCCAAACCCAATGTGGACTTCCAAAATTAGTTGAACTGGGTTCTTCAAGGGGGTCGATGTTGTCGAGTGCTAACTGATGTATTTTGTCTAGAGGTGTGTCTAAGACTGTCACACTTTTTGTTAGGTTGAGGGTGACATTGGATACTTGAACTTCTGGGAGTAAAAATGGTTGACCGGGAAGTTCGCCCTTGGTATTGCCATATGAATATGCTGCTGTGCTTATTTGGCAGCTGGGAGGTAGTTTGAAGAGATAACTACCCTGGAGAGAAAATATCTCACTGGTACCACATTTTGTCTGGATGCGTTCTCTGGTTGGGAAAATTCCAATATAGAACTGCTCATTGATTTCTTCTATAATCGGACGTTTTATTTCTGCTTTCACTTGTCGACAATTTGGAGGGATGATGTCAATTTTTAGAAGTGAGAAGATGCAGTCTGGTTCGGCTGACTGGTAGATTAACGTGCCTTCATTGCAAAGATAATCAGGATCCAAAAATTGGCAGGGGTTGTCTTCATATTGGTAAGATGTGTCGCCCATGGTAAGGAAGGAATTTTGAGGAATTATTATTGTGTTATTGGCAGTTGGTATTGGAAATAATCGAAAATGTGTAAACGAGTCAGAAAACACTAAAGGAAATTCTAATGTGAAAATTATTTTATCATTAGTTATTACTACTGAAGTCTTAACAACATCGTAATATTTTAAATACTGGATTTTCTTACTATAAAGTAACTGATTATCTGAATGGGTTGTTAACATTTTTTGGACAATAAAATCAATATCATCAAGCGAGATGATGCTTGTGTGCAATGTTCCTAATCGAGCAAAAGAAATGCAATTTTCTATTTCTGAAAGAAAGTAAAGCAATGTATCTAAATTGATTTTAATTTGATCGAGAGCATCTCTAATTTCCATGTAATTAGTAAATTCAAAAATTGTTTTGTTAAGTTCTGTCCTTATTATTTTTATTTTATCATCGATAATTTCTTGGTTAAGAGAAATTTGATTAATCGTGTCGTTAACGTTCTTGATGAGATTATTTGTAAGTGATAAATGTTTATTCGATTGCTTGATCAAATTGTTTTGACTTAGTTTTAACTCTGAAATTGCTTTTTCAAGTCTTTCAGAATCTTCGTTGTCCATTAAACCTGTAAGTCCTTTCATAACAGAACCTAAACCATTAATTAGACCTCTTTTGAAACGATTTGATCTTGGATGGATGCTTAAAAATTTCGATTGGACAGTTTTTAATTCAAAATCTAAGTGGGAGTGAAAATTTTGAAGAACATAATTATAGGTTTCACTTAGGTCATTTTGGATGGTGGTTTTGATTATTTTATATTGGTTAGAAACGCTACTGATTTGCTTCTCTATTGGGGAAAGTTCAATGAAATGAATAAATATATGTGAACCTGCTTTTACTCTGGCTGATCCTAGCTTGAAGGGGAGGATTCCTGGATTTTTATTAAGATTCTGAACTGTTACCTCTTGGCACTGGTATAGTCCTACCAGGAGATTCAGGGGTATCCTGTAACAAGGGAGTGTCAGATATTATTCGAGGTTTCTTGAAACTTTGTTTGTGATAAGTTCCGCTAGTCGTTGTTACAGTTTTGTCATTATTTCGCAATATTTGTTCCGGGTTGAAACGGGGTTTTAGTTTATCTCTAGGGTTTTCGTTTTGCATGTAAGCGGTTTGATTTTCGCGGTATTGTACGGGGTCCGTTCGAGTTTCGTTAGCTTTACCAATAACTTTTTCTTTGATCTGGTGTGATTTGTCGGCAATGATTTTATAGAGTTCTTTCATTTTTGTTCTGTGAGTTTCTATGTAATTATTCACAAAATATTCGTTAAGGTCTAGATCGAAAGGGTCTTGTCTGTCAGTTTCACAGTGAATAATATCTATTGGTCGAAATTTAGTGACTGAATGAATGGAGTGGTTATACCCTATGATTGCTCGATTCATGTTATCTACAAGGGATAAGTCATTTTCAAGTGAAAGGGCTCTAAGATGTTCCAGAAGGGTGGAGTGAAATCTTTCGACAGGGCCATTTCCATTATGATGATGAGCTGTTGTATAGTGCCAATTTATTTTATGAACTTTTGCAAAATCTTTTACTAATTGCCCAGCAAATTCTAAACCATTATCTGAAGTTATGTGTTTTGGGATTCCATGATGTGAAATAAACTTTAAGAGTGAAGTAATTATTGCAGGGTTATTATTAGTTGTAATTGGATAGGCTTGACCATACTTTGAAAAAGCGTCTAAGAAAGTACAAAACTTTTGTTGACGAACTTGGAATACGTCTATATGGACAATTTCAAAAGGTTTTGTGGGTGTAGGGGTTATTTGAAGAGTTAGATGTTGTGGGTGTCTTTCGTATTTACTTTGTTGACAAGTGTCGCAGTTGTTAACATAATTTCGTACGTCACTGTCAAGTTTAGGCCAGTAATAGTTGTTGGATTTTATTTGGGCGATAGTTTCAAGAATGCCACGGTGATTATTTTTCATTTCGTGGTTGTACTGAACAATTTCACGTTGTCTGTCAATATTTGTTATGTCTCTAAGTTTAGTGTTACATTTTCGAAGAGTAAATGTTCCACTTTTGAATAGTTTCGGGAAAATTCGGCACATCGTTTTATAATAAAAGTCTTGTGGGTCATTAACAATATAAAAAGCATAAGTATTTTTTGGAATTAGTTGATATTTAGAAAATTCTGTTATTTGGTCTATAAAAGTTTCTTTTGTTGTATATATAAAGTATCGAATACGTTTATTGGGTTCTCTAAAAATCATGTTGGCTCTAAATTCTGGTTGCGATTTTTCTTCTACATAAATTTGATTTCTAAAATGATTAAAAGGTTTTTCAGTTATATGTATAGTTTGAATGGGGTTTTCTAAGTTTGAATGTATAGTTTCATTTGAATCACTTGCTTCTCCGACTTCTTCACCAGTTTCAGTTTCTTCACTATCTCTCTCTTGATTCGGATTAGGGTTGTTTCTTTCTGATGTTTCGTCTTCTTGCTCCTGAATGTCATCGCCAGTGTTAACGATCATCGAAACATTGTCTGCAGGTTGTTCTGTTTGTGATTGTAGCAATTCTCTGTTAAATTCTCTCATGAATCCTAAAAATGGTATATCGGAATCATATTGTGCTTCTTCAGTTTCTGTTGGGTGAATTTCAATACGAGAGAGTGCATCTGCATTCAAATTCTTCTTTCCCTTCTTGTATATGACGTCATAGTCAAATTCTTCGAGTTTCAACCTCCAGCGTACTAACCGAGATTCGGTTCTTTCAAGGACATTAACCACTGGAGCGGTTTGTGATCAGAAATTACGTGGAACTTGCGGCCGAAGCAATACGGTCTGAAGGTCTTGGTTCCCCATACAATAGCTAACAACTCTTTTTCTATGGTGGAGTAATTTTGTTCCGCGCTGTTCAAAGCTCTTGACGCGTAGGCGATCGGTCGATCATTACCAATCGGTCCTTGCGATAAAATTGCACCGATGGCAAAGTTGCTTGCGTCGGTCGTTAAGTTAAAGGGTTTCTCGAAGTCAGGGTAAGCTAGTATGGGTTCGTTAGTCGAAAGGGTTTTACAAACTTCGAATGCTTCTAGGAATGTTTTATCATGAACAATTTTAGCATTTTTCTTTAAACACTGTGTGAATGGTCGAGTAAGTTTTGCAAAGTCTTTTATGAATTTCCGGTAGTACCCTAAAAGACCTAAAAATGATTTAATTTCTTTTGTTGTTTTGGGTATGGGGTATTTCATGATGGCTTTAACTTTTTCAGGATTCGGTTTAATGCCTTCTGGGGTCACTATATGTCCCAAAAAAGCTACTTCCTTCCTGAGGAACTCACACTTATCAAGCTGAATTTTGAAATTGGCTTCTCTTAATCGTTCGAAAACCAGCTTGAGATTCACCATGTGTTCTTGTAATGAACTACTGAATATGATTATATCATCCACAAAAACTAAACAAATCCGATTTAACAATCCTTTCAAAACATTTTCCATCACTCTCTGAAAAGTGGCGGGGGCATTTTTAAGGCCGAAAGGCATACGCACATATTCATAATGCCCATTTTCAACATTGAACGCTGTTTTTTGAATATCATCGGGGCACATCTCAATTTGATGGAAGCCACTCGCAAGATCAAGTGTTGAAAAGTATTGAGATCTTCCCAATTTATCTAGAATGTCAGCGATGTTGGGAATTGGGTAACGGTCATCGATCGTTTTTTCGTTCACCTTACGGTAATCGACAACGATTCTCCATTTTCGAATTCCAGATGCATCAGGTTTTTTCGGTACGATCCAGATTGGGCTAGACCATGGGGATTCACTGGGACGAATTATTCCTTGTTCGAGCATGGAAGTTATTTGTCGTTCTACTTCAGGTTTATGAACGAAAGGGTATCTATATGATTTTGTGTATACCGGAATTTCGTCTTTAGTTAGAATTTTGTGTTTGATTTTGTTAGTAAAAGTAAGTTGGTCATTTTCTTTAAAGAATATGTCATAATATTTGTAACATAAATTAAGAACGTGTTTTTTCTCTTCTGTGTTCATATGGTCTGTTCGTAAAAGTTGGGATATGTCAGGTTTTTGTTGGTCGTATTCGTCAGAAGTAACAATATGAAAAATAAAAGTTTTTTCTTTACTTCATAATGTTCTATTGGGATAACTGTTGAATTTGTAATTAATTTTGAATTAGGAAAATCGAGTCGAATTCCTAATTTTTTCATAAGGTCATAACCAATTAAACCATTGAAATAACTATGGAATTTGAATAGGTAGAGTTTAATTTTATCTGAAGAATTGAATTCTTTGAAAGCAGGAATTTCTATACAGTGATTTCTTGTGGTTGTTTGAAAAACGGAGGAAACAGTAAACGGTTCTTCTAAAATTGAATTTGAAAAATATTTTTCTGCAATATCTGGGTCTAAAAATGATTTAGTTGCACCAGTATCTATTAATAATTTTAACTTTGGAGTTCCTATAGAAATATAAGGTAAATCCTTTTTGTTGAAAATATTATGAATTTCTATGTAGTTTCGGTTTCTGGTAGAACCTCTTGAAAATTTGAGTAATCAAAATTTTCGTAGGGATGACACTCGTCATAAAAGTTTGATTGTTCCGAATAATCTAGATCGTGGCTCTGTTGTTGGTCAATTTCAGATTCAGGATCAGGATAATTTTCTGAAGATGTTGAGTTTTCCGCAATATTGTTTAGTTCTTCGAAAACGAAATCAGGGTGAGAATATTGTATAGGGCGGAAGTGAGAAGTGTTTGGCCGAATTGTGCCATGAGATATACCGCTCATTGGTGTTGGAGGTGGAAGATTTTGGGCTTGTTTTTGGGGTTTCCAAACATTTCTTGGTGGTCCAAAAACTTGTCTACCAGTAGGTAAACGTCGAGGTGGTGTATTTGTAGGCTGAATGTTGACTGGGCCTCTGGGGAATTGATTTTGCCGAGGAGCAAATTGATTAGGTTGCATAAATCGAGGTTGCATTTGAAAAGAAGGTTGAATATTTGGTTGAAATCGATTAAATGTTTGAGAAGATGCAAAATGGTTTTGGTTGAAATTTTGTTGTTTAATTTGCTTATTTGAATCATTAGTTGAAGTAGGTTTCGAAAAAGAGGGCTGAGATTTTTGAAGATATCTAATGTGATTATCAGAAATCATGAATTGCTGTGCATCACTAAGTGAAGTTGGTTTCATAGATCTTATAACTGATCCTTGCGGTTCACGGAGGCCAGCTAATAAAATTGTCAAAGCATAGTCATTGAAAAATATTTTCTTACTATTTTTTATATTTTGATCAGTAATGTGTATATCTACATAATTATGAAGAGCACTTAAGGTATTATTAACTCTATCATAAAATTGAAGTGAAGATTCATGTTGATTCTGTCTTAAAAGGCTAAGATCAAACATCAATCCAGCTTCATTTCTACGATCACCAAAATTTCTCTTAAGCAAATCTTTTATAGATCCCCAATCTTTAGATACACTAGAATTAAAAACATCACGTGCTTGTCCGGATAATTTTGAATAAATACCTTCAACTAGTCTTAAATTAGAAATGCCATTTAAATCAATTGGGTTCCAAAACATATTAATTAACCTATCAGCAATATCTATATATCTAGCTAAATCACGTGCATTTCCGTCAAAAACAGGAACTAATTCTAAATCTTTCATTTCAAATGTTGGTCTGTTTACATCAACTTGTTCTGAAATTTGTGGCAAAGGCATGATTCTTGATGAATTTAAATTACTACTATTTACTAAACAGTTATTTTCCGCTATGGAAGTATTTTCTCTTAAATCTAAATTACTTTTACTTTCTTCTATAGAAAGATTCGAAATCAATTTACTTAAATCTAACTCGATTTCACAGTTTTCCGGGATCGGAGACAATGGAGAATTCGAGGAGTCTGACATAAAAATATGGAAATGTAAAGGAGAGCGACTTACCAATACAATTTCATCCTTCGCTTGTAAAGTTGTGGAAGTAATCCTTTTTTGTTGAAAAAGTCCCAAGTAAATTATTTCACGCACGACACTGTCTATTTTCGATTACGATTGTTCGTTTCGAATTAATCGATTGAAATCGAATGGATTTATCACTTTGATATTCCTTCGAAATAATCCTGTTCGCAGCGCCAGTTAAATGTGTCGTTTTGAAAAATAACTTTTTAAAAAACATTAAATTTTATTTAAGCGAAGTGTACAATAAGAATAATGGAATCAGACTGAACTACAAACAATGTAAAAGTTATTCAGCTGTAAAATAAATGCATTTGAGTAAAATTATTGTTAAGTGAAATAGGATATCTTGCGTCCGGCTACTTCTAGTTGAAAGATGCAGAATAGGGGTTAATGCACCACATAACTCCCGCATGGTGAAAATCCTCAATGTACTGGCAGATTCGGTATGGTTTCAACAAGATGGAGCGCCCCCGTACTATTCGCGATCAGTCCGAGATTATTTTGACAATATTTCTCCAAATAGATGGATTGGAAGGAGAGGTAATATCGAAAGACCAAAGAGATCTAGATCTCCAGATCTAAGCCCGTTTGATTTTTACCTTTGGGGTTACGTGAAATCGAAAGTCTACTTCAACAAGCCGGAAAATATCAAGGAATTAAAGAATAAAATTAGGGCCGAAATATAACGAATCCTGCAAAAACGCTAAATGAAGTGTTATGAGAATTTGAAAACCGTCTTTGGTATTGTCAGGAAGTTAATGGTCAACAATTTGAGCATTTAATTTGATATGTTAACGTTTTTTTTTTTTCAATTTTGAAATAAATGTAATTTTTTTAATAGCTGTTAATTTTCGGTATAGGACATTATACATGAAAAATATTTAGAATTCAATGCAGAATTAAAAAATAAAATAAAAAACAAATGTTTCCATTTGAAAAATTGTAGTTAATAGTCGCAATTTATTTCTAGTCCACCCTTTATAAATTTTTCATCACAAAAACCGCACTCCAAAAAAAAACCGACGTGTCAGAGCGTTTTTCCAAAAGACACACACCTGAAGTTTAAATGAATTTGTTCCAACCCACGCGTTCTAACTGTATATGCAGACCTAAAGAATGAGATAAATCCTACAACTGCGATTAAACAAAATATCTCATATTAAGCCACCTGTCACGAAATCGTAGAGGGAGTGCAACTCAAACATAGTGCAAAGAAATAATAGAGTACCCAAAGAACAAGATAATCACAAATTCATTGACAACAGCGATTACAAATCTACAATCGATTACATAATAAATCAAAAGTGTCGACCCAATAAGCACAGCATACGTGTATATTTGTCCTGATTTCGATTAAGGATAGCGACACCACTGAAAAAGAAATGACCAGAAATGCCAATAAAGATTTAATGAGGCACAGATTAAAATATAAACTTATTTTGCAATGGAAGTTAAAAATATCACGAATGAAAAGAAACAGCACAATTGAAAAAGACCCCAACATAATGCAATGAAATTGGACACAAAGAAATAAGGAACAAGGTGGCCAGCAGAATACGAGAAACTAAGGGAATATACTGGCAAAAATCCAGCAACGAGATGGAGTCCGTCCATATATGCAGCACAAAAATGCATATAGAAATTATTGATAAATAAGGAACACAAATGAAGTAATCAAACTCAGTACAATCATAAGCGACATATCGGAAAAATATAAGGTTCTCTATATAGAAAGAACATGCGAAAACCGAGGAAAACGAATAAAAAAAAGTTATGAAGAAATAAGCATGCAAAGTAATGGGGAAGCATAAAACACTAATATCGCAAGTCAGGACAGTCACGAAATAAACAATATTGTTAGCCAATGAGTAAAAAGCAACAAGGCTTTAGAGAAAAATAGTTCCATCACCAATGCATTATTTAAAGTGAGACTTGATGCTAAGAAAACCCTTCAATGCCAATTCACTCTCCTGTGTACCTCTGCTACATAGAGTTGGTCAAAGCTTACGGCAAAGCGCAAACGAATGATTCTAGAACACAATAATGCACCTAGGGAATTCACAAAACGTAACGAAAAAGAAATGACACATATTGACAACACATCGGAAGAGTTAATTAACACTGGAACGCCCTTAGAGCTACAATAATCATTTTTAGTACGCAGATGATATCCTACATATCTCAGATACGATTAACCTGCAAGGCATGTAGCACGCAACTACAAAAACAGCAAATCTGCTACAAATTCGAGTCATCTCAAACACACAAACACTTTAGTATGACTTGCCAGTTCAGTCTTTAAAACATGCGTGGGATCAAACGTGATATAATATTGAAAATCACGAGAATACAGAGACAAACAAAATTGAAAAATATGAGAGATGTAGTTGCAAGATGATTGTTTAGGAGGTCTTTGACATTAGGTGTGCTTTCTCCCCTCACCTCTTTTCTGTAACAGGTAAATATTTAAAATCTACTAGTTGTCCTTTAATCACAGTCGACGATTTTCGATCATTTTCATGTGCTTTATATATATCAAGTAAAATGCTTTGTAATGGAGAGTTTATTGAGCAGAAAATCGATAGTATTGCGTCTTTATGAGTTCTTGTTTTTTGCCTTGTTATAATGTCTTAAAACAATATATTACAATAAGTTCAACAGATACAAAACCTGTTAATGTCGTCAAAAGTTCTGTGCACAGTGTAACTAGTGTGGGGCCATACAGGTGTGAGAGAAACTTCCAGATGCCTAGAAATAGGCGAAAAGCAATACATCATTTTCCAAAAATTAGTGCACAAATCAAATTCAACCAACCATGTATGAAAAATGAAAATTTAAAATTCATAGCACCAAAACATTTATTGCTAGGAGTGTGTGACAGCGGACACTCAGTATCAAGTCAGATAAACTGTCACTGTCAAATACCGCAATAATTCTACATAGGGTAACAGATTTCGAGAGCAAAAAACTCAACACATAGAATTCTAACTGGTCGATCATAATGCGGAGATTTTGTGGAGAAGACAACCAGTAACTCGAAAATTTTTTTGCGAAACTACCCCTACTACACTTGAGAATACTTTCCTCAAAATTCATTTCGCAAATACAAAACATGTGGATGATGCAAAATTGTGCTAGAAGACATAAACTCCAAGAGAAAGATACAGACATTAAAGTAAACTAAAAAATGGATGGTATATTTAGGTGGAAAATAAAGCGGAGAAGTTAGCTTACTTACTTACTTACTCGACAATTGACCAAGATGACATCCGCTAGAGTTGCTGGGTTAGTAGTAAATAATACTCCAGAGGACGAATGTCTATAAGAAGCGGTGGCGTGACAGCTGACAGTCAGGCTAAGTTTCAGGCCAGATGTGTTTGGCTAATGTAGCTTAAGTCTTAAGCTACATCCTAATATTTATGAAATGAAAATAGAAAAAGATGGAACAAAATAAGTTCCGACAAGTTGTCTCTACGGATCAAACATATGCACAGACCTATGAATATAATAGACCCAATTGTTTACATTTTTATGCGCTCCAATATTCAAACTATCTCTTTTTTTTATTCTCGATACACTGTAGCCAAATTTAACAAAATCATTATAAGCTAATTGACAGGAATATATAAACTAAAATACTTTACTGATTTACACACAACATATAACATGTAACAGAAAATATAAACCATAATTAACTTAATTATATAAGACGCTTAATGTGGCGCTGGAATATTTACTACAGAAATATCTCAAATTATTCTCATATTGTAGTATAATACATAAAATGGCTACATTTGGCAACGTTTTTACTACTTTTACGATGGGATAACGACCAGTATGGATTTATGAATGAATTTATTTCGTACGATGTTGCCGGCAAGAAACTGTGTTTGCGTTGAGGTTAAGTGCATGTTTGCTGATATTTTGAAGCTTTTTGCAAAAAAAACATTTTATTTATTGCTTAATCTTGGTGCATGGTTGTGTAGTTTGTGGAAAAGTAGATAACTTGTTTCCGGATTTATCTTTTCATCGGTAAGTGATTATGTATACGTTGTTTATGACTCAGTGCCGTACTGATTAAGCTTTATTTCACAAGTATATTTATTAAAAATTGACAGTCCATATCTTTTTAACAATTATTATAATATTATTTATAGAAAAGGGGATACAGATTTGCTAATTTTTATACAAAAGCTCTGTTTTTAGAGAATCTATAGAAAAAATCATAAAAAAACAACGACTAATTTAAAAGAAAATGTTTGTAATTTTTATATGTTGCTCAATTACCTATATGTCTAAAAGCATAACACTGGTACGTAAAATTCATTAGTACAACACCAGTACTTCATCTAGTAAGGATATCTGGTACCAAGGACCTGGTAAGTTACAATAAGCTTCCTTTTTATACAAGATATATAAATAGTTTTCATATATTTAAGTAAAATGTGGCAAATGTAAAAACTAATGATATTTAAATAATAGATTTATTTGTAATAGTTTAAGTACGAAATAATGTTAATTAGATATATAAGTTTCTATGTAGCCGAATAATTGCTAACAAATGCTACTACTACTACATATTGGATTTTTCATTTTGAATTTCGAAAATCTGTCTTTATACCCATAATAATCGATATATAAAACCCCTTTTACAATTTTTTACGCAGATTCATTTAGTTCGCCTTATACGGCATAATGGAGTTTTCATTCTGAATTTCGAAAATCGTGCCTCAAATCTATAATTAGCAATACCGAAAATCCCTCTGTACAAGTTCTCAGCTAGATTCATTGAGTTTGATTAGCAGTCCGCCATATTGGATTCTAGATTTTGAATTTCGAGAATCTGTCCTTACATCTATAATATGCGACACCAATACATCCCTCTTACCCATTACAATTGACGCTTTACCACTCAATATGGAATTTTCAAAAATAATTAAGTTCCCAATTGCAAATAAATATTTAGAAATTTTAAGGTTTGGTCAGCTCTGTTTATACCCATTATCCAAATACGTTAAACTAATTATATTTATTTTATCACCATAATTGTTGTATTACATTAAAATTTTACAACATGATTTTGTAATTATTGAATTTAAAATATGTAATAGATGTTGGATTACATTTAAAACTGTTTAATATTTCTACGTTACGCTACTGGAAATTATACGGCAACAGGTCTTAAGCTGTACATTGTTGCCGGCTAGCAACTCACGATGTTCATGTTTGTATCTGATTTAGAAATGAAGCTTTCGGTCTCTTGAATTTATAGGTCTGTGAACATATGTATATTATACAGTAGCATATTAAGGTTTTATTAGAAATTATATTTTAGTTTAAATGCCAGTGGCAAACCCAGAAATTTTGTCTTTTGCGTAGTAGTTCAAATTTAAAATTACCAGTTGAATACCATTTTTTGTTCTAATTGTTTTACTGATATTTGTTCACAAAAAATATTTATAAAATTTCAATTTTATACGGTGTCCAATGAAACATAATGCAAAATTTCAAATTCTTTCTTTATTCACTTTTTGATTTTTCTTTGCTTTCTCGCTTCTTTTGCGGCAATATACTTATCAATACAGACACAGATTTCTCAGTTATTAGCACATATTCACGAAAAAAAAAAAATAAAAAATACTCAATGAGATCTATTTCTGCAGATTGACTAAATTGACTAAATTAAGTACGACGTAAGCTTCTAATAATTTTTTTTATTAAGTATCTATTATTATATACAATATTCACTTATATAACAGACATGACCAAATTAAAACATAGCCCGCTATAAACAATGTACTACTACTAATATGCCCATTCAACGCAAGTGATTAGATACCATCTATTGTGTTAGAGAAAAACTATTTATGGACAGATTCTGAGGAGACAGCAACCAATTTGTAACAAAATTCCTACCCGAAAACGCATTTAACAATATATTTGTACAAATTTTTGACCATTTTGGGTTAAACGGTGGTGGGCTTGTCTACAGGGTTGCTTTTGAGAATAATAATATCCCTATGCCTTTTTTAAACCCCAAATTAGTAACAACGTCAGGTTTTAATCTTATTTGGATTTCTATTTTCATTTCATAAATACCCACATGGGTAATGCGGCTTAAGACGTAAACTACATTAGCCACCGTTTATGGGAAATGGCTTGAGCAGAAAAAAGGTAATTGATGTCACAAATTAGCAACAAAATACCCAGCAAACGCATTTTACAAAATATTTAGTGTTAATGTTTTCGCCATTTAGAAGTACACGGGCGTGGGTTTGATTCGTAAGGGCTGCTTTTGGGAATATTATTTTGTTCCATCCTTGAGCAACAAATTAGCAACAAAATCATGCGGTTGTTTCATTTTTATAGCTATTTTCATTTCTTATATACTCATATTTTTGACGGCATAAATTAGCAACGAAATAACAACAAAATATGAACTTAGTCGGAATGCGGCACTATGAAGTGGCCATAGATCTTTTCACCCTTTGTAATGCGCAGGCGCGTTTTTTTCATGTAAAAAAGGCGGGGATATGAAAGTTTCGTACACTGGGAAAGTAGTATTAACACCCTTATTATCAATGAAGTTAACTGAAATAATAATTAGTAGAGCTTTATTTGTACATCTTTCAATTAAAGCAAATAACTGCATTAAATTATAATGGTGGTTAAAGTGATATTCCACCAGGCGAAAATAAGGCTGATCTATTTGACAGGTTAGGACAAATATGATACTCATATTAGATTTAAAGTAATTAATATACTGATAATTAATAAAATAAGTATTAGTGATACACAATACAAATTTAATTAAATTATTATTACTATGGTTTTATCAGACATTGTCTTTTTTACTACAATTTGTGATCTAAATTATGTTGGCTATTCATCTTTCGACTGACAGATATATGAAAGTTAGTAAATTGAAATTATTGTATTCACCTCATAAACGTACACGAAAAAATTGACAGGAGTTAACGCATGGGCATAATTTTTTTTTCAAATATGCAACTTAATAGACACCGCTCTCGAACATCCTTAATGTATTAAAGCTTCAATTATTTAGCTTAAAACTCATTGCCCTTATATTTGGTTATCATTATAAAAATCATAGACATTAAATTCGGTGATATTCATCTATATAATGCAATCATATCACAACTTTGTGTCTTTACATTATAGCATATAAAAGAAACTTTCCAGGACCCTGTATTAAAACATGAAACAGTACTTTGATGAATATAAAAAAGTCCTAGAACTAAATTTACATCTATTATTAACGACCTGAAGAAAACACATCGTTTTGACTTTGTTAACGACATTAGCAGGAATTAAATATTAAATACGAATTGGTCGGGAATATCTTATTCCTTTCATATTCGATTCCCACGTAAATTTTCGATATCCCGTCACACGGCACATATAGTGTTGCATATATGCATGACGTCATCAATTTTAAATACGTCTCAGGACACGACACGTCGCACTTTCCGTGCAGTCGGTCATGTCGCAATGAATTTTTGAATAACGACACCGCCCATGGCCCGATATATCCATCCTGTTCTATCATTTAAAGAAATACGTCATGAGAAGTTTATTCGTTAGATAGACGACCGTCTTGCTAACTGTGTTGGTAATAACGTGACAGTCGAAGGACGACACAACTCATTTGGGAGAGAGTTTTACTTCGGTGAGTTGTGTATAAATATTTTAATACTCAACAGTATATTACTGAACTAAGTAAAAACTCTCTAAATAAAATTTTGCCATAATAGCCAGTCAAGTAAGTCCTAGTAAGTCCTCTTATACATGTTTTCTTTAAAATTTGGTTCTCTAGGATAATTGTCGTCTGGTAGTAAAAGTTCTTGTGTTGATCAATTGTAAATATAAAGATATATATCCAGATAGGTATATAGAATTATATCATTCAACATATGACGGCCGCTTCGAACCAGGAGTTCTCCTCAGATACGCTTTCTTGAATAACAAGTTCTAAAGTGAAATACTTGGATGTAATACACAACAGTAAGACAACCCAAAAGATGTCGGTGACATCTACCGTCTAGTGAGTAATTTAAGTATATGAAGGCAAACTATGACATAAACCATACCACACTCTTGACAGATGGATCGAGTGTTTTATATAAAAACACATAAGTAGATATATATATTGTTACGAAATTTACCCAAAACCGACCCTGTTTCATTTCAGTACGACAACAAACGCTTTGAGATAAAAAATGGTTCTCGAAAAGACTCGGCACCTGTAGGAGTGATGATGATTTTTACGAGAATTTTCTATGCTGGCTTCATAAAGGAAGGAGGCCATGATCGCAAATCAGTTGATGGAGCGAAGAGCTTATATGTAACATTGTTATTGTGATATTTGAATCAGCTGTTGTACATTCGATGTAAATAAAAGTTTCTAGAAAAGTGAAAGTGAATATTAGTTTTATAATTTTAAATTGAACCCACGGACTTTACAACAATTTGGTGATCAGAAGTAAAGAATTAAGTGCAGTGAAAAACCTAATTTGATTTATGGAAACCCGTAGTTTGGACGAAACTACCAAAAAAATAGTCAAGCAGGTTACAGAGGGACTGGACGAAAAAATTGCACAGATTCTAGAAAAACGTGACAAGAAGGAAAAACAACTTCAAGAAGAAATTCAACAAAGGTTAGTAAAATCATTTGATGGAAAACGTAAAATAGAATTAGAAAATCTTGTCACTACGATGAAAAGCGAACAACAAAATCTTGTTTCCACGATGGAAGAAAAACAACAAAATCTAGTTTCCACGATGAAAAGTGAACAACCAAATCTAGTTTCCACGATGAAAAGTGAACAACATAATTTAATTGAAGGATTATTCTCGAAATTTGAACAAAAACAAGATCACATTGAATTAAAACGACAAAATGAATTTAAAATAACTGAAGAAAAAAGACAAATGCAATTTGAACAACTAATGCAAATAGTAAGACAAGTTAATGAAACAGTTAATGAAAGAATGCAAATAGTTGTGTCAGATATAAAAGAGATAAATGATGACATTAAGACAATAAAAAATACCGTGGACACTCTTGAAACAAAAGTAGATGACCTCGATTCCATCCAAAGCCAGGTAAACATTGAAATCAGTTCAATTCAAAACACAGTTCAAGACCAAATCAGTGCCATCCAAGACAAGGTAGAAACAGAAATTAAAAAAATTCAACAGGACTTACAGCGAGGAAAATGCCAGAACACTTGAGTACCAGAGGTTCCGTTAGTAAACCACCCACATTTGATGGCAGTTCATCTTGGCCCAGGTATAAACGGCAATTTGAGGCCGTGGCTACAGCTGATGGATGGGATAATCAAGAAAAATGTACTTCTCTGGTAATTTCGTTAAGAGGTCCGGCGCTAGAACTCCTCCCAAGCATTCCAGTCGAAGAACAAGACAATTTCGACAAGATCATCGCCATTCTGGACAAGAGATACGAAAATCAATCCCTGAGCCAGGTATACCAAGTCCAACTCAGTGGGAAAACGCAAAAATCCGGTGAAAGCCTTCAAGAATTCGAAGCAGAGATTAGACGGTTAGTTTACTTGTCCTACCCAGACCTGCCAGAGGAAACGAAAGACCAGTTGGCCACACAGAGTTTCATAAACGGCATCAGAGATGTGGAAGTACAACGAAATCTAAGACTAAGTGGCGTCAAGAAAAGTAATGAAGCTCTACTTCGGGCTTTGGAAGTAGAGGCCGTGATAAACATGTCCAAGCTGAGGGTCCGAGCAGTTTCCTTCAATCAGGAAGCGTCAGAGTCACCATTTCAAGCGCTGCTGGCTGTTCTGAATAAAATATTAGAACTGTCACAAAGAACTGGCACCAAAGGGGCATGTTACCGCTGCGGACGGACAGGACACTTCCAACATGACTGCCGAGTAAGGCTACCGGAAAGATCACCAACCAGGGGTAGCCAACAAACCGAACTTACGAACCAGGGAGACTCCAACCAGTCAGCATAAGGGGGCGAAGGCCGACTCACCCTCCACCAGCCCCCAGGATAGTATCCATCCGGGAATTTTGCCGAGATAGCGGCAGCCTAGTCATCAGAGGCACCATCAATGGGCGAGCAGTTACCATCACCATCGACACCGACGCCGCTGTGTCCATTTCCAAGTCCAGGGTTTTGAGAGCATCAGAAATTCGGTCAGTTAACAATAACATCCAGCTCAGAACAGTCACTGGCGAGTCCATGTCAATACAGGGTGAGGCAGAGGTCGTGCTACAGATAGGGGACAACATGATCCGGCATAGGGTCCTGGTAGCGAATATTGAGGACGATTTTATATTGGGAATGGACTTAATTAGCCAGCATGGATTTATGTTCGACCCAAGATATGATGTTCTTTGGTTCCTAAATGAGGAATTTGTATTGACACGGCCCGTCAACAGTTCAGTCACCTCCATAAAAATTGTGGCAAAGTCTTCAGCTAGAATTCCCGGTCGAAAGGAACAAATTATTCATGGGCAGCTAGACAGCAATCCTAGGAGCTGCGTTGGGATGGTGGAGCCCGTACACTCAACTCATGACTATTTAGTTGGACGGGCTATAGTTAAAACCAGACGAGATATACCAATCAGAGTCCTGAATTTGTCCAACAACGACATCAGAATTGCCAATGGTCAAGAGATAGCTTGTTTCGAGACAGTAGATACCATCATCAATTGCGAAGAAGAGTACCAGACGTCGGTGAAGGAGACAGGGCCCGATAAAGAGTTCCTACAACAGTTTGCTGACTATTTGACACACTTGACACCAGAGAACCAGAAGAAAGCCAAGCAATTTATCACAAAGCACTGGCAAATTATTAAGAGTAAAAATGGAACCACCGGTCGCACCAACATCATCAAGCATCGGAAAGGCTCAACCCATCAGAATACCACCTAGACGACTACCATTGGGGCAACAACAGGCAGTCGAGGAAAACATCGAGTCCATGTTACAAAATGGAGTTATTGAGCCATCCATCAGCCTATGGTCTGCTCCCGTTGTGCTAGTTAAAAAGAAGGATGGAACCACCCGATTTTGCGTGGATTACAGAAAGCTGAATGATGTCACGAAGAAAGACAGCTATCCACTACCCCGAATCGATGACACTTTGACCACACTAGTAGGCTCCCGTTGGTTCTCCACACTAGACCTAAAAAGTGGATATTGGCAGGTTGGTCTACACGCAAACGACAGAGAGAAGACAGCGTTCTCTACCAGTAAAGGGCTGTTTCACTTCACGGTCATGCCCTTTGGGTTATGTAATGCACTCGCTACATTTGAGGGGCTAATGGAGTATGTACTGAGCGGGTTAACATGGAGGACGTGCTTAGTATACCTCGACGACATTCTAGTCATGGGTCAGACATTCGACGACCATCTGAAGAACCTGGACAAAGTATTCTCCAGAATTAATAATGCCAACCTGAGACTCAATCCGAAGAAGTGTTCCTTGTTCCAAAAAGAAGTAGAGTTTTTGGGCCACGTACTGTCCGAGTCAGAAATCCGCACCAACGAAGACAAGATAGAAGCCATCCGTGATTGGTCAGTTCCAAGAGACAAACATGAACTCCGAAGCTTCTCCTACCTTTGTTTATACTACCGGCGTTTTGTTGAGGGATTTGCCACCATTGCTGCGCCTCTACATCGGCAGACCACTGAGAAAGAGACCTTCTATTGGAATCAGGATTGCGAAACATCATTCAGGCGACTGAAGGCAGCACAATGTTCCAGCCCAGTCCTAGCCTTTCCTATACAGTCCGGCAAGTTCATCTTAGACACCGACGCCAGCAACACAGGTTTGGGGATTGTCCTATCCCAGGTGCAAGATGGTGAAGAGAGAGTGATCGAGTATTACAGCCGTGGATTCTCGAAACCGGAAAGAAATTATTGCGTCACCAGAAAAGAACTTCTTGCAATAATAAGGGCTGTAGACCATTTCTACAAATACCTCTATGGTCGTCATTTTTTAATCCGAACAGATCATGCCGCACTCAAATGGCTGCTGGACATGAAGACACAGGCAGGACAACTGGCCAGATAGATGGAGAAATTACAGCAATACGACTTCAAGGTGGAACACCGTGCCGGCCGTTTGCACAATAACGCCGATGCCCTATCCAGAAGACCCTGTAGAGCGGAATGCGGACATTGTCTGAAGACGGACCAGCGAGAGGGTATCTCCATCAGGCAGATCCGAGTGCAGGCCAATGAAGACTGGACAACCGAACAGTGCATCCAGGACCAAATGGCTGATCCAGACATCGATCCAATCTTGTCACTCAAAGCGAGAGGGGCACCCAGGCCACGATGGGACGAGGTAGCTAGATACTCCGGCGTGCTGAAATCGTTATGGGCTCAGTGGGACTCTCTAAGAGTAGACAACGGAATGCTCAAGCGAGTTTGGGAAAGCGCTGATGGACGAGAAACCAAGTCCCAACTGGTAGTCCCGAAGAAAAAGGTACCAGCCATCCTGACCGAAGTACATGATGGAATTGCCGGAGGCCACCTGGGCATGAATAAAACCCTAGACAAAGTTCGCCAGCGGTACTACTGGGTGAATTATTCGAAGACGTCAGAGCTTGGTGCCGCAAATGTGCCACCTGTGCCGCCAGTAAGGGCCCGAAGACCCGGACCAAGGGCAGAATGCAGCAGTACAATGTGGGCGTCCCATTTGAAAGAATCCATGTCGCCGGTCCGTTTCCCGAGTCTGAGAGGGGAAACAAATAAATTCTGGTCGTAATGGATTACTTCAGCAAATGGCCTGAGGCATATGCGATACCCAACCAAGAGGCAACCAAGGTAGCGACGGTGCTAGTAGAACAACTATTTAGCAGGTTTGGCGTCCCGATGGAACTACATTCAGACCAGGGGCGTAACTTCGAATCGAATGTATTCCAGAAGGTTTGCACGATGTTAGGGATCAGGAAAACGAGAACAACACCATTGCACCCACAGTCAGACGGAATGGTGGAAAGGTTCAACAGGACCTTGGAACAACACCTATCTAAGGTCGTCAGCAATAACCAGCGTGATTGGGATGAGCATATTCCCCTATTCCTGTTGGCATATCGCTCTGCCGTACATAATAGTACAGGCCTGACCCCAGCCAGGGTCCTATTCGGAAAGGAGCTGCGATTACCCTGCGATTTGGCATTTGGCTCCCCCGAAGAACCTTCCCAAGACATGGAGGATTATGCCGACCAGCTCCGATATAACATGCTGGCAATACACGAATTAGCCCGAACACAGATGTTGGCCACCAGTGACCGGATGAAGACGCGATACAACCTCAAGGCCAATTCAGTCGGGTTTCAGGAGAGAGACAAAGTCTGGCTGTACAACCCCCAACGGAGCAAGGGTAAATCCCCAAAGCTTACACCCGCCTGGGATGGACCAAACGAGGTGGTCAAGAGGTTTAATGACATCGTCTACCGGATCCGTCGAAACCCCAAGGCTAAGTTGAAGGTGGTCCATTTAGATCGACTTGCTCCCTACCATGGAGGGGATGTTTCTGATCGGGACGATATACTCAGGATTATACCTCCTGAAGTTATTGACTATCTTCGACAAGAATGTATTAATCGGCTTGGTTATTTTTAGGTATCCAACGCAGCACAATTTCAACATTTTTTTTTTCATTAGATTTAATAAAATTTAAAATAATGTTTTTTTTTCAATTTTTTCATCTAACTTGCTAGGTTAGATGAAATGATATTTTTTATGATGTCTACTTAGAATGACACGGTTTTGTCGATGACCTCATATCTCGAATAACGGTTAAGCCACAAATAAGGGTCGTATCTGAAAAACTGAATTTGTTTAAAATAAAATTGAAGTGTCAGAAGATTTTATTGAAAAACTCTCAGTAACAGAAATAACGAATTCATTCTTTTCAAAAGCACTGTATGGTTCATCATAGTTGCCAATTTAAAGCCGAAGGGATTCGTGTCGCCAGAGAAAAATTATCATTCATTCTTTGACCGTCCGTCAGCGCACGACGGCGGTCCTGAAAAGTGGACCAAAAAATTCTCCTAATTAGAAGGAGAGCCTCCTAAAGGAGCACGTCGCCATGAATAATTGTAATGAACCTTCCTTGGTTGGTACGCAACAAAAAAATAATTGTCGCAGCAGCAATTCAGCGAAAGGCTAGACGTTTTAAGGCTCATGGCTGCATCATTAGCGGATACACATTTAGTTCGAAGCCGGAGTTTTAAAATGTCCCTCTCTAACAACGTTTTTGTTCTCGTTATTTTTTACATCTTGTTGTTCATTATCGTCGTCAACGGAGGAACAACATGTATTCGGTATAGTTCGGGGTAAAGCGAAGAAGACAGATTTGTGGACCATTCATTAGTAAAGTGAAGTTAAGGAAAGAATATAAATTGCATTGAAATTCCGGGAACCTTTCAGAAGTCGGCTGAAAGAAATAAACGCTTTGAGCGAACCTACCCCGCAATTTGGATTCGTTCGTAGCGTTTGCTAGTGTAAAAGTTCAGCGTTATACAGCTGTAAATGTTTCGTTTTTTTTTCATTGATTATTGTACCGAAAATGGGGGCTAGCTGTAACTGAAGTTACATGTATCGTAATATATTTACTTTGTTCTGATAATTCATTCAATTTAGTTTATATGTGTACAAAAGTGGACCCGGAAATAGTGTGCAACCTTTGAGGAATATATGGAGACCACCCATCTTATATGCTTATTAAACAAAGTTGTCATTATGCTGAGTAAGGCAAACTTGCATTGTTGTAGTCCTATAGTCCTTAATATGAGTTAAGTATTTAACATCGTAACTGGTATGCTGTTCTTTCATCAAACTAGTCCTGTTGGAAATAAGATGTACCTACCACTTTCTATCACAGATATGAATTTACAGATCAAGAGCACAAAACTTTTAAGCTACCACATTTCTATGAGTTACCTAAAATTCGCAAACCCCAAAATCTTTTAAGACAAGTTGTTAGTTCTATAAATTCTCGTTAAACTGAAAATCAAAATTTCTTCTAAAAGTAATTTCCCCACTTACAGATAAATCCAATTCTCATCGCAAAAAAGTGCACATTTTATAGAAAAATTACCCTGTATACAACACAAAAATAGTTTCAATGTAGCAAGTTTTGAACAGTTCTTATAGTAAAAGAACGATTAGAACATGATTCGTTATTAAATCAACGTACACAATTATCCATTAAGACAATAACGGAATTAGGTACTAACATTTTGTAGGAATACAACATATTTTCAACTGAACGATGACTCTTACCAACAAGATTTTGGCAACACAACTTGTTCTTGTATGTCCTCTGTCTTAAGTAACATTTTCATAGAGAAGTTTGAAGAACAAATAATTTTTACAGAAGAGAATAAACCTATAGTTTGGTGGCGTTATGTTGACGATTTTGGGACCACGCTTTTGAGGACTTACATGAATTATTAAACGACATCAACAACAAAGAACCAATTATACAATTCACATTAGAAATTGAGCAGAATGATAAACTACTTTTCTTAAATGAGATGTCCTCCAAAGATAAATAGGCTAAAAACATAACACCATCAAACTACAGATTTATTCTCTTGTAGTGAAATTAATTATTATTGGACCATTTCCATAACAGTGTTGGTTAATGCAGAGGGATAAACAGTACCTATCAATCTGTTAAAAATATGTTTTTTTTTTGTTAAAAAATTAATCGTTCGTGTTCCTAGTTCCTCGAATAAACTATTGGTTAATAATGCAAGTGTAAATATTTCCCACAAAAACAACTTTTTTGAGTAATAATATATATTTTATAAAAGTACTTTCATAGTTACGAATCTTGAAACACTAGTTGAATATGAACTGATATTGCAACTCACGGAACCAATTATAATTTTAAGGGTAAATAATTTTAACTTTCCGAGATTTTTCAGTCCATTGAAAGCAGTACGACTCCCGATTTGGAGTCTCTGTGAGCTAGATTTTCCTGAAACTCCTGGATGTCGAAATTCATTTCGCAATAAACTAATGGCAAATAATTCGTCTTCAGAAAATGAAGAAAATTCGAGGAAACTTGAATTTTCATTTTTTTTATTAAAATCATACCCCATATTCATTCATACGTAAGTTCTTAATGCGAAATAATACATTTTACAGTTTTACAGTTTTTAATCGCTACTACAATTAAGAATCACTAATAGTTTGGTCAGCGAAATTTGTTAATTTCTATTTATAAGATATCCATTTTTAACAAACTAAGCGTTTCAAAAATATGTTATTAACTATATGAACAAATAATACGCAATAAATAAAAGTTGTTAAAAGATGCATACAATTTTTATTAACAAAGGTAAAGGAATTCGAGCAATACTTTCTTATTAAATAAATTTAGACCATGAAAGTTTAACACACCAGATATGTTAGGCAAATTAATCTGAAAAAAATATATAGGTTTTGAAATTTATCAGTTTTATGTTTAGGAAAATAACCCGGTAGCCACTACAAAAATATACCAGAGAGAAGTAGTTATTTGATAGAAACCTCCTGTTATTGTCCCTATTCACCATTTTGTATGTAGGGACACAATAACTGTGGTTGTGTTTATTTCAAATAACTCCTTTGAATTTAGGTACTTAGTACCTGCCAGGCACACTGATATAGCTCATTTTTTAATAGTTATTGACGAGCTTCAGTGTTATCAAAAAAATTGATAACAATATCAAGATAGAATTCCAGATATCCCCAAACTTATATACAATCACCTAGGAGTTACATAAAAACATTATTTTAATAATAATAAAGGATTTTAAAATAAAACGTAGGTTATCCAAACAAAATAATATAATATTAAACAAATTACAAAAATGTGAATAACACCAAAAACTAAAAAACAAAATCTGAGGAGTAATAATACGAATTTGGTAGTTTAATAGTTAGTATACCTCTAATATCCATGGGCGAATTCGACTCGACATGCCTTCTATGACCTTAGTAATTGCTTCTTGGAAAATATTTCTCCATTCCTCTAATGTTGCTTCCAAGAGCTGTTTTACGTTCCCAGTGTTGTTCTGAAGAGTTCTTATCCTTTCTTTTAAGCATATCCCCCAAGCCTTAAACTGGATTAAGATCGGAGGAACAAAACAGGTCATTGCAAAATAGTCACACCTTCCTCGTCTAAACAATTCCTTGCCGCTGGTATGTGAAGGTACGTTATCTTGCATAAGTAGGAAAGAACTACAGGTTGTACAACTAATTCCATATACCTCGGACCTGTTAGAGTTTGTGTAACGGGAATCAAGTCAGTTTTTTCACCACCCCAAAACAGTCCCACCTTTACGTTTGGGACAGATTGAGCTTGTCTTTCACGACCTCTTAGTATATGAATTAGCCGATAATCTGATTCCGAAGCATACGAAAACCCTGTATTGGTTATATATCTACTTCATCAAACTTGACAATTGCTTGGCAAGGACTTCAAAAATATATTACGATAGGTAGGTAATTAAAGTGTTTTATTTTTTACATTCTTTACATTGTATAAATGTATAACAGAAACTGTGCCATTTATTTACAGTGATATATATGTTTTGTTGATTGCCATCAACTTTTTTGTTGTACCATGAAGTCGGTATATACTTTTTTTAAATGTTTTATTTTCAACTATTCAATCAATTAGAACTGGGTTCATTCAATTCTCTATTAGGCCAGGAGTGGGTGACACCAAAAACTCCGTCATCACAGAACTGGAAACTTTTTTGATAAATCGATAGTTAACAAAATAAGATTGGTACTCCTTGATTTAATGAGTCGAAAATACTATACTATATATATGATATACCAATATAGTATAGATAGGCAAGACTGCTATCTTTAAATAACAGTTGTTATTGTTATTGCTATATCCATATAACAACTAAAAATAACAGATAACAGTAATATTTTTAACTGTCAAAAGTTCTGTCGGCATCTCTTGGAGAGAAACGAAAATATGCTATATCTATAATTGTTGAATATGTATTAATAAAGTAGAAATCCTCTCGTTTAGCATTACTTATAGAAGCAATGGTATTTAAGATTAGTGTTAAAGGGGAAGTACAGAAATATTGAATAATTTATTTTTGGTGTTATTCGCAATTATATTTAGTTCTTTTCATAATTTGCCACTTTCGTCATGTCAGTATCTTGCAATAACAGTGAAATTTATATTGTGTCATAGAAGTTGTTTGTCCGTTGATAAAGTACAAACTTTATGTTTTTACATATATTCTACAGATTTTCTTCAATTCAATTTTAATTTAATTATATGGGGGGATTTACTTATTGCTATTAAATACCAAGAATTGGCACTTAAAGAGATATTTCATTATAATGATTTAAAATTGTAGAAAATAAAAATTTTTCAATAATATATAATATAGTTTCTAATAAATATTAATGATTATCTATTACAAATTCACTCATGCAAATGCTGTGGAACCTTTGGTGTGTCACAAATGTAAAAACAAAAAGTTTGCATCCTAACACCAAATCTTTATTTAAACACTCAACGCCGTTTCAACAACTCTAAGTTGTCATCATCAAGGAGTAAACCAAAAGGTGTTGAGTGCTTAAATAAAGGTTTGGCGTTAGGACGCAAAACTGATATTCTATATATAAATAGGCAAAGACAAAACGATTAGGTACCATTTTCTCCTCTGTTTCTCAACCGATTTTCTTCATTTTTGTTTTGTTTAGTAGCTACTGACGACCTTCAGTGCAGAATGCTAATATTAATTTATAATATTGCTTCATTCATTAAATAAAATATAATAAAAATTCATTATTTACGTCAATAATGTTAATGCCAAACAAATGAATGTGCCGCCGCCGCCAGACTCAAACCATTGAGTAATTATATATAGACAGACCAATGCTGTTATATGCTTAGAGCATGTACTTCTGGAAGTGGCATGCAAGCGTTGTTATTGTTTAGTGGGTAAAGTAATCGTTGAATATTATAATTATACAGGGCGATTCCAGATATGTTAGAAATCATTTTTTTCATGGGTGGCACATGAGCAGTTGCATATATAGGGTGTTTAAAATATAGAGTAGAGTGCAATTATAACTAATAAAATAATTATATAGGAAAGCCCGTTAGCGGTTGACTTTACAGGGTTCTTGGAATAGAAGGTGCAGTAAAATTACAGTTATACAGGGTGGTGCAAAAAATGTTATACATAGATGCATATACAGGGTGGCGGAAATGGAAATTCAACATTTCGTAACCCATAAGCAGTTGTATATATAGTTAAGATGAAATATAGGGTAAGAGCAATTATAGATATACAGGATGGTGATAAAAAATGTTAGAAAAGGAAATGATTTATAGAGTAGAACACGAAGAGTTCCATATATATAATGATTGAAATATAGGTCGGAGTAGAATTATAGTTACAGAAAATAATTAAAAATTTCATAAACAAAAAGAGTAAATATTTATTTATTTATTTATTTATTTATTTATTCTCTTTACAAACACCAAATAGGTACTTACATGTGAAGGGTTAAACAGTACACAAATATTTGACAATGTCACAGACATGCCAATATGATGAAGGGATTGCATCCTGATGCAGCAATAATATGCGCCTAAGCTCACCAAATTTGATGTTAAATAGGTCAGGAACTATGTTATTGGACAGCATATCATTGCAGACACTGAGTAGATAAGTGAAGGGCGAAGGGCTTCCGTTGTTAATGTAGAAGAGATTAGATGAGAGTAGTCTTAAGCTAATTTTGGGGACCCTAAACTTAACGCTATTGATCAAGCCACAATCGAAATATTTTCTGTTATTTAGAATGTTATATATAAAGATAACAGCATGGGTCTTTCTCCTCGTACTCAAAGAACAGAGTTCAAAGGTTGCCAACATTGATCTATAAGATACCATCAAGGAATATATGCCATTCTCTTTGATATAGAGATAGCGCAGAAAACGTTTTTGAACTTTTTCAATTTCGTTACTTTGGGTGTAACAATTTGGTGACCAAATGTTAGAGGCATACTCAAGGTGAGGCCTCACCATAGATGTATAAAGTCGTATGGTTGTTTTTACACTCAAATTTTGGCTATTACGTATGACAAATCCAAGAACTTTGTATGCCTCGTTTGTCAGGTAGCTGAAATGGGTATTGAATTTGAAGTAATCTTGAAAGACTATCCCCAGATCTTTAACCTCTTTACACCTCTTAACCTTACAATTTCCAATGTAATAGTCTTCCATAGATATATTGACTTTTCGGGAGAAGGAAACAACACTACATTTTTGGGTATTAACAAACATTTTGTTTTCTCTAAACCAATTAAGCGCCAAATTTAAGTCGTTTTGAAGTGAAACAACATCATTTATGCCATTAATGGGTTTAAATAGTTTGAAATCATCAGCAAACAACAACCCAACGCAGGTCTTCAGGCTATCGGGTAAGTCATTGATAAAAATCAAAAACAAGAGAGGACCCAAGATGCTACCCTGGGGTACTCCTGAGGTGGCAATATAATGACGGGAGAAGACAGTACCTATCTTTACCCTTTGGATAGGGTGGGTCATAGGCAGTGGCATATACAGAATGGTTTACCCGGTGGTTGAAAAATAAAAAATATAATGCGTGGTTCATAAGCAGTTGCATATACAGGGTGGTGGAAATATATAATGAGATGGAATTATTATAATGAGGATTTTAATAAATGTTAGAGAATTGAGCTATACAGGGGGGTTAGAAAAAATAAATATGTAGGGTAGCCCATTAGCAGTTGAATTGTTGTCATATTAAATTAAGAATTACGAATTTGAACACAAATAAAGTTCTATGAATTATATATGAAAAAAAACTTGAATTTCGTTACTTATTTGTAGAAGCGAGATGTAAGACCAACATCTAGGATTTTCAAGGAAACTATCATTCAGAGGTTCCGAATCTGGATCCGTTCTGTGTAATTGCTGTTCTCCCTAAAGTCCTAGGATAGAATGTCACGATAAAATTTTCATGTTACTTAACCTGCCAGAGATATTGACACAATTGGTCGAATTTCGACCACTGGGCGACAGCTAGTTTTAAAAATTCCCTCATTTATAATTAAATTGTTAAGATTTCAATAATGACAACAATGAACAAAAATTTATCCGAACGACAAAATTACATACATTATTTATTTACTGCATCAAACAAAGTATCTTTAATAAGCCTTTTCTGCTTGGCCGTTGACTAAAATTTACTCATAAAGTCAGCAGCATTATGTTTTAATTAATTCAGCGTACTTTATGTTTTACAGCGACAACCACGAACTGCTAACTGCTGTTTGTATTAACATCCGTGGAAATAGATGCACTGCTTTTTGAAAAACATTTGAGGTTAGTTATTTACGTTATTGTTCGGTAAGCGCTAAGTTGCAGTAATCGTATATGTGTTATCTGTTATTTTTGGTGGACAATAACAGTTGTTATTCTTGTCGTTAAAAAGCATCTATGCGAATAACGCCACACCACTACAACATAGTAGCTTTTTCGGCGATTTTCTGAAAACTACATGTTATAAGTTTAGAAAAATTTGAAACATGAGACCATCTTGGGTGCCTTTTAAAAAACTCTATAAATCGGTAAGGTTATGCAGAAATCGATCTATATGTAAGGTATAAAGTTTCACAACCGGATAGGACATACATACAAACAAAATCACGCCAAATTGGTAACATTTCTCGAATTCGATTAAAAATATTCTACAGTACAAAGTACATGTTCCTACGTACTCCACCTTAACGTTTCACTTTTAAATTCGATTTGTTGTGCTTGTTCATCACCTGTTATACCAGTGTATCCGAAATCCCACACCAATTATAAAACGCCGACATTTCAGCATCGTTACATATTCATCGTAGAATAACTCAGAATATTTCAATAAGAACATCCCAAAACTTCGGAAAACCGTGCCCCATCCTTCCGAGGCGTCCTTCCTGAAGAAGCTACCGTCGACGATTTAAAGCGACGACGACGACGGCGTCTCCGGCAAACTCGGCGCATTCTCACGCGGTTTCAGAACAAGAACTTTCTATTAAGGCTTCAAATGTGTCGCTGATGAGCTTTGAATTGTAGAATTATCTACGCTGATTGTATAGATATAGAAAGGACGATGAAATAACCAAACCAAGGTTGAGTTGATGTACAACGGGTCAATCAGCCGGCAACTGTCTGTGTGCTACGTATTCTGATAATGTTGTATACGTGACGTCGGCAAGATGAAGTAGAGCTTAAATTTAACACCTCTTCACCTCTTTTCATCAGACTCGCTTGATTTCATTGCATTATTCGAGTTGTTATTGTTAAAGAAAATAAAGGATATTGGTTGAAGTTTCGCGATTTATTGTACATAGTATTAGAAATTGTAATATCACTCACACCACAATTATAGTGCCATATTGTTTAGTGTCTGTTCAGCTATTTCAGTACATCGATTTATATTTTTATAAATGTGTATAAGCATTAATTGGAGCAAAATAAATGAGAAATCTTTGGTAATTATTATTACTGACTTAAAATCACCAACATAATGTCCATATTGTTACGGATTACCGTGTCTAACTGACACAGCACGTCCAATTAATACTACATCAATATTCAACAATAATACCCAGTTCAAAATACCTGTAACACAAAACAGGAATTGTAATCTGACGTTTACTGTCAATAATAAAACGGAATAGCCTGCAATGTATCCATGTCGTGGCAAGGATAGAAAAAGAGGGCAATAGAGAGAGCAAGAACCTATTTCACTCTATTGATAGGTGCAGCCAATGAGCTGATTGGATGCAGATCCCTATCGAGTGAAATAGCCTCTTACCCTCTATAATGCCCTTTCTAGTCTTAGCACGTTATTTATGTACTGCAGGCTATATCTAGGATGTAGATGCTCTAACTCAAATGAATTTAACTTACTCTCACAGAGCACCTATTTACATGTTATTTGACGTTCAAGAGTTTTTGAAATTGCTCCATGGCACTAACGCAGAAATCTGTAGATCTTTCCGGAACTATCAATTACCGTTTGCTGATAGTGACATCTAGTTTCTGTATGCAGGTTCTTCACTGGGCCGTGGTTAAAACTTGCCTTGGCAAAATTTAATTTGCTGTCGAATTCAAATTCGAAACAACATCAAACTTTAATTAAAATTTATTAGCACAGGAAATACGACCTGGATCAAAATCGCAACGAAATTACCAATTGATGTAAACATAACGAGATAAATAATTGAAAATTAATGCTAGAACATGATATTAAAACATTATCAAAATGGTGAAAGTTTAATGGCCGTAAAGTGCATCCAATATTTGGACTACCCAATGTTCATAGTTCATCTAAATTTAGTGATGTAAAACAAACGACACGAGTTTGTAGAGGTCGTTCACAACAAAGCATCACCGCAGTTCGCAAGAGTGTCGCAGAACGGCCAGAGACGTAGATACGTCATCGTGCACAAGAATTGAACATTATAACAGCCCCTCTTCAGCGTAATTTTACTAAAGATTTAGATATAGAGGCCTATAAGGTAATTTGACTTAACAACGTTTACAAACAGATCATGCAAAGCGAAGAGAGTTCACTATCCTTGAGCAAATAGAATTGAATGCCGATTTTGAGAAACAAAGCATTTTCAATGATGAGGCTGACTTTCTCCTCAATGGCTCCGTTTAACGACAAAAAATCCGCGTTTGGGGCTTAGAAAATCCACGAGGTTCCACTTTTAGGTGTGCATTGTGGTGAGGAGGAATTATTGGACCGTATTTCTTTGAAGATAATAGTAACTCATTTATGGTGAATGGCGAATTGTAATATGCTACCATATCGCAGTTTTTGGGCTGCCGTAGGAATATATAGCTTTTGATGACATGTTTCCGCGGGACGGTGAAACAGGTCATACCGCCCCTGAAACATTAACTGCCTTGCCCGAGTTTGTTCCTGGTCATTCCTGTCATTTCCCGGTTTGGTGACCAGAATTGACCGCCATCGTTTTGTGATTTAACACCTATGGACTAAATTTGTATCAATAGGCCGGCGAACACCGCAGCATTGAAGGTCCTGTACTAATAAAATACAGACACAGGTATACAAAGTGATTATAAATTTTGGCAAAAGAGTAAGCATGCGTCAGCAAAGATTATTTGCAAGATATTTTGTTTCATAATTCCTGAATGCTGCAGAAGACCATGTTTGATTAAACCGTAGAAGTAGAACAAAATACAGTCTTAACCCATTACCTTCTGTATCGATTAAAATTAGGTACATAAAGGGAACACAAGGAGGAACTCACGATACTACAGGAAATAGAGCTTTGATTTTATCATGGCTAGAATGTTAAATAGTCCTTAAAAAAATACTATATTATAGCATACTAAATGCTCGTATGTACCACCTTAGACCTGATTATTGACTAAACTCTTTTTACCAGAGTAATAATGACAACAAAGCTAGGAAAGAAACTAATAGAAGTTTCATTATGCCAACTACTTAGACAACTTCCCATGAAATATCTAAACTACTGAAAATTATTCTCCTCAATAGAATTTAAAAGAAAGACTATAGAAAAGCATTGGTAGGTATAAGGCATTTGATAAATTATGAAATTTCAAAGGCAATAGATAAAATGTCAGCAAAGTTGAGACTAAAGGGTGAAGGCCGGTCGAAGCGTTCAAAACACTTCAGTCAGCAGACAGGGTGACGTTGTCTGTAATTTGAACACCCACGGGATTTCCTTTCTAAGGGACAGATGATCAACAGCGACCTCAATATTGCGTTATATAATCGACTTGAAAAGG
Organism: Octodonta nipae; assembly: GCA_034190945.1. Taxonomy (NCBI): domain Eukaryota; kingdom Metazoa; phylum Arthropoda; class Insecta; order Coleoptera; family Chrysomelidae; genus Octodonta; species Octodonta nipae. The sequence goes on from CM067223.1 coordinate 23,143,127, forward strand.
CTTTACATGGCAAAGAAAATAACATTGTTTCACCAATCAATTCACACAGGTCGATGAAAACTATGACAAAATTGAAAGTTACGATTAGCATTGATTTGACACCATCATATTCATCAGCTCTGGACCCTTCCCACTTATACAAGTTCGTAGATCTCAAAACGAATGATCCAGGAAAAGAGATTTGTCCTGGAAGTTTATGTTCCTTATGACGATGATGGCAAAACCTATGTAATGCTTGCCCAATTGAGTAAGAAAGAGAACAAAAATGTCCATCTGAATGTTCTAGAAGGACTTTGATTTTATGTAAACCAATCACCAAAATTTATATTACGATGCATGAATTGCTAGTTCTAAAAGACAAAGGACAGATGTTACAGAAAGAGCTTATTTAGCGGTCACTCACAATATTGAAAAAAATACAATAAGGATAAGGAAAATATTTGAAAGGTACTGAATGGCCAAGAGAGTATTTTTTCTTGAGTTACAGTCAGATTTCAGACTACCAAAACTCTTGCAATTTATGATAGATTCATGTAGTTAATGAATATGGAACATGGAGAGAAAATTTATAACAAAATCATAACAGAAGACGTGAGATGTAAAGACCGACATCGGGGAATGACACCTCGAAGAGAGTATAAAATCATAACAGATTGGCTTCCTCCTAGAGATCCTACTTTTCGCATCATGATTAGAAAAAATGAACCTGAAGAAGCAGAATAGGAAGAAAAATCTATTGGAGCAATTAGTAAAGTGGACACACATCCATAAAAACCCGGACAATCAAAAAAATCGAGAACATGTATCTGCTTGAGAATTTAAAAATGATTTAGCATATGGGTATTGTATACTCTCTTCGAAGTGTCATTCTTTTGTACGAAAGACAATATATAATATATATATATATATATAAATTAGTTGAGTGTATATTTTCTTGATTTGAGGTCGTTAAAAATGAAAGGATTGTATTCATATCATGTGTTTTAATGATAACGTTTCGGCCATGTTTTTGGCCTTTTTCAAATCTATTCTAAAATTGTTAAAATTATTTGTACATTTAAGAAATCCGGAAATCATCCCTCAAATCTATTAAAAGAACAAACAGGTCAGTTTGGGATTAGTATATATCGTTGTCTCCGAAAGGACACACAATGTTAGTTTTTAGTTTGTGTCAAGTAGTAAAATGATTAACTTAAAAAAAAATGTGATTCTACAAATACTAACGCTGTAGGTAAGTCAAAATTATAATCTTATAAATTCTTAAATGTACAAATAATTTTAACAATTTTAGAATAGATTTGAAAAAGGCCAAAAACATGGCCGAAACGTTATCATTAAAACACATGATATGAATACAATCCTTTCATTTTTAACGACCTCAAATCAAGAAAATATACAATTTATATAATATAAATAAGGTCGAAGAAGAAGAAAACAGCATACAATACTATATATATATATATTGTTTCCAGAAACAAAAGAATGACACCTCGAAGAGAAAGGCCATATATATATAATATATATTGTTTCCAGAAACAAAAGAATGACACCTCGAAGAGAGTATTCAATATCTCCGACAGGTGAAGTTAATCTGAAAATTTCATCGTGACATTCTAACCTAGGAATTATGGGTAAAAGCAATTAAATGGAACGGCTCCAGATTCGGAACCTCTATGTACTAGTTTCCCCGAAAATCCTAGATGTCGGTCTTTACATCTCGCGTCTTCAAATATAGGTATTGTTTTCTTCTAGAATAAACAGAATGTGAGGTTATAGCTGCCACTGAAGTCTATTTCGAGGAACAAGGCAAATCGTTCAACAAGAAAGGTATCGAAAGTTTGGAAAAATCTTGGAAAGTGACTATATTGTTGAATTAAGTTAAATTTTACATAAAATGCAGTTTTACTGGTTCAAGGTGCTATTGACCTATATGTTAGGTGTGTCTGTACGTTTTTAAATTTTAACAGCTGGGCACGATAACTGGTGAAGTGATGTTGATAAATTGGTTATAGACATTTTATATGTGTAACTGAAAAAACTAAAATTTTTATTGCCTTAATATTGGTAATTTAATGGTAAATAGAATAAATGTTTTCCTAGTTTATTAGTGCTCCTGTTGATTTTTCTTTTCCCCTTCTTGATATTTCGCCATAACAGAATATTTCCTCTTTTCACCGGGAAATTGCCAGTAGCCAATTTGAAAGTCACCCTTAGGCAAAGCTTGCTTCCCTTATGCATGCCCTACTCCTACCATATTAACTTTGTCAAATGCATTATTTGCAAACGGTCGAGCTTTTTGACAAGAAGGCTATTCGAAAAGCTCTCGGCTGGTCGGTTGATATAAGAGGTTGCCTGAGCTCTTGGCTCTTTTTACTTTACCGTATCCACTTCAATTAGTTATAATGTGATTTGGCCCGGAGAAAAGACTTCGTTATGTTTTGATGAGGTTGACCATTCTCTTCCGTCCAGTTCCCGTCGATATCAACAGGAGTGGCTTTAGAATATTATATAATGCTACTAACGTTAATTCGAGGGGATTTTAAGTTTTTGATAACTTGGAATTTTTGCGTTATACTCGGAAAACATTTGGTGTACTGAGCAATAAAAGCATCACTTAAATAAAAAAATCATTGATTGATGTCACTGGACTGACTAGAAGGAAATTAAACTGAAATAATTTCTATATACAAGGTGTTTCAGAAAACATGTACCGACTTTGTCATCAAAGACTACGAAAAGAGTGTTGTAAGACACAGGATAATATTCAATAATCTCGGCCATTGAGTCATTAGATTCATAATTTTTATTATTAGATATCTGAAACACATTGCTTCTGAATTTACTTTTTAAAGAAATAATTAAAACCACATACTAACATACGGCACAAAATTTTGGAAAGTTTTGTTTAACGACTCAATATTAACCAATTAACCATCTTTTCATAAAAATAAATTTTCTATTCATATATCTTTATATATGCTGGAAATACTTAAACAAAAATATAAATTCTTCAGTCCTAATCAGTTAATCGGACATGAAAAAAATACTCTCTTCGAGGTGTCATTCTTTTGTACGCAGGACAATACATATAATATATATATTGATCCTGGTTAGGGAACCTTCATCAGTTGCGCTTCCCACAATTGAATGTCCTCTCGAACACTTCTTTATGTATTTGATACATTTCGTTAAATTTGAAGACGCGAGATGAAAAGACCGACATCTAGGATTTTCGGGGAAACTAGCACATAGAGGTTCCGAATCTGGAGCCGTTCCATGTAATTGATGTGACCCGTAACTCCTAGGTTAGAATGTCACGATGAAATTTTCAGGTTAACTTCACCAGTCAGAGATATTGAATAATTAACAAAGGAGTTTTATATTTTTCTGAGCTGTAGATTTGTGGAACAATCTCCACTGACTGAAGTTCGTGTTACTTTGTTAATAGGGTCGAGTTTCATAAAAGTTGAATATTAAGTTTGAAAAATAGTAACTTCTTCATGTACATTACGTTCGTTACTTCAGATTTAACCGATTTAACATCTATGGAGCAACATTCGCTTTCTGAGAAAGTTTCTTTGGATCATCTACCTATAACGAATTTTTTTTTCAACTTTTACTCACACTGTAATTTACATATGTTACATTTACTGTCAGCGTTTATCCATTTTCCACTCATAGAATAACTTCCATCTCTAGTTGTAGGAAGCTAGGTTGTCTTGTTTCCTATCACAGTTAATTTATAGTGCGCTTCTTTCATCATAGTTAGATATATGAACCTTCATTTAAAAACGATAATTATTTTCGTATCAACTTGAGGTAACTACCAAAACCAAACCATATTAAACCGATCATACAAATATATATTTAACAAACCATTTATTTTAGCGAATGTTCATATGCAAGAAGTCGCGGTTCAGTAAAGTAAGAAAATAGGTCAAATAGAAATGAAGAAAATGATTAGTAACATAAGTTCGGCAAGTGTAAGCCGAGAACTAGAACTCATTGCTTCTTGAAACCTCTTATTGTTTCTAAGTGTAATTTTTGGCTCGAACGTCAGGCTCATTTACATTTAGAAACCACACTTTTAAAGTAGGAGTAACTTCAGTGTTATATAGCTCAATGTCTAGATATATTGACAAAACTTTGAAGTTTTCATGGCCCACAATCACATATTTTATTACTGACACAAGAGTAAACGAGTTTTTTTAATCCAATAGTATTCTAATCCAACTCCGGATACTACCAACCTAATGCTCTCTGTTCTTTTTTATTTTTCATAAATGACTCATATTTCTGACTGCTTCATAAAGCTAAAAGCAACTATATAGAATAGAATACCAAGCAAAACAGAAATAGAACCAGGAATACAACGATCGACTTTTATGTAACAATAATAATCATTTAACGACAAAGTCAACATTATGAAAGAACATCTACTACAAAATGATTATCCCCAGACATACCATTTACCAACATTTAACGCAACCTAGAATTCAAAAATTGTGTGTACAGCGTTGTATATAACTGTGGTCATACTTATACGGGTGAAACCTAAAGACTATTAGAAGTAAGGAATAAAGAACACCAATATAACATTTCCAGAAGACATGTGGACAAATCAAATTTGGCAAACCATGTATTAACCAGCACCGGCAGCCATAGGATAGACTGGGATAAGACAAAGATCTTGCTGAACGAGGAAAATTTAAAATCCATCTGGGCCGAGGAAGAGCTGGATAGAAGAGCAAAAAAACGGTCCCCTGAGTATCAAGTGTTTGCCAAAGAACAAATTGTCATTGCCAAATTTTTGATAAACAAGAAGAAGACTTCAGCGTCGGAGTTCAAACGTCTCCAAACACAGATAAGTATAACACAATATACAAAACACTATTTATACAGAGTGAGTTTTTTTGATGATCAGTATGGGGATCTCGGAAACTAGCGTAGATAGAGCAATGGTTAAATTGGGAAAGATTTGCAGTTTTACAAGCCAAATTTAATGACACTTTCGGATTTTTGTAAAAAGTCATGGCTTACTAGATATTTTGAAAAAAACGAAATTCTGTCGATTTAGTCAAATCCCTCTAGGTCCTTTGTTTTTGATTTTATAAAAAAGTGTAAATATCAAAATTGAAGGGAATTGTATCCCGAATATGATCGTCATGTCCTCGTTTGCGCGACAGCTCTCGTTTTCGAGATATGACGCAAATTTATCTTTTTTTGAATGGAAACCATAGTTGCCTATGACCTAAAAAAATTGGACATTTTTAGAGCTTTTCAGCGATATAATACTCGACATAGTTATTCATAATAAAGAAGGAGTTACAGATGCTTTCCTCTCTCATTTTCACTTTTAAAGTTGTTAGCCATGAAATAGATTGATTTATTAATAACTATTCCAAAAAACGTTGAACGTTTTTTTTATTAGGTATATCAGATATCACGAAAAAACTAAATAAGTAGGTACTTACTAAAAATTCAAGAAATTAAAGTGCATAATAATGGTTACAATTTATGTTCGAAAAGTCCACCATTGTTATTTAGACAAAAATTGCATCTTTTTAAGATTGACATTACCGAATTCCTCACAGACCAATTTCTTCAATTGCTTGTAATACCGCCTCACTTAGGTCACCAACTGTCTCATACTTTCTTTTGTATACTTTGTTTTTAGCGCACCCCATAAATAGAATTCTATAATTGCCAAATCGGGAGACCGGGGTGGCCATTCGCGTGGGCCATTTCTTCCTATCCAAGAGTTTGGATAGATATTATCTAAGTGTTGTCTTACTAATAACGAGTTATGAGCAGGTGCTCCATCATGTTGGAACCACTCAATTTCTAAACGAGTACTCAAATTCAAATTATGTAACATGTCTTGAAAAGTGTATTGCAAGAAATGCAAGTAGAGCTCCCCGGTAAGTGATTCGTCATAGATAAAAGGCCCCAGAATAGTACACCCTATGATACCACACCAAACATTAAAACCAATAGACACCGCAGTTAGTAAATCTAGTTTCATCTGACCATAACACCTTTAATGGAAACGGTGGATTGTCAAGGCACATGTTTCTAAACCATGTACAAAACAAAAGACGTCGATGTTTGTCACCAGCATGCAAAGTTTGAGAAACTGAGAGTTTGTACGGGTGGAACTTGTGCGCTTTCAGTACCTTAAGTACAGTTCGTTGAGATGTGCCAGCTTCTGCCGCAATCTCACGAGTTGATGTAGATGGATTTTGATTTACCATTGCCAAAACAATTATTTATGCTGCTTCGTTAATTTGATTACGTTCCTTTGGTGGTTTAGTAAAAGATCCATATCTGCGTGAAGTATCGAAAAGCCTCTTAAATGTACATAGAGCAGGTTGACGACGACGATTAAAATATCTATGAAAGTATTCCTCAGCTGCACGAACTGAATTTTTATGGCATATGATATAACATTCCACCACATTCAGTTTTTCTTCCTTAGAATATTCCATCTTATCAACAAAACTTGTCAATATCGACTGTCAGTTCAGCACTACTAATGGAATTACTCTCAAATGAGGAAACGTCAAAGTGAAAACAATCTTTTTCATGGCTACCTACGTGAAAAGTGAAAATAAGAGAGAAAAGCATCCACAGCTCCGTTATTTTTACAAATATCTATATCGAGTATTACATCGTTGAAAAGCTCTAAAAATGTCCGATTTTTTGAGGTCATAGCCAACTATAGTTTCTATTCAAAAAAAGATAAGTTTGTGTCATATCTCGAAAACGAGATCTGTCACGGAAACGAGGACATGACAATCATATTCGGGATACAATTTCCTTCAATTTTGATATTTACACTTTTTTATAAAATCAAGAACAAAGGAGCTAGAGGGATTTGACTAAATCGACAGAATTTCTTTTTTTTTTAAATATCTAGTAAGCCAAGACTTTTTACAAAAATCCGAAAGTGTCATTAAAGTGGGCCAGTAAAACTGCAAATATTTCCCAATTTAACCATTGCTCTATATACGCTATTTTCCGATATCCCCATACTGATCATCAAAAAAAACTCACCCTGTATAACAAATTTGAACAAATTTGATACACCCTGAATAACAGTAATTAAACTCCACCCTTACTACAAACACCTAGTATAAGCCACTACTTATGTTCCACACTATATATATATATTTTTAACCGACCTGTATAACTGCAATTCTACTCCACCTTATATTTCAACCACCCTGCATATTCATCTGCTTCTAATATTTTTGAAGCCATCTGTATACCTGTAATTATTCTCCGTCTTATAACGCAAATATTAGTATTTTGGAATCTCTTTTCAGAAATCAAAAACAACTCACCCTGCATACAGGAATAATGACCTATACTGGTCAAAATAAAATTCAATTGTAAATAGTAAGATAATGTTAAATTTTATTATATTTTTTCTTTTGCACTTTTTAAGTTTCTCGCATTTAGGTACAAAATCAACAGTTATTCTGTCATGGCATATAAATTCATACACTTAACACAAAGATAAAAAACAGCTGTATTATTGAGATACGCTACAGGATTTTTCAATAGCTAAAATTCTCTAATATACGAATTTTACCAAAGATGTGGCCCAAATCAACCAATTTATAATGGTATAAATAAAGGTTCTTTACTTTTAAGTAAATATGTATTTTCTGGCGAACCTCGTATACAATTAAAAATAGTGAAATGTGATCATATCATTTTAGGTTCAGATTATGTAGATTATTTATGGGAAATAACGTTTTTTCTTACATAAAATTTATTTTGATTAACTTTTATGGTGGGTTCAACTAATTTCATCCTAGAACTCGAATAGCATTAATTGCGTTCAATTAGTCTCCCCTCCTTCATCAAATTTTATTGACAAATAACAAGTTTTACCGAGTTTTTATAAAATTTAACATGCGGTACCGTCCATGTCGTAGAGAGAGAAAAGATTGGAACATTTCACACTCTGCCTGATTCGTAGTACCTGTCTGACTTATAGACAAACTTACTTTCGGTAAATAAAAGTATTGAAATAAGGTACAAAAATTAAATTTTACATTTTTCGGCAGACCACTTAATCTGAATCCGTATCTGTTCACAAAATTTTCTCTCTTTGTTTTCTTTCTTCGGAACAAGAAAAGGCAACTGGAGATTTGCGTGTCCAGCTTGTGCTTGTGTTTTGCCTGCTTACATAACAGGACATCTGGAAGAATAACCAGAATACGTTATCTCATTAACATTTTATTGAATTTTTTGAAGGACCTTAGACTTGAATTTGCATTACTAACGAAGGCAGCTTAGAATCAACGACTTTGATATTTTCTGGCTTTTCTCGTGGCCATTGTTACCAAAAAATTTTGAAACGGTTGTAGCACATCGTTTAGCCATTTTACTTCACTAATTAATAAAGGAAAAGAAATTATGAGCTGAAAAAGTTCTCTAAATCTGTATATTATGTACCAAAAGTTTGGTTACACAGCTGACGAAAGCATTGTATGATAACGTGTTTTGAACAAAAAATTATGTAGTGTTATCATGAAACATACTTTTAGTTAATGTTTTGAGTATCATTTTTATATTCCTCATGTTGCTATTTAAGTTCATAACAAAAATGTACCACTCTTTAATAATTTCACATTTTATAACTCAACATAGTGATAATGACTAATCTGTATAACGTATAGTGGCGGCTGGTGGGTTCTGAAACTGGTGGTGCACTTTACTGGTCAAATATTGGGATTTAAAGATGCAGCAAACCACAGCTTGGCTAATACTGCATTTACTGTTTATTAATTAAAATATTCGTTGACTTTCTTCGAAAGCGAAATGTTCAATGACCTTTTCATTAAAGTCTGGCATTGATACAATATATTTTTTTCTATACTAAGCACAGAGAGAGTATTTAGCCAGTCCTGAGACATCGTATTTCTAAGAAACGTTTTTAATCCTTCACTCCAGTTTCCGTTTAAATTAATTCCCCGCTATAAATATTGCAAGGAAAACAAAATAATGTATAGATGCGATCACATCCACAAAACCATTTATTCTTTTTGTAAATTTAACTTTTAACACTTCCTGTAAATACTTTATTTTTCATTTTGCACTCTTGTTTTCAATTAAGATATGCACCAGCCAATTTTATATTTAATTTGTTTTGAAACGATTTATTATTGTTTTTAATATAGTCAATGTTAAGGTTGATACTCATTTGTACAGTTATGTAAACACACACACACTCTGCATATTAAATATTCTTTTATAGACTACGAGGACAAAAACAAAGCAACCACAAATTAAATCACGTAAACAAAAATTTGAATTATTAAAACGTTCGGATACGTCCGGTCAATATCAGGACAGCTCGGTGTCTCCGTACGGCGTACGAGAATCAGCCCATTACTCCATATAGTTTGCATTAACTATCTTCTATCTCATGCGCTAACGGTGTTATATCGTATCACATAGAAGCTATATAAGTTTCACCGTGCGCTTGCCGAAGTGCACGGTGAAATATTCTATCAAGAGAATATAAATCTTAAAACAATTTTGGATTAGAGCTTCAATTGTTTTTTGATAAATTCATTGGTATAGAAATGATATTTATTAAACATTTTATGTTGATTTTTAACCTTATTTAAAGCTTATTAAATTTGGTGGTTCAGTGCAAGAGTGCACTTACGGGACAGCCGCCCCTGGTGTGAACTATTGTGGATTGTAAGGTCAGTGTTTGATGGTTTATGATAAATAGAAAATGTATGTTTATTGTCATGTCTATTGATGATTAAGTCTAGTAAATTTAATGTATTGTTAATCTCAGTTTCCAGAGTGAATTTTATGGGTAGATTTGATTTATGTACTTATGGAGTAACTGTAGTTGTCTGTAAGACCAGTAAAACAAGTGAATATATAGTCAACATATCGATACCAATATAGGATTTTACTGTTCAAATTATGTTCAAATTAATAGTTCTAAGTTGTTCATAAAAATTTTGGCCAAAAGTGGGAAAAAGGTAACCCATTGTTACCTATAATTAGATCATGTTTAGAAGTTTGAATGTTGTTGTTGAATTGGAAATAATTTTGCAGTATTAGGTAGGGTTATATTTAAAATTTTGATAAACCTCTCGCAATGAAATTTCTTCTGTATGAATAAATGCAAGATATTTTGAAAAATCTGCAAACAGCGAACTGTTGGTGTACTGACGAAAATGCCACATCACTTGTAATTTCTCTGAGGTACTCTGCTCTAGAACTACTCCAAAGTTTACGCGAAGTACAAAAGCTGGACTTTCAAAACGCATTTTCAGTCCTCGGCAGAATTGCTACCATTGTCTAGGATAAGTTATCCAAGTTCAACTCAATGAATGATAAAATCTGGGGAAACTGTGAGTATGAAATTGGACGTTTGATACATATAGTCACATGCACCTTAGAGCTTCGAGAGTTATGTACCATAAAAATTTTATTGAAGGTATTGGAAAGCTCCAAAAAACCTACGACTCAGTGGGTTATATGTATGCCACCAGACACTTCTCAGAACTGTAGAAATTGCAGACGTTGTGAATAGATGCAAACCAAATGTAACTGCAGTTTACCCATATGAAATACGTGTTTAGCTAGTGCGAGTCCAATACCAAGAGGATTTAGAACAGACATACCGGAAAAAATATGACTAGAGCATAATGCTTGTACTACGAAAGTCCAGTTACTAAGGGGAATAGCAGATTGGTCCAAAGATCTCTATCGAGAAATAAATAATCTACTTATAACAAACAACCAATAAAACTCCGATTGGGCAGTACATCCTTCTCCACCAAGAGTATAGTTACGATCCTCAGATACAGCTTAGTGATCAAAATTGCTATCAAAGCCTAGAAGAGAATCGTGATATTTTATAAAGGTTTTACTGGGAATATGCTGAAATTCAGATTTTTGTAGTCTTACGAAATCCAGGCAATTCTAAACAGCATCCGAACGCAAACAGTAGCTAGTGAAACTATTGACTAAATCACAAAACTTCCAATGGCAATTTTTCAGGGATTTGTAGATCCTAGAAAATGATTTTATGTAATAACTAACCAGTCTGCTACCCGTTGAGAAAATCCGGAAAAATTGGTACAATATATCATTTAAAAATATATCACTGCACAAATTAGAAGCTGAATCACAGAATGCAGAATGGTGGTATAAACAATTGTAAAATTTTTATCAAAAAACTGAAGTGGGCCGATTTTAATTTACCAAACGGGTTTTGAAAGTAGGAATAATGAAAAGTTTTCACAAGGGATGACCAAACTTATTTTTATTGAGAGACAAAAGTGACTTTCATGATGGATTCTCTTTTTTATATCACCTAACGACTAGAAGCTCACCGTTAAATTTCACTTCCTAAATCATCTTTCCTTGTGTTGGTTCTAACGAACGACATATCCAGATTCATATATGAAGAGTTTACATTGAGAAAACATACCAGCAGCCCTGTAGACTCTATATAAGATGTGGATCGGGACGATGTTATAAACTCACTTTACTTTGCACCTGTTCGGTGTACAAGAACTCCAGATTCTTCAAGCATCGAGTCGGCGATGGAACATCCAAAGAACGTTTTGTGCGAAGGTGTACTGATTTATATAGACAAGCCTTACTATGTATATAATTAGGGTTCTATCAATATCGCGCTAGATTATTTAAATTATTGGGTTTTTATTTGGCGAAATATATTTTAGAAGAAAAATATTCTGAAAGTGTTTAGATGTAATGAATCAGTCGATAATTGTCGAATACAAAATAATTAACTTAAATTTATTTATTCAGAGGTCATAATTTTCAAAAAAGTCCAAACTGTCTAATTTTATAATTTTTTAATTTCTTGTTAATTTGTGTAACACCATTGAAAACGGCGTCTGAGTTAGACCTTGAAATGGTTGGATCTTTCAAGTTTATGTTGTTATTCCCAAAAAACTCACAATGCCACAACTATTGTTCAGAAAACAACCAGATGTCTTAAGTTTGGTACAAAAAAAGTTGCGAAATACTTCAAGTTTAAAGGTATGAGTATTTCTGCTAAATGTTGTATAAGAGACAAGTAGCTATGGTAAACATATATATTTAAAGAGCTACTCTAAATTACATTGAATCGACTAGTTCTTCATTCTCTCAGGTTAAATAGAAACGTTTAGATCGTCGAGTGTACTCTTCACAAACAACTAATCTCGGAGAAATTCTCATTAAAAAAATTGACGTTCCTCCCCGATATCCCAGAAAACTGAAGTCAACTCTTCGTATCGAGTGCATCTTGTAACTGCAGCAGGAGCACAACAGCAAAGCTTCACTAGCTGCAAACAAAATGCACTCTAAGCACAGACAGAACACACTCACTGTTAGATTATTAGAGCATTCATTAGAGTTTGCTAATTACTCGTTGATCTAATGAATAAGCTCTAATGAACCACTTTCTGTTAATTAAAGGGAGCGCCTGAGACACTGCCAACTAGAGGAGGAGTGTAGAAAACTGCGAAAGACCCAATGGCGTAGTGAATATTATGTCATAGTGGAAAGGGCTAGCAAAAATTGAAAACAATATAGTTTATAAATTTCAGTATTCCGCAGCTTTTTCAAATGGCTACGCCTCGACCGAAAATTTCCAACAAAATATTTTCCATAAATTCCATTTAATATTGTGATTTAATACGTGATGTAATAGCACCCCTTAGGTAAATTGCTGTATTTAAGCTTATGGAAAACGTGTTATACTCAATTTAAGACCTCTGGATGAATAATTATAAATTAATTCACATTTGGTTCGACAATAATTGACAGATTCGATAAATCCAGATACCTTTGAGAATATTTTTTCTCAACTGTATTTCGCCAAATAAAAACCAATTAATTCACAAATCAGTTAGCGAAATACTGAGAGAACCTTAAGCATATTGCACTTAAAAATAAGCTAAGAATATGCAGACGATTTTGTTTTCATTTAACTATTTTCAACAATTCTCAGAATAGTTCTAACTCTTTGTGGTTTCAGGGTTGATGAACTGAAAACTCTCTTGTTACACTACTAATTGACGAAGATGGGAAGCTCAGACCAAAAACTTTCATAAGTTTGTTATGAATTGTATAAAATAGAGCTTAAAAAACCTGAAATATCTTATAACGCAACTAGGAGTATCAAATATCACTAAAGTGTAAACGAGTAATGACAACTTATGCGACATATGAGGGTATATGAAGAAGTTTAATTTGCAAGCTCATCAGTTTTGTGACTACATGGGACCTTGAGATGATTTTCATCATATCGTCATATGTCGTATTATGGTGAAAACGTTATGTGCTCCAAAAATTGTCTACCGATGTTGCAGTAAAAATGCTATCAGCCAAGTGACTGCCACCTGAATTGATGACAAAATGGGCCCGATTTATGGTGTTTTCCATCATTCTTGCCAGAACTGTTCTTGAATTCTCCACCAATAGTATCTTTGATGTCCTCAAGAGTCTGGGGCTTATTGACATAGACTCGTGCCTTCAAGAAAACCATAAAAAATCACTCGATCTTGCCGGCGCGACGCAAACTAAAAAAATTAGTCATAAATTGTTTCAAAAATAGCTGGAGAATTCAAATTTTAACCAAAATGAGTTTTTTTAAATACTCATAATCAATTTTGAAACAAAATTGAAAAGGACAAAATCTTCAAAAATTGCAATTTTTTGATAATTATACTTTACTCGGAAAATTTTAGGAAAATCATTAAAATCTTATGGTTCTGAGTAAGCTTGAAAATAATGTCTTAAAAATCAATGACAGCTATTAAAATAATTCTAAACGAAATAATTGAAGCATAACATTTAAACACTTTATGTCATTGACTCAAGGTCACGTGTCAACGTCATTGGAAAATCAAATTTTATTAGAATGAGATTTACTTACTAGTTTTGTCCTGTTAACAATAACGTGATTCAGAAGTGTGATTAACCTTGACCTCAATTTCACATGTCAAGAACATATGAATGTCAAATTCAAGAGACAACTAATACTTGCAATTTCATACTATGGATTTTATTAGAATAGTATTCAACTATCAGTTTTGTTCTGTTAACGGTATTTTCCATTTAGTTTCATTTCGAAGCTGGAGGTCATATAAATAACCTCATTTTGAAATTTTTAGTTTAATAATGTTCAATGAACAGTTGAAAAGTTAAATTATTAGCCAATAACTTTATTTCTTATCATAATAATAATAAGTATTTGTTGTTTGATGAATTCGAACTTCGAATGACCTTGACACGAGACCTTGAGTCAAGAACATAAAATTTTGAAATGATATGCTTCATATATTGTCTTCTAAACGTTGTTTGTGGCATATTGTTGATTATTTTTATATTTCTTTGGGGAATAACACCAAAGAAACATAAAAATAATGCTTCATATATTTTCTGTAAAGATATTTTAATACCTGTTCTTGATTGATAAGATTTATATTTTTCAAATTGACCCAGAACCAAAGGATTTAAGCGATTTCCCATAATTTTTGGAATAACTATAAAAATAAAATAACTATAAAAAATCGATCCATATTTTCAATATTTTGCAAATATTTTCAAAATCCATTAGGAGTATTTTGAAAAAAAAATCCATTTAATTGGTTGAGGTTTGAGTTCTATAGCCAATTTTGAAACAATTTATGTTTAAATTTTTTAGTGTCCGGCAGATTTTCACACTATTTTCTTGTAATATTTGAGGTCTATTTTTCGAATTTTCTTCAAAACGTTAGGGTAAGTAGTTTTGGAGATAAAGTAGGGCTCATATTGATCGATATTCGAATATTTTCATTAAAATCTTTTAAAACATGAAAAAAATTATAAAACGTCATAACGAATCCTTTATTTTTTTGTGTAATAAATGAGCTTGAAAAAATATATTTTTACATCTCATTTAATTTTATAAATTACCCCGCAAATTTTTATTAGGATTTTCAAACTGTTTAATGATGCTGAATTTCAACCTTTTTGTGCCCAGGACTTTTGGAGAACAGAGTCTGTCCCAGACGGACTGACACAAGACTGATTTTATACGGGTTTTCCTTGAATGTATTAAGTAAAATATGAGCCAGAAGTTGGTGAATTGCATCATAATATTGATTTAATTTTCAGGGCAGTAAGAGAACTTACTTGCGTTATACATGAACAACATATTATGAATCGAATTTTAAACTTCAATATACATATACGGCATTTTCTATATAATTTCATTAATTCTGAAATGGAATTGATGAAATGACTAACATTTTATATATTTCTGTTTTACCTCAGACATCGAAGAAATTCCTATGGAGTACACAGAACGGTTATAGTAAATTTGTGTTATTTTTTCTACTTACCACAAAAAGCAGAAATGCAAAAAACATCTTACCTGAAACAAAACGTAAATCGTTAACGTTCTTTTGCTGAGATCATGTATATATAAGGCAAATAAAGTCGTACTAAAAGTTCTAGAGAACAAAATACCAAAACATTTTTAAATTTGGCGTTTAGCTAAGATAGGCTGTGATTTACCTCTTAAAAATATTATTGCAGTATTGCAATTTTAACCAGGAACCAAAATTAAAAACAATGAAATTTACATCCTAAAGCTGGTCACACCATATCGCAGAAAATAAGGGATTGGAATAAAATGCTAAGCATTTTCAGACAGTTTGCTTCGTTACGAAATGGAATTAAACGGCAAGACTAAGTAGTTTATATCAACATTATATTATAATGGAGTTATGTTTGTTCATTTACCAAAATGAATTCAATTCAATGTAGTTGGTGGTTATCCAATTAATAGGTAAATGTAAAAGTCGGGCAAGTAAAAATAAATTCTAACCGTATTAATTATCATAACCATTTTTGTCGTATAACTACTACAATATTGAATTTGTTTTCGGTCGTTATAAACTAGTTCATTGTTCCCAAGGAGTCTGCCCTAATGAGTGGTCATTCAAATTCATTCAAATCAATTTCATGATAAAATAATTTCACCAAGTGCGAGTTGGACATACTAAGGGTTTCGTACCACCTTTCAGATTTATTACAATGTAGAATGTATGTAGTTTCTTGTATTTGCCTTAATATTTTTTCAACTACGCCTTTTAAATTTATAAAAAACATACAATTGTATTTCGCACAGCAAGCATATTCATATAATCCGTTACATGAAACGCTTAATATTAAGAAAAATATTTATTTAATTTTCTAATTTGGATCCCAATAATAAGATTAGGATTTATTTTACCAATAAACTTTCAAGGAAGCCCTACATAATATTTTTTCCGAATTTTACACTTAGTAGTTTGGGAGAAAAGGGGAGAATGGGTCAAAACATACATTCTAATTTTTGATCCCTTTCATTTAATATAATAGAGATGAGGTTTAAAAAAAACATGTTTCATATCGTACTTAAATTGATAAATTGTCCCCACCCCCTCTCATTATTATATATTTTTTTTCAACATCGTGGCTCAGAATTTTGAAGATAAACGAGAAACTGGGTAGAATTTTGTATTTTTTTTTGTTAAAATCTTTAAAAAAATTGTATTGCTCATAACAAAATTTTTCTTTTGCTATATTACATAATGCGCTTGATAATATTATTGGTTTTTAAATTTTTCATTAAATTTTATAATTTAGTGTCCAAAATTAATATTGTCCCAATTGAAAACAGTTACCACTGGCGTTTAGGGACTCTGCCGCACTCATCGACGACACCTTTACGTACTTTATCATCGGTGTGCCGTATGCGAAGAATGGAGGGGACCCTATCTCTCAACTAATAATTAATGTTCATTTTTAGTTAGTTTTAATATATCATCTCAGTAGAGAACTCTGGTAACCAGCAGGTAATAAAGTGTATTCTGACCAACTAAAAAGGCCTTAGAATAACTTAGCCCCCAGAACCGCTTAACATACGTAACAATATAAAGATTTTCCCGTAGTTTCCAATTTTTTTCAAAATTTTAAGCTCAATAGTTTCGGAGATAAAGGGGGGGAACTGAACGAGTTTTGTATATTTTGTTAATATGTATTAAACGAAGTATTTTAAAATATGAAAGAATATATTTCTACTCTTCATAAACAGGCATTTTATTTCATATGTTCCATGATAGGTTTGAAACGGTCGACTTTTGTATAATTTTGGTAATATATTTTAAAAATTCGTATTCCTCACATTGATATATTACACTACGCGTTTGAAACAATTTAATTTTTTATTTTTTGTGTAATTTTATAATTTGTCCCCCATCCCCCAACATTAACATTGGGGTTTGCTCCTTATTTTTCTTTTACAGCTCAAGTGTATTTTTTCAAAGATTTAGATAGTCAAATCCACACTTTCGGAGTCATGGCAATCGATTCCAGACATCGTTTCTGGCGACAAGGCAGTGCCCGTTAGTAACTAGGAAAGGAGAGGGTCCCCAGACCTCGAGTGGTACTTGTCAAAATTTTACCCAATTAGTTCATCTGACACACTTTCATCCGGGATTGAGAGGACCTGGCGGGTAACAGTGGGACCGTCGCTTGAGATATCGGGTCACCGCCCTGTATGTGGCGCGCCCTAATATTCGAGACAAGCACTCTTTGCCAAGCTCTTGCCTGATACTCCTAAAACTGGGCATAACCGTCCCGCAAATAGAAGCACCTACACCTTGAAAGCGGGTCATTCTGGGCCAGAAAAGTAAAAGAGGTAGACTCGTAGCAAGTCAAACTTGTCACCCATCTGCGTGGAGTATCTTAAAGGAACTGGGGTGCTCGTACGATACCAAAATGGGGAATATGGGTGGAGAGATGAGCCACCACTGGGTGAGGTTACCGGTGGCTCTCCATAGTAGGTTGGCTTCGCACTGCCAATGGCAAAAGCGAGATTGTACCCCTGAGTGGATGGTCTGTTCTCGTTAGTCAGTCGTTCCTTGTATCGTGGGACGGTAGACGATGGCCGTTTGAGGTGTCGGACTGGGGATCCCGCTCCTGGCGCGAATGACTAGTCTAGAATCCCAGGCAAATCCTGGCAGACCGGGACCATGGTCTGCACATTAGAGTTAACTTTCGAAAATAATGACGGAATGGCATTATTTTTGTATATCCTTGTTAATATCTTTTAAAAATATGAACAAAATATATTCGTATTGCTCATGATGAACCCTTTCGTTTGATATATTACATGCTGCGTTTGAAAATTCTAATTCTTTATTCAATTTTATAATTCACTTGCCGTTACCCGCGGTTTCATCCGCGTATGGAATGTAGAATATTTTGCAAAAAGAAATAGCTTATGAAACATATGGGCTATCCAATATAACAATTTCTTCTAACTCTGGCGAAAATTTTTTTGGAACCACCTTGTATACTTGTAACCATGCTTCATCTTATAGTGCAACCATCCTGTATATGCTATTGTTTATTTGTCTCCCAATACAACATTTTTTAATTACCTAATTATAGTTCTACTCCACCCTATACGTTATATAACAATTATTTCTGATAATTTTTGAGCCAGTTCGTAAATTATAATTTTAACCGGCCTTTTTTTAAATGTGTTAAACACAATATATAAATAAAATTTTGCTTCGCTCCATATTTTAGGTATTTAATATAGCAGAATGCAACTGTTCCTGGTCTACCTTATAGAACTTTTTTTTAATATTCTTTAATCCACCCTGTAAAACTATAATTCTACTAAGCCCCGATCTTAACCAGCATATATTTACTAGTTATGGGCCACCCAATATAACATATAACATTTGTTTGTACCACTCTGTATAACTAAATTCACCAATCCCAACCCATTTCACCCAAACCGCAGCTATTTATGGCCACCCTATATAACAATTTTATTCAATATTTTTAAGAACTGACTTCTATAGCTATAATTTCCATCTATATTTGAAATATCTTGTATATGCCAATTAGTCACCTATTATAACTTAGTGGTCTATCGGTTTTTGAACCATCCTGTATAACCATCCTGGAAAATATAATTTGTCTCCACTTGCAACTTTTTCTAACATGTTTTAATCACACTGTATAACTAAAATTTTACTTCGCCCCATGTTTCAGATATCGGATATATGCAACAGCTCATCTTAAAAAAAGTTAGCAATATTTTTTATCCACACTATTTAACTATAATTCAACTCCACCCTCTATTTCAACCACCTTGTATGTATGTGTATGTATCGGCCACCCAGTGTGACATTTTTTGTACCACCATGTGTAAACATAAATTCACCAATTCCCAATGTATTTCACCAAAAATGCAACTACTTATGGAGCACCCTATGAAACATTTTTAGATATAAAACTACTTTACTCCTCGCTATATTTCAAATACCATATCTGTGCAACTGATTACGAGCTAAGCTATTTCACATTTTTTCCTCATATTTTTATTAAGCACAGTATGAAATATAATTTCTCTCCATTAATCAATCCTTCATTTGCAACTGTTTCTAACCTTGTTTGAATCACACTGTGTAAAGATAATTTGACTTCGCCCTATATTTCAGGTACTCCATATATACAACAGCTCATGCTCTACCCTATATAACACAATTGTACCAACTTTTTTACCCACACTGTATAATTATTATTATACTCCATGATATATTTCAACAACCTTGTATATGCAACTACTTATGAGCCACCAAATATAACATTTTTTCACCACTCTGTATTCTTAGAATTCTAGGCCACCCTATACTTCATCAATCCGGTATATGAAACAGCTTGTGGATCCTAACATTCCTTTATAATATTTTTTAAACCTTCCTCTATAGCTGTAATCATACTTTGCTACATATTTCAACTATCCTATAATAAGCAGCTTGAAAACTTGTGAAATACTTGTGGATAAAAAACAATTTTTTAACCACCCTATAAACTATAATTATATCTTATATTTCAACCAGAATAATCTACTGGTTCGAACATTTTTTCCAACTCATTTCATCACTTTAATAATAGCTCAAGAAAATTCAAATATCCTACCTACATACATAACATATTTTTTTATCCACTCTGTGTAAATTTTATTCTATTTTATCCTTATTTTACCAACATTGTATATGCCACTACTTATGACCCTAACAATATAACAATTTGTTATCCAACCTGCATAAATATAATTCAACTCCACCCGTTTTTCAACTACCTGTTAAATATAACTGTTTAGGTCCACTCAATATATCTTTTTCGAACCACCCCGTATAACTTCCCCCTTATTTCAACCACATTGTATATTTGCAGCTATTTACAGGCCACCTGATATAACTCTTTTTTTCAAGAATACCTAAATACGTAATTCTACTCCCCTGTAAGTTTTACCTATCCTCTATATGGAACACTCTGTAAAATTACATTTGATATATCAGTTGCCAAACATGTTACATTGGCATATTCCGAATTATGAATAAAAGCTAAACTGATTCAAGTATCTAATATTTGGTGCATGCGCTGGAACCAATTTACTAATTGTGTATTACCGCACATGGTATTAGTTTTTTGGCTATATCTACCGTTTCTGTCAATGTAGGGAGATGAAATGTATACCAGATTGTAAGTCAAACTATAGGCTTTGCAACAAAAAAAGATTCAGCAAAAACAGTTCAGTAGTTATTACATGATGAGGTAACAAACAAACAAACAAACAAACAAACAAATAAACAGACAACTACAATTTTATAATAGTATAGATGACATGTGCTCATGATCATCAAACTATACACAGGTACCAAATTTCAACCTTTTCCGTTCAGTAGTTTCTGACAAAATTGGCTGTAATCTGAAAGACAGACAGGCAGATTAGGAGTGATTTTATAATATATTGTTGCAACGGAAAAAAGGTACCTAAAAACGCACCAAAAAAATAATAATTATTGTATTGTATCGTGTAAACCAACTTCTTTAGGTACCCTTTCTCTCAACAAGATCTGAATCGATAACGTAGTCTATCCAAGACTCCGCGGTCATTACGAAAATTATTCACCCGTTATTCGGGATAGAAATTTAATTTGAAGAGAGCCGCGGCTTCCAGCCGATTTCCAAACCAAATTAATACACTAGTAACGGCCGAAATGAAAAATATTAATTAAATAAACAATTACTCTGACTCCTTTCGAACGGGCAGGAAATAATTTCAATGTATGTTGCGCGAGAGAGGCCGGGGAAAAAATGTAATCTGTTATGGTGTACGGGAAATTTCATTAGCGAATATGAGTTAATTAAAAATATAAATTTTTCAATTAGAAAGAGTGTACTCTGTTAATGAATGTCTGCCGCACCGCGTTGTTGTTATGTTGTTCTCGTGCGTGGAGTTCTATATCTATATTATATTCACTGGTAGAGTTTTCCAGGAAAAGTTTGTTTTTGACGATTACTTTAATGGAGTGAAACGATTTTTTTCAGAATGAAACAAAAAGTTGTTACATTCAGATTTAGACAACAACAAAAAAACAAACAAAACTCAATTATAGCTGTTGTAACTTAATTATATGGTAAAATAAAATACAAGATTTACAAATGTACAAGCAAGTTGCGTAAACTTGAGTTATCGCTATTTCTAACTAACTTATTAAAATAGCTACGTTGCCGGTCAAATTAGCAGTTTTATAGCAATTACGGTGGTGAAAAGAAGCAAAACAATTGTGAGTTCGATTTGCATTCGCAGTCGATTGAGAATAAAATTATTGCTGTATGCGTTACTAAAAATGTACAGTGAAAAATAATGTATATTTAAAAACCAACCTATTTCAGATAACTCAATATGAAAATAGTTTAAAAACCATGGGCGTATCCAAGGGGCAATCGCTCCCACCAAGAGCCTCAAAGTAAGTAAATTTAATATTAAAACGCGGTAATCCAAGTCCAACTCCAAGAGCCTTGAAAAAGGTTACTTCTATGGGTTTGAACATCAGAATGACTATTTTTAATGTAATAACTTAAGACATCTGGGTTTAAAATGTTGTTGGGGTTACGGTTTTCCAGAAAATCAGAAAAATCAGTAATTAAGGGACTACACTTCAATGAATATCAATGAATTTACACTCTTTTCTCTAAAACGGCTCTAGCAGTTGAAATATAGGGGGAAGTAAAATTACAGTTATACATGTATGTTCCAAAAAATCTTAGAAGTAAATATGGTATTGAGTCGTACACAAGCAGTTGCATGTATAGGATGGTTGAAACATAAGGGGGATCAGAATTAAAGTTATACAGTGTTCAAAAAAAGGTTGTAGTGGGTGGCACATAAGTAGTTGCATATACGAATAAGAAAGAAGTAAAACTACAGTAATACAGTGTGGAACAAAAAACGTAAAAAAATTGTAAAATAAGCATAGTTAGGATATTTGATGTAACCAGCGGAGGGTTCGAAACATGTTAGAAGCAGTTGCATATACAGGACAATTGAAATATAAGGTGAAGTGGAATTATAGTTATGCAGTGTGGTTAAAAAAATGTTTTATAGTCTGAGACATAAGTAGAGTCTTATACTTGACTTAAGTTGCAAAATAAAAGTATAGGTATACAGTGTGATTTAAACAATAGAAAAATGGAAACAAACATTAGGGTGGAGAGCAACATCGTGTGGAGTTGAATTATAGTTGTACAGGATGGTTCAGAAAATGTGTGTGTGTGTGTGTGTGTGTGTGTGTGTGTCTGAGAGAGAGAGAGAGATTATTTATAGCCCATTCGACTACATAAAGCAAAAATCCGCCAGTTCTGAAGTTATACGAGAAAAACAAAAAATGTCATTTTTTTGTTTTTTTGCCTCTATAAGTTTTATTTTAAAGAATATCAAAAACTTTTTAAGGGAAAAATATATTTTACAAAAAAAATTGGCCAAGGCGATAATATTAAATTAATACAATTATCGTAATTCCAATTCTGCAATAAAATTGAAATTAAATGAAAAACAAGGGTAGATTCCCAATTCATCTTTATATATGTCTACTTAAGTTGGAATTATATTTGAAACAACGTTTTTATTATTAATAATAAACCACTATTGTTCATAACAAGATATGTACTATCTGATCATTTATACGAGAGTGTATACAAGGATTAATTTTTTTCATTTTTGGTAGAAATTAAAATATATATTAGTTAGAACTGAAAATAGTCTACAACCTATAATTAGGCAATTATATCCATATACCAAGACAAACTATTTTTTAATTTTTGTAAAAAAACATTATCTCTTGCTTCTTAGTAAAATTACTCTTGTGTTTAACTGAAATCTAAATTTTTAATTTTACTTTTCCCTAAATAACGCATATAACTATTCACCCTCAGATTTAATTCTTTGTTGGCTGTCAATATTCTATATGTTATGTTTAACTATAATAAAGTACCGTTTTAATTGTTCAATTTTAATTAGGAAATATTAAGTACTTATAAATTATGACAATATCATCTCGAGATTCTACAATCTATTGAACACAAGAAAATATATTGTTTCTGGTCGAAAACTCTCATCATTCGCCGGTCAACTGATCGAAATCAAAATAATTATTTATGTATTTCATACATACAACTGAATGTAATATTTTAACGCAAAATTAATATCGATATTTAACCTAGCTAACAAAGATATAAAGACCGTCTCTCTGTGATTTCTAGGACAGAATTGGATTAACTAAAACTTATCAAGGTACTTATCAGCGTTGAATTATAATTAAAAATAATGGAGAGAGTTCCAAGATTATTTTATTTCTTAATTATTAATAGTTAATGAATTATTAGCGTATAATTAAATACCTTCTTTTATTTTATTTGTTTATAAATTTTGCAATATAATTTTATAGCCCAAAAAACGGTATAAATACATTTTTCTAGACGCGGTTTTGCCTCCAGTGAGCTACTGCATATATTTTTAGGGGCTTTATCTCTATTTTCACCATTTTCAACGTGTGTCCGATAAAAAACTTTACACTAAGGAAACCAATTTAATAAGCAAAACTTGAATTGTGGTATTCTCAAGTAACAAGGGTTGTAGGTTTGAGTGCCTATATAAAAAATCATCAATAACCTAGAAATTTTCGGGGCCGAATGTCGTCAGTCGATTATAGTAACACCCTGTATAAACCTTCCTGGAATGCAAGATAATATTCGATTTTCCTAGGCACAAAATTTCGTTAGAATTTGCTCCTAATTAGATTTACGCCTCACCGAATGTGAACAACTCTTAATTATAAGTATTGAATAATTTCTGTGCCGAATGTAAATTTATCTAATAAGGCGAATGTAAACATGGCACCGCACAATTACTAGGAGTTATGTTTATAATTAGACAGCAACAATATTGCCCCAAAAGGGAATTCGCTAATTCTAAGTAAACAGAGGCGTTAGGCGAGGCGAGGCAATGAGCATCGGAACAGGGATGGTTTTCTTTTAATTTCTCGAATGAATGGCAAAGTTAACTAATTTCAGGAGATAAATGGGGATATATAAGTTTATTTGTTAGTTAGAGAAGGGTTTTCGGTAATTGAACGAAAGCACTACGGCAAATATTTCGCATAAGTGTAGAATATTTGCTTTATCCCTAATGGTGAAAAAAACCCAATACAAAAAATCAATAAATATTTAAACTGATACATGAAATTTTACTGACTCTTCCACTGCTATACGCGGTGTGTTACAATAATAGGCCGTTAGGGCAACTGCGCTACATGTTTACGTGAAATTTAGTATATGGGGTTTTTATCTTTTTTATCTAATGAAATCGGTGTCAACCTCGAGCGCCCTCTGGATATGCAAGAAGTAGATAACAACTATCGTGTTTTAAATACAGTCCCTTATAGAGTACGGCTTGTATTTCATCGCCTAACTACCTATTAAATTAGCATGTGCCACTTTACGCTGTGCTCAATGACTACTAATATAAACGGACTTGCCTCTATACATTAAAAACGGGTTGAAAGATGATTGCCGGAAAATAGTAAACAATGCCAAACTTCTTTCCATTGTAACCACTAAGACGTAAATCTAGGTATATGAACGCATTGACTGAACGCCTGAAAGGCCGTTTATGTCCAGCAGGCAACAGCGCAAGTTTGCTTATTTACATTTTGATTTGAGGTTAACTTCGTAATTGATATTTTTTAAAGTGCTTTGGGGTTGAAACTTTTTTAAAATCAGTGATTTTTTGTATAATTGTAAAAAAACTATAATAAAAAGTTATTTTAGTGTTTTACATGCAGAAAAACGGCATATTCGTTTGCCGAATTATCTTCTCACCGGCAAGTGTCAGATCATAAACGTGTTATTGATTAACAAAAGGTCATTTAAGCAGTAGGTGTAAGTAAAACTATATTTTACGTGAAGAAGTAGTCATTAACTGTGCCAAATGAGCACTCTCCATTTTTTATGTGTGCTAAACATTTTTTTGTTAGCTAAAATTCGACTAGAAGTTAAAGAGTTATGAGAGATTGGTTTAGTCTGTTAAATTTTACGTACATCTTAAACGTTAGTTGCTATTTAAATTAATGTATTAACTACCCAAAATATTATCTTTTAGTCTCCTAGAAATAAGCTTATATTTATACATATTTCTGGTGGGATATTGGCACTAAATATCTCTTATTCTGTTTTTAGGTCGTCTAATGATTCCAGTGACGTACGCTTTCAACTTCAAATATCCTCACAATCAAGATTAATCAAATGTATTAAACGAGCGGCCATTCGATTAGACAATTTCTACCAATAAATTATATAATTGTCATTTTTGTAATCTCGGACTGGTTTAAAATAATGCACCGGAGCCCCATCTTGTTGAAATACGACTTGCATGGGATGTATTTGATTCTGAAGCTTGTTAAGATTCAGAGGTCCTGTTAAATTATTTCTTAGAAATGTTGCCCTATAGTATGCATTCTTAAGGACTCTAAGTGTGAACCTAAAAAAAAATTGTGATTAATGCCGTTATAAATGGACATTTATCGCCGAAACAGACTGTAAGTATAAACTGACTGTAATTATAAGAAATCATGCATTACACCGGCAGTCATGACATCGCAAAATTGTATCCTTTGGTCGGGGTCATCTCTAATAACATACGTAATATTTTTAGATTTCTGGGATAAATATTATATTGTTTTCAACTATTTTCCATTTCGCTGGTGTTTTACTTTATAAACCAAGGCAATTGTGGCAGTTGATTGTTAAGAATTATTAGCAATATACACGCAAACGCTACCCCGTTCCTCTAAAATTGATGGTTTTCTTTGAAAATTTTCCACTCTCCGCATAAGGGTGCGTTTATGCACAGGTTTAATCTTCTATGGGTAAACAGAACATTTATTCACTGTGTATCTAACTATAGTAATTTTTATTGATATATATATATATATATATATATATATATATATATATATATATATATATATTAGATGGTTTCCGGGAATTCATCCGTGTAGTTGATATCACTGCCCCGGGATCGATGGTAAAATCATCATCATCATTTTACCATCGATCCCGGCAGGGATCAGTTATCAACTACGCGGATGAATTCCCGGAAACCATCTAATACATTTAGTGCCCGCGAAAACTTAAAATTCGACGTCCTACAGTATTTTGTTTTAGAACTTTTTTTGATTTTTTTTACTCTCTCGGCTTTATTTGTTGCTAAATGATTTAATCCTGACATGAGAAGCAAGCGGTATCTACTATATTTTCCGTATATCATTAAGGTCACTGCTAAGAAAAGCATCAAATGAAAACGATCGTCAACCACTGTCCAAAATCTCACAATTGTTATTCCCTCCTAAGGATAAAAACCCTCTTGTAATCAAGGCTGTTTGTGGTGGGGCAGTAGACATACGTGAAAACTGTTCGGACTATAAATACAATCTGAGCCAAATATTAACATGAAACTGGTCATCAAATTTTCGATTTCATTAGGCACATTAAGCTTTGTAATCATTTATAATCTGTGCATTATTATACCAAATTTAAAAGCGTCATTTTTGTGTATAGTGCTGTGAGAAAGGATAATACTAATATGCACTACAATTAGTATATTTCTTCCTTGCAACAGTCTCTGAGAAGAGTGGCAGAAAGGTCGAAAAAACTTATCAATAACTTTGTTCGAATATATAAATAAACTTATTCTGAAAAATCGGAATCAGTTATGTCTCTGACCGCGAAACCCTACGTTCTCATTACATGTGGTTTATTCCAAATAGGCGAACCTGATTGTTTTAAGTTACTCTAATATAACCGGATTACTATTTGAAATTTCTTACGAACCAAAGGAGTAAATTCCCAACCATATTGGGTGCTTCTATACCTCTAACAGTTTTTGCCCAAAATCTAAGTTTATCCCCAAGTTCAGAAAACAAGAAGTTGTAGTATGTTATGCTATGCCTGCATCGTCAAAAATTAAATTTTGCCTGACATCGTAAACCAATACAAAATAATTTTTTATGGGAAATGACACCACACGTCAACGAAATTTCTGTGTATTTCCAAACATTTTGAAGTCTAGGTCAGACTCCGTTGTCAATGGCAAAGAAACTATAAAAAAAGGAACAATTCAAAAATGTAAAATTAAAATGTTTGACAATATCTATTATTTGACTTTGACGTAATTCACAAAATTTAATTTGACTAATGGTAGCCCAGTAGTCGAAATTCGACCCTATTTCATGAAATTGTAAATGCATATTTTTATAAGAAACACGAGTTGTGGAGAAATCGGAGAAGTGGATATTTTGACCAAAATAGTTCACTCATATTGACAAATCTATTGAAATAAAAAAAATGTAATCAAATATCGGTATTCAAAATATTTGTGACAAATGAATGACCCCCCAAATGTTTGGCTGGAACCGCTGCTGACAAAATATTCGATATAATAATTGCAAAATTTTTCTTTGCAACCTAAAAGTTTTCGTCATTTGCAGTTTCAATCAAGTTCAGGAATACTAAAGAAAAGAGAGGACCAACAACCCTGGGAGAACTTAAATATATAAGACATTCTCTATTGTCCGCTCTCTGATATTTTTTTACACAACACCTTCGGGAAAGTTGTAATAATAGTATATTAATCAAATAATTAAATTCACATTATAAACAGAATATTTAATATGAAATATACTGATCTACTACATTGACTATTTTACCACTAAACAATATCAACGCTTGCATGTCACTTTCAGAAGTACATGCTCTAAGTATATAAAAGCATCTAACGATCGGTTCCTCTATATATACTAACTCAATATTTTGAGTTTTGACGGTCTGCCAGGGGCGGCACTATCAGTTGTTTGGCGTTGACATTATACCTATACGTAAATAGTGAATTTTAATTATATATGTTATTTAATGAATGAACCAATATTATAAATAATATTCTGCACTGAAGATCGTCAGTAGCTACTAAACAAAACAAAAATGAAGAAAATCGGTTGAGAGACAGAGGAGAAAATGGTACCTAATCGTTTTGTCTTTGCCTATTTATATATTGATAATATAATGAGTAGCACAGAGACTTCTAGAAATCATAAAATAATAAGGTCCTTTCAAATTTGAAGAATTTCAAAGGGTTGATCTTCAGGCTTTCATATGGCGCTCCTAGGAGCGACTTTGTTATAAGAAATTGCATTCGTCAAAAATGCGATTAAAGAATATTGTTGATTCAGTGATCTCATTAAAATCATAAGGTAAAATCTAGGAAACACCTACTACCCCCATGGAGTTCAATCGTTCCTGGTTGCCGATGAACAACCCAAAATCGGTATAGTTTTTCTTAGGTTTTCCTAGGTGTAACAGTGTAATTGAGTTCTGGAACACTGCTCTAACGATTTTGATAAAATTTTCCAATTTGGAACTTTCGATGGATAGAAATCGATTGGTGAGGGTCTCATCTTTGGGAAAAATCGTTTTATTGAGAAATTTAAATATAAAGAACGTTAATTCAAAGGTTCAATTGTTACTGCAAGGATAGATACGATTTTCTGTAAGCAAAAGGTAGTGCACAGAGCCGCACTATACATCCTAATATCCTGTCCTCTTGATTATTTAACGCATGCCATTAAGCGAGAGATATAGGATGTTATCTGTTTAATTAAATTTATTAAGCAATCCGAAAATTGTGCCCTACGCAATACGGTACCTTTTGTAATACATTACATTGTCTAGTATCGAGATAGCTTCGGAATAATTCAGTCTGACGTTTCCAATAAATGACACGAACCTCACGGAACATAACCTCGCCTCGCAAGAATGAAACATTTGTTAGAAAAGAGAAGTTTTTTTCTGAAATTCAAAACAATAACACATAAAAATGGTTAGTCTGGGCAGTA
Organism: Octodonta nipae; assembly: GCA_034190945.1. NCBI lineage: Eukaryota > Metazoa > Arthropoda > Insecta > Coleoptera > Chrysomelidae > Octodonta > Octodonta nipae. Next base: position 23,172,475 of record CM067223.1, read on the forward strand.
GAAAATACTTTAATGGAGTTTCAGAAGTAACTAAGAAGTAAATAAACAGAAAATGTCAACTTATTTGCACAAATTGTTTTAGGTCATAGATATATTCAAGTAATGAAAACAATAGGGAGAAGCTTGCATTTATGGGAAGTAATTTTTTAAATATAGTCAGATCAATATAGGAAAGAAAATCCAACGTTGAAACATATTTACAATTATGCTGATATAACTTATATAGAATACATACAATTTCAGATGTATAATATAAAACAACACAAAATTTATCATAGTCAACTACAGATGCAAAATGTCAAACATTTTTTAATGGTATCTTTCTAACTTAACTACAAGGAAATATGTTTTACAAAGTATACATAATATCAAAATTGAAATATAATTTTGAAGTAAGAAGAAAAAAGAAATAAGGAAATAAGTTAGTCAAATAATGTCCAACATAAATGTATTTTTTAATAAACTAAATATTTAACAGTTAGCATGTAGCTTAAGTTAAGATGGTATCTAAAGTCGAATGTGATAGTGAAGCAAGTTCGATACCAAAATTTTAAGTACGGTGTGGATATGTGAAATGAGTCTTAAATAATATATATTTAGATTTCATTAGTTACATATTTGTCCTGTTAAACAGTGATGCCATAGTCAGTTGTTATCATACTATTTTTAATATCGTTACATGTAATTTAAAAAACTAGCCAATATTCAGATATGTGTTATGCATACATACAGTTGGTTTTTTAAGTTTACAAAGTTTGATCTGGTTCATTATAATAGAGAAGTGAATAATTAACTAGTTTTCAAAGCTTGATATCTTTAAAACAAATATTTAAACATTTAAAGGGTGAAAATTCCCTTGTGCAAAGCGAAAACAGTGCTAAATCCAACATATTGAGCAACAATTAATGAGAAAATAATTTAACTGAAATACCATTTTTGTGTTTAGGAAATTCTGATTTCTTAAAAGGCATTTCTTATGAAATAAATATTACAATAATTAGATTTTATACTTTGACTAACTTCATTTTTTGTTTATAAATGAGATGTAATCAGATTTTTAAAAAGCGTTTTTGGCAGGTTTAACCATTATAGGACGATATGATGACAAATGCTTGTATTTGAAAGGAAAGTATGTAACAAAAGATTATTCATGAGTGAGATATTATTACACAAACTTACAGATTTATATTTTTTTAGGACCGAGCATTTTTGAAGATTTATTTAATATTCTTTGCAAAATTTGAAAACGACTATTTGAAATAACCTGCAAGAGTATTTTAAAAAGTAAAAGTAGAACACTTTAGGGGGCACCACTCACTGCTTTACAGACCCAATACAGATTTTTGGTTTGATTGTAGTCTTTTTGTATGAAATCCTGTTTGACACTTATCTATATATAAATAGGCAAAGACAAAACGATTAGGTACCATTTTCTCCTCTGTCTCTCAACCGATTTTCTTCATTTTTCTTTTGTTAAGTAGCTACTGACGATCTTCAGTGAAGAATGCTAATATTAATTTATAAGATTGGATCATTCATTAAATAAAATATAATAAAAATTCATTATTTACGTTCATACTGTCAACGCCAAACAACTGACAGTGCCGCCACCGCCAGACGGTCAAAACATTGATTAATTATATATGGAGAGGGCAATCGTTATATTCTTAGAGCATGTACGTCGGGAAGTGGCAAGCAAGCGTTGATAATAACCACTATTTTACCACTAAACAATAATGTTTAGTTGTAAAATAGTCAATGTAGTAGATCAGTATTGATTTTTCGGATGCGTTGCAGTAAGTTTCATATTAAATATTCTGTTTTTAATGTGAATTTAATTATTTGATTAATATATTATTATCACAATCTTCCCGAAGGTGTTGTATAAAAAAGTGTCAGACAGCGGACAATAGAGAATGTATTAAATATTTAAGTTCTCCTAGGGTTGTTGGTCCCCTCTTTTCTTTAATATTCCTGACCTTGATTGAAACCGCAAATGACGAAAACTTTTAGGTTGCAAAGAACAATCTTCCAATTATTATATCGAATATTTTGCCAGGAGCGGTTCCAGCCAAAGTCTGGAGTGTTATTCATTTGTCAAGAATATTTCGAATACCGATATTTGATTACATTTTTATTTTCTTTTTATTTCAATAGATTTGTCAACATAAGTGAACAATTTTGATTACTATATCTACTCCTCCGATTTCTCCACAACTGTGTTTCTTATAAAAATATATTTTTACAATTTCATGATATAGGGTCGAATTTCGACTACTGGGCGACCACTAGTTAAGAAAATTATAATAATAAAACCGTAGAAAATAAATTATTAGTTAGGTAAGTGAGGAATTTTAAATAGTAATCTTCTCAGAAAAAATATGTGTATATACAAAACATGGTGAAATATCGAAATCACGAGCGAGGCTCGGTCGTCCAGGTACTTATTATATCATCTCAAGAAGTTTCTGTGCTACCCTGTATATTATCAATTTAAATTCTCTTAGTTACGTCAAAGTCAAATAATAGATAATGTCAAACATTTTAATTTCACATTTTAGAATTGTTCCTTTTTCATAGTTTCTTTGCCACTGACAACGGAGTCTGACCTACACTCCGAAACGTTTGGAAATATATAGAAATTTCGATGACTTGTGAAGTTATTTCCCAGATAGTGGTTAAACATTGAAGAAATATGCCTCAAATATCCTTCAGAAAACAACAATACAAAATAAATCAAGAAATTAAAATTATTTAAATTTTATGTTTAGTAGCGGTGAATACATTACAGTAAACTAATACGTTCGTTTACTGTATTGTCGAGAAGTTGCAATCTCCTTAAACCATGGAATATTAAACCAAAGGTTTATAAGCAAACACCAAAATTTATATACTTTTATTTTTGGAGTGCCATGATGTACCAGTACCTAATCTGAAATCAAAAGCATTTCTAAAAACAGAAAATGCTAAACCTACTCCAGATTCAAGCAAAACAATGACATTTCGACCTATCTTTTTTCAGCAACAAAATTGCAACATTTGTCCTTATAATACAATCAGTCACGATGGTAATAATTTTTGTCTCCGTTTTTCGACCGACATTAGACACTTACTTATTCTGATCTCCGTAAATCCCGTCACAACTATTATTCAGCTGACCTAAGCCAAAAAAATAACCGCAGTAATTGTCCTTCTCCGTCTCCGAATCGCCACATAGAAAAAGCGTAAAAAACCTAATGTTTGGATATCCAGTTCCGGATAAGAAAACGACCACCGATTATGTACTAAACCAATGAAAATCCAGGACGTAAGCTCGGCCTGAAAAAGCAAATTTTCTTTGCTTCTTCCTCCAAGAATGGTCATTACTAAACGCTTTGTTCAGCAAGAAACCAGACTTAGCTCCAATGGCTGCCGAAATCTCTTGTTATATTATCTCGACAATCGACTGTTGGATCCCTGAAGATGTCAACCGAGATAACAAATGGTAGAAACTTCCGCTGGATTAGGGGGCGTGTCAATCGAATGATTGAATCTAAAACCGAAGCGGACTATTGCAGTTCCATTGAGAACGGTAATCCTCCAGCAATGACGATTTCCCTTGTTTTTAGAATCATAAAATTTTATGGAAAAGCTATAATGATAGTTTCATGTCTTTCGAAAGGCAGTATCGAGCTTTTTGTTACTCATTTTAAACTTAATAGCCTGTTGGGGTTTAAAGACAAAATGCAATCTTAAATCAAGTGATTACTTTGAAAATTTATTTTTAGTAAATTTCGGAGGGAATTGCATGTGCAAATGTAAACAAGGTTTGTGTAAAATCGCGATTTATTTGCTATAATAACGGCATTAGTGGGCTAAAATCTTTTTTGATGCCTAAAAACTTTAGGTAAATTACACTTTTCATGTGAAAACAGGAGATTTTTTTTTAATTAACTTATTTCAAAAGGTTTTACTACGCAAAACAATAAAATATGATCAAAATTGTATATTATTTTTAAGTAAATTGGGGTAACAGTGTTCTTTTTTAATAACGCAGTTATTTTGCCTACAAAATATTGCTGTCCCCGAGTCTCATGTTATAAAGGGCAATCTCTCGTACTTTTTTATCAATAGTGCTGTACATGAATATCTTTGTCAAAGATATACGTTTGGAACTTCATTAGGATTCTAATTGATACCTTTAATCTAAGGTGTTTAATAAAATAAAAAATATTTTACATTGTGTCCTCAACAAAGAAACAAAAAAAAATCTTGACTATCCTGCGTTACCATCTGAAATAAAGATGTTTGCATTGTTATTCTGATACACTTAATGTTTAGGTATAGATTTGGAGAGTGACACAATATTTCTTTTATGTTTTTTCTTTCAGTGCACATTTACAAAATAATACAATATTTACCACTGCGTTACTACTACACTGCGTTACCATAAAAAAGCAATATAGTTGTATTGGTAACGCAGTTAGATGTATTTTAAAAATTTACTGTACTACGGTTAAACTACTTCTTGTTTTATAGAAAGAAGCCTCAACAATATATGGCTTTGATACCAGCGGAAAAGCAACGTCGTTACCGGCTTAAGTTAAGGCTCGACCCCGTAAAAAATAAGAAACGACGATATCGTCAATAAGCTGCACAACAAATGATGGTGATCATACCAGCTTCCACACCATAATTAGGAACCTAAACTTCACCTATGTCTAGGAACCGAAAAAAGAATTTAATAATTACAAAAAAATATAAAAAAACTAAAAAGTTAAACAAAGTGCAGTCTCATCAGTTTGGAAAGTTACGGAAGCAAGTGCGTTACACAGAGGCGGTCCGAGAGGGCTCATAGAGATCATGAACTTTCCTCACCCAAATCGCCCAAATCGCACAAGACAATTTGATAAAGCTCTTGAGAGAATTAGAAAAATTAATTCAAAAAGAGGTTATCAAAATAATTTTGAGAAATGCGTAACTCACCCAAGATTTTTGGCCGGGACTGCTCCTGCCAGCTCGCACGACAACAAACAAACTTTATGCAACAAACAGTTTCTAAGGTAAAAGAGAAACAAATGATTCCAAAGGAAAATATCAAACGGTTTTCATGATTTATATTAGAATTAACGTTTTTTGTCAATTATTTTAGTAGTTATTTTCTTAGTTTGACTTTGAAAACGCAGTGAATGGATTATGTTTTGTCATTTAATTTTATATAAATTTCAATTAAAGTCGCAATTGTCTAATTTTTTGACCATTTCGTGTATAAATTGCCAAAAATATGGTGTGGTCATTAAATACATCGCTGCAAATGTTAGTACGTTATAGACTAAACTATTACCATGCTATATCAACAAACGATCTGTAATGTTTTCGATGGCACATTACATATAATATTAAAAAAAAACGTATGAATTAGGTGTTGCGGTTTTAGTTCAATGCTGGTTCAATGCAAGTATGTAATTGACGAAGAACCTTTAGCGGAACAATCAATAAAACACGTGCGGTCGCGTAAATGAAATGAAATCACCAAATAATAATAAGTTAATCACTGACCTTTTACGTCGAAGCTCTGCAGGTGGTGTTTTCTTGGTTCTTCTTTCATCAGAGGCTAGCCCCGCAGCGACAGGAACTGTTTTAGAGCTTCGTCTGGATAACATGTTATACAAAAAATAACGACGTAATGTTCATTGATAGAGCAAACAAAAAATGCGAGTTTAACAAACAAATGATGCGCTTTTGTTAACACAAAAGAAACAAATGAAAGCGGTTTAGCGGTTGTTACGACCGGAACTATAACTCTCGAAATCGTAACACAATAACAACAAAAAGCGGCCGTCTTACGACGGAATCAAAAGCGTCCGAATAGCTCGGAAGACAATACACGAATCACGAATACTGTCTTTATTTTACACGCAAAAAACACTTAAAATTAGCATTAGCGCGACGGAAGATTTTGGAAAAGGTGCAGAAGTTTAAAAATCAATGAATTAATTCAATCAAATTTAAACAATAAACTAAACAAATTGCGGAAACGCAACATGATCATTAACAAATATATTTTTAAATTTCCATAATTTTCAAAAAATCGCAATTCAAGTTATGCATTAAAAAGTATTTTGAGTCTAATGCTATAATCTAACTAACTTGTGGAACAATGTTTTAAATTTGCAATTAAATAAAATTAAATTAAATAATTTCCGTGATTGTCTTAGCATTATGTTATGATCGCCAACAATGTACCACAAATATTTACTAATCCAATTCTTATTAATTGTTTATTTACCAGCAATTTTAGTAAAACTGGAAGGGTATTAATAATAAAGTCTTACTCTATCTGATTTTTTATTTTCACAAGGTTTATGTGCCAAATTTTAAATAGTAAAATAACTTAGCTAGTTTATAATTAACAAAAATACAACATAAGACGTACTAATTAATGTACCTACTAAGTACATAAATACAATATAAGGGTGAGAAGAGGGAGAAGAGAGAGAAAAGATAGAAAAAAGAGAAAAGTGTGAATAAGAGAACAGAGCGAAAATATAGAAAATACAGAGACAAGAAAGAAATGGGAGAAAATAAAGAAAAAAAAGAAAAGAATGAAATAGAGACAAGAGTGAAAAGAAAAAGAAATAAAAGAGAGACAATACTATATTTTACTGAGTGCTTTGAAAATAGTTTAACACATCAAAAATGGGTTAAACAGTATTCGATATATATAAGCCATAAGCAAACATGAACATAGAACCTGATCTATTAAAATTCTAAATACGTATATAATCTAAATTTTACTTATTTATTCCAAATTTTCGTAGAATTTTTATCACCATAGCACTGATTTCTATGCATCTGGATGCAATTAGACCTAGAAAAATGTGAATTATTAATACAGTTCAAGGCAAAATACAGCAGGGACCCTGTCAGTAGAGAACTCTTCTAGTACTTTAAGCATATCATGCAGTACTTTAACTCTAAATCATCTATGTCTAACAAACAGTTTATTTTTAATGCCTACACGTTATTGTGTTTGAGACTGAGCTCAAAGATAGTCGAGTTCAGTTTGTTAGAGAAAGGGTTAATGGCAATGTAGGCTAAAAGAATCTCTCTGGAAAATTTCCCTTCTCATTTTAGTGCAGTGTATCTTACAGTCGGCTTCATCCATAAAGTTTTGGTTTGCCAGGTGGACTTTCTAAAACGTTAACAAAGTATAAAGTTTTCAGGACCTGAATGAGCCAATCAAGTAGAACTCAATCAAAGGTCTTTTTGTAGTCCACATATAACATGCAAAGATTTCTTCGTTGTTTGGCATGGGCTTGAATGCTGATGTTAATAAATTATTATTATTATTATTACCACATAAAACCCAAATCTGCTGAGCGAAGCTCGATCATCCCAAAATCTAAATTATAGGATCATGTTGACTATAAATTTATTTAGTTTATTTGCTTAAGTTCATTTAATTGTAAACTAAACAAAGGTTAAATTTAATTATTACTTTGAATAAAATCAGGGTAATCAACTTGTTCTCATTTGGTAACAATCATAAGAACCTCGCAAGATTCATGAGAATACTAGGGCTCAAACTCGTCGCAACCGCACTACACTAATGGAGAAAAACGTGGGCAAATCGTTTAGTAAACTCTAATTATCAGGCCCGTGTGTGTGTGTGTGTAGGCATTAGTGCGAGTATGTGGGCGACCGACGCCGAACACCGCTTACCGAGCAAGGCGTATACTTAAAGTGCCCCTTAGCGAGCACACAAATGAAGACACGTATCTGGCAGAGTATGCAAATCCCAATCTACCGATAATAATGACTGCGACGCGTGGACTACTTCTTATTGAACTAATTTGACGGTGGTTAGAGAACTACAGCCACCGTCGTTCACCGCCATTCCATAGCGTGGCTTCCAGCTTTTCTAGTTATATTTTCTGGGGCTCTAGGCTCACAGGCATTCCGGGGACCGGTTGGTGTCTCTTGTCAACTCCTCATGAGGATGGTGGGATGTGTGGAACAGGAGAGGGAACTCATGATGGGGTTTAGTGAAACTTACGGGTTTAGCAATTTAACAGTAATTATAACAAAAATGATGTTGAGAACAATACTAGAGTATATTTTATTTTATCATTTTTTGCAAAATAAAATAAAAACAGTTTTCAAAAATTATGTGATTATATCCGATTCTTTAAAAAGACCTTCAGATGGGGTTTTAAGAAAAATAAAATGAAAATCTTTTAAAAATTAAATGTTTCGTAGCAATAGTATAAAACACTTTACATATTTTCTTTTTATGGTTTGATAAATATCTAACACCACCATTGAGAAATTCATGTTGTATATTCCAAAAATGCTTTGAAGTCTTAATCTGACTTCGTTTTTAATAGTATTAAAATATGAATTAACAAAATATAAATTTGGAAACTTTATCATATCAACAATATTACCTAGTTTAACAAAATTGTTGACAAATATATTTTGTAATCTTGTTAATTATTCTGAAGTAATTACAGAGAGATGAACACTCTAGTCTCAGCCATCTCGTTAATGTCATAAGGTATCTAAAATAATTGAGACCATTACTACAAATTTTTTGCCCGCAATTACCACCTGCCATGATGCCTTCTAGCATTCACATGTCTTCAGCCACGATCTTCCAGTTGGCACTTCCATCAAAAAGCAACCTACGATCGCAATCCTCATCAGTACGAAATCCAACGGGCCCTCTGTCTGTACAGCCTTTTAACATATAAAATCCACGGGTCACGCTAGCTTACATACTTAAACAACGCTGTCAATTGAATTCAATCAACTTAATTTCGAACTGCAGCGCAAGAAGTTTTTCTAGTTAATTCTTCTGTATGCCACTTGATGGTATTTATATTTGAATGCCCCACGCCACCTTGTTAATACCAATGACCGCCATATTGTAACGTAATGCCTCATAGCCGTCATGTTGTTGGTTTTCTCAACCAACTTCTACTGTGACGTCACAGTTACTTGTGGTCAACCACGAGAGGGATGATGGCCGCTCATGGCGCCTCTGGTGAGGAAGTGATTATAATTATCATTATTTTATATTTGAATTGTTTGATGTCATGCCTCACGGTTTGTTAGTACAAATGATCACCATGTTGTGACGTCATACCTCTGCGCCGCCATATTGTTGATAGTCCCAGCTGATCTCCATGCTGTCACACTGACTTGCTGTTAATTACGACGGTGACGATGGCCGTTGGTGGCGCTATCTAGTAGGAGAACTGGGTCTAATTAAGGTGAACTCTCTTTGTGTAACTACTCCAAACTGCTCTAACATCACTTTTACCGCACCATGGTCTTACAACTGTAAGTCAGTTTTCCTGAAACTTCTACCTTTCGAAATTCATTTTGAGTTAAAATATTAATTTCAGCGAAACTGATGAAGGTTCTCGACTAGAAACAATATATTGGCTTAAGTACAAACGAGTGTAAAATTTGGAAATGTTAATAGCCTTATTTCTATGAAAAAGTGAATTACAAGTGAAGGCTGCAATAAGTCATTCAACTATAATATTATTGGAGAATCCGTGGGTCCAATTATATTTTTTTTAATCTCACTCTAAACGTCTTTATCTATAAAATCAACACAGTATTATTTAGAAACAACGATGACTAATTCCTCGAGGTTTCGTTTCTCTTCAATCGTCTTGAAATGGAGGTCCAAGGAAAATTTGCGGAACATGTTACATTGTTTACCAGCTTCAGATTAGTCTGAAGCTGCTGAAGGTGATAGCAACAATTAATAATATCAAGACACATGTGTTACACGTTGTCATCCACTAAACTGCCTCCTTCCCATAAGGCGATCGCATTTATATAGGTATCAATTGCGGAATGAAATCGCAAATGTCCTTGCCATCAATGGAATTGTTCGGGACACCGTTTTTTTTTGTTACCCTTGACTATTTGAATTAAGGATGATTGATTTCTAGAAAGTTTTTTAATTTTTGGCAGCGTTAAATGAATGTTATAACAGTAAAATCTGATTATAATATTTTTTTCAAAGTTGGTCCCATCATATCCTTAAGAAAATGGACTTCTATCCGAAGAAACTGTAATTCTAATATTCTGGTATTTTTTCTTGACTGGTTTTTGTTTCTAAATAAATAATTTTCAACTCGACGTCATAAAGGATCATATTTTGGGTCCTTTATGACGTCGAGTTGAACTGGAAAGGAAACGGTCAAGAAAAAATACCAGTATATTGGAAGAATTATGAACGAAAGTCCACGGAATCGCGAAACTAAGCTATGGCATATGAGAGCTTAATCGTTAGATAAATGAAGAAGCGAAGATAAAAAAAAAACATCGCTTTATTTTGTTACATGATAATTCTTTATTGAATTTGAAAAATATCTTACTCGATTGTTGTGTATTTGCGACCCAAGTTCCAAGATCCAATACCCTATAAAATTAATATGGCACTTGCAGTCATAATGAATCGAATTAGATTCCAGAACTTCGTCCTGTCACATAAGAAAGCGGCAATTTAGAACTTTAGTTCTAAACACCAAAAACAATATCATGCAACCAGTTACAGTTTCTTCGGATAAAAGATATGATAGAGCCAACCAGATTATATCGTTATAACTTTCAAGAAATTAATCATCCTAAATAAAAATTCAAGTTGCGAATACAACCAAAAACCATTCAAATAAACAAGGGCAACAATAAACGGAGTTCCGAACAATTCCATTCATGGCAAGAACACTTTCGATTTCATTGCGCAATTGCATAACAGAAGTGACCACCGAATTCTCGAACTGACGCCGATATATATGTTATATGCAAAATATATCAGCACTTAGTTCACACAGTCGAGAAGTCAACGGAATTTAAAGCGTACGTGACTTCTCAGGGATATCAAATTACATCTTGAATTATATGCAAACAACTTCCCGGAAACCTACACGAGTCCGTTTAACCAGTAAAAACGCTGACTTGCATCAGCACTTTTGGCAATGTTATAAAAGCAACTGGAAACGTTCTCGTGTTGTCATTCAAATATTATCACTTTTAGTATTAAGTCATTCAAATAATATCATTTATAGTATTAAGTTATTCAAGTACTTTAAATATTTTAATTGTTCAATTTTAATTTTGTATGTTTCTAAATAAATAATTTTTTTTTAAAAAGTGAATTGAATCAAAGTGAATATAAAATATATATATATGTATATATATATATATATATATATATATATATATATTTGTTTTTAAGTTTTCGAGGGTACTACGTTTCGGCAGAGTCACATCTGCCCTCTTCAGGTCGGTTCGCATAACTCTCGTAACCTTCTACTTTCGCTTCTAGTTACTCGAATTCGAGTAGTTACATATATATATATATATATATATATATATATATAAATGCAATCCCCTTATGGGAAGGAGGCAGTTTAGTGGATGGCAATCTGTAACACATCTGTTTCGATATTAGTCATCGTTGTTAGTTTGAAGCTGGTAGACAATGTAACTCGTTCCTTGTGGTTTCCTTGGACCTTCATTTCGAGACGAACCTTCGAGGAATTAGTCATCGTTGGTTCTAAATATAAATTGAGTTGACTTTAGAAAATACAGATGTTTATAGTGAGTGTAAAAAAATATAATTGAACCTACGCAGTTTGTAATAATATTATAGTTGAATAATTGACTGCAGCCTTCAAATCTAATTAACTTTTTCATAAACATATTAACGTTTATAAATTTGACACTCAATAGACAGCATATTGTTTTTAGTAGAGAACCTTTAACAGTTTCCCTGAAATTAATATTTTAACGCAAAATAAATATCGACAGGTAGAAGTGTCAGGAAAAACTGTCAAACAGTTGTATGAACATGGTGATGTAAAAGTGAGGAAAGTTCAGGCAAAGCAGTTACATAGACTTCACCATAATTAGTCACATTTCTTTTACTGGATGGCATCACCAATGGCCGTCGTCACTCTCGTAGCTAACATCAAGTCAGTGTGACAGCACGGAGATCAGCTGGGACTATCAACAACATGGCTGCCCAGAGGGCTGATGTCACAACATGTATTAACAAAAGCATGACATGTGAGAAAGAAAAGTTCTAGTATTAGTTGGGTGTGATTAGTATTTATGTTCCTTGTGACATTAACGAGATGGTTGAGAGTACAGTGTTAATCTCTGTGTAATAATTTCAGAATAATTTTGTTAAATTAGTTAATTTGGTAAAACGAACAAGTTTTCAAATTTATATTTTGTTAATTTAGATTTTAATGCCATTGAAAAGGAAGTCAGGTTAAGACTTCAAACGTTTGGATTTTTGGAATATACAACATGCTTTTCTCAAGGTTGGTATGTATGAGTTACTTACGAAACCAAGAAAATATGTAAATGATGCTTAATACAGAACAATAGTGTTTTATACTATTGCTACGAAACATTTAACTATTTTAAACATTTTCATTTAATTTTACTTAAAACCCCACCTGAAGCTTTTTTTAAAGAAACGAATATAATCATATATAATAGGGAGTACTTACAAGAGCAGAAATGTTTTAACTGCCCTTCGATATAAGTATAATTTCGAGATACAAATGTGTATTTTCTACTAAAATTTTGAATTCTGGATCAAGATGTGTACTAGGTATGATCAGTATAAATTGCAACCGGTAGTTAAACATATGTATGGAATTATGAACCAAACTGTAAATAGTCAATTCAATCAATTAACGTTTGTTCATCTTGTTCATCTTGTAATGTTTTCAATATACGAAAGCATTTTTCATCATAACGAATAGAAAGACGAAACGAAAAAGAGTATAGAGGAGTGGGCGCGGGCAGCAAGGAGGCAAGGCGCTATTATCTACGGAGTTCGCGTAATAATAAAGTATAAGAGTCTTCTTTTTAATAGCAAGATCCTTCTTGTACGTGGTTCACTTATAATGATCTTGTGATTCATTAACCGCCAGCCGGCTCATTAATATGAGCTGAAGGCGACAGGGAAATTTAAAAAATCAGTGGCTGGGGTATGAAGAGATTTGGAGATAGATAGATAGGAGACAGGATAATATAAAATATAAACTTTTAATAAAATGTAAATGTCAAATTAAATACAGTAAATATACAAATAATGTCATTTTTGAGTATTTATAAAAATATTAATCGTAAATCGGTAGCTATATAAAAAATACCATACATTCCTTAAATATGAATAATTTCTATATGTCGGCGAGTTGTTATGCCTTGAAAAGATCATATATTAAACTGACCATGAACATTAATACATGTATAATTTTTAAATAGATACTTCGTAAGTCAAATACAATTGTCAAACATTTTAATTTTAAATTTTAAAACTGCCGTTTCATAGTTTCTTTGCCATTGACAACGGGGTCTCACCTAGGCCCCGAAACATTTGAAAATGTACAGTACAGTAAATTCGTGATTTGTGGATCTACTTAACGTATAATATCGATCTTCAGCGTTATTAATCTCAACTTTATAAGCTATCATTAGGAGGCAGATAAAGGTTCTAGCTGTGATTACAACCAAGTTATGAATTTCTTAAAACCACTCACTTTAAATCAGTTTATCCAGCTTTTCCTTATGAAATATGCTACGATCAAAATTTATTAACGTTCATTTTGAAGATTTTCTGATTCTCTATTTTTATATTGACATTATGAACAGGTCATTACATTTTACACTATAAGAAAATACCGAAATAGTCCATATTTTTTGGGATTTTAAGGCTCAAATAATTTACTTCTCGGAGTTTGCTGTTAAAATTGTGTCAGTTGTGACATGTATACATACTAAATTATATTACATTCTTCCTGCTTATTCTACTGAATTCTTTAAATTTTATCTCATCAGTTATAATAAATACACTTCATGATCGGTATTAAAACTAGATGATTAATCATATTACGGATTGAGTTAGATTAGTGAGAAAAATGATTAGCTGGATTTTACTTTTGAATAGCTGGTGACAACTGCTTGTTTGCTCTATATGTGACCACATTGTTGTTTGCACTGCTTACTTTCTCAATAATATGATACTTTTTTTTTCTACAAAAATATTCTTTCTGAATTTTTCTCCTCTAAATTTTGTTAGATTTAGTATGCTTCATTTAGTTAATTAATCCACATACCATTAGCACTAAAATGAGTATAAACTATTTTTTGGTATCTACTATAAACTTGTTTGATTTCAAAACATGTTAATCTATTTGTAATTTTCGTCATTTTCAAATTTTAACTTCGGCACTCACCATTGCGTTCTCTAAAAACAGGAGATACGAAGAAGTTTAAATGAAGGCAAAAATATGTAATTTAGAGCTTGTATAAATCAATTTTTTTAATTTATAATTTCTTAGCGTTATTTGACCAGGAATCACCTTTAACACACAGAAAGAAAATAGTCAATTTCTTTTTGATTTCATTGATATACAACTTGTTCTAATTTGCTTTCTTAAAATCACAAACATTTAAATAATAAAATATCACCTTACTTGGCATTGACTACACTGAAATACTTGTCAAACGAAGTACACATATTTAAAAACACAATGATTTTCTGAATGATAAAAGAACAGACAAAGCAACAGCCGCATAGAACATTATTTAAAAAAAAATTGATCAAACATTAAGGAAAATATTTATAAAAAAGTATGTATCAGAAAACATTGTAACATGTGCTCAAATTGACACACTTCTTCTTGGACACATAAACGACCATGTCGATTTAAATTGGTTACAGCCCTAAAAACATCTCTTCTTCTGTTAGATCTGAATTGTGATTTCTCTAAGTACTTGTATCGTGTTATACTCTCGTTTCCTATATACTTCATTTTTCAAAGTACCCTACTATAAGTGTAACGTTAGTCAGTCAGAACCTTCCCGGATATTTTAACGGTCAGGAATTTCATATCCACTTATGTGGAAATCACAGTCATCGTCATCCTGAAACCAGTCCCCAATATCATTGACAAAAGACAACTCATCGGCATATTCTTTAAATAGGGTTCTAACAAGTTAAGTCGCCTTAAAAAATAATGTCCCAGTATTTGATCATTATAAATTCCATCCTATACATTTAAACCGAAACAAACTTGCAGCCAAGCTTTTATAAAGTGCCTACAGTTAATTTGACTCCACAATCGGAAAAAGTACTTTCATCAGTCCAAACAATGGTTTTCAAGAAATCTAGAGTATCCTACCTATGTGAAAGCCATATTTCTGGGAAATGTGTATTTTTTAACAATTTAAACCACGTTCCTTAAACTCCCTCCAGACGCGAATCTGTGACACATCCATATCTGAAGAAACTTGATAAGTTGATTTTGAAAACCATAGCAGGAAAATGTTACTTTCTTTTTAATTTTAAAATTACGAAATATTGTTTTATCTTTGCCACTAAGTTATTTCTAGTACCTTCTTCCATTCTGCTTCCATAGGTACT
Source organism: Octodonta nipae (assembly GCA_034190945.1). Lineage (NCBI taxonomy): Eukaryota > Metazoa > Arthropoda > Insecta > Coleoptera > Chrysomelidae > Octodonta > Octodonta nipae. The sequence goes on from CM067223.1 coordinate 23,187,926, forward strand.
TTAGATATCCTGGGTTTTTGAAAAACACCAAACTCAGCCAAATATTCACCAAAAATTTTAAATAATGTTCTATGCAGCTGTTTTTGTACTGTTTCTATCAAATTTGTAATAAACTCTTAACATATATTGTTTTCCTTCATTTGTGAAACTCATTGTGTTTGAAACTATGTGTACTCTAATTTCGTTTGACAAGTACTGTCATGTTTATAAAAACAATTCTTGGGTGGAATCAAACCTAACTAAGGAGATATTTATTTTCATTTAAATATTGTGCTTTTTTTAAATATATTATAAAAAATTTTATATTAATGAAATGAGAATGAATATTCTAATGGGGCGTTCATAAGAAAAAAAAATTATGATGGTACTCGGAAAATGAAACATCGGATGGTAAATCTGTAAAGGTCATAGTATAGCAATTTCAGGAATTATCATTTTCTGTCAACAAGATAAGTTTTTATATACAGGGCATTCCATCTGGAGTAAACATATATTTCCGTGACAGTTAAGGTGGAAACACATTATCGTCACGTCATGTGGGCTCATATGTTGTCACATCGGTGAAATCTCAGATGCTGTCATGCCTTAGAAACACACTATACTCACGTCACATTTACTACTTTACTAGCTTTACTAGCTCGACGAGTTTCTCAGAATTCGAAGACATTAAAAATATATAAAATCTAGTTATTCTCAGTGTTTCAACATATTATTATTCTTATTTTACACCCGATATTGATTAATCCTCCTATCCCAAACGTATAATAATCATTTCACTAATGTATTAATTTCTCTTAAAATTACATAATAATGTTATCACTTTAGTTCAAAATTCAAATAACTTCTCAAGAGAAATAGATAAAAGGTTAGTTTTTTGATTTTCTATAAACTGAACTACATAGTACTGGTCCCTATATAAAATAGTTATTGTTAAATCACAAAATACAAATTGTTGTATACACTTGAATAATTTTTAGGCTTCCGGGATACCGGAAAGTAAAGATATAACCGCTTTGCTATGAGACTTGTGACATTACACCATACTAAACGTTACTAAATCTGTTTTTAACTTAGTTTACAACCATTATCACTTAATTGTGTTATTAATAGTAATGTATACATTAATATTTATGTATTCAATTTGTAAATATTATAAAGGAAATCACTAATAAAAAGGTATTTAATAAACTTAAATCAAATATCTTGTTTTCAAATATCTCGGTCTGACACATAAACAGAAAAAAATCCCGGAAGAGGCGGCACTAGCTTCACTATTATACGCGTGCTGAAAATTTGCAGAAACGAACTCAGGTTGTCATGTATAACATGCCGTGAGCTACATGAAGTCACGTGAGGTGACCATAGTGTACTTCTAGCTGATTAAAAAGCATGAGCAAATTGTATTGCAGATATTTCAAGCGTGCCGTGACATGCCGTAATAGCATGACACCTCACGTGACATGACAATTTTCTGGTATGTACATGACTTTATGATTCACTTTTCCAGTAACTATGTTGTAAGCTTCATTTCCCTTTTTTCCAGAATTGTGGGTAGAGTGTAAACTTAGTCGTTGTCAGATTTAAACGCATGTTACTTGCCAATTCAATAATTGGAAACAATTCGATTTTGTTTATAATTAAATTAGATTTTACTTCATTTCCCTTCACTAAGAACCATTTGTACGCCAGTGTTCGACCGCAAACTTCCGACCGATGACGTAGGAGTGAGAGAGCTCAGTCGACAGAATAAACTTTAAACTTATACAACAGGAATTAAATTTAATGATATCGAAAATTTATTAGAGAGCAAAAGGCAACACAAAAGAACTTCTCTAATTGTTCCAACTTCACAAACTTCAATCATTCTTGTATTAATGAGCGAGCAGAGGTATTGCAAATTTGATGTTCTGTGCCTCTTTTGTCTGCTGCGTTTACATTGAAAACTCGACAAAACGAGCAGGAGGAGGAATTGTATCGTCGAAAGCGAAACACAAAGAGAATTGCGATACTGTTGAAGCTGAGAACTGGATAGATGTGGATTAGCTTCATTTCGAACAACGATTCAGTTTAAGAAGTGGAAAAAGAGTTGTACTTTCGAATTGATATAATTATTTCTCACTCATCGGCAAATGCAGATAACTAGGGAAAGTTGGTGAATAATATTAAAAACAGCAGCGAAGCTCTTAATGATCTCGTTTGACAGTAAAGAACATATTAGTTGCCTTTCATAAAGACGAGGTTTTTATCATTCTACTGTTTAATTTGTAATGAGATCAACAAATGATATTAAAAAAATCTATCTAGACTTAAAAACTAAAGTTGAGATCAACCAAAAAATATTCAATTCTAATGCAGATTTTGTCGATAAATGTGGACTTTAAAGTACTTTTAAATTCCGTTTGAATTTTTAATTTAAACTCAAATTTCACATAGCAGAAAGGATAGCCAAGGTATAGATTTCGTTTAACCCAGGGTATTACTAAGAAAATTTAATCTATTCAAACATCATTTGTTATCTAAAAGTGTTACCGATACAAAGAATGTAATACAAGTTGGGCCCTTCAGAAACTAAGAATTTTGGTAGTAAAGAAAATATGGTAAACTGAAACATTGACATGCAGAATACTAAGAGCGGTGAATAATGTGAAATCTAAGTTTATGGACAAACTAAAATGTATTGTCTACATGCATTGGTGTTTTCTTTAGTCTATTCTGAACATAAGTCCCCCTCATTCTTTGTCTCTCTCCGGTGGCTGTTAAGATCCAGATCTACTCTTAAATTATCCGCCCATAGCATTGCAGTCTTTTCAATGACTTGATAAGAAAATTATCAAAATTGAAAACACCTCGTGCATATGGTATGCAATAAGGATTAAAAGTGGATTAATTAATTAATGAACGATGACTTCTTGCGTTTCCCCTATCTTAAGTAACATTTTCATGGAAAAATTTGAAGGACAAATAATTTTACAAAAGAGAATAAACCTGTTCTTTGGTGGCGTTATGTCGACAATATATTCACTATTTGGGAACACCTTTATATGATAGAGCAGAACCAACGGTTCTTATTTAGATAAATTTAATGAAGAAAATATATTTGCTAACAATTATCCTAAATTTGCTAACAATTATCCCAAAGAATGCACTTATAACAAAGTCGTACCTAGAAGCGCCACATGAAATTTTGAAGATAACTCTACAATTTTTAGTACTCCCCTGTAAATATCAAATTTGCAATAAATTCTTTTAGTTACAGCAGCTCGTTTGTCAAACATTAATGTCAAATAGTGATTTAGTAAATTTGTAATTACGATCCCTTTTAATTTTCCTTGTTCACTTGTGTTAAGTTAATTACCATTGAAAACGGGGTCTGATTTAGACCTTAAAACAGTTGTACTATTTGTAATCATAGACTTTCAAGTTTATATAATGCTATTCCCAAAAAACTCTGAAAAAATAAAAACCAGAGATGTCACAACTATTTTTCAGAAAACAACTGAATTATTCCACATCCTGATCGCATGCCTTTTGGGCGACGAATTACCGTTTCTGATAAAAAAGTTCATGATAAAAAGAGTGCTGCTTTTAAATATTTACGGACGTTTCCAAAATTTCTGATCCAAAACTAAAACAAAGATTTTTGTATTCGCAGCCAGAAAAACATGCTAAAAATGCTTTTCGATGAAATTACGTTAGGAGGTTATTAATTAGTCTGTTTTAAGTGTTAATGAAACTGAAAATAATAAGAATTGCAAAATGAATAAATTTTACTTTACTTATTTTTGTTTAAGGTATTAATTATTATTAAAATCTGTTTTCTCAGTGAGAACACTTTATCCCTACATCTATTTATTCGTAATAACATATTATCACAAGACGACATAAAACGTATAAATCTTAAAAGGCCCTCTTTAACTGCTGCAACATGAATATAGGGTGTAATTATATCTATCTTGTATAGTTAAGGACCTATTCCAGTGTTTTTTCAAAAAGGCTAACGAAAGACCCGTATAAGTAGTATATAAATACGGTCGACGTAGTAAGTAGTATACAAATATAGTCCCAAAATGATGGTATATTTTTGGCGGTTATAATTTTCTACAATCATTTCGAAATTTTTTATTTCATTGAGCGCAAGACTATATATTGCTTCTAGTCGAAAACCTTCATCAGTTGCGATCCCCTCACATGACTGAAATCTTGTTTCAGGAATAAATTTAGAGCAAAAACATTAAATTCAGTTATATGTATTAAATACATAAATAATTATTCGAAATTTCAATCAGTTGAGGTGAGCGGAACTGATGAAGGTTCTCGACTGAAAAAAATCTATCGGCATGCGTAAAAGGATTGAAAAATCACGAAAATATAGTATCAAAATTCCATTGATAGGTTTTAGTTAATCTACGAATTGCTTCTCGTGTGATTTCTGTCACACACATTACGACTTCCGATTAAGATTTTCTAGTTTTCCTGATATTCCTATATATCGAAATTAGTGTCAAGATAAAATAGTAAATTCAATTATATGTATTAAATATTCAAGTAACTACTCGAAATTTGAATTAGTTGAAGAGAGTACATCTGAAGAAAGTCATCGCCTAAAAACAATATATTGTTTTGCGTTTAATGGATTGGACATTCTCTGTGAACTAATTTTTCCTGAAACTCCTAGATGGCGAGATACATTTTGCGACAAAATGTTGATAATTTTAATTCCAGGTGACTCGGTGATTAGTTCACAACTAAATAAGTTTAAAAATTGGCTACGTCGAACACAAGTACGTAATAATATAGCTACAGCTTCACTTGTTTTCATACACCAGATATGACATGTCTGTAGTCATAATTTAAAAATATTTCCTTAGTTGCAACAAACAAATAATTAAATATTTTAAACAAATATTTTTACCTACTTAAAGTTATTTTGATAAAATGGTAATATAAAAGTAGAAGTGATAAAATATTATGTTAACACAGTAGATGGCACTCGAATTCGATTCTGATTTACGATGATTTCAAACGAATAACAAATAGGTAAGCGTTAATTTATTTCATTAAATATTAAAAAGGTAAAATAAATGAGGGGTCTCGAGATAGAAATAACTATTCAAAACAAATCTATTTGGTTAAGCTATTTTTCGTTATTCAACTCATTGCCGAAAAGCTGTCCCATTAAATTAAGTTGTCACACACACAAAGCGTTTCACATTACTGAAAGGATGATGATAAGCTTTCTACATCAACCCCATGTATTAAGATTTCCCATTACTGTCAACATGAGATTCCACTCAATGATGGAAGAGCCGATAACATATATCGAAAATTGATTCATTTTTCGTCAAGTGGGACATTTTATAGAACAAATTTCGTTTTTTTATCATTTGTGTTGAATTTCGACCGAGATAAGAAACAAATCTTTTTGGGAGGTGTATAAAAGAACGATACGTTGCGAAAATTTATTCGCAAAACTATTTCTTAAAGTAGGAAATCTGACAATGTCTGAAAGTGCATTATGTAGTTAAGTTAACAGTTTTTTTTTTCTGGGAAAATACAAGTAAATTCCATGATATACTGGATTAGTGTTTTCTTCAGTTGTAAAAGAAAATAATAATTATAGTGATTTATTTTCAACAATGATAACTAATACTACACAGTTTCGATGTCGACTCAACTCAACTCTACACTGCCCGGGCCGTTACTGTCTCCTTCTTGTACCCTCACCTCCTCTACATTAGCACCTTAATCGTTTATAATTTCTGCTTCCGAAATCACGTCGGACTCATTTCTTGATAGTCAAGGCATTTTCTGGAATCCCTTGTTGTTGCTCTGGTTTTTTGACTGTTTTTTTTATCGTACTCTCAAGTGTAGTTTTTAATTAAGATGATTACTTTCTCGAGGGTTTCTTAATTTTTGGCAGCGTAAAATGATTGTTATAACAATATCAACTTTATTTTTTTACACAATCGCAGTTCCTTTCAACACTTTTCTGTAACGCTGTCCCAGATTGTCTAATCCATCTGCAATGAAGTATGCCGCCTGGGAATGGATACAATTGGTAGTGTGAACCTTGAGTTCATCGTAATTTTGAAGTCGTTGCTCATACGCCACGTTTTTAAATGAACTTTCTAGCGCAAGTTTTGTATTTTTCCTTGATTTTCACAGTTGCGTGACGGCGTGCGTTGTTGTGAAATAGTTTTATGTCATATATTTTTCTGCAGTCTATTTTGAATGTCAAGGCTCTATTTGATGAGCCTTTCACAGTATACGTGAGCTCTAATTGTTGACTCAAGAAATCAATCAAAATGAGGCCCTTTTCGTCCCAAATAAAGATAACCATCAGTATTCGATTTGGGAAAGCAGATTGCTTAAATCGTTTTTAATTTCAGTGAATTTGTCACTGAATTGATAGTTCTTTCCGTTAGGTGTTGGTGCACGATATCAATGTATCGTCATCCATAAAAATGTGAACAATAAATCATAAACAATTTATAAATGGTGTGGAAGTAATAGGTACCTAAAATTCATGTTTTAAAAAATATAATTTTATTCTCAAAAAATTTTTTAATGACAAACTGACCAGTTGTAAGACCGACATCTAGGATTTTCGAGGGAATTAACACACAGAGGTTCCGAAGCGCAACTGATGAAGGAGGAATGACACCTCGAAGAGAGTATTCAATATCTCTGACAGGTGACAGTAACCTGAAAATTTTATCGTGACATTCTGTCCTAGGAGTTAAGGGAGAACAGCAATTACACGGAACGGCTCCAGATTCGGAACCTCTGTGTGCTAATTCTCTCGAAAATCCTAGATGTCGGTCTTACATCTCGCGCCTTCAAATTTAACGAAATGTATCAAATATATAAAGAAGTGTTCGAGAGGACATTCAATTGTGGGAAGCGCAACTGATGAAGGTTCCCTGACCAGAAACAATATGTATTATATATAATATATATTGTCCCGCGTACAAAGGAATGACACCTCGAAGAGAGTACATAGATATTTGTTTATTTATACTAAAAAGCCAAGATTGCCATGGTACAATGTCAAAGAATACACACAGAATTAAACAGTATCCACCTTACATATTTCAGTAAAATACATATTTTTTACGTCAGACTTATGATGTCTGGATCACTAAAGAATTCATTTATAGATTAACAGGCCTTATTATCTAAATAATTTTAAAATTTTGGCTTTGGTTTCGAATACATTCAGGAAAACTATTAAATATATTTGTAGTCATATATGTAACATGTCTCTGAAATTACATCTTTGTGGTAACAAAATAAACACCTATGACCTGTTTCCTAGATATGTCTCAAGACATTTCTTTCTAAAAGATCCGTATGTTTATAGACAAACCTAAAACAATCAATAATGTGCATACCTGTTAACATCATGATTTTATTACTTATGAACACGGGCTTCCATCTATGTCTTTTTTTTTTCATATGAAACTCACTTCTAATGCACATTTTCTGCAATAAAATATTCTTTCAACTTCTGCAGAGTTACCCCAAAAAAATTACTCCATATCTTATTTGTGATTGTATATATGCATAATATGCTGACAATGCTGCTTCATGGCTAATATTTGCAGCTATAGTTCTTAGGACATAACAATATTTTGATATACAGTGAGCGACACTCCTGACATACGCTCTCCTGTCCAGTCTTTTATCAATATTCAGCCCCAAAAATATTCTATATTTCCAAGTGAAAAAGTGAATGTTTGATCTATTCGGTTACCAAACTTTAAACTAAATCCTATCTTCAAAAGAATGTCCTCACATCTCCTGCAGAAATATTGGTAATAGGTTTTCACAAAATTACAAAAACTATTATTGAAACGGCACCCATTTTACATAAACGAATAAAATTATATGCCAGATAAACATTGCATCTCCTGGTATATCGTAGAACACATTCTGTTATTTTATTGTTTCAGTCCAGACGTACAAAAACAATAACAAAGTCGTCTGATAAGAGTCTGAAAGTAAGTTATGCAGCGAACAATAAATACCAAATTGAAATCGGAAATGTCAAGCGACCCAATCTAATATATGAGAATAATTTAGCTAAGAATCCAAAACGAAAATGTATATCTTTCCCGAACAATCGATAATATATCAGTCCTTCGGAAAGTTATTGATGTTGTTGGCGGAATAATTCATAAAATCCAATATAAACGCGTTATTATTTTTCAATCAGTATAAAACGGAGATAGACTGTAGAAAAGCGGGTTAGTGGATATGAAAATACGATTTGATTGATTGGCAGACGTGCTTGGACTTAGACTGAGGAGACCCGGAGCGAAAGAAGAAGAACGCCGCAACGTTTCGCTACAGGGCCACGACCAAGTCTTCGCCAGTTCTCTATTATATCAAATGGCAGGGAAGTGGATATTGTAACGTAGTATCGGAAACATACCCCTTGTCATGTTGAAATTTGGATTTGGTAGGTTTAATTCTTTTTCACCGACAATCGGGACTCATATAATCGATTTTGAGTCAACAGTAACTGCAGCACTATTAGCAATATCTCTATTCCATGAACTCTCCGAAAACTAGGAAAACAGACAGTTTTTTTGCATGTGGGTAGAATTGCCTCAAATAGAGATATCATTCTAAATAACACATTTTTAAAGAATATATAACCGACTTCCACCTATAACTAAAAAGCTGGAAATAATTATAAGAAAATACAACTCTAGCAAACAAATAATAATGTTGTTAGGTGCCTACCCAGAAAGCGAAAAAATGTAAACATTAAAAGGTACATTCTATACAAATTAATGACCTACCAATCTAGTATATTTTTCAAGTCGGTGCCAAGCAAATCTAAAATCCTGCATTGGGTACTTATCTACTACTTCATCAAACTTAGTTGTTGCTTGACACCGACTTCAGAAATATACTAGATTGGTAGGTAATTAATTTGTACAGAATGAGCACCTTTTAATGTTTACATTTTTTACTTTCTGGGTAGCTACTTAACAACATTGAATGTGTTATTTATTTGCTAGAGTTGTATGTTCTTATAATTATTTTCAGTTTTTTTAGTAATAGGTGGAAGTCGGTTCTATACACATTTTTAATGTTTTATTTTCAACTTTTTAGTTTTTTTGAACTCAGGTAGTTTTCATTTTTTATTTTTTATTATTTTATTATTAGATTACACAATGATACATTTTCATTTAAATTGACAAGTAAATGTTTACGAACAAAATGTACTAGCGCGCATTGACTTAATAAGTCCAAAATTTATTTATGCCTTATGGACCAGGCCATGTAACCTTTTTTCAACTTTTTTTAACAACCCTATATAACTATAATTCCACTCCACCCTATGTGCCAACTATCCCGTACATACGACTGCCCACGTACAAGCATAAATTTGTTAGCTGCCTTCTGTAAATTATTGGACGGAGTAGAATCCATACCATATTTATGGAGACAAATCCGTCCTATATTTCAACCATTGTATATAACTTATGCGGGCTACCCCATAAATTATTTAATTTTTAACATTTTATATAACATCTTAAATGCCTCTCCACACTTTATGCAACTTCTTATGGGACATGAAATATATAATTTTTTAATCACACTGTATAAATATAATTCAACTCCAGCATATATTTCAACCATCCTATATATGATTTGTTTACGTCCATATTACATAACAGTTTTTTAATCACCCTATATAATTATAATTCCACATTTTTTCAAACATTTTTATACCACCAAAAGTCCACTCTACTCAATCATCATATAATAGGCTATTGACTATGTCAAAGATAACGAGGGTAAAAGGAACTAACGCGTTCAAGGGTTTTTATGGTTTCATATGGTCAATTGACCTTTAGTAAGATAAAATTCAAAAGTGCTACTAAATCGAGCCATGCGTTTTTGAGAACGGAGTAAATTTGGCAATAAAAATCTTTTTTTTAACGTCCAAATATGAAATTATAGACTTTTAAAGAAAAAGTAAAAAATAAAGAAAAAATGGCTAAATTCAAACGTTTATATCTCCATCAATTTCAATCATTTAAAGATTTATAAGCCGCCCTTTTAAAGGTAATTCCAAAAAAAATCTTTTTTAAGAAGCAATTCCTATACCTAAATCAATTCAGAAAAAAGTTATAATCAAAAATAGAAAAAAAGAAAAAAAATTGAAAATTTTCGATTTTTTTTTAAATTGTTTTTGGAGTTTATTTTATATAAAAAAAATTTACTTTAAAGATATTATTTGGATAGGAAATTCTCTACAAAAACAGCGTACTGCATATTTCGTCAAACAAAGCATAGTTTTTGCGGTATAGCCAAAAAAACCGAAAAATTGTCAAGTTTACTTTGTTCTCAAAAATGCATGGCTAGATTTAGTAGCACTGTTGAATTTTATCTTACTAAAGGTCAATTGACCATATGAAACCTTAAAAACCCTTGAACGCGTTAGTTCCTTACTATATGACATATTCAATAGCCTATAAATGCAACTCATTCTATCACTTTACTTTGTGATTTTGTTTGCTATAAGTAAACACCCTGTGTATAAACGCACAAAATACCAGTTTAGAGTTTGACATGTGTTGTCACTGAATTTTCTATTAGGCCGGGAGAATGTGATGTGACACCAAAAGCACCGTCTTCGCAAAATGAAAAAAATTTCATTTAAATAGTTATTTGCGTGGTATACAAACAAAAAGAGATTGGTACTCATTGATTTGACGAACCAAAAATACTCTGCTTTACTATCTATATGTTTGAGATGTACCTAGAAATTTTCAAATTTGCAATGAAAACTTCCAGTGCTACAATTACCGCACTATTACGTTGGAATTAAAATATTTATGAAGAAATGTCCGTTACGTCAGTTTGATGAAATTTTTGATAAGAATCTTAGAGTTTTCGGCGATTTTTTGCAAAACTGCAAATTGCACGTCGCAGAAAAGTATATGAGATCACCTAGGGATCTTCCTTAATAGATTAAACGTTAAAAAACTATACACATCCATACACACGCATGTGTTCATTCACAAATTTCATCACTTTTCCAATAGAATTCTTTTCCCAAATTTGAAGTTTCACCAATTGGGATATATACTCTATTAAACAAGACCATATTCATTCAAAACGGTTCACCACAGTAGAAGAAACCTGGTAACATACATAAAAAAATACTTTTTGGAAGTGGGTTAAAAATGAGTGTTGGGGGCCATATAACGAAGTTCATGGCCTCCAAGACAATTATTGTTTCTAAACTACGAAAATATTTGAATTGGCCACACAACTAACGGCACTGCATTGATACAAAGTGTACAAAGCAGTGGTGGGTTGTTGAGGCTAGTTTACAAAATAATGGAAATTTAAACTACTTTTTACCGTCGACGGATTAGTGTGTACCAGTGATCTTTGGCAGATAACAGACTAAACCAGTTCATTCGTAAACTTATGGGCTTAGGGGTGACCATCAAACAGAATAAAGAGCAAGAGTAAGAAAAATATGGCAATCCCTGGAATCATTAGACCCTTTTCATGTGTTTCATCAATTTATGTCGTCGACTAACAACCAGACTGTTAGTAAACTAGTTTATCGGTAGACTATAAACTAGTTTAACAACTGATGCGACATATACAGTCAAAAAAAATATTCGTTCGATCAACGCCCATCACTAGTACAAAGGGTATCGAAACAAAAGTATCAATATCAAAAGTATCGATACTGGTATCGACAGAAGGAGACGTTTACAATTTTCTGGAAGAAAACCCTAAAATCCAGCGAAAATAACAATTTAGCAGGATGATAACTTAAAATTTGGGCAAAAACACTAATTTAGCGGAGGGTGAATGCCATCAAAGTCTCGAAATCACATATAACTATCGGTACTGGTATCGAAACAAAAAAGCCGATATAAGTTCACGTAGCGCAAAAATGTATGGATACTGATATCATATCAGTAGTATAGCAAACTTTCTAATGCGTGAACGAATTCTAGGTAAATTTCACTGAAGATAGTTTACCCCTATTAACATATTATTTATTTATTCAACAAAATATAGAACGGAGAATCCATATTTACAGCAGTCAGGTGGGATTTGGTGTAGTTCTATCAAATATTTACAGCCTTCAATAATGCAATTATGTGTCATAATAGTTATAGCTTTGATAACGATTTGCAATCTATATATAACCAATAAGTATGACGCTATTTTTAAACCAGCTTCACCGACCTGGATAGTTTAAACTGTAATATATTAAAGTATATCCCTAAGTGGTTCCATATATTTTTCATTCATGAATACCTCCAAGATTTCGAAAGGAACTAAGAACCGTAAACCTGTTTTATAAAAAAAACATATTTACATATACTTATATACTTTAAACCAGCGAATAGCTACTAAAAATCAACTAATAGCACATGGTTTCTGTAAAATTTAACGGCAAAATAACCAAAAATCTTTTTATTTCATCAATATAAAATTGATATTAGTTTGATGACAGGCAAAAGTTCAGATACCTTACAAAAACCTTATGGCATAATTTAGACTCCTAAAGTTGTTATACCCATTTTTGGTATATACAAGGTGCGCCAAAATTATGGAAACCCTTGAATAACTCTACAGGAATAATTTTTTGTTGAAAAATGATAAATACAAAAGTTTTAGAATTTTTTCCTCATTATCTAAAAGTGACCATGACCTTGACCTTGACCATGACCTTGACAGTCGTAACGAGAACATTTTTTTTAAATTGAGAACCCACATTTTATAAGGCGGAAAATTTTACGTCCAAATATAACCATGACCATGAGCTTGACCTTCAATGCCATTTCAAACTCTTTTTTTGTTCAAATATGAACCCTTTATCTTCTAAATTAGATTGGGAAAATTACCTTGACGACCACCGACAAGGTCATCCGATTTTGGTGAAAATCTATTAATTTTTTCAATTTGCGTCCGCCATCATGGACCCGCCATTTCGATTGTTGTAATATTTGTAATAAGCGCCCTCAAAAAAAGCCCCTCATACCGAATTTGGTGAAAATAGGGGTTTCGTTTGATAAAAAGACATTTGACCTTGGTAACGGTCAAGGTCATGAACAAGGTCATGTTCGAGGTCATGGTCAAGGTCATGCTGGACATAAAATTATCCTCTCTTTCCGAAACCAGAATAAAAAATGAGGGTTCTCAATTGAAAAAATGCATTCGATAGATAGCAAGGGGAAAATTTTGTATTTCTTTTCTTTGTACATTATTCCTGAATAGTTATTTAAAAGTTTCCATATTTTTGGTTCATCCTGTATAATATTACCATAGGAATATACATGATTGACAAGTCCCAGTCTGAAGTAGGTGCCAAGTTAAACAGCAAAGTTGCAAACTACAACTCACAATGTACTTTCCACATTATTTTCACTTAAACGAGGCACCAACTTCAGAAAAAGTATTTAATTGTTGCAGGAAAAATAAATTTTTCTTGTCAGTCAAGTTCCTTTTTTGAAGTTTGTTTTTAATTTTGTAGAAATGTATTTATTTTGCAATTTTTAGTGATGTAATGGCTTAATTTAATGCAGTTTTCAAATCAAATTACCTTCGATATTGCAAAAAAATAAGGTATTTTACTTCTAAGCAACATTCAGTACTTTGACCGATCTAGGTTACTTAATAATTATTTAAATGTATTAAGAAAGATTTGCAAACGATTCCAACTTAGGAATACCCACTGAATTGAAGAAGAGATGAATATGTTAATTTTTTATGTCTGTTAATTACCTGACATTTTGATTTAATTCTAATTTTATTTTTAATAAATCAGTTTTTACAAAAAACAATTCATTATACAATTTTTAGTGAGTAGTTTTCTATAATAACAATTTGAAATATAAAAAATTAAGTTACTTGTCTTAGAATATAGTTGAATATTTTAGTGCAATGGCATAATTAGATCAACTTTTTTAATTTCAATTAGCTCTGTTTGATAAAAATTCTATTTATCGATCGTCCCATATCGTCCCCCCTGTCTCCGCCCCTGCTAAGGATATTGTAATAATGTTAGATAATAATTGTATTGTCATCGGCCCTTAAAACGTATGCAAATTTTCAAGTTAATCAGACTTCTTTTAGTTGGTGACAATTACGTTGAAAGTTTACATTACATAGATACATACAGAGAGAGAGAGAGAGAGAGAGAGAGAGAGAGAGAGAGAGTCGTGTATAAGCTATGCCCCCTTAGAGACCACTTCGGAATCCACCTTAACTGAATCCAGTTTAAACGATTTACATGCCTTTGCCCGGTCTCGAGTAATCGCTCTAAACACATAAAAAACCTTTATAAAGACCTTGAACTCGGTTAAAAATCCTTGTCGTAAATTACTACAAATCGACAATTTATATTTGTTATTAAAAAAAACGACATCCTTAATAACAACAACAACGGGAAATAAATCTGTAATGAATACCTTAATTTATTTTCAGCTCAAGCTTCTCCAAATTTTGCGAGGCTTCGCGAAAACGACAACATTCCCCAAACTGCGAATAATCAAATTCGTCGCGAAGACAAGAAGCAAATTAGGAGTTGATCAGCGAACGGTTAAGGTAACAAGAGAGATAGACAGAGGGAGAAATTTAAACAGTAAGGGGCGGTTTCGCCTAACGAGGGTGATTCGATTGAATTTGAATCGGTTTAGATTGAACATCATTTAGGAGGAGAGGCTTTCCCCCGGTACACGATTGCAATCGAGAAATGTGTAAAATCAGTACCGTGGGTCAATGGGGTTTAGTATTGTGCCGGTAGGTGTAATGAATTTGCTGACAATTTCCGGATGGTTTGAGATAAGTGATAGATAGATCGACCTACACTGGAAATTCATCGAACAAGGTATTAACTTTTCGTTATTTCTTGGAGATGGATTCCCAATCAAAATAATATACGCCTAAATACTTCCTATAGTAAAAGAACGATTCGAACATGATTCGTTACTAAATTAACTTACATAATTATCGATTGACACAATAATGGAGTTTCTAACTTTTGTACAACAAGCTTTTGGCCTGATTGTGGAGTCTTGTCAGTCATCTGCCGTAACTAACGTTTTCACGTAATAGATTGAAGAACAAATAATTGTTACAAAAGTGAACAAACTTTTGGTTCGGTGGGAATATGTCACCGATATATTCACTATCAGCTAAGAATTATCCTAAAAATCCTCAATAAAGAGTTCGATAAAATTGACCACAAAACAATCACTACCACTCAACACCAAGCTGCGCCAAACAATAATAATACCCGTGAAAATCAAATACTACAACAAGCGCACCAAACATACGGGACCTTTCAGAAAGACTGAAAAGAGAGGGCAACAGATTTAATATTAAAATACCCTTTAATACAAGCAATACACTGAAATTAATTGTAACAAATACTAACCGAATAATGTAACTCAAAACTCAAAATATTGAATTGATAAAACACCTGGTGAATGTAGTAAATTTTATATTAGAGAAACCTCAAGACATATAAATGTTCGAATAAATGAACACATTCATTATCTAAAGATACGACAGTTCGAAAAGCAAGAATTTATAAGCATGCCTGGAATCTGGGTCATAACATACAATTTCAAAATTCAACTATATTACACAAAGGATAACAAAATTAAGAACGAATGCTGAAAGAGTCTGATTTAATTTTATTAAATGAAAGTGATGATATTCCTAGCACTTCTGTAGTTTAGCCGTTACTAATTAACAATAATCACCGATAAAATAAAATTAATAATGGTAATGTCCTTTTGAACAACCCTGTATCCGGATAGTTCATAAGGTTTTTCTTAGGTTTTCTCATATGTCTTCAATGGAATCATAGAACGAAGTCGTACATAAGAGCGCCACGTGAAATTCTGAAAATAAATTAACTATATAACCATATATATATATATATATATATATATATATATATATATGAAACCAAGCAACTTTTTTATAATAATTTCTGTTTGTTTATCATATATAGTTATACTAACTCAAGCTAGAAATATCTACAACTAGTATCGACAACTCAAACGCTTTTTTGTCTATTTTTTAAGTTAAAGTATGATATTTTTGTATGCCTGGATTCTTCTAATTATTTAACTTTATTTAGAGATGATAGCTAATACCAAATTCTAATAAAACTCCATTATGAACTCCAATTTCAATTACTCAAAAACTTAATTTCAAACAAAAAACTGACTAAATTTGAAGACGCGAGATGTAAGACCGACATCTCGCGTCTTCAAATTTAACGAAATGCATCAAATGCATAAAGAAGTGTTCGAGAGGACACTCAATTCTGGGAAGGGCAACTAATGAAGGTTCCCGACCAGAAACAATACATATTATATTTATATATAATATATATTGTCTTGCGTACAAAGGAATGACACCTCGAAGAGTTGTATCTGTTGTATCTCCAAGTACATGAAATGTCGAAATGGTTAATTTTTACATACGAGACTACACTTTTGAATAAAATTAATCACCTGCTCCTCCAACGCCATTGGGGTAGGTAGCATGTGATACTGCGCTTAAAAGGGTTTTCAATTCTCTATTCAACGATATACGACTTCTTGATTATTCATTGTGGATACTCCTGAAAACAATACTTTTATTGTATACGGAAACATCGGCGGATTACAAGAGTATATGTTCAAATGAACACTTAGAGATAGACAAACAATCAAACAAGACCATACGAGAGCAATGGGACATTCAGAGCGACAACGAATGGATAATGACAAGAAAAACGGAAGGTGGTTGAACACTTGAATAGGATTAAGTAGCAAAAGTGATTAGAATATCAATGCTTATAGCCAAACACCAATTGGGAGAACACAAAAAGATTGAATCTCATAAACTCAATAAGAAGCAGACAAACAGGAAAAAATGTGTAGCCATATGAAAATAAATATGTACCCATATGTTGACCTGTGAATAGTACTATAGTCTCTTATAATTCAAAGAAACATAAAAATGTTTTAGAGCTGTCTATCTTCAAGAATATTATACAACAGAGGATTCTACCCAATAACCTTACAAACACGAGGTTGTACCGTTTTATACTGCCACCGAAGGTGGAGTTGGGGAGTAGTTAGATTGAAAATATGGCCATGTATGGCCCAGCTGTCAAAATATTCTGTTATTCTATTTGCAATTAACTCTTCTGATTTGTCAGTGTCAAAATACGATTGGTTCTGTCATACCAGAACACATATATTTGAAATCACAGGTAAGGTGTAAATATTGCCCCGCAAGGAAGAACCGATTCACACAACATAAATAAACAATCGGCAGCATTTGTAGAGTTCACCCTCAGACATTTATTTATATTTATGCTAAATGTAACAATGCACAATCTGTAAATTTTTTATAATATACAGTAAGTTTGAGACTAATTCTGCTATAGTTATACAACGTCTATTGTTGAGGTCCTTCCTTAGAGTCCGACGCAGCCTGTCGGTGTAGGTTGCTTACATTTCCATAAACAATCCCTAGCTGAATGAATCATCGCAGTACTTCCTTAAGGTTTTTTTGAGTGCTATGCTTAAGAAACGCTTCATAATTGGAAATTTAGTAAACCATTTAGTATATGTTTAACTTAGCAACCAAAAAACCCGAAAGGAATTACTTCAATAAGCAACTCTGATATATTCCTCTTGTTAGATAAAACACGCGACCAATTTACAGTTTAATGAGCAGCGTTAGCAGTCTTTTGTTATTCGGTTCCATCTCACAATATGTATTTTGTTATCTTTAAGCATTATTGTCGTTCTCCGAAACTTTAATTATTTTACCACCCCTTTCATTACGCCACTGATTTTCATCACTTGCAAACTTTGAAGATTGACAGTTTCATTATGTCGACAAAATTCGACCAATTAGAAGATTAGAGGCGCGCGAATGGCGTTCCATTAATAACGCAATTAATATGTGAGATTTTCCTTTATATACGGAGTGAGTCGAACGATGTGTAATCATCCAAAATCCTGGCATGTTGCCTAAACAGAGAGGGGAGAGGAGGCTTCGTTCATTAGAGCAGAGTATCTGTTGTTTTAAGCGTGGCTTTATATTGTCAGGCGAAAGCATGCATGGTTCGATGGAGGCTTAGAGACTTTGCGGAGGCGTCTTTATGTTTGCTTTAAGGAAAAATTTATGAGCGTCATTGAAAATTAAATAAAAATTTAATAATAATTTTTATAATATTCGACAAACTGTATTGTATTGGTGGTGGCCCAGTGATCAAAACTTTACCTCATTTCATTAATATTTTTAGGTTTGAATATTATGGAGGTTGTTTTTGAATAACTGAGGAGAAAAATAGGCGTTTTGGTTGTTTATTTGGATTTTCACTACTCAAAATGGTTTTGGAACAAATCCAGATAAATTGGATAAGTGAAAATCAAGGTGACGCACCTAAGGGCAGTTTATGGAAACTGTCCAGTACACTACTTGCCTTCTTTCAAAAAAACACTCACGAGATTAACTGAGAGAAAGTAGATCTACCTATTTTTGAACTAGTTTTTCTGTATGATATGCTTCAATGTACAATGTATTGTACTTATGGATCTGTTTGCTGTGACGTTTAGATTCCTTGTTAGCAATTATTGTCGAAAATGTTTTATCGAAGCAATTTGTAGAATATTTACTCGATTGACTTTTTCGTGCAATTGTCAATTGATTGATTAATTGAGTTGAAGTTTTCATTTTTTTGCTTATTTTGACAAGATCTGTTGCCGCTGTAGCGCTTTTTGTATAGAGGGTGCTCTCATTATTTAACAACATGCGATACTTTTCTTTGATTATTCCTTTCTTAGTGTTTTCTTCTTTAAGTAGTATCTTTGTGTTGTCTCAGTCCATTTTGTGTATACCACTATCCGTTAGAACATGGTTTACCAATCTTGATCTGTCTATGTCTTCTTTCGACATTGTATGGAGATGTCTTGATGTTTCAATGGGATGTGTTTACCCGCAACCACAAAGTACACTGTATATCCTATTTTTGTAACCTGAGTTTTGTTTTTGTTATGTTTCTTCTTAGTGTGGTGTTTGTTTTAAATAACGATTTTTCTTTGTGAATATTTGCAACACGTTCATTTTTTTTTTGGATAGTCCGAAAACATAAAATACAAATTTTATAATTTCAGAGTTGTTATCAGTGTATGCGTTGAAGACGCGATATTTAAAGACCGACATCTAGGATTTTCGGGGAAACTAGCATAAAAACTAGAAGTATTTTCAGTTGTTTTTGTTGTTTATGGGTTTCTCTGCTTTTTATCGGTTTGATAAATTGGTGTGTTTATGAAGCTTCTTCCTTTAATAAACGTAGCTCTTTCTCAAAAATTTATTTTGTTAATGAAACTGTTTTTCCTCCCCCATATAAGAATTTGATAACTCGTTTCTTTAAGTTGGTTTTCTGCAAATAGTTGTAGCAAAAGTTGTTGTTAGATCTAAAAATGCAACCTTATTTTCATTCTCTATTTCAAAAGCAAATTTAATTGTCGATTTTTATTATTAATGTAGTCCAAAAAGGAGCATATAATCGCAATTGGAACATGGTATAGATACCAATACAAATCTCAAGAAGACATTTAGTCAGATCAAAATAGGTTTCGACTAAGAAACAGGGATTATTTGGCAACATACAGAGACAGAACTACAGGCATTCCTGGGGCACCTGAACCAACCCCAACCATCCATTAGATTCACCATGGAGATGGAAGAGAATGGGTGCATACCATTCCGTGATGTAACGTGTCAAAGGACTAGGACCGGAATCCAAACAACAGTCTACAGGAAGGCTACGCATACAGGATTATACCTTCACTACACTTCCAACCACTCATCAGCAACGAAAACTGGCATCATCGAAACACTAATCCATAGAGCCAAAAATATCTGCAGCACACCAGAAGCCCTCAAATAAGAACATGTGAAACTTAGAGAAGACCTTTTGGCGAATGGATATCCGAAAACGATCATTACCAAGGCGTTTGGGGAGCTGGACAAACCACCTATGCAGGAAGAGGACACCACGGTAGCAACTCTACTATTACCGTATACTAAAGGCTTGTCGGAGAAACTTAGAAGAATTGCACACAGCTATGGAATCAGAATGATCTTCAAAAGCAATGACACCTTGAGGAGCATGATAACAAGAACGAGGCCCGACGCACGCAATACCAAATAACTGTATATATAGCATACCGTGTGAAGGTTGCAATCTTTACATTGGAGAGACAAAGCGACCGCTGGACACCAGGATTGAGGAACACCGCACAGCTACTCAAAGGGCCGAGGTAACGAAATCTGGGCTAGCTAATCACGCATGGACCGAACCCCAAAATATCAACTGTGACTAGGCTAGAGCAATTCACAAGGAGGAGCACTGGTACAAAGAAAATTCATAGAGACGGCATATATAATCTCGAACGAAAATATAATTAGCGAGTCCAACGTCCAAATTAAAAATATTTGTAGAGCTCTTCTTCGGCCTCTGCCGCTACGCATCACCGGCAACCAACTTCCAGGTAAGACGACGCTGATTGGACCAGATATAAATACGACTGATACTCTGAATTTCCTTTCATTCACCTGATGACGATAGCAGATACACAGCTATTGACACGTTGTGAGATCAACCACTTCAAGACGATGGAAGTCCAAGAAAACTTCGAGAAAAGACACAGGGACTTCTTCCAAAATTATCCGACCCGGTTGAATATGATCTGTTGATAAATTTTAAAGGCAACCGAGATTGTCAGCAAACCTGGTGAACGGTTCTTAGGCCGCCCAATTTCAGAGTATCTGAAATCACATAAAATTCACAGCTCAAAATTCAATCAGTCAATTGCCACATTCTAAAAATTCGACTCTGTACTACTATGAAGCACATAATGGTTTAAACACAGACCATCAAGCGATGACCTCGGAAGCTTCGATTGTTTAAGGTACTCATCTCAATTTCAATGCTGGCCTTAGGTTGAGGAAGAAAATATTTTGCTTACTGTGGGTGTTTGTAAATGCCCATCAACTCGCAGACCTTTCGGAATACAGTTTTCTCAAAATTTCTGCTTTAGTCAGAACAAAGTTCCCATAAGTACCCCAAATCGGCTGCCCTACTAAGACTGTTGCCACAGTGGTTACTTCTTGGTTGTATATAGCAAACGCAATCAACAGCAACAATAATATTTCTGTTATCACTCTTGGATACTGGGAATGGTCCGGCTATTTCAATGGCAATTGTTTCAAAAGGACTGCCCACGTTGTATTGATTCATTTCTCCAACTAGTCAATTTTTGGGTTCCTGATTGGCTACGTATACATCAAAGCGTTCACGTACGTTCTCAAATATTTCTTTCATACCTAAGTGATCTCCAAAAAAGGAATTGTGCATCTCATTCAAGGTGGCGTGCTTTTTTTTAGGGTTCCGTATATACAATATACCCTATAATATCACTCCGGATTTATGCCACTGTCACATAACAGCAATTTTCTCCTAAACTACTGGACGGAAGAGGTTCAAATTTGGCATCGATGTTTAGGTTGGTGACGCGAACAGGAGTACTTATCATAAAAAAAGAAATTTTTATTTTAGGGGTAATTTTGGGGGGAAAACTAAAAAAATCGACCGTCTCCCAAACTGATCACCGAAACTACTGAGCCTAAAATTTCAAAAAAATATATATGAAATATCGAACGTTGCCCGAACTTTACAGGAAAAATAAAGAGAAACCATTAGTATTAATTTTGGGGGGCAAAATTAATTATAGAATTAAATGAAAATTTAAATTTTTTTTTAACGCATCATGTAATACAACAGATGAAAGGTCACAGTCTGAGAAACACAAATATATTTTTTTCATATTCAAAAAAAAATAGTCAAAAAGATATTAATGAAAATATACCAAAATTTACCCATTCCCCCTCCCCTTATCTCCGAAACTATAAAACGTAAAGTTTAAAAAAAATAGTGGTATAGGGTCTGACCTGAAGTTTACTGGAAAAATAAGGAGAAACCTCTACTTTTAATTTTCGGCGGCAAATTACAGAATTGAATGGAAAATATAAGATTAAAATTATTTCTAACGCATCATGTAATATATCAAATGAGAGGGCTCATTATGACGAAAACAAATATGTTTTTTTCATATTTTTAAAATAAATCAATTAAAAGATATTAACAAAAATATAAAAAAATTACCTATCCCCCCCCCCTTATCACCGAAACCATAAGCTGTAAAACTTTGAAATTTGTTTCTACCAGATCATGTTATATATAAAATCACAGGCCTCATTATGACGAATACCAATATATTTTTGTTATTTTTTTTAATGAATATTTTAAAATATATTAAAAAATATTTTAAAAAATTACCCGTTCCCCCCTTTATTCCTCAAACTATAGGACCATTTTTTTTGTTTACTGGAAAAATACCAAGAAATCCCTAATATTAATATTGGGAGCCAAATTATAGAATTAAACGGAGAATAAAAAAATATTTTTAACGCATCATTCAATACATCATTATGAGGAATACAAATATATATTTTTTACATATTTAAAATTATTTGTTTACAAGATATTATTAACATACAGATATAAAAAAATCAGATTTCTCGCTTTATTTCCTAAACCATACAACCAAAAATTTTGAAAATAATTAGGGGTACTGGGGCTCACTTGAGCTTTATAAGACAAATTATTAGAAAACGCCCATAGTGATTTTAGGGACCAATTATACAATTAAATGGAAAATAAAAATTCAATTTTCAAACGCATCATGTAATATATCAGATAAAAGCCTCATTATGTGAATTACAAACATATCATATTTTTAAAACATTTGTTTAAAAGATATTAACAAAAATATTAAACATTGACTTAATTCCCACTTTACAAACTACAATATTTAAATTTTGAAAAATATAATTTATTTGTATTTTTAAATAATTTGAATAACAGATTCAATAAATTATAATTTAAAACTTGACCTATTTTGCCCTTTATCTTCCAATCTACAGAGCCTCAAAATTCAGACAGTAGATTATAAAAGGCTTCCCTAAATGTTTATTAGTAAAATAAAACTCTAATGTTAATTTTTGGGGGGCAAATTAGAAAATTAAATAGATATGTATTCTTATAAAAATCAAGCCAATCATGAAGCAAATAAAATAAAAAGTCTATGTGTGGAAAATTAAAGTGTATATTTTTTATAAATTTAAAACGCTTCCTTTAAAAGATATAAGGGTAAGTATAAGAAAATGCACTCATTCCCTGCTTGTCTGAAACTGGAATATTATAATCTTGAAGGTGGTCCGGAACCCTTCATTGTCAGAATTGATGAAATGTTGAAATTGGGTCACCAAACTATGCACATATACCAAATTTGAACGTTTTCTGTATAGCAGTTTCGAAAAAAATTGCTGTGATGTGAAAGAGGGAGAAATCACGAGTGATTTTACAAGGGTTTCCGTATATTTGGTGTACGGAACCCTAAACATAATAGTCAAAACTTCAAGAACATTGTTGTAATCTTCTTAAAATTGTCAAAAAATGTCCAGTATTCAAAAATAATTTATAACTATTTTTTAACAACAATACAACACAACAAAATCTATTGGTATATTTATATATACATTTTCAGTGTCTGAAGCGCTATCAATGTCATGTTAGTACCCACCAGGGAATTTTCATATATGTTTCTTGTTCATATATGAACAAAGTTCTAAGTTTTTATTTATCAATACGTTCACAGTTGTTATGAGGATATTAAAAAGTTTATCATTTACAAAATAACATTTATAAACCGCAGCGGTAGATATGCTTTGACAGGTTCATTCTAGAAGTAGAAATACTCACATAGAGTGATTTCAAGTTTAAATATTGAGATATACCTTTAAATAAATAAATAATTTTTAGAGATTTTAATCCTCTTTGTGCAGAACAACTCATGCTTTAACCACACATGTTCGGACTACCTTGCTGAAATATGAATGTAGAATTTTGAAAAACGAAGATCACGATTTTACGTATTTATATTTATAACAGTGGGTATTTAAGTTATCTAACCATATTAGAAATGTTTTCCTTCAGGCTGTACTCCTTTCGCCTCGCGACAGCTTTTCTCTATATAAAACCCTTACAAAGTTTTGAGGGTTCTACTCAATGTGCTATAAATGCTAACTTGGCGGAATTTTTTCGACATCAACTAAAATTTGGTTAAACACTTTACCGTTCAACCACGAACACGCCATTGTTCCTTGCCATATTAAAAATCATACTTCGCGAACTTCAAAATGTATGTAACATTGTTTGCTAAAGTAATAAAAATCTCTCACACAGTAATAAAATCTAATAGGACCGAAAAGTTGCCTTATTGGAACTGCTCGCATAGGAAATATGTGAATTTTATTAAATTTTTAAGAATTCATGTGGAACAGACCGAATTTTCCGATCAGCTGTTTCCATTATTTCATTTATTGGAAATTTTTTCGATTGAGTGATGTTCGGAAAATTAAAACACTTGAATTGAGGGGAATTGCAAACAATATGATTTTTTGTTTCAGTTTGATAAAAACTTATGGAGCGTTTTAATTTAACAATATTGCTACACTGGTATGCTTTAAAAACCTGTCGAACTACTACATATATTTCAGTCGACCAGTTTATAAATTTCTATTTTTTAAATATCATTTTATGTTCATTAATGCCTTGCCAGAGGTGCACTTTAGACCAAACCTGTGTTAAGAACTAATTAGTACCCTCAATTTCGATAATACTTATTGATTTGTAGTTCAAAATAATTGTCAACTAAGGTTTCAACAATTTTACGAATAATATATACAGGGTGTTTCAAAAAACATGTTTCAATACCTTGCTGTAGTTATTATCCAAAACTATGACCAAAAGTTCATATAAACGTTGGTCACAAAATATTTAGTTTTCAAGATTGTGTTTTCAAGAAGTGTTTCAAATCATAATATTCCCACGTCCTCTTTTGTCACTATAACGAAATAATTGGGACAGGTATTGTACATAGTATGAATGGGCACCCCCAATGTTAGTACCTATATGAGAGAGAAAATTGGTGCTAGTTGAACTGAACGTATATATCCAGTTGGTTGGCCTATCCGTTCACCTGATAGCATTTGAATGATTTTTGATTATTCGCCTATTCATTCATACAATAAAATAACTATTGCAACGCTTACACCTGAGAAGTCGAAAAACTGAAGAAAATTGGCTTCCTCGTAACAGAATGTGAAAATCATTACGTCATAAGCTACATGCCTGAAATGATGGTGAAGGTGATCATTTTACTTTAACTATTAATACTATAGAAGTTTAGTGCTTATTAAAGATTTCAGAAAAATAATATTCATGAAATAAAATCTGCTACATGTATGTAGCCGAGGCCGTCAGTGCTACACCATTCTTCGTATTTAATTCGCCATTTTGCCCTATTTTGGATATCGTCCTATTTGCTTTGTCTGGTTTCCATTTGTTCATCAACTCCATATTGTCTTTTTAAAGGTGTGTAGGCCAGTTCCAGAAAGCATTTTACAATTTTTTTTTCTGGCATCACTTTTAAGGCCTTAAGGTATGGTAGAACTAGCAATAAGACTATGTTATACTCTCGAATATCAACTTTTACTTTCTGTAATAGAGAGTTTTTAACTAATTAATAAAGTTTCGGCCTTGAGACGTTTCCTTTCCACAATTCTGTTCTTTTTCTCTTGTCCTTACACAAAATATATAGAATAATTTCTTTTCTTCTATGACCTTTTTTCTTCTTTCCTCACGCAAAGCTTCTTAGACAGATTCTTGTACTGCCTATTTCAAACACTCACAGTTTTCATTGGGCCTTAAGCTTGTGTTTCACACTTCTTTATACGACCGTCGTCCGCAAAACATGACAACCCACATTAGGTTTGTACCCTTTTTTAAAATGTGTTTTTTATAAATGGATATATTCATTCTATTCTTTCAAATACCGAAACATTTTGCGAGAATGAAAGATATTATCGACCAATTTGTACCCTTTTTTCCTTTCATTGGATATTAATATTTTTCAATCCATTAGTCCTATCCGCAAAAGGTCCGTAACTTCAAAAGAACGACTCGATGCAAGGAATCGAGGGTTTCGTGTTGTTTTCTAGTAGGAAATTTCAGTAACTGCCACGCCAAAAGGGTTAATGGTGCAATAAAAAGTAATAAAATAAAAATCTGCAAATGCCGAAAGAAAAAATGCATATAGTTCAGTCATTGGAGGTTTTTATGTAATATAACATCTAACAACCACTAAAATTTATGTGTTGAAGTGCCCATCTTTTCACTGGTAGATTGAATCCTAATAATTTTCAACGTTGGTGATTGTCTTCGTGGACGACGGACGTTTACGGACGTGTATAACATATACATTAGACAGAATATTAAAAAATCCTTTAGCTGTGTTCTGATTTGAATGAATAAGAGTGGTGGAAATATTTCTTTCGTCCGCATTTGATTATTGATTTTTATCCTACTAGTATTAAATAGCAAATTGTATTCTGTTTTGCTATAAAACAGCCAATAACGAACATTTGCTACCTTGTCGGTTGATAACAAGTACAACTCGTATATCTTCCTGTTATTAGAATCTATTTAAAAATCTTAAATAACACCGTTGGCATATTACGGTATTCCAACACTGTTGTCGTTTATAATTTTTGAGTTTTAGCATATTGCAAATTACTACATAACTTTAAATAATAAAAAAAATTCAAAATGATTGCTGAGGAGATCCTAGTCCTGTCTATTCATTGAGTTTTTCTCTCTTCACTTCTTTTTCTTGCCAGAATAGAAATTCGTGGACAATTCAACCTTAGCCAACAAATATTGAGCTGTCCTGGTAGTCATGGGATAGAATGGAACCATACGAAAATCTAGAGGAAAGAAAAAATTTAAAACAGGAATACTAATCAAGCTAACTGCATGAGGATTAATAACACTGAAATCGGAGCACCATATCTACAGCTGGATTACTATATATCAACCGCTCTAGTAAAAGCAATGTACAGTACCCTTATTTGTACATATTTAGACTGGTTCATCATTTTCCAGACATTTCTTGCTTCAGAATATCTTTGAGGAATAATTAAGAGACAACCAGTAATCCAGGCAATATTTTGAAATAGCCATTTGCAAATTTTGATTCCATTACAATGAAAGAAAAAATAATTAAGTAGAAGCAATTAATTCTAAATTAAAAACAAACACTATAGTTAGATTTTTATGAACATTGGGCAAACAATACATCACCCATAAAAATGCTAAAGTTTGTTATTCATATGTGACTAGAATGTAAAAAAAAATAAAAAAGTGGGGAAAAAATAACGACATCTGGTTTATTGTCAGAAAAAAAAACCAACAGAAATTGTTTCGAATTTTGATACTGACCAGTTCAGGTTTGCGCAACATCACTGTATCTATTTATCTATCAAATCACTTCTAGAGCATCTATAACTGTTTGTACAGCAGACCATAAGATATTTCACGTAACATCATTATTAATACTACAAGATAAATTTATGACTAAACCTTGTATATAACTTCTTTAAATAGTTGATTTTATTCCTAGGCATGTATGGCTGCCCGTGCCATCTTGACCGGAATCAATAATGAACGTAATTATCAGGTATTTTATTTTTCCTCTTCATTAGGATTTTCTCTCCTCCTAGTTTTTCCTGGAACAGATAAGTATTCGAAAATTGTAAATCGAGAACAAAGTTTCGTAAAGCAATTTCGTAAAATTAAAGGGATTACTGGCTTTCCGTACAGAAATTCTTCCTCACAGTTATTCTCAGAGAAAGAGATGTCTACAAAATGATCAACCAGTATTCCTGTATATAAATAGAAATAGTGTTTTGTATATTGTGTTATACTTATCTTTGTTTGGAGTCATTTCAACTCCAACTCTGGTAACGTAATTATCATGTCTTCTATTTTCACCACATTAATAATTAAACCGACAGTGTATTAGTGACATTTCTGTGAACTTGTTTACATTCCTTCTCTTGAGATTATTTGTGACAAATAACATAAAGTATGGCCTACGAAAATACTAGCTTATGGTTGAACAATTTACTAACTAGTTGCTTATTAGATTGACTGGTTAGTTCCTTATCAGAAATGAATTGAAACCATTTGACAGACATTTTAAAGATTTAGATAATAATGCCGATATTCATTTGTTTGAGTGGAGTGAGAAGAGTTTATTTGTATTAACCAGGGGTAGAAATGTCCCGTCTGGGGCAGCTGTGGTTATAGAGTACATGTAAATGGTAACTACTTCAGTTTTTAGCTGGCCCGCCGTAAGCCTAGATTTCAACCATAGTAAGTATATATGAAATAATTCTGACATAAATGTTATGTTGGTGTTTCACACGTTCTTACCTCGCGAAAATGACCACCAACATTGAACATTATTAGGATTCAATCAACCAGTGAAAACAGCAAACTTACGGGCATTTCAACACACAAATTTTAAAGGTTGTTAGGTGTTATAACACTTAAAAACCTCCAGTGACTGAACTATTGAGTATTTCCCTTTCTTTTTCGGCATTAATCCTTTTGGCCTGGCAGTTACTGAAATTTCCTAGTAGAAAACGAAACGAAACGGTCAATGTCTTGCATCGAATCGCGCTTTTCAAGTTACTGAGCTTTGGCGGATAGGACTGACGGATCGAAAATCCCCTGAATGAATAATATTAATACGCAACGAAAGCAAGAAGTGGTAGAAATTAGTCGATATTAGCTTTCATCACCCCAAACTGTTTGGATAGTTGAAGGAATAGAATAAATATATCCATTCATAGAAAGTATATTTTAAAGAAGGGTACGAACCCAACGTGGCTGGTCATCTCTTGCGGTCGACGGAGGTGTGAGACACCCGCATTAGATTCGAAAATTTCAGTTAAACATCAACAACAGGAAAATTTGTTAAATTTTTAATGGGCGGGAGCAGTAAAGTATGCTATTATGTTCAATTTAGTCACGTGATGACGATAGCAGATTCAAAGCTGTTGGACAGTTGTGAGATCAACCATTTCAAGACAATGGAAGTCCAAGGAAACTTCGAGGAAACAATTTATTTATTTGTAAAAAATATTTCATACTGTCTATATAATTTTTACTGCTCTCTAGGTTTTGTTTTCTCACATTTTCTGTAACAACTTTGAAATTGCTCTTACTACACTTTGATCTATTGCACTTTACATTCAAATATGTACACTACAAAAAGAAGTGAGGAATTAAAATCTCAATAAGCAATTATAATAATTAAGGAACTCAGCAACAGTAATTTGGACATTAGTTATTGTCATTATTCATCAATTTATCATTCAATTTAAACAAAGAAACTGTGTAAAAACACTCGTCTGAATAATGATAGTACAATTTTTCAATGTTTAGAAATGACAGTGACTCGATACTTTATTAGCGGTGTATGTTTGTATAAGTATGAGGAAGGCGTACTTTATCATCCCTGCATTGCAATCGTGTCAATAAAACAAATCTCCTACCCCATCCGAGACGCATCCCCTAACAGTAGAACATAAACAATTTATATTAAAACACTCCACCACCCCTTGTAAAGTCAAATAGATTTAAGATTATAAATGTACATTTACTTTGTGTATTGTGTACTTATCCACTAAAACTAGTAGTTAAATTTAATGCAATCCAAACACAATTTGATTAGGTAAACATTCATGCCATTTATTCCGAAAATAATTTGAGTAAAACTCAAGCTCAGATAGCTTTGGAAATTTGGACGACAGTTTGTGTTTACATTGTAAAAATATGCCAACGAATCCTTCATTATATCAAATAGAAGAGGGAACAAAATTTATAATACCATTTTACGAACTTGATAGGATTGGTTGCCAGCCGTATCTAAATTTCTACTGTATTATTTTGAGTCCTAATTTCGCCCATTATGAGAGTATTTACGTCAGCGATAGTGAGCAATTCCGCAATCTCGGTGCGACTATGTATAGTAACATTATAAAAATTCGTGTGTACTGTATTGTATTCTATTCTAGTTATGTGATTGATAATCCTGATTAACTGTCATAAAGCAAAGGTTTCCATCCCTGCAGTTATTAAAATAATTACTATTATTATTTTAATTATAATTTCACTTTATAACAAATGATTTACCCTTATAGTAAAGTGTTTTAGTAGACAATGAAGATAGTTTTGTGATACAATGAAAACAGTTCAAATAAAATTATTATTAATATTTGAAATGTACCTACAAAAAAGTCGTATACCAACAACAAATGGAAGAAAAAATATATATATGGAAGGTAAATACGTGGAAACTACGACAAAACTGAAGTGAGAAAATTAAATCGAGGTAAAAGCTAGAAACTAAAATATCGAATAGGCTATAGAGATACTAAAATATTCTGTACGGGTCTATCCCACACAAGAATTTAATAACAAAATGAAACTTGAAACATGTAAAGAAAAATTATCCAGGTAAGAGAAGGAAGATAGCGGGATATAACAACTGATGAACCAAGATATGAATTAAGTCAAAGAACAGTAAATCTCCAGAAAATGATGGGGTAATTATAAAAACTATAAAATAAAGAGCGGCTTTAATAATAAACGTTACTAAAAAATAGAAAATAATCTTTAATTATGAAGAGCTTTGTGTTACAGCAATATAAAGTCTAACAATCAATTATGATTAATTATTTTGGAACAAGATTAAAATAAATAGTAAATTATTAATAAAATAATTCAAGTCATATTAAAGAAGCGTGGGGTGCTTAATATTAAACGTTAATACGAAAATACCTTAAATTGCTTTTTTTACTATAAATTGAATTATTTTGTTATGAATTTAATATTTATTGTAATCTTATTCCATAATAATTAATCATAATTGATTGTTAGACTTTAAACTGCTGTAACACAAACTCTTCATAATTAAAGATTATTTTCTACTTTTTACTAAGGTTTACTATTAAAGCCTTTTTTAATTTTTAAGATATAATATATTTTCTTAATTTTTAGTCTGAAAAAGACATGCGTAGTAGGTATTTATAATGAAGAGCCCGGAGTATTTAGGTAACCTATCGATCACATCTAACGCATCATTATTACATGGAACTTTCCCTGTTAACTTTGAAAAATTAAATGTTTCTATTTAAATGTCATTTAGTGACTTTCCGCGACTTAAGCCAGTCATGCACGAAACAACCAAGAACCCAAATAAATAACTGCATTTTGTGTATAAACTGGATGTCCAAGCCCCGATTAATGGCAGTATTCGTCTTTTGGCATGATCATTGGAATATTTGTTTGTTAGAAACTGTATCGATATTAATTTCAATTATATTTATGGCATCTTAACCAAAATCGATACGGTCTAATCCTATGTCTGTATCATAAGTTGATCTTGTGCCTTGTGCTGAGATGTCAATTTTCCCATCCGCATGAACGTTGTGTCTCCTTTCTGGTGCAATTTTTGTTTAAGTTCAACCAGTTTGAAGAGCCGCCATAAATGTGTAACTGATTCTTGGAAACATTTCCTGGGACAGGGGGTAGTTGCATTAAATCATGAACATTTTTTTACTAATTTTTTCATATTGTGTAATTACATTTATTTAATTTTCAGGTTAGTTTTGATTTCGAGTGTCTCAATGCATTTTTTACAATGTTTCTCGAAGTTTATTGATTCAAAATTATTTTCGGATTTTTTTAAATTTCTATTTTATTCAAAATTTTTTTTTTCAAATAAAACGTAGAAACGGTCCATTATAATACGTTTGGGTTAATAATTGAAATATTAACTTGCAAACTAATTTAGATATTTTTTTATCCTGATGATCCCAGTCAGGATATTATATTGTCCTGATGATCCTTGTCAGAATATTATAACAAAGTTATGTAATAATTGTATTGTCACTCTTGGACCTCGTTCTATTGAGATATAACTAAGTAATTTCACTAACGCTATTCACTACTAAACAGTGTTCACTTTTTTAGCGTATTTTGCACTGCTTAAGCGTCTCTTTTTTCGAACAATTATCATGAAAAGGAATGGTTAGATTCGTAGATAAAACAATTTATAGCCAAGGAAATATATCTATTGATCTATTTACACTTATGACTGTCCCGCCTTTTTTCCCTGTAGTCCAGTAAACAAAACAAATGTAATAATAAAAATTTAACAAAATAAACTTTTTTCCAACAGAAACAAAATTTAAACGCTTTGGTTACGGCAATCGCATGGCTGATTTCTAGTTGTTTTCAGAGAAACAAAACTTATTAAAATATATTTTTTATAAATACTCCAATAAAACTAATTTATAATTTGTTTGTTTTCTTTAATAAATAAATATTTACCAATCAGACGTAAACCTGTATTATGCCTATTTGATACACCTGTTAAAAGAAGGCAACGTGTACTTTGCCTAAAAGACGGTGTTGGATAGTGCACATATTAAGAGATAATAAACGTTAGAATTATTCAAAACAAATTTTCTCAATAAACGATAGTTTTACGAAAAAGAAAAAAAAAGTAAATAGGTGTTTTTTGTAGAAGCGAGATGTAAGACCGATATCTAGGATTTTCGGGGAAACTAACACACAGAGGTTCCGAATCTAGAGCCGTTTCGTGTTGTTGCTGTTCTCCCGTAACTCCTAGTCACTATTAAATTTTCAGGTTAACTCACCTGTCAAAGAGAGTATTTAATTTTCTTGTACATTTGTGTTAAGTTAATTACCATTGAAAACGGGGTCTCATTCAGATCTTGAAATGTTTGGACTATTTGAAATGTACAGACTTTCAAGTTTCTGTGGTGTTAATGCCAAAAAAAATTAGAAAAAATAAAAAATACAAATACGATAACCACTATTTGTTTATTAAATGTTACCGTAAAGGAGATTTTTGTTAAAACCCGCTTATCTTGACAATTAACCGTGGTTACATTTGTGCTGTTCTTTCGAAGCACAAACAGAAGGTTCGTAAGAAAGTCTAGCTTTCCCGGAATTTTTCCGAAGTTTGACTTTTTTTGTCCCCCGAACTAAAAAATGTTTCCATCCAACACTTCTATAAAAATATTACTTTGCATAACTGTCAAATTGTGAAATCACAATGACATAAAGGAGCTATCATAATTATGAATGAAGGTATGAGCGACATTAAGGAAAGAAAATATAGATCACTAAAATGGGTAAACGATGAAAGCACAATTAGGAAATCAAGAAAACGAAGACAATCTCTCCATAACAAATTTTCTCGCAGCTTCTATGAAGCACTAACTATAAAATTGAAACGATCTGTTTTTGGTTGTTACATAAATGTGTTAAATAATGAGCAATATCAAAACGCTATTATCAACAACATTAAATTAGCAATCACCGAATGGGAAATACGAGAATACGTTCCAAAACAACTTGAGAGGTTTCATAAAGAAAATGATTTCATTGGAGACAGTTTTAATGTTTTAAAGAAAATCATAATGGAGGACAAAAAGGTAACATTGGAATATTTGCAGAATACAATAAAGTTCTTGAGAATGGAAGCAATTTACGTAAGTAATTTGAAAATGAATCACTTTATTTTTTTCATAGGAGTTTGGAGGACAGTGATAATAGATAAAGACATTTATTGCTTTCAAATATTTTATGGCAGCAAATATTTTTAGGTAATAAACCCGGAGATCTTCAACCATGATATTCTGAGTCCTGCCTTCTGGAGTACTGAAAGGTACTTACAATTTATGGAAAAATCCTAGAGTTTCCTAGGGGATTTTCCAGTGAAAATTTGATTTTCCGAAACAAAAAAAGTAGTTGCTGCGACGATTTTCGACCAGTACTGTCATGTTAATTTAACGATTTTATGGGCTTACCCTTAGGGATTGAAATCGATATATAAACATGAAAGAAAAATTATTTATTTTTGAATGATTTTCTGGGTTCTGCCAACTAAATTAATCAAACATATTTAAATTGAAATGACCAAAAAAATTGGCATGATGCCTCCTAGGGGATAAATGAATTTTCTCTTAGAAAATTGGGCGGAAAATTTTCATCTTCATTGTGTTTTTCCAGAAATGTCCCTAAAAGGCGTCATGCCAATATTTTTTGGTCATTTCGATATAAATATGTTTGATTAATTTAGTTTTTTTCTTATATGTTTATATATCGATTTCAACCGTTACTACCCTCCTGCCCTCTTGGTAAAATCGATGGTAACCTATCGATTTATTAACATGGCAGTACTCAGAATATCGCGGCAGCACCTACTTTTTTTATTTTGAAAAATCTAATTTGCACAGGATACTCTATGATTTTTCCATGCAATGTAAATACTTCTAGAATCTTTCAATACTCCAGAAGGCAGAACTGAGAAAATCGTGACTGAACTTCTAATTCCGATCTCTCGATCTATAACTAGCTCTTCAGCCCAAATTTTCACTGAATCTCAATATATTTAAAGCAAAAACGATATCTCTTCTTCAGATCTATGAGGTGTAATTTTTGAAGTAAGTGTAGGAAAAACGATATAAGCTCAGACTGATTCAGATTTCAGACAAACCCATTCTTCATATGGCATTTATTACCGAAGAGAAGATGGGTTTTGATTTTTTCATTGATTAGTAAATTTATTTATTTTTCGTCAGGGTTATAATATTCTTTGAAAGTTTCATGAGGTCTAATCAGCACTGATTTGGGTTTGATATTGTGACGACATTTACTAAAAGCCGACCCTGTTTCATTTCAATACGATAACGACCGCTGGGATATAAAAAAAAGCTGGAATATTCGGACCCCAGAAAAACTTATCTCGATCATAACTTGACAACTGTAAAATTGACACTGGATTATACTAGAAAATTCGACCCTGATTTTAAAAAGAAGGATCCATCCTCGCAGCAGTTAGTTGGTGGAGCGAAGAGCTTATATGTACAATTGTTGTTGTGATATTTGAATCAGCTGTTGTATATTCGATGTAAATAAAAGTTCTAGAAAAGGGAAAGTGAATATTAGTTTTATAATTTTAAATTGAACCCACGGACTATATAGCAATATTTTATCCAATCTATTATACAAGGGCATTGGTACCAAGATACTGTAAATACCTACTAATAGGTTCAATTAAAAAAACCTGCAGATTAACTTTCATAAGTGGTGAAAAGGTCCATCTGAGAACATAAAAAATAAATCTTTCTAGAAAATGCAAATAAATATTTCAGACGTCATTGGTTTTAAACAGTCCGTCCAATGTTTTCAATACCAATTGCCGTTTCCTTTACTTATATTATCTTCGGTATTGACTATCTAGATCCTTACGATGATGAGTTGTTTATTCATTGCTTAAACATCAACCTGCAAAACCAGATGATTTCACAACTTTGTTGTCATCTTGTCTTCTAAATGTTATTTGTGGGATAATCTAGATTATTTTTATGGTTTCTTGGGAATAACATCACAATTGAAATAAAAAGCTGTATATTGAAAGAAAATACCTAACGTTTCAAAGTCGATTCTGACTTTGTTGTCTACTTCTAGTCCTTGATGCATCCAACCAATTTGCCTGTACTCTGGAATGTCAGGGCAAACAATTCAAGTCTTTAGGAAGGTTCTTACTCCCCGATCATATCTTCTTTCTTATCTCTTGAGTAGTGACTACTAGTGAGACCAAAGGTGTGTAACTACAGTAAGTTGTTGTACACTATTGTATTGTATTTTCAAAAAATATTCTATCGGTGGAATTCTTGGGACGGAAAAGATTTGGTGCTCAATTTGCAGTCTATTTCAAAATTTCTTGCACTTCTTACTATATTTTGCGATCAATTATACACCATTAAAATCACGCAAAGCTGTTGTTACAATAACATGAAGTTTATATTTTGATTATAGATAACTTGTTTAGATAAGCCGCTATCCAAGTTTGTTAATTTACAAATACTTTGCCTACCCGGTAATAACCTCAGAGACCTGGATGGATCGATATTGCCCAGAAGCCTCAAATTTCTAGAACTGTATGATAACTTCATAAACAATGTTGAAAAACTAACAAACAATCCTCCAAAATCACTTCTGCACCTTGGACTAGGAAGAAACTGCTTGAACGATGGTAAGTAACTTTTGATTCTACTGATAAGAAGCATTGTACTGCACCTACTTCACTTTACGTTTCAATTGACCCGTCCATTGAAATTTAAGTTGAAAAACTGTATATAATAATAATAATATATATATAAATTGTTGGTGGGCACCAATTTGTAAAAGTTAAAGATCATACATTGTCACAAACACTATTCAGCTGTTCAACAAGACTGAACTGAAGCGCGTTAAATTCATTTTTACTTTCAATATTTCTACTAAGCACACATTTTGTGACTCATTTACGGCGTTATTAACAGTTTTGTAAACTAACAAATTATGTTTTGTAAGGTTTTTTTTTGTCATGGCCTGCAATATCTCGTAATATTCTTCTCATAAAACTTATAATATAGTTAATGAATAACTAGAGAACTGAAGATCAGGGAACTTGTTCTTCCCTGTTAATTATATTTTCGTAGTAATGTTTTTTGTGTTTTTAATTATTTTTTTATTTCACTTTTCTGTATGACGCAGTATTAAAATATATACTGGTAGTGTATTAGAACAGCTGAGGGAATTGGGGTTATGAAGTTTGGACTTCGGAATAAGATCACATGTTTGGTGTCTTTTATTGAAGATGAAAAAAGTAGTTTAATACGGTGCGATGTGGTATCATACTGAACAAGACGAGGCAGCTGGATTTAAGTAAAGATATAGTGCTCATACTAGAACTGTACCTTTGTAACAGGACAGTTGAGGTTGGTGGCAAGGTATTGCGGTCGAATAAGGGTTCAGTAGTGGGTCTTACACTGTGGAATTTTCCGTCTAAGCTGGTATTGAGACCAAAGCTGCCTGAGGGTTGTGCTACTGTGGCACACGATCAGGCTGTAATTGTAAGGGAAGAATAGTATAAGAAAGACATTTTGGTGAGGAGATCGGAAACGTTAGACAAGATAAGTAATTTGACTGAAGGCAATTTATTGTAGGTCCTGACGTAGAAGACGTTGGTAGTGATACTCAAATACTCAAGGAAGAGATAAGTTGTATATCTTAGGTGGGGTGCAGATGAGATTATATTAGAAACTTCACTGCGAGTGGAGACAAAACAAAAATTGGGGCTGCAAGCACATAGAGGAATATGTAATGGGGAGCGTGGTACATCCGATTTCTTTGTATAGGGCGCCTCCGCGCCGCCGCCGTGGAAGCGGATGAAAATGGGATCGCACTTCGCAGGTTAAGATTACTAATGTTTACTGGGTGGATGGTCGGACCTCGTTGGTCGGTCGTATGAACGTACTCACCCTTGTACCGTAGGAAGATAGACGACGGCCGTTTGAGGTTTCGGACTGGGGGTCCCTTCTTGAAGGGAATGACCAGGCTAGAATCCGAGGCAAATCCTACCATAGTCCACACCTGCAACCTAAAATCGTGTTTAACACGGTCGGTATAGCAGGCCCGCTAGCAGGCCGGGACCATTGTCTGCATATTAGAGAAATGGTCTTCGGGTTGAGTCGGCCGAGAGGCGAGGTGTATACGCTATACCAGGCGCCTGCCGCAGACTGCCTAAGCTTTAATGCCGTGGTTTTAGAAAATCCTGTAACAGTGGCTAATACTGTGGTGTGTACACTCGAGCTTCGAGGATAAACACGTCGGACGACCGAGCCAAACACAGCGGTGCCAGGTTCTGATGTCGTCGTTTGAGGTGGCGGACCAGCTGCTTAAACTAAGTTTATGCTGGCACTAGTATCCGAGTCGCTTGCGGCCCGACGAGTCCTTGGGGAACTGGGTCACTTGCGTTCAGAAGACAGTGTGGTAGCGGCAATCTATATGCGTACTGGTCAATAAGATTATTGAGAATGAAGATAGGGAGGAAATGCAAGAGTAAAGACAGTAAGTTGAAAGTGGTAGACAGAATGTGAACTCTTGATGACAATGGTTTAGTAGTCTTATCCCGGTTATAAAGCCATGGCTGAAATTTAAACACAGAAGCTACGGGTTAACTCAGTTGCTCACCGATAATTATGAAATTGTAACATGGTGGCGTATGTCTACTCCGGGAAGAGATAAATACCGGGGTAGTGTAAAAAATAAATGTAAAAAATAAACCGAGAGTCATGGCAAAAGACGGTAACAGATTCAGTGGTCAATAAGGTAGGTTTGATAGAGGTAATTATACGTATAAGGGACTGGTGGTTAGGGGAGGGTTAGTGAATTCACTGGCGGTGTCGTAAATGAGAAAGTAAGTTTGGATCTGTGGGACATGATGAACAAAGAAATCTTGTAGAGGGTTGCATCTGAATCGAAACAGTATTGCCTTTAGTTGCCGGACCAGAGAACCTGTTGAATATATCTGTGTAGATAGTTCCGGGCCATACAGAGGACAATTAAAGTTATTTTAGTGAGTATACCCACCAAAAAAATGTCACTCCCAACATCTAGTGTAATCTAACAATGCAGCATATAACAAAATAGACATATAAACTCGAAAAACAACCCACCTGACTTTTATTTTAAAAGCAGCTAAAAATTAAAAATGACTGTTTCTTAAAGTTTGTTTTGCTATTTATCCAGTAATTTATTTGATCAGGAAGATTCTAGCGTTTTTCTTAAAATACGTTAGCGAACAGTGGGATGAGTGTTCACGGAAGTAGTAGAAGCACAGGCAACCAACCAACCAAGATTTTCTGAGAAAGAACACTGCACTCTTATTAAGCAGAGAAGGCTTGTACAAATGAT
This sequence comes from Octodonta nipae, assembly GCA_034190945.1. NCBI lineage: Eukaryota > Metazoa > Arthropoda > Insecta > Coleoptera > Chrysomelidae > Octodonta > Octodonta nipae. The sequence goes on from CM067223.1 coordinate 23,226,819, forward strand.
TCTCTTGGTAAATTAGTTCTTGTTAAATAGACATTAATTTACAAATTATACTAAACTGTTAATAAGAAAGTATCAAAGGCACAACATCATCACGATTATTAGAGATATCGTCGGTAGCATAATTCAACACCAACGAACATCAAACACCAACGGCAACTATAATATCCATCAGAAAATTTACGAGTTTAAGTTTTACGAGTAGAGACGGTCGTGTCGCTTCGCAACAGTCGCAGTGTGTCGTGATGAAAGAGGAGGCGGCGGTGTGAGACAGCAGAGGGGATTTAAAGCCATTCGGCTCATAAGTCTATTTCTACCACAGTATATTAACCTGAACGATTGAAGTATGTTCAGTGTTCATCCTGTAGATATTTAGTAATATACTTAAACAAGGCGGCTCATCAGAGTTAGGAAGTCCAACTACTTCTCCATAATTCATAATCTGTTTCGAGAAATTAGTTGATCTTGATGATAAAGTTGAAGTAGATACAGAAATTCCTGATTCATTCATGACTAGATAAAAAAAATAAGGGAATTTTCCTGCCATTTCTATTATCAGTGATTTCTCTATTTAGTTCAACCTTGATTTTGTTGGCTTTGAAGATATTTTCTGTGTTTTTAATAATATTGTGAGCTCAGCTCAGGAATAAGGTTAACTTAAAAATTATCTGAATAAATAACAACTAACTCAATAAAAAACATAAATCACAACTATACGGTTAATAAATTTGTTTATTTTGTATCATTAATATCAAACAAAAGGGATTATAACAATGAATTAATAAGCAGAAGGCAAGAGCAGCAAAGACCAAATTATTCAACTTATCGAGAAGCCATAGTATCTACATAAGTACCAAAATGAGATTGGTAAAAGGCCAGGTTTGCTCTACTTTCATCTGCGGCCCGGAATGTTGAACACTGAAACATTTTGAGGGGAAAAATGACTCTTTCGAGATGTTTTGTTGGCGTGTAGGAAGCTCAAAGCATATAAAGCTACAGAAAAGACTACATAGCTGAATAAAAAAAGTAAAATTTATTGGTCACGTAATGAGAAATGGTTTGGACTCACTTTAGAAAGGTAGGTGGAGAGCTCGAGACAAACCTAACACAAACCTGATAAAAAAACATGCAAAGATGAACTGAGCTAGGTTCCGGGTAAGCAACGCGTCTGAATTTGGGAAATAGTCCATGATTCGACTCCTATTTTCGAGCTATTATCAAGAGACAAAAAAAAAGTTCAATTATGTAGTGAGACTTGGGTACATTCGATCTAGGCTCTTAAGTATCTATTTTGATAACATTCTAGTTAATCTTGGGGACTAGGTAAATTGAAGCACCGAGTTCGAACTAGACTATATTTCATTTCTATTTATCTTTCGTTTTTTTCACAAGAACATATGCAAAGTTGTAACACTCCGGTGGTGTTAAATAAATTTATTTTTTTTAGTAATGTAATTGTGGAATTAATAATTATTGCATTTTTTGTTGCATAATGAAAAATAGCAGTTTGTTTGAAAATAGGTCTTGTTTGAAAGAAAAGAAGTGTAAATATCAAATACATGTTTCGAAATGTAAGGCTTAGGCGAAAAATATGTTCTTTTCTTTATTTAAAACAATATTGGATAGTTTATTTATGAGACGCGAGATGTAAGACCGACATATAGGATTTTCGAGAGAATCAGCACACAGAGGTTCCGAATCTGGAGCCGTTCTGTGTAATTGCTGTTCTCCCTTAACTCCGAGGACAGAATGTCACTATAAAATTTTTCAGGTTACTTCACCTGTCAGAGATATTGAATACTCTCTTCGAGGTGTCATTCCCTTGTACACAAGACAATATACAATATATATCATATATAATATACATTGTTTCTGGTCAGGGAACCTTCATCAGTTGCGCTTCCCAAAATTGAATGTCCTCTGGAACACTTCTTTATGTATTTGAAACATTTCGTTAAATTTGAAGACGCGAGATGTAAGACCGACACCTAGGATTTTCGAGAGTAGTTTATTTATGCCGTTTCGTTCGGTTTGTCGACTCAGATTGTTGGTTTTTATTTTGGTTTTCTGAGTTCATTGGGAATAACTACCACATAAACTTGAGAGTCTGTATATTTCAAAAGTCCAAAGGTTTCAAGGTCTAAATCAGACCTCGTTTTCAATGGTATGAACACAAATTGAACAAGAATTAAAAAAAAAAATAAGAAGATTCGCAATGACAAATATCGAACTCACAATTTATTGGTTGTTAATAGAAATTGTAATACTGTACGTAAAAGGTCAAAAACTCGAAAAAACTTAGCCAGTAGTCTGGATCGAGTTAAGAAAATATTGTAAAAAGGGATTTTTAAAACGCCGCCTCAAAACGAACCAATAGGCGAGCGGGAAATTAACAAGTAGGAAATTTGTTTAAATTAAATCATATACGGGGGAAACAGAAATTTCGCGGGAACATGCGATTAAGAAAAAGTTAGTCTTCTTCGAAACTCGAAGGAGTCTTCATCGGGACTCGGAGGAGTCTTCAACGGAACTCGGTGGAGTTCGGGGCCGGAATCCGTTCGCGACGTGGCGGATTTAGGGGACAGGAAGGGTGAAAACCAGACTCCTAAAAGAGGGGTATATCAGCTGTCCAAATAGGGTTTCAGGGACTTTTATAAAAGTTTGTCTAAATTTACCGAAGAGGGAGAAACCCGCGAAAGTCGCGAGTGTGTTTTGGTTTTGATAACGAATTTAGCTAGCTAGGAAGTGAGTTTTGGTTTTGTTTGATTTTCTTCAGAGGTTGGTGACCGTTTGGGATTCACGAATAAAATCGCATCCCTTATGCTTTCTAACAATGGGGTGTTAGTGCCAAAAACCTGTGAGTTTTTCCTTGTAAAGTTGTAGGTTCATTTCTGAACCTAGGGTAGAGGTTTCTTAGACCAGCAAACGCCAGGGAAGCAACCTCGCGATAGGGACGAATAATCGTCGGACCACGCAGAGTTAGATTGGGAAATTATAAAAATTTCAACAGACCCCTGAGTCGACAAACGAACGGAACAGCAAGAATTACTTTTCTTTCCTTGTTATGTTATTTAAATTTGGTTTGGTATTTACATTGTATTATACTCATAAATTCGTTGGTTGCAGCTGTCAGAGAAGATATATCTTAGCTAATATCCATTTAGTGCTCAGATTAGCCAAGTCATTCCCATTACTAGTGGGTATGATTAAATTGTAGTTTCATAATACGAGTCCCTACTTTCTGTTAGGTTATAATTTTTTGTATTGTTTTATTAGCACTATTCAACTTTTGCATTTATCTTATTCTGTTCATTTTGGGTTCTAATTATGGTTCATAATTTTTTTTCTTTTATTTTCAATATATGTGTCTTTTTTGGCTGTTTACTTTCAACTCCTTCCTTCTTCCCATACAAGTTCAAGCATTTGAGACGCCTAAGTATTTACCCCCTTAGGGGAGAGTAGGTGACGACAAGCTACCAAGGGCTGAGAGTCAGGGTAAATTAGGAGCAGTAAAACTATTTTTATTTTCTTTTCAGTACACACACACACAGAAGGGTTCCCGGATTATTTCTAGCAAACAGAAATCATTTTATGGTGGTGGCATCGTTACCCCTTTTCTTTCATGTCTTTTTTTACAAGGTTGCAGCTGAATAATAAAAATTATAGCAGAAATATCAGTCGGGATAGCAGGTTTTATAGAGTGGTATAGCCGCAGGGGTTACCCTCAGGGCGGGGATTATTACCCGATTAACAGCGGGGCTATTACAGAGTCTGTAAAAAGTTATAGCGTGCTTCTCTATAATTTTTGATGGTCTCCAACCGACGCATCTCAGGGAGAGCAGAGGAGCATACAGTAATCACCAAGAATTAGCAGGCTATATTATCCTTGTTCGAACAAGAACTCCATACAGATCATAATATCAAATTTAATACCTGCATACGAATCGCCAGCTTAAAAAATCACAGAAGACACGCAGAGTTACGAAAATAGATTAACAGATAAAGCTATAAAGGCAACGAATGACACCGTACAACGATGGGAGATAGTATACCCAAAAAATTAATATAAAACACACAGGCAGCTACTAATTTAAAAAAAAAGTCAAATTCGAGTTTGACGAAGCGTTGGGTTAACTGTTCTATTCATCACTCAGAATAAGAAACCATATATAAGCAATAATGATAAAAAAATAATAAAAACCTTGTTTAAGATTCTTAACAAACTTCACTACTTCGCTTCCCGCTTCTATACTGTGTCCGAAGTATCTCGTGGTGCGATATGGTATATCAACCAAATTACGAGTACGCGTAATATCCACAGAGGCTATACGATGGCTATGATACCTAATTAGACTAATTGAGAAATGATGAGTAATGACGAAGGAATATATCATCGTGGTCGTTTTGAAACGAAATCCCTGTTCCGTTCGATGCCGACGATGTCGGCGTTAGTGGTTGTGCTTTTAGTACGTCGATGGGACAGTGGTGTAGGAAACGTAAATTGAAATGAGATACAACTAACCAACTGGCTGTGTTACAGGTCAAAACTATCGGATGCAAGTTTCAGATGGCAAAACTGGAACAACAAAGGAAAATTGTATATGTAACGTGACATTAGCCACTAAGATGATATGCAAATGTAGAAGGTGAATTTAAGCTACACGAAATACACATCAGAGTAGACGCCATTTGTGCTAACTCTCCATTCATATAAGAAATAATGGCTCGTTAGTTTACCTAATCTATTATTTCAGTCAGTTTCGCTTCCGAGACTTCATCACAGTTAAAAGAGAAATTATTTTTTTCATTATTAATTCTTTCTATTAAAATACAACACGTCATTGTTGTTATTTAATCTAAATTTCGACTGCATTTATATATAAACTTAGGCTTACAAAAATCCTGACAAGTGTCCATTCTTTTCGAGCTAATAATGTGACTAGACTTGTTTTACTCCAGCTGAGTACGCAGATGGGTACTACCCGACGGATTTATAGCTATAGCTCTTCTAATAAGCTAACTCCCTGCTTCTCCTAGCTGATCAAAGCGACATGCTATGCCAATTCAAATTCTTGATTGAAAAATACAATGTATCTTCATGAACTTTATAGTCGGACGTACATTGGCCAGTACAAGATCGCCCCAAATATCTAACACTACCTCACACCAAATTGTTGCTTCACCTAATGGAAACTTTATGTATGCATCGGCCTGTAGTGATAAGGACTTAGACTCTGTACGCGACTATATGTTATCGGCAATATGCTGGATTGCGGAATATCAAGACTTGGAATGTGTTGAATGTGATGGTAATATTTTGGCATTTATAGTACCTTTGACGAATATGCTGCCCACTTCTTTCCAAAATCTCTTCATATATGCAATCCTGAGGACGGGTGGATAGTTACTAAGTAATTTTTTTCTCATTTTTTAAAAAGGCTCAGCGATAAAAAGGTGCCAAATTGTTTAGTTGATTTATACTTAAAATTTCAATTGATTATTTTAATTGCCTCCGGATTGTAGAATAAATGTTTGAGAAGGTAGATTTTTAACGTCGTATTTCCGACATTTTTTCAGGTTATTGACATCCAATTTTATTCGCAATAGTTTTTGATAACGAGAAATAAAGACTTTTGTTTTGTTGAGTTTAATGGCAGAGGTAAGCATAGGATTGTCCAATGGGACATGCAATGTTTGATTGACCAGCAAAATAATAGTGTCCCATATTGAGACAAGGATCAATGTATAAAGAAACTGAGGCCGTTGTAGTTGCAAAATTGATAGAAATATGAGCAAAATCTTTTATTACTACAGCAGAGCCAAAAAGAATGACAGTAATGTTAAAAAGATATCATTTAAAGTACAAAAACCTTCTTAAATCACACACAAAATATCTAAAAACACGTTCAAAGAGTTTCGTCTTGGAAGTAATTTTTTCTTTGACATTTCGGCTTGCAAGTGTCGAGATTTGCTCAAGTGTGCTTGTCCTAAAAACAAAATAAAACATTTAAAAAATATATATAACCGACTTCTACTTTCTAAAAATAATTATAACAAAATACAACTCTAGCAAATAAATAACACATTCAACGATCTTAGGTACCTATACAGGAAGTAAAAAAATGTAAACATTAAAAGGTGTTCATTCTGTACAAATTAATTACCTACCAATCTAATATATTTTTGAAGCCGGTGCCCAAGCAAATCTAAAATTCTTCATTGCGTACTTATCTACTACTTCATCAAACTTGATTATTGCTTGGCACCGACTTCAAAAATATACTAGATTGGTAGGTAATTAATTTGTACAGAATGTAGAGTTTAATGTTTACATTTTTTTGTTCCTGGGTAGGTACCTAACAACATTCAATGTGTTATTTATTTGCTAGAGTTGTATTTTGTTATAATTATTTTTAGCTTTTTAGTTATAGGTAGAAGTCGGTTATATATTTTTTTAAAAATGTTGTATTTTCAACTTTTTAGTTTATTTTTAACTCAGGTAGTTTTCATTCTTTATTTTTTAATTTGTATGTATAGCCTTAATAGACAGAACCAGGTAACATTGAAAGACTCAACATTACAAAATGATACTTTCTCATTTAAATTGACAGGTAAATCTTTACGAACAAAATGCACTAGTAGGCGTTGACTTAATAAGCCCAAAATGTATTTATGCCTTATGGACTACGCCATGTAGCCTTTTATCAACTTTTTTGACAACCCTGTTAACTATAGATAATTCCACTCCAACCTATGTGTAAAATACTCTTTTGGTGTTTATAAAAAAAATTGAATTGGGTATGGCTTGCCAATAGTAAAATAAAAATAAACGTCTGCTTCAAAACAACTTAACTTTATTAGCACTCATACCCAACTACTTGAACTACCCTTAAGAATTTTAGAACCTTCTTAGTTCTGCCCTCATGCAATGCGCACATATGCATCTGCGAAAGATATCGCTTACAATAAGATGCCACGTTGTCACGGAAAGCACACTTTAACAGGGTTTATATAATTAGAATACAAAACACTATGTACCAACCATCCTGTACATACGACTGCTCAAGGACAAGCATAAATTTGTTAGCTGCCTTCTGTAAGGTATAGGACGGAGTAGAATCCATCCTATATTTACGGAGTCAAATCCGTCCTATATTTCAACCATAGTATATAACTCCTTGTGGGCTACCCCATAAATTATTTCACTTTTAACAGTTTATATTATCGCCCTGTGTAACATTAATTCCTCTCCACACTTTATGCAACTTCTTATGGGCTATAAAAGAAATATTTTTTTAATCACACTGTATAAATATAATTCAACTCCAGCATATATTTCAACCATCCTGTATATGATTTGCTTCTGCCCACATCATATAACAGTTTTTTAATCACCCTATATAATTTTAATTCCACATTTTTTCCAACATTTTTATACCAACAAACGTCCAGTCCACCCTATATTCCAACCATCCTGTATATACGGCTGCTTACGGACCACTATCATTCTAGTCCGTTCTATATTTCAATCTTCATATAAATGCAACTCCTTCTACCACTTTACTGTGTGATTTTGTTTGCCATAATTAAACACCCTGTCTATAAACCCACCAAATAGCAGTTTAAAGTTTGACATGTGTTGTCACTGAATTTTCTATTAGGCCGGGAGAATGTGACAACTAAAAGCACCGTCTTCGCAAAATGGAAAAATTTGCATGTAAATAGGTATTTGCCTGGTAAACAAACAACACGAGCCAACACGAGCTTGGTACTCATTGATTTAAGGAGCCGAAAATACTATGCTTTTCAACTATATGCTTGAGATGTACATAGAAAATTTTCAAATTCCCAATTAAAACTTCCAGTGCCTAAAATTACCGCACTATTACGTTGGAATTAAAATATTTATGAGGAAATGTCCCTTATGTCGATGAAATTTTTGATAAGAATTTTGTAATTTTCGGCGATTTTCTGCAAAGCTGCAAGTTGCACGTCGCAGAAAAGTATATGAGATCACCTAAGCATTTTCCTTAATAGATTAAACGTTAAAAAACTTTACACATCCATAAGGAGTTATCGAAAAATCGAGTAAAATATTAGGGATATTGGTCGATTTTCATACACGCATGTGTCCATTCACAAATTTTATCACTTTAGCAATAGAATTCTTTTCCAAAATTTGAAGTTTCACCAATCCGGATATATACTCTATTAAGCAAGACCATATTCATTCAAAACGGTGCACCACAGGAGAAGAAATCAGGTAACATACATACAAAAAAAAGCGAAAAAATACGCGACGAATTGATAACCTCCTCCTTTTTGGAAGTCGTTTAAAAATACGTGACGAATTGATAACCTCCTCCTTTTTGGAAGTCTGTTAAAAAAATAGCGGCTGAACAACCCAACCCCATAAGAGAACAACGAATATCTAGGCAAATGATTTCAGGTAGCATTAACCTTGGCACAACTAAACAGGTTATAAAAGTAATATTTATTTGTATGTGATGGAAGTATTTACCAATCAAGATTACCCCGATGTACTTTTAATGAATGGAGAAGCCCACTGTTCTGCTGAACCTGTCGACCAATGTACATGACAAGAGATTTTGGAAGAAAAATTACAAATTCGGGAACATTTGCAGCTGCCTCAAAAAGAGCAATAAAGACTGGCAGTTTTCTACTGCATAGGGAAGGTACTGACCCCACAAGGCGTATTGATGGTGCCACTGAGGAGCAAATTCTTAATACTGTTAGTAACGATTCTACCAGAAGCACAAAAGTAATTGCCAGATACCGGGGATTTTACGACAATTCACAGGCTATTACGAACAAATTTACTGACATGTAAAGGGTCCAGGAACTTACAATAGTTGATTTTCCTCAACGGGAATAATTTTGTAGATGGTTTCTTCAAAGGACTCAAGAAAATCTCTATTTTATTGCCAATGTTATTTCTATAGATGAAGCCACTTTTACGCTCACTCTTACTCAGAGAACAATCCGCACGTTATAAGGCAATCAAACTTTCATCACGAATTTTCAATAATCATTTGGACAGGATTATTTTCTAGTTTTTTAATAGGTCCATTTGCTTTATCCCGACGTTTAACTAGCGAAACATATTTGAAGTTTTTACAAAATATTCCACCAGGTTTATTTGACGATGTTCCATTAAATATTAGACACATTTTGTACTATTTACATGATAGTGATCCAGCTCATGCTTCAGGTCAAGTAATGCAGAATAACCATCAATTTGACAACCGATTAATAGGCAGAAATGCACAACACGGTTGGCCTCCCGTTTACAAGATTTAAATCCATTGGATTTGTTTAATGGGGCCAGCTAAAATTATTAGTATACCGTGAAGGCGAAATCAATGATAAAATTATCTTATCTTAATGAATATTTGCTGCAGCTAATCAAATACGTTCAATGCTAAATATTTTTCAACTTGTTCGTGAAAACTGGGTTCGCAGATGTAAAGCTTGTGTGGACAATGACGGCGGGCCCTTTGAGCAACTTTTATGGACTAAACTCCAAGGAAACATGTGTGCAGAAATCTTATACATGTAACAAGAATCAGCTAAATCCTTGGTGAGTTTTTATGGAATTACGATCCACATTACTTGCCAAATGGTTTAGATACAGTTTTTTGTTTTTTTTTTTTAATATCATACTATAGTGCTTGAGTTAATCAAACACAACATACCGGCTTTGTGTGTATTTCCACCAAATGTCTTACTTTAATAGCATCTAAAAGGAACAGTCAAATCATGTCATGTAACTGAATAGAATAGATACAATATTTTTCGTTATCCGTTTAGAAAGATTCACATTTTAGTTTACTTTTTCCTTTATCTACGCAAGTTTGCCAGATGCATTGAAATTTCCAAAAACTTAATAGTGGATTAGGTTTTAAATTACATTAGATAGAGATATCATTCTTAAGACTTTTTAGTTGATACTGCCAGGACTATCAGTTGTCAAAATATCTGCACTGCATTATGGTACACCCTGTATAGTTAAATGTTCTAAGTTAATGAAACAATACAAAATAAATTAGGTAACAATCTTAGAAATTATATATTTGAGCTTTTGAATTTATTCCTTACCAAAATTTATACTCAAAAACCTTTACGAACTATTTTGAGCCTTTCTTAATACAAATAATTTATATTTAAAAAAGAACCGATTTCAGCTGACTTAAAACAAAAGTCGTTTAGAAACCGTGTGCAATCAATCACTATTTTCAAACATTCTTTTTTTAAACCTGATTTAAGTTTCAATTCTGTTAAATATTTTAGCATATTCTTATACCTCTCTCTTTTTCTCCGTCTCTAATTTGTATTTTTTTCTATATTTTCCAAATATTTTTTAACTTTTTTATTTGTTTTATTATTTCGACCACTTTCTTAAAGTGTAACTCTAACTCACTCAATATTGCATCCACACTCTAAATGCTTCTGTGTATGGGTCACCCCTTAAAACCACTTTGTATAAGTATAACTCCTCTCCAGACTATTGACTCTTTCTATTTCTCTATTGTTTAAATTATACGTATTTACTATGATTTTACTTTTCCCCGTATGTCTAGTATTCCATTTAGGAAACTCCTCATGTCTACCCTATATAACAAAATTTACATTTTTTAACCACATTTTATGACTATAATTTTACTGCACTATTTATTTCAACTACTCGATATATTATGTAACGGAAATTCCTCATGACACTTTTAGGAAATTAATTAAACAATTATTAGCATAACATCATCATAAAACATTCTAGGTAACCCCATTAAATCAGTATGTCTACAAAAATTATCACATATACCATATAGTTCAAATAGCAAAACAATCGACTTCGACACTTCCATAATTGATGTCAATCGCGAACCATGAGCCGACAGTTCAAAATGAAGCATAGTAATGATTAGATGTAGTTAATAGTGTCACCAAATTAACAGATGGTCTTTACAACTAATATTATTGGTCGAGGCCGCTGCAACATTATAATATCACATGGCGATCCTGAACCATAAATAATGACCAATCTTCACGAACTGCTTTTTTTTGAACCCATATCTATAATTGTATTTTACTCCACCCTTACATCAAACATTTTGTAACGCCTACAAATGCTTCACAATATATAATACTTTTTTAACCTCTGTAATTCTACTCCGTCTTATACTTCAACCATCCTGTATATTCAACTGCTTCTAACATTTTTTGAAGCCTTCTGTATAACGGTACCTATACTCCGTCCTATAACGCAAATATCTACTCTGTATCACTAGAGTTTTGTTCCACTCTTATTTCAACCACCTTGTATACACAACTACTTATGTGCCACCCAATACAATATTTTTTGAATCACCCTGTATAACTATTTCATTTCCAACTTATATTTCGATTATCCTTGTATGCAACTGCTTATGTACCACTTAATATCACATGCACGCAAGCACACACCTACAACCGTATACCATACGGAAGAGGTCGCTATTATAACAAATAAACTAATGGAATGTTTTCTGTCATTTCACGCGACTGTAAGCCCCGTAACTTAACTTCGTCTCTAAAAGAAACTGACTTTCAAATTAATCAAAATGAAAACCATTACAACCAACCTGCACGATATACTTCCATGGCATATCTTGACATTTAAAATAGATATTTATAATGAAAATTTGACATTTAGCAAGATGTTTACAGTTTATTTGCATATATTTTTTCGATTTTCAAAAAAAATCTATTTTTTACATTATAGAAAAATATATGGAATCAAGCTAGAACATATCTTTGTAGAACACAAGTTATAATATTAAAATTGCTTGAGCAGTTTTAGAAAAAAAAGTGAAGATTCATTGAAATTCACTGAAATGTAGTCCCTTATTTAGTTTTTTTCTGATTTTCTGGAAAACCGTTAATCTCATTTTATAGAAAATTATATGGTACCTTACTCTATTGTTCCTTAATATAATGCAGTTTAAATTATCAAAACTGCCCAAGCCATTTTTGGATAATCGCTGGTCATACATAAAAAAGTTGCAGACGAATTGATAACCTCCTCTTTTTTAGAAGTCGGTTAAAAATATAAGATGATCTCCTGAGAAATAATTAATGTCACTGAACTCACGCGGATACTGTACATCTAATTTTATACAAACTGTCAGAGAAGAAACCTTGTTAGAGTAATTATTAATTACACGCTTGTACGAAATACTCCCTGTGTGGCATCACTTATCCACAACCAGCCAGACAGAGAAATATGATTACCTCAATGTAAAACTGAATGCTGGCTTTTAGAAGCACTACTACTGATTCGTGCGTTATTTGTGTGGGTGGAAGATAATTAAATTTTGTGTGTAGTTACTATTAAGATATTTGGATCGTCCATTCCAAGCTGAAAAATTGAACCGTAACCGTTTATTAAACATAACATCTGTTCTCTTCAACAGCTCTGACAAAACAAATAGACAATTTTTTTCATATTTATTAATATACATCAATACTAACAGTTCGATTATATAGAGCATTTCAAATAACATATTCCAAAATTCGACTATATGTTTATTATCCAAACATGAGAAAAATTATTCATATAAACTATAGGTCTGCTTAATTTTCAAGATACAAGGTGTTAATTATAATTAATAAATCCAGAACCCCCAGAAAGTATTGACAGAATATATTTTGAAAACAATTTGTTTATTAAAAATTATTAAAAAATTAACTAAAAAATTAAAAACCCAAAAAATTGATAAAAATTATCAGCCTTAGTGCAGAGATGTAGCTTACGAATTTAGGATTTTCGCAGTCAATTAAGGACTGTTTTCTTCAAAGTTCTTCGAGTATTCGTTTGCATTATCCTAATGGAAATGCTGTGTGTTGTAGAACCTTTGGTGTGTTACAAATTGCACCCTTTATTTAAATACTCAACGCAGTTTCAACAACTCTAAGTTGTCATCATCAAGGAGTAAACCCAAGTAAAGCTAAATTACAATTTTCTCCAATTTATACCTACCAGTAAAACTATTAGCAAGCTACAGTAATCAGTACAAAGGGCAAATCCCTAGTAACTGAATTCTAAATAACAGATTTCACAGAAATTTTAAAGATAGTGCAAAGATTTTGTATAATAAAATTATGTAAATTGGAATAATCCTTAATTACCTACCATTTTAACCCTACGTCATGGGCGTACTGAGCGGGGAGGAGGAGGAGTAGCTCCCCCCGGACCTGCAAAACCTGCCGTGAGCCATCAAACCTTCGCATAAATTTGCTATCTTGCCTCCCCCCCCCGTACCAAAAAAAAATTTTGAATTCTCCCTCTTTCTAGGACCGCTTTTTTCCGATGTGCCCGTCCCTAGACCAAAAGCTGGGTGCTCCCTTGCCCTACATTCTGAAGTGATGAAAATTTAATAAGTACATATTTTTTGGGTTCTTACAAAGTAAACTATACAATAAGCTTTGTGGGATAGGACCATTGTCCGAATTCATTAGTTTATTATTTGTATAAATCATTAAGCTTTCTTTCGTAAGAGTCCAGTTTCCTAAAATTAATTACTTGTTTAACTAATTTTAAAGAAGTTGAATCTATGGAGTGACGCGGGTACTGATAGATCTGCCTATCTGTCCATAATACATTAAATCACAATCATTAGATTTGATTTCATAAATTCAAGACTTCTCGAAATCAGCAAGTTTATCTTTAGGATTGTTCAACAATTTGTGTAGTATAGTAGTTGTTCTATACACAGCCTTCATAACAGGTTCTAATATACGACTGTACGTGTGTTCTTGTGACTCATTTCGAAAAGTTGACACTTTAGTCATTCGTAACCGAAGCTGTTTCTTCCTAATTAATTTATCTATAATATCTTGGATAACCATTGCTTGCAGCTATTTCTCTAATTGTTTAGCTACAACACTACAGAAATTGTTGGGCAATCCTAAAGATAAACTTGCTGATTGCGCGAAGTAGTGAAGAAGTAGGTTATTTATGAAATCAAATGTAATGATTGTGATTTAAAGTATTTTGGACAGACACGCAGATCTATCAGTACCCGCTTCAAGGTGCATATCGCCCATTTGAAATACGGAAGAGCGGATAAATCTAGTGTTGCACATCATGTTTTAGAACACAACCACTCCGCAGATTCAACTTCTTTAAAACTATTTAAACAAGTAAATAATTTTAGGGAACTGGTCTCTCACGAAAACATAATGATTTATAAAATTAATAAACTAATCAACAGGCCCCACCTCACACCAGGGCTGCCAGATTGGTTGGGGATAAAATCGTGAGATCGATCGGCAAAAATCGTGAGAAATCGTGAGATTTTTTTAAAAAACCTTATTTAAGTGAATTTTCATTAGTATTGTTTCTTTTTAACTTCTAATTAGTATTAAATTCGATGATCTTTGTTAGAATTATATTAGAAAAAAGAAATTTAACCACACAATGATAAAAATATTTAATTAAAATTTTTAAATTTATCAAGCGAACAAAATTCAATTTTTATAAAATAAATCCAAATAAATGTCAATTAATCAACTTCAAGGAAGAGGTCCTCAGTTGATTTCTATATACGGTGTGTCTTCGTAAGATGAATTCAAACGGAAACTTCGTAAGAAAAGTATTTAGAGAAAAAAATGTTCTTCATAAAAAAACCTGCATGGTCAAGAAAATATACTGTAATCACTATATGTTACTTTTATAACTTTAGAGGAAGTTTGTCAGCAAATATGACTTTTGCTTAAAAGTAAAATGCCATCATTTTTCATAATATATAAAAATCTTATCAAATAAGGGTAACAAGAATTATATTAAAGAAACATCTAATTTTGCCATATCACTAAAAACTATATATGTTTGTTCGCTGACACCAGTTGTGAAGAATTCCGACGCTTTAAAAAATTCTCGGCGATTCAAGTGTCGATATATTTGATTCGCCGAGAATATTTTAAAATTTTTGGAATTACTGGTAAATGATCTCTACGAACAAACCTAATATTGTCCATTGTTGGTACATGGTTTTCATAACACTTTCTGTTATTAATGGCTTACAATTTGATTTATAAACTGTTTTTTTATTTTGCTCGATCAACAGCTCGGAATAAAATATATAAAAAATAATTTTGTATGTCATTAAGGTAGTCAGTATAAGCAGAGTTTCAGTTCCAAGTATTTATTTAAGTCTTTGCATAAATAATTATTCTCTTAAGTTTTTGATGACTTATATGAATTTACTGACAAATTCTATAGACGTAGAAACTATTCAACTATAAGTTAACACAACTGGGAACATTTGAAAAAAAGATGCGGTTTCAAAAACAAACTATTATGACTTTCCAATTTAAGACTAAATGCAGAGAATAGTTTGTAATATCATAAGCAGCATTGGTATAATTCTTATTAAGATATATAATTTTATCATTATTTTTTATATGTAGGGAATATCAGTGGTATGATATCTACTTCCTTATCATGTTCTCCTGTTGAGCTAGTGAGAACCAGGTGCGTCTCTTGTATGATTAACGGAGTTTGCTGAATGGTAATAAATCAGAAATCATTAGGTGACAAGCCAATTATACAACACATAGGACTCCAGTCGCAGCCTGTCTTGATGCGAGTTAGTGACAACCGAGTAGGATTTTAGTCGTTCGATACCCATTTATCAGCACTGTGTGAATATGTGTTATATATACAGTGCGTTTTGACGAAAACTGATGTCAAAAACGTATACTGTATCACCTCAATTTTATTTAAGAAAACAACTCGATGTTTCTTCTTTATTTTTTTTTTTCATTTTTCGTTGTAAGTAAATCAGTACCACTTTACATGTCACATTGTCCTTTATTTTTGCAATTTTGTCGTCATTTTTAATGATAAAGAAAAATACTCCAAAAAATATGAGTACAAGCCAACAGAACTGCTATAATAATAACTGAGAAGTTCAATGTTTCCATGAGGGTTGGACAATAGAGTGAATCGAAAATAGGCCTTTTTCATCGACGTGAAAGTAGCCAAAGTTAATGTTTTGCTGTTGCTAAAAAATAGACCAAAAATTTACCCGAACAAATAACCCCTTCCACTAGAACCTAACCTAAAAACTGTTTTTACGCTTTTTAAGATTCCTAAATATTTCCAATATTTTAACAAATGACGACTGAATTCCCGATCCCTGAGAGTTTCTACTAACTAATACGTTTTTATATAGCCTTTAATGGCAAAGGAAGCCCCAAAAGATTCGTTCATCTTATTTAAATATTTTTTTTCGCAATCTACTCCAGACCACGCTGTCATTCTTAGTGTAAATGAATTTAGAACTTTACAATTGCTTTATTTTGGTACCATATTTTAATATACATATATAAACTTACAAATGACTAATTTATGAGTAAAAGTTTAAATTTTTACAACAAAGGAGCTCGCGTATACAGGGTGTGTATAGAACTCATTAAAATAAGTCAAAAGTCCCTATTAATATGTGCACCCTTAGGAAGTTATATGCCCTCAAGAGGGCTCAAACAAAACTGTTTGTTTTTTCAATCACCGCTTTTACTAATTAAACACCGCAAAGCTCAATTGACAGTTTATCAATAACTTATATTGTTAAGCGTTGTGCCAACGTCTTTTATTTGCCATGTTAAACAGATTTTTGTAATTTTTGACCTAATTACTTAAAGAGCAGAGCAATTTTTAAACTCAATTTACTCGAAAATCATTAGAACATTGATTTGGACAAACATAATATTTTTGACATAAAACCTAAATAGGATTAGCATGTAGAAAAACGGTGTACCTAGCACATGTTATTTAACGTACACATTTAAGTAAGACCCAAACATTTTGTTCTATTTATTTTCGACCGTTTTATCAATAACAGATAAAAAAAATACTGAATTTTTGCAAAACGATAACACCGGCTTCTATTTATTTTAGATGACTATATATTGTAATATTTACACCCGTAATACTATTTAATTCGAAGATATTGAATTCTCGGTAAAACCCCCATTTCCCCCATTTAATTCTTCCATTTAATATTTAAATTATCCCAAAATAACAAATCACATACTACTTCACTTAAAGTAAGGAATCAACCTGTTAATTCTCATGACTATTGTTTTAGGTTACCGAAAAATAAAAAAAAATCAAAAAACATTTTTCGTCACCTGTCCAACATGAGATAATTGAGGAGAAGAAAATTTACACCAATTTTCATGCCTATATCACCTTTTGTCTTAAAGATATCAAATTTAAATAAAAACACTAGACACTTCGCTACCCCCATAGCGTAATCAAGAATCTCATCAAAATAAAATATAGCCTTGTTACCCGCAGATTCTGTTTCTGTTAGAGAAAGAATTTTTAAACTCGGGTTACTACTTCGAGAAATTATCCCCTACAAATAAACAAACACACACAAACAATCATTTTTTCCTCTTCATATGTTAGTATAGATATAGATAATACACTAAAAGCAAATTTGACAAAAACAAAACTTGAAAACGGCTCACAAAGTTCCAAAAGTTGTGTGTACATTGTGCTTTGTGTCTGGGGGCAAACCTACCGGTAAAAAGAAACACTTTCCACGTAAATAATGAAACATTTTAAAACGATATATATAACAGACTTCTACCTATAACTATAAAGCTAAAAATAATTATAACAAAATACAACTCTAGCAAATAAATAACACATTCAATGTTGTTAGGTACCTACCCAGGAAGTAAAAAATGTAAACATTAAAAAGTGCTCATTCTGTACAAATTAATTACCTACCAATCTAGTGTATTTTGAAGCCGGTGCCAAGCAAATCTAAAATCCTTCATTGCGTACTTATCTACTAATTAATCAAACTTGATTGTTGCTTGGCACCGACTTCAAAAATATACTAGATTGGTAGGTAATTAATTTGTAGAGAATGAGCACCATTTAATGTACATTTTTTACTTCCTGGCTAACCTAACAACATTGAATGTGTTATTTATTTGCTAGACTTGTATTTTGTTATAATTATTTTTAGCTTTTTAGTTATAGGTAGAAGTCGGTTATATATATTTTTTGATGTTTTATTTTCAACTTTTTAGTTTTTTTTTGAACTCAGGTAGTTTTCATTCTTTATTTTTTAATTTGTATGTATAAACTTAATAGACAGAACTATGTAACATTGAAAGCCGCAACATTATACAATGATACTTTCTCATCTAAATTGACAGGTAAACCTTTACGAACAAAATGAACTAGTACGCGTTGACTTAATAAGCCCAAAATGTATTTTTGCCTTATGGACTACGCCATGTAACCTTTTTTCAACTTTTTTGACAACCATGTGTAACTATAGATAATTCCACTCCAACCTATGTACCAACCATCCTGTATATACGACTGCCCGCGGACAAGCATAAATTTGTTAGCAGCCTTTTATATTATCGCCCTGGGTAACCTTAATTCCTCTCCACACTTTATACAACTTCTTATGGGCTATAAAAGAAATAATTTTTTAATCACACTGTATAAATATAATTCAACTCCAGCATATATTTCAACCATCCTGTATATGATTTGCTTATGTCCACATCATATAACAGTTTTTTAATCACCCTATATAATTTTAATTTCACATTTTTTCCAACATTTTTATACCACCAAGCGTCCAGTCCACCCTATATTCCAACCATCCTGTATATACGGCTGCCTAACGGACCACTATCATTCTAGTCCTTCCTATATTTCAATCTTCATATAAATGCAACTCCTTCTACCACTTTACTTTGTGATTTTGTTTGCTACAACTAAACACCCTGTCTATAAACCCACCAAATAGCAGTTTAAAGTTTGAAATGTGTTGTCACTGAATTTTCTATTAGGCCAGGAGAATGTGACAACTAAAAGCACGGTCATCGCAAAATGGAAAAATTTGCATTTAAATAGGTATTTGCCTGGTATACAAACAACACGAGCTTGGTACTCACTGATTTAAGGAGCCGAAAATACTATGCTTTACTACCTATATGCTTGAGATGTACATAGAACATTTTCGAATTCGCAATTAAAACTTCCAGTGCCTAAAATTACCGTACTATTACGTTGGAATTAAAATATTTATGAGGAAATGTCCGTTATGTCATTTAGATGAAATATTTGATAAGAATTTTGGAATTCTCGGCGATTTTCTGCAAAACTGCAAGTTGCACGTCGCAGAAAAGTATATGAGATCACCTAAGGATCTTCCTTAATAGATTAAACGTTAAAAAACTATACACATCCATACGGAGTTATCGAAAAATCGACTAAAATATTAGGGATATTGGTCGATTTTTATGCACGCATGTGTTCATTCACAAATTTTATCACTTTACCAATAGAATTCTTTTCCAAAATTTGAAGTTTCACCAATCCGGATATATACTCGATTAAGCAAGACCATATTAATTCAAAACGGTGCACCACAGGAGAAGAAATCAGGTAACATACATACAAAAAAGCGAAAAAATACGCGACGAATTGATAATCTCCTCCTTTTTGGAAGTCAGTTAAAAAAGAACACCCATACAAGTCTCAAAATGACACATAGACAGACCACGATTGGAAAAAAATGTACGAATAATGCTATAAACAAAAGGAAAATGAAAGAATATGTATGATAACTGCCTCATGGCAACAGATCCGGGCAAAGGAACATCTAAAGGGAAACTTCAGAGTCAATTATTCAATTACCTGACATTGCAAAAAAGTGAAGCGAACTAATAAACTTTTCTCAAAAGAAATGAGTATTTTAGAATATATATTCAATCATATTATAGAGGAAAACTGGTTGACAAATCCGTAGACTCTCAGCCAATCCTTCGGGAAAGCTATTTCTAAAACGGAGCAACTAGTATTCCGAAATATTGCACAAATTACCCTACCTCAATTTGGATTTCAGTGACTTACCTAATGTGTTTTTCAGAAATTACAATGACGAGAGAAAGAAATCAAATGCACAATCACAATTGTTATCTATTATCTTTTAACTAACTTCCAAATTCGGCGGCACGTTTTTTTTATGTGTGCTCAGTGATTACTCAAAAATGGCTTGGACAAATTTGATGATTTAAACGGAATTATATTAAAGAATGTTACAGAAAGGTATCCTATAATTTTCTATAACGTGAGATTTGCGGTTTTCCAAAAGAATCAGAAAAAACACACACACACACACAATAAATCTCTAAAACGGATCTACCAATTTGAATATTTTAAATTGTATTCTACAAAGAGATGTTCCAACTTGATTCTGTATAATTATCTATGACGTAAATCATCCGTTTCTCGGAAAATCCTAAAAATATTTGCAAAAACACAATAAACATAAATGTAAATGTCAAATTTTCATATATCTAGCTTAAATGCCAAGATATGCCATGAAAGTATATCAGGGTGTTTGTAACGGTTTTCGTTGCAGTCGAGTGAAACGGCACAAAATATTAAATTAGTGTATTGAAAAGAAAATTTTTTAGGTGAGCGATCTTTTCTATACGGTATACGGTGCTAGGTGTGTATGTGTGTGTATCGAAATTCAAGCAGCAAGCATTGTGCGCATTTGAAATATTTGGCGTAGAAAAATTACAGTTAAATAGATAGGTGGGTTTAAAAAATCTTACAAATAAATGTGATCTTGGGTGGTACATAAGCAGTTCCTTATATGGGATGGTTAAACATAAAGTGAAATAGAATTAAGTTATAAAGGGTGGTTAAAAAAATGCTCTATTGGGTGGCACATAAGTAGTTGCGTATACAAGGTCGTTGAAATAAAAGTGAAGTAAAACTATAGTTATACAGAGTGGATAAAAAACTTAAAAAATGGTTAAATAAGCATATGCAGTAAGGATATTCGAGTTATAGGGTGTAGAGTTCAAAAAATGTTAGAAGGGTCATTCCAAGTCAAATCGACAAGTAGTTGGACGCGACCGCCACCGATTCGGATGAATTTTGGTGGAGAGTTTTGTCTCATCAGAAAACAAAAGTTCTGCCAAAGGAAAAAATTTAAAAAAAAATTTCCTAAGAGATATTTAAAATTAAAATTTTCTCTGTTTTTCCGATTTTATGAGTTTAGTTATTTAATATTTCAGAAACTACTGAGTATTAAAAAAAAACTCTGGTACATTTTTAGAAGACACTTAGAGGCATGAGAAAAAAAAATGAAAAAAAATTTGAAAATTATCAAAATTAAAAAATTTTGAATTTTTCAAAATCGTGTAAACTCTGGCCTCAAATTTTTTTATATTATACCTCTAACATATCTCTAACATCAAGAAATTCTGAAATTTTCAGAGGGGCGTTCTTTTTCGTTTCAAAGAAATATTTTTTTGAATTTTTGGCAAAATAGTTTTTTTCTATTTTTTCAACTTTTTTTTTAATATAATTATTCTACCACATGATTACCGAAATTTGAGGTCTAAAATATTTTTCAATGTTAATGGGATGTAAAACCGTAAATATCTCAAAATATATTATAGATTTAACTTTAAATCAAAACCTAAGTAATGTTAAAATTGTCACACTCTGCCATCTATGTTCCCATCAGTGAAATCACTATTATCGATAGAGCCCATGCCAGAATTCACTTGAGGGCCCTATTTCTTATGACTATTATTAATAGTACCTGGGTGACCGAGCTTCACTCGTAAATTCAAAGTTCCATCATAAACATACATATATCAAAATAATTTGCTATATAAACTTATTTTGAACTACCTAATATAATATGTTTTTCTTACATTTTTTAAATTACATTGTGTAATCCTACAATTCTGCTCTCTCTTGTATTTCAACCACCCTATATATGCAACTGCTTATGGCTAACCCATTCAAACATTTTTTAATCACCCTGTATAATTAAAATTTCACCTGATTCCATATTCCAACCATCCTGTATATGTGACCGCTTTTAGGCCACTCTATAAGCAAGCTACCCTATAATACATTTATGTTCAAACATTTTCTCAACCACTTTGTATAATTATGATTCCGATTCACCCTATATGTGAAACTTTTTATAAGCTACCAAATATAACATTTTTGTGCTAACATATTTTATATCACACTGTATAACTGTAATATTTCACCACCATATGATTTTAACTACCCTGTATATGCATTTGTTTATGGCCAATCATTGTAATATTTTTTGAACCAGCATGCATAATTATAATGTCAGTACATCCTATATTGTAACCAACCTGTAAATGCATTTGCTAATGTGCTACCCTATGGGTATAACATTCTATTAACATTTTTTAAACCACCCTGCAAAACAATACTTCCGCCCCTTATGTAAGCTATCATTAATTTCCAAATAAACAGATAATTAAATACAATTTTGAGATATTTTCGTTTTTACATCCCATTAACATAAGAAAAATATTTTAGACCTCAAATTCATGTGGTAGAATAATGATATTCAACAGAAAAAATAGAAAAAAACTATTTTGCCAAAATTCAAAAATTCATATCTTTGAAAAGAAAAAGAACACCCCTCCGAAAATTTCAGAATTTTTTTAGATATGTTAGAGGTATAATATAAAAAATTTTGACGCCAGAATTTTCCCGCGATGGTTACTTTCCACGATTTTGAAAAATTCAAAATTTTTTAATTTTGATAATTTTCAAAATTGTTTTTTCAAACAAAAATTTTTCTCATACCTCTAAGTGTCTTCTAAAAATGTACCAGATTTTTTTTTAATATTCAGTAGTTTCAGAAATATTAAATAACTAAACTCATAAAATCAGAAAAACTGAAGTTTTAATTTTGAATATCTCTTAGGAAAAATTTTTTAAAATTTTTTCCTTTGGCAGAACTTCCTTTAATGATTAGACAAAACTCTCCACCAAAATTCATCCGCGTCCTCGCGTCCAACTATTTGTCGATTTGACATGGAAGCAGTTGCATATATAGGATGATTGAAATATAAGGTAGAGTGGAATAATAGTTATACCGGGTGGTTAAAAAATCTTATATAGTGTGGAACATAAGTAGTTTCTTATACTTGACATATTGGTCGAAGTAAAATTACAGTTAAAGATTGTGATTTAAACAATACAAAAATAGAAACAGTCAATAGGGAGGAGAGAATTAATACTTATACAGGGCGGTTGCAACATCGTGTGGAGTTGAATTATAGTTGTACAGAGTGATTCAGAAAATGATAGACAAATAATTTATATTGGGTAACCAATTCATAGAAACATATACAGGGTGGTTTCAATATAGGGTCAATTTGAATTCCGGTTATAGAAAGTAGGCTAAATAATAAAACAAAAAAAATAGTTAAATATGTGGATAATATGAAAAAATACAAATAAGAGAGAGAGAGTGAGAGATAAGAATACGCTAAAATAATCAATACAATTGTTCATTAAATCAGATAAAATAAGAATATCTGTCAGAAAATAGTTATTTGATTGCATACGGTTTCTAAATAGTTTTTATTTTAAGCACTTTGAAGTCGGTTCTTTTTAAAATATATATATTATTGTTTTGTCTAGTGCTTTTATGGTCTCGAACAAATGGTTCATTTTAGCCAGCTACAAGTGTTACCTATATATTTATAATTTCCCAAATGCTTGCATTGCACTTAGACAACCACAAACACCTACTTAGAAGCGCTAAGTCACAGTCGACTCAGTTTCGAAGCAAGTACTTCATCCGCAGAGCTGCAGACCCCTTTCCATGATCTTATGATCGCTATTTTATTTTGAAAACGACAATAATTATTTTAGGTTTCCTTTCCAGTCCTACATTTGCCATTGAGTTTAGTAAGAATTACTGTATGTGTGTCATACTGTGACGTATATACCAAATAACGAACCGTCTTTGAAAACTCTAAAATAAATAAATATTTATGTATATATTTGTAAATATAATTATTATTGGAAAATGTCTCATCAGTGACGTAGTCTTTTAGTAACGTCCAATTACGAATTCCTTGAGGCATATTGATTAATTTATCGAAATTGCACCATCGTTTTTTTATTATTACCGTGTGTCATCAGCACGTTTGAATCGTATATCGGGGGCGACAACGCCATTACGTTTTGCTCGCCTTTGTACCGCCGGGCATGAAATTTTAATTAAAAACTACCCCCATTTTGTTTGATTAATTAAAAAATGATCATTAAAAATTTATATTTCACCATTACGAAGTTTTGCAAATACACACACACAGCAAAACGAACAGTATTTTTTTATTAAGTTTCAAACAATTATTATTTTAATTATTAATTGTGCTAATTGAGTAGTCCGCTACAAAATCCATGGAAGTTTTTTGTTCGTTGTTCGTTAAAATGTATAAAATAATTTTTCATTCGATTTGTTGTCGACATGCCAAATGGAATAACTGGTGGTGAAGGGTAGTCAACAATATGATGAGAGCAATAACAAAGAAGTGAAAAATTAATTTTCTGATTTTTATAAATTGGTAATTAATTTGGGACCGACGGTTGGAATTGTTTTGTAGTACATGTAATTAAATTCAGAAAAGTTCACTTTTCGGTTTAAAATTGAATTAGAAACAATTTAATAGTTGACGGTTTGCTATTGGATATTTTCTAAACAGTAATGACTTTTATTGCCCCCCTCCCTATTAACTTTTGAATGGAACAATATATCCGTGTCGAAAATTAACAACTGCTCAAAAAAAGAAACTCTAATAAAAAGGCCAAAAATTTAACATGCTCTCTTGCTTCAAAATCAAATCCATCCGATAATTGAAGAAATAGTAAATGCAAATCCTGACGAGTTTAATACCCAAATCGTATTTCAATATGAATGATATAGACGAATGGCCAGGTCCTTCACCAGATTTGACGCCTCTCAAATTTTTTGCCGGGATATTTGAAGTCGAAGGTGTACCTCATTAGACGTCCAAAAAATAGAATAAGTGACATTTGTGGAAATAATTATAAATCTGATAGTTGAGTTTCAGGACAGGCTAGTTATTGTCTGGAGGCGCAAAGACAACATTTTGACTTTAAATTAATTTAAATTCAAATTAATACGTTAAATGAATCGCCCCCAACTCTGTGACTACTTCCCAGATTTTATCAAACAAACAATCGTTGAATAGAGAGCGAAAATATTTATTAATTAAGGTATCACAAAATCAGCCTTCGTTTGAGAAAAAAGTTTATAGTGCCCATCTGGCACTGGGTAAAGAAGCATATATCAATGTTATGTCAAAACTTTTTGTTCAAGATCGATGCCTTATTCCATTCCAATTTTAATAGCCAGGAGAAGACACAATAATAGTCCTCACTTTATAACAATCACTAAGAAGTCAAAATACATCTCAACAATTGTAAGATCAAGGTATATAATACCCATTATCGTTCTTTGACAAAACCAAATATTTAATACTTCGCGAGGTACGCAAGTAACTTGAAATGTTAACAGATTTAATAAGTATTCCAAAATGGCATAAGACTTCCTAGATTATTTCTTAAATTGTTGACAATATTTTATTTCGTAATGAAACACAGTTTTAGTTTTTTTTTCTTACTTTATTGTATCCAAAGATTTCCTTAACTCCGAACTTTAAGATTCTACTTTAAGTGAGACGAAATCTTATCCGGTCCAACTTAAAAATCTGTCAATATTCTGATACCTAGAATTTTGGCAATATGGTCCGTGGTGCCCTTAACGTATGGTAAATAAATCACGCCTGTGTCTTTTCAACCGACTTCAAAAAGAAGGATGTATTCAATTCGTGTGTATCTATGTTTTTTATGTTTGTTCAGCTATTACTCGCATACGGTTCAAGGAATTTCAACCGTTTATACTGGAACTTGTTTCGGGGGATCGAGAATTGGTCCTATATTTTTTCAATAACATAGCTTATACCGTTTCTTATATAATGAGTAAAAACTTTTTAACCGACATTCTTATACAGTACGCTTTGGTGGAGTCGCTGGTATTAAAAATATGGAATTTTTTCTATTCGGAAAATGGGATAAAATGAAAAGAAATTGGATTAGTTCTGGGATATCCCGAAGTAGCCCCATATTTTTTTTCGATAGCATAGCTTGTACCGTTTCTTAGAAAATCGAGAAAAACTTTTTTAGCAACTTTCTTATACAGTAAACTTTGGTGGAGCCCCTGATATTAAAAATATGGCAAAATCTTCTGTTCGGAACATGGGGTATAATAAAATAAACAGAAATTGGATTAGTTCCGGGGATCCCGAAGTAGTCCCATATTTTTTTCAATAACATAGCTTGTACCGTTTTTTTTTAGAAAATCGGAAAAAAAATTAACGACTTTCTTATACAGTAAGCTTTGGTAGAGTTGCTGGTATTAAAAATTGGAAAATGCTTTTGTTTGGAACTTCGGATGAATTGTAAATAAATTGAATTAATCAAAATAAATGTCGGTTAATCAACTTCAAAGTGAAGATTTTCGATTAGTGTGTATATACAGTGTGTATTCATAAATCAAACGTTTTCTTTTTATTGATAATTTTAAGAGAGAAAGTAATTCTTCATAAACAGATTTGCATGATCTAACTGTTGACGAGGTTTGTCGTCAAATAGGAATTAAGTATTTTTATTTTTGTTAATATTTTAAATTGCTATCAAACAATAATAATAAGTAATTAGAATTAAAAACTGCATCTACTTATGCCATTGCACTAAAAAGTGTATAATAAGTATTTATGTAACTTTTCCAACTATATGCTGGGTTTCAAGAAATATATCAATGTTGATTAAAAGTGGGGCTTTAAAATATTTTAAAGCCAATGACGACGAAGTTAGAATCGACTTTGAAACGTTTGGTATTTTCTTTCAATGTACAGCTTTTATATTTCAATTGTGGTGTTATTCCCAAGAAAATATAAAAATAATTAAAAATGAAATGTTGTAACTATATAATATATGATCACACATTAATAAACATTATTGTTCCCTTGTTACCACAGACTATTTATAATTCAAAGTAGTAACTTGATATTATTAGTAATTTTTAAGTTAGGTTAGGTGGAAGAAGTAACAAACTCCTCTCTGTTCGGATACAGCAAAAATAAATTCAGCCTCTAGTACCAAATTTCTGTTCACAATCAATTTGTTAAAAGTCGAAGATTGTCTAGAAAAAATATATGTTTTAATTTTTTCTACTTATTACAATCAGCATGAACTGAACTAGTGATGTATTAGAACAATTGCGGTGATTAGAGTGATAATAAGTTAGTAGGTAAATTAACATTTGCGTTGTTAAGAACAATTTGAATACTTGCTTTGTTTTTTCCATACTCTTTTGTTACATTTATACCTTTCTGTTGACCTTTTTGGTTTAAGTGAATAAAAGTTATTTTATTAGACAAACTTGTTATGTATTTGAAATTTAAAGGTCCTGTAGTAAAATTACTAGATCTTTCCATTAAAAAAATTATGTATGACGTGATACAGAACACATTAATGACGTCATGAGAAATCTATTTATCTCTAAATTTGCGTATTATTAAATTAAGGTTGACGTATCCGAGGGCTTTCATCTTCTTTTATCTGGACAGACTTTAATTGGTATGTTTCATACTTTATGTGCACTCTATATATATTTTTCGTAGACTTCTTATGTCTCTGCAGGAGAGACGAAGATGGTTTTTGGAATTATATATTGTACGAATAGAGTACAAGTTTTTTTGAATTTTCCTCAATTTAGTTCCATGATTTACAGTAATAACTACTTATTGGTATATGTCTTCATTTATAAATCAGAATATATTATCTGGTTCCGGTAAAATATTTTTTCACATCTACCAATTCAAAATTAACATTAACAATTTTTTATATAGTAAAGTCCTTTATCCTAATTTCCGTTTCCAGCTCTCCGAAATATTTCCGGCAAAAAAAATTTACAACATGCATTCACTAATTATAAGCGTAGAGGGTCGCGAAAATTATTCACCCGGAAAAAGGAAAATAAAATAAAAAGTATTCGGATAATGTGTATCGTATTATATGTGTCACCCGAACTGACAAGGTTCATTATTGTCAGTTATGCTCCAGGAACTCTGTGGAAACAAGTGCTCTTAGGAGGTGGAAAAAGTTTATCATAATTTACTCAATATTTGTTGCAATTTTCAAAAATATTGCAAAATAGTACTTATCAAAACCCTTAAATTCCCATATGACCCATATAATTCCATTATTTTCAAAATATTTCAAAATACAATACTCTAAAATGCTCAAGGACTGAATGCACTGGTTACTATTCTTACAATGTTTTATTATTTGACATCAAATAATATCCAGATGACCTCAGGTAATCTTCTAGGAATATTCGCAATACGACAATATTGTCGAATCTGGTCATCGAAATAAAAACCATTAGTCAGACCAAAGAGCTGACGATAGAGAAAAACATAAGACAATTCCCAGAGGATTCGAGAAACTAAAAGTGATACGTCCTGAGAGAGAGCGCGAATACTCCTAGAATATTGGAGCGAAAGTAACAGAACATAAAAGCGAGTCGATCGCAGCAGGGGAGCTGTTTGAGCAGAAACGAATATGTGAATCATCCAGAAGATCGTTCTGTAGAAACATTTATTTTGTTCCTCACCAAAGTACATAATCGGATTACCTGAGTATGAAAAAGACTCTTGATAAAATTCGGTAAAAATTTTATTGGCAAAATTACTTTAAGGTGCTGATAATGTGACATCTGAGTAGTCCGCAAGGGACCAAATACCCATAATAACGGCACAATTCAACATAGATCTATCCAGCTCGACCATTTCCAGGGTCCAAAATGGGTAAAAAAAGGGAAACAAGATGTAGTTTTTTTTCATAGATGTTCTTAAAGAAACAAATCTCTAGATTAATCACTCAACTCGTGAAAAAATATTCTACCAGTCTAGACTCCCTGTCAAGAGCTGTATGTAATAATTATCAGTAAATTTTTGGATATTTGCTGAATTTATAATGTTCGTCAAATGAAATTGAGAGTGTGAGTTCAGACCTTATACTTGCCTAGCAAGAACTGTTTTCACAAAGAACCTAGCTCCAAAACTGGTTTTCCGATTTCAGTTTTATTGTCGATCAAGCAGGTAAGTTCCTTAAGTTCTGGCTTTCTAAAATTTTCTTTTTTCGACAAAATCTTGGTTTTCTCATTCCAATCTTTAACTAGCCGCGCTTCTAGAGATCTCAAAGTCTCACAGGTATATATATGACCCCAAATAATTTACACGTGATACTAAATGTGTTGGAATGAGTTAAAACGGTTTTGTATGCGTTAAGTCGCAATATATTGCTTGTTTAAGAAACCGTTTTGATTTAACTAAAGATTTAATTTTTTTGTATAAACTTGGACTATATGGTTTTTCACTCATTATTTTGTTTCTTGTGTGTATTTAGTTATTACTAACAACGTATTCGTGGTTTGTGTTTTATTCTATGGACCTCCGGTTTATTTCAGTTATAGTTTTATTTATAAATCCTTTTGGTTTCTACAACAAATATTACATTGCCATCTGTTCTCGCATCTATGTATAGTATGTTTGTGGCTATTGAAAGCTTCTAGAAGTAATCAATATACATTTTCTCGAAAATAGCTTAGCCAACCCTATATTAACCAGCACTGGTAGCCATAGATTAGAATAAGACGAACAAGATCCTGATGATAGAGGAAAATGTTAACATCAAGATAATCAATCATACTGAAATCTGGGCACAGGTAAATGGTTGTATTAGCTTAACGCTCAGTAATGGTTAGTATGATTTCAGCATATGTCTCCAGAAAATATTCTTAATTTTTTTGTTAATTTTTAGATATCTCTAAATCTCTCCGATATATTAATATCTGAGCACAGAAATATCCAAGATTAATAATAGTCTACAGTCGCTAATCAATTGATATTAATCCAACTTGAAAACGAATATTGCTAGACGGGTATAATACCTTAGGATCAATTATAGCGACTGACAATGACTTCAGACTTGGAGTTGAAACGACAATACATATTCCAATAGACTTTTTTCAACACATGCAGACTAATCATATTGTTATCTGCGTTCCAGAATGTTTTATAATTTTTGTTCTAGTTTTCTATAACTTTCTGAATATTTATTTATTGGAGTTGTTTATTCATATTTTCTTGTCGGGTATTTGATATAAATATATTAGCTGGTTCTCAAAAATTCCCGATAAAAACTGCCTAAAAATATGTTTTTCTTCTCAGTCTGTCGAGCCAGATCTTCAATTTTTCAGTCCTGTTACATCTTTTTCTTCTTCATTTCAATTAGTCAAAAAGGCCACCGATCTGTACATGTTTTCAGTTCACTCCTTCGGATGTTTCTTCTGACGTCCTATTTTTTTAGTTACACATCTCTTCCTTTGGAAAATTAGTTATATGCTGCATATGATGATGACGACGATGATATGATTAATCAAGGATAATTCCTTGATTCAAAAAGAAAATGTCAAAACTATGTTACCTTTATAATGAAGTTTTCGGTCCATTCGGACCATTACAGATTGGATTTGGAACTATGTATATAATCAGCTTACTCTCGCACTTCAGTTGGTCAGAAAGGTCCTTTGAGCATAACGACGCACAGTCCGCTAGTGTAAACTACAAACGCCAGTAAGATCTGGATTTTCAGCAGCGTTTGAGACTTTAACAGTTAATCTTAATGACTTGTTGGAAATAACACTACAAATACTTCATGGAATTTTTTATTTTCATATGTTTCAGGGTCTAGGTCAGACCCCATTGTCAATGGCAATAAAGGATCTATATGAACAGATATAAATTGTAAAATTTAATGTTGAAATGTTTGACAACTATGTGACGTTTGATGTAATTAGGATATTTTGGAGATCATATAATATTAAAGTTTCTTTCAAATTGGAAGAATTTGAAAGATTTTTCTTCAGAATTTTATGTGGCGACTTTTTTACAATATTCGCCAGAAATGCGATCAAAGAATTCTGTTGGTTCAGTATTCCATTAAAATCTTAAGGGAAAACCTAGGAAAAACCTTATGAAGTATCCCTACTATTGGTTGTTCACAAGGACAGGACCTTTAGTAATTTATTCCTGAATTATTGGGAACCAGGAACGACTGAATTCTACAGAGGTAGAAGTGATGCAATCGTTTTTATTTAACAGATTTAAAGCAATTTTTTTCAAGTATCGTGTTGTGTTCTTCTTTGTGTAATATGGTTTATTTTTAGAAACTTGAATTGTATTTTATGACCAAAGTACCGGGCAAGTTCACAAGAATATAGTAAATTCACAAGGAATTTTATATATATATATATATGCATTTTTTGTATTTTGAACTGTGTTTTTTGGTTTTGTTCTTGGTATAATTAATTTTAGTGTATCTTGTGTTTTGAATGAGGTATTATTATTATTAAATCGGTTGTCCATTATTTTTAGTGTTGAGAGTTAGTGTGGCTTATGGGAGTTGGGTGAGGATTGTTAGCGACGGTTTGGTATTCAATTTTGTTTAACTTTTTATTAATTTTTCTCGGTGTAATTATTGACATAAAGCGCATCCTTTATCGTCTCACCCACTTAATAGTAAGGTCTCCCGCATCAATTTGTACATTTTTTTGATTAATTTGATCACAACTGTACCTTGACATTTATTTACTCAATGAATTGCAGTAGCCAGCCTTAGAGCCAAGTTCTAACTAGGCAGCTCATAACGCAGAACAAGGAAATTTCACCTGTTGTCTAACATAACCTAAACCAAAATTCATTTCAACTTTGCCGTTGTACCGATCTTATAATTGTGTGCTCATTTATAATTTTAAATTATGTATAACTTACTGGCTCATTCTATCCAAGAAACCAAATGAACCGAAGATGTAAAAATTCCGGGAACCACAACATTCGAGTCTATGTTACTACACGAAAAAGTGCTAAGAGGTTTGACGAAAAATGGGTTCTTCAAGCCGTCACCGATTCAGTTAAAAGCGGTGCCTATGGTTTTGGAATCGTTTTCTCTTCACTAAATTTATTGATGTCGCAACAGTCAGCTAAAGGTTTAACCTGTTTCAAAAAAAGTGTCGAATTTTTCAATAGGAATATAGCTTAAGGCAGGAGACAGACCTATTACAGTCCCAAAATCTTGTTGGTTGTTAAAAATATGTATTAACGAGCAATTGTGTACATTGTGTTGTATGTAAAGGATCATGATCTATTCATTCATTAAGTATAGGAAATGTTTTGGTGACAGCAACATTATTTTATGAATTAACAATGTCAAAATTTGCTTGTGCGAAAGCTGTTTTGTATAGCATATGGGATAATTTTTCCAAGGAATGTACGGTGTTTTTTAAATCAGTTAGAATTACCGGGAAGTGGTTGGATAATGTTTAAAAGAAATTTATAGATCTAGCAACTGGTCTTAGAGTCATATTGAGCTTTATGAATTTTAGGTAACGCAGAGAAATATGGTTATTTAAAAGCTTAGAACATATACTTATGGAGGTACCCTGCAATGCACAAATATCCACAATAGAGGCAGTAAGAGGCCATTTCTCTTAGTGGGTGGAACCATCTAATCAGGTACATGGTGGACGTATTTCGTTTGCCTCTCTTTTTAGGCTTGTCAGGATATTTGTGCATTGCAGGCTACCTCCAGAAGCTCTAAGTTAAGAATAGTATGAAGTTCTGCATTTGTTTTCTGTGTATTCATGTTACCATAATACTGAAACATATTTCGTTGTTTGTATGTACGTATCTACTCTATGACTCATTCATTTATAGCACAGCCACCGACCTATAAACTTCCACTCAAAAAATTCGCGTCGTCCATTAGCAGTATAAATAATAATAATTTTTAAACTCGAAATGTAAACCCTGATGGTGCGTTGTTATGTTATCAAATGTCACCTCTGCGTCGGAAAATTAGCGTGCTTTACACTTCCAACAAAAAACGCCATCCGGAGAGCTGTTCGTGTAGGAGAGAGGGAGCTCGTCATTTCATTTGACTTCCATACACGACCCGATGGACCGACAACGTCTGACAAAACGAGATAAAAGTTTATACAACCCCTTTACGAGATCATAATAATTAATAATACGGACGTATGCGAGTCATGCGGACCCGCGGTGTTAAATCATAATATGTTTATATGTCCGCGAGGACCGTTAATGCGTTTCGAAGTGGGATGGTGTGTGGTGTCTGCATCGGTGGAGAAAATGCGGTGCTAAAAAAAGAGCAAACCAGGATTATGTCGAATATGTTTATTTTTATTTGGAGCTTTTAGAGAAATTAACGAGCGAGTAATATGGGTTTCGAGTAGCAAGTAGATTCTTGTACAAATGAGCAGAATTTTCCGTTCTTAATTTTTGGAAGTATTATTGTGACTTTCTGATCATATGTATACAGGGTAATTTAAATTCGGTCCTCACCATTGTTTGCTCGAAGCATTGTTTCATATTAAACATGAAACATCTTATCGCCTCCCTATAATTTAATGTATCATTTTTCACATTTCTAAACATCAAACGTTATATCTGTTTTCAAAGCACAAAAAGGGTATCGTTTCAATTGTATTTGCCACTTGTTCACCGATTTATTTCGTTTTTTAAACAAGTATAACGTCATCGAAGAGCCCTTATGGTCGTTCTTTAAATAAATCTTCTACAGCCTATCATTTACGAAAATAAGTGACAAAATTAATAATAGAACAAAACCGACATCAACTTGTTCTAATGATAAAACATGACTAATTGGCATAAAATTCAACATTTTTTATACACGCGTTTTTGTTTTATATCAAATAAATCGCGAAAAATCGGTAACAATTTAGTACTTTACCTTTACACAAAATCCACCTATGAAACCGTGTTTGCTACTATGGGCAATGTTAAAAAGAAATGAAAAACCTACAAAATGAACTACGATAAGCTCAACTTCGTTAATTTGGTTTCTTAGATAATGGAATCTTTATCCGAAATTCCAAAAAAATAAATAATCGCGTATATATTTTTTTTATAGCTAAAATACTCTTGTTAACAGAAGCGATAGATCTTCTCGTACCCAAATCATGTTCTAACAATAAATACTGTAGCCCCCGTAGTTTTTGCAAAATTTCAGTCAATCCTATGGAAGACATATCTTTTTTAAAGGTCATACTACCTCACCGGATGACCTTACCAATATGAATTAACTACCGTTGGAAAGCAAAAGTGTTGATCTCGAGACCATTAATCTCAATTTAAAGTATAATAACATATAAGTATTGACAATATTTGGCCATTCCGTATCAATTGTTCTGACGAGTCCATTCAAAAAATTGCTAAGTGGTGGTACCTGTGTAACTATATCTTTGTAATAAATAATCTCAATGCAAATTTTATTTTTGAGCAGACACATTTTTATATTTCTTAGATAATATGGATTAATGTAATAAACTTAGAAAATAGAATGCCTAAAGCCACAAATGATAATGACGGGGCAATAATATTTTGCAAAATGCGAAGGCTGTTATAAGCGATGTTTCCATTTGTAAATGTTTCAATAAAAGATCAAAACATATATACCTAAAAAAATATGGCATGGCATTAATTAGCATTAATTAATAAAAAAATTCTTAACGGGAATCTCAATTGAACAACATAACAATTGCGTTGTTAACTAATTGAAGAATACCATTTTGTTTTATTATTAACTATTATAAATTTGTATCAGCGTTTCATTTCCATACAATAATAAAATATAAAATGTACAGACAGTGTAAACAAAGGAACCTACTATTATTTACTTATATTTAAAAAAACAGTGAATACAGAAGCCAAATTTTCGTTATATATTTAAGTTTAAAATAACATAATAACAGAATAAAAATTATTGCTCCATCATTATCATCAGTGTCAATCTAAATGGAATTCAATTATTCCATTTTGCTAAATTTATTACATAAATCCATATTATGCTAAAAATATAAATATGTGTCTGCTTAAAATTAAAATTTGCAGCAAGATTTATTTATTTATTTATTTATTATAAGGATGTAGTTACACAGGTACCACCCCTTAGCAATTTTTCGAGTGGACTCGCCCAGAAAACTTATACAGAATGGCTAAATATTGTCAGTATTTATGTATTTATCATTTGAGTTTTACAAAAGTCAGATGAGAGGTGGTTTATTCACAATGATAGGGTCATCCGATGAGGTAAAATAACGTTTCAAAAAAATATGTCTTCCATAGGATTGACTGAAATTTGGCAAAAACCACCGGGGCTACAGTATTTATTTTTAGAACATGAATTGGGTATGAGAACGTCTACCATTTCAGTTAATAAGCCTATTTCAGCTATAAAATAGACAAATATATAAGCGTTTATTTATTTTTTTGGAATTTCGCGGAAAGAGTTCATTATCTAAGAAACCAATTCACAAAATGGAGCGTATAGTAGCTCATTTTGTAGGTTTTTTATTTCTCTTTAACAGTACCTATAGTAGCAAGCACGGTTTCATAGGTGGATTTTGTGTAAAAGGTAAAACTAAATTGTTATTTTTCGCGGTTTTCTTTGTTATAAAAAAATGTTGAATTGTATGTTAATTAGTCATGTTTTATCATTAGAACATATTGATGTTGGTTTTGTTCTACTATTAATTTTGTCACCAAAAGAGCTTTTTTTCCGTAAATGACCTGAGCTACTAAACAATTAACCTTGTGGAGCGTACAATGAGTTTCTGGTAATTTCCTGATGCTAAATATCATAGAGTGATCAACAAACGTTGATATGTAGGTATAGCGTCTCGCAACTGGGTGATCTTCTTCTGAGTAACTGGGGCGACCATTTTTAATAGTTGTCAAAATTTCGTGATACACAAATTCTCAGATCATTTAACAAATGTTCGTGAATATATTTACATATTTTTACACCAGCCTTTTATCCATCTGCACTTCTTCTTTTATTGTTAAGGAAACTCGAAAACAATGAGCTGACAACACAAGCTGCTTGAATAGCCGTTAGCATTCTTGTTGGTAAAATTGGGAACTGGCTGGCTATATTCAATCAAACCCCACAGTCTAGGGAATAATATAATTGTACAATATTATTGCGCAATATTATTGACAGTCTAGGAGCCGTCATTATCAAGGTCATGGTGAGTCCAGTGTTTAACAGTCGTATGCCTCCTGACATACTTATCGCTCAAAGAAAACCGACAGACCAGGTAAGCTGTACAAAATGAATGAAAATCTAGGAAGTACTTGTCCAACAATGTTCAAGGATTCATTAAATTTGTTTCGCTTATATTAAGGAACATGGGAGCTTCATGACAAACTAACGAAATACATCACTAGAAATTTGCTTGAGTACGAATATTAATTTGATAGAGGTAGTATTGATACTCAGCTCATTATAAAACAAGCTTCAGTTACGTCGAAGAATAAATACAGATCGAATTCTATAGCAACTCCTAGATTATCAAATTCTCAAGGCTCCTTTCTATCTTTGGACATTCGCGTGTACTCAGCTGAAAAGCCTTTGTCAGAAATTTCTCCATCACCACAAGGAGGTTCAAGAGCTGCCAACCACCTGAGGGTACCAGCTCCGTGAGCGATGCTACAAATAATGCGAGTGTTTTCAATTCTTTGGATGAGGTGTCTTCCAGTCTACTTCCAGAACCATGTACCAGGCATATCCTGCATGTTTTTTGGCCAGACCTCCAAGTCAGATTGAGTAGGGGCAATTCGGGTATTGGACCAGCAGTAAGACTAATACATTCTTTATAATCAGGTAATTTTTCAGCGCTACCGCTAAACTAGAGCAAGACTCACGGTTCGCCAGCATTCCCCTGGAAAGCTTTGGAGTAGATCTGAATCAAACATTCTTATACATTTATTATGACGATTTTTTCAAACTGATTTTTGTAAATATATCAAGATGAATAACTACAAAAGTGGTTCGCCTGACAAGCTATCCTATGACAACAATAGCACGTAGATACTGCACACATTATGAGTCTTTTCGTACGTACTCAATTTCGACTTGAACTTAAGTTTCAGGTAATATATACTTTGTCTCCGATACGATGAATTTTGGTTTTAACATTATCAGTTTGGCATCAATAATAATTTTAATTTAAGCTTTACGCGCGACACAGTGATTTTGGTTTCATCTCAATGTTTCGTAGTTCATCAATAAGCTGATTTTGGTCTAATTTCAATTAATTTAATTAATTTTTAGGTTTTCGTTCTTATTGAAATTTTGTTGTTGGACATGTCGTCATTTATCTAATATTTTAGAAACATTCTGATATTTTTATTTCATGGCAGAAGGTAGTTTTTGTCGCTTGATTCGGAGTTTTGCATCAAATGTTTTTATAATTGTTCTAGCTCCCTTACTTAATTTGAATTTTTTGTTTTCCTTCCTCCAGACTAAGCGTTTGGTATTTTTTTTTTAAAACTTTCCTCTAGTTGATAAATAGTTTGAAAATAATTAATTATTTTACTAACTGCAATTGATTACTACAAATTCCTTCAACATTTGATAGTGTTTTTCAAATAGAATACAATTTGCGAAGAAGGGCCTATGTCTGTTAAGATTAAGCAATGGACTTTCATTCGAAAAGCCACATAGAAAAAGTTTGAAAAATTTGACCATCGTTTCCCTTACGAACTCGCAGTGAGGTAAAATATACATCACAATCTGTGAGAATATATAGAGAGGCTACTCTATAAAATGGATGATAAAGATGCAAATGATGTTGTTGATGATGACGAGTTAAGAACCAGAAAGCATTTTTAGCGGACTTCAAAAATAAAGAGGTTCTCTATTTGTCTGTATATACAGTGAGGACCTGTGGGTTGGTACAAATTCATTTAAAATTCAGGTGTTGGTTTTTTGGAAAAACGCTCGGACACGTCGGTTTTTTTTGAACTGCGGTTTGTGTGATGATAAACTCATTTATACAGGAGGGGCCAGAAATAAATTTCAACACTCAACTTCATTTTTTCAAATGGAAACATTTGTTTTTTATTTTATTTTTGAATTCCATATTGAAATCTAAGTATTTTTCATGTACAATGATCTATACCGAAAATTACAGGTATTAAAAAAGTACAAATGTTTCCATTTGAAAAAATTACGTTGAAGGTCGCAATTTATGTCTGGCCCACCCTGTCTAAATGAGTTTATTTTCACAAAAACCGAAATCAAAAAAAAACCAACGTGCCCCTGAATTTTAAATGCATTTGTTCCAACACACGCGTCCTCACTGTATATTTATTTGTGTTCAGCAATTACTGGAAACCGAGTCAAGGAATTTGGATCATTTAAACTGGATTCTGTTAAGGGGGATCCCAACAACTATTTTTGCTTCTTAGTTAAGTTACTTTTTTTGTAGTCGGGTTTTGTTTCGTTTTTTGTGTTTATACAAGTTACTAAATATACACAAACATTTATTTGCATACCAAATAAGGTTTATCTAGACCAAAATCTCATTTCTTGTACCCGGATTAGTAACAATAATGACAAATATTGATACTGATGCAATATTATTAACCGCATAAGGAACATTTTTATCTTATGCCTAGTTGACATTGAGTTTGACAAAAAATTTCGTTAACAAATAAAATTCTTTACCAATCATTTATAACAACAATTTATTTCGGTGAACGCTACGTACCGAAATAACGGTTATATTTAAATTATGAAACACAAATTGTTTCTTGGAGTAATTGTTTCGTATGCTACAATATGAAATATTGATGCCCTCTATGTGATTCAAAGCCGAAAACTAGAATTAGGAGAAGGAATTGACACGAACGGCATCCATATTTAATAAAATTCCGTCTTAGAGACGAATAATAATGTTACACCGGCCAAACCGAAGTAAATATAATAAGGGTCTTGCCAAGTGATTTTCTGTGGGAACACCAAACTGTTTCGTCAGTTAATGCTACCAATTTGTGGATAAATATTTTATTATTACGTCCATAGTTTTTACATCTACATTCTAGGAGGGCTATATTTACATGAAATCTAAAATGATTTTAATATTTATATAAAACTTTCTGGACAGGTTTAAATATAAATTATATGATAAAATATCAGTGAGGGCTTATTTGATTTTATGTCTAAATAAATATGCAAAATTTGTATATTAACCTTAAAGTTTTATGCAGCAACTGAACTGAAACATTTTTGACCCATTATAAATTAATTTAAAAAATTGTAATTATTGAGAAATCGGGAGAAACAGTGTCCCAGCCGAAAAAGTTGTAATGATTTTTCATAAGACAATACTCTTAACTAACATTTATGTCGTTTATGTCTCAAGGCTAATAAATCCAATAAGGTGGTTTTTATTCCTTATGGAAAGTGCCCTCCGGTGTAATTACTAATTTTATATATTATATTTATAGTTATACCATGATGAGTATAGTCGATATGCGCATGGGAAACTTCTAGGAGTATTAATCTGAGAATAGGTATACTGAAGGTTTACTTATCAGTGTTTAAAATCATCTGAATATTCATCGCGGATATTCCTATATCTCTATCTGCATCTACTAAAGAATTTTCTGGATACGCTCAAAACTATGCCAAGTCTTTATTCTCTTCATTATCTACGACAGATTTGTTTTTTTTTTCTTGCTTTTTCATAAGCTGCCTCTATCCCCATATCACATTTCCCGTAAATTATTAACAAATTGAAGTAAACTTCGTTAGCAAATCCTAAACGCGACATGATAAATGCTTTCAATATAATTATGCGTTAAAATCAAGTTATTAGCAAATATTGTTTAATGACACTTTGCATTTGTTTCTGGTAGATTCTTTCAAAAAAAACTCATGAAAATTTTAGTTTTTCCCATTTTATACAAAAACCGTTTAATTTAGGTATGGGTTTGTAAGCATAAACTTCCCATACTTTTTAGTGTAGAATCCACTGGGTTGCCAGTTGAAAAAAATGATTTGACGATTTTCAAAATGCAGAATTTTGCATCAATTTCTGAGCACTTAGCATTATTTTTTTAAAAGTTTCCGAAGATTTAGGAAGCTTCGAGTTTTATTCAGGAAAAATCTGGTAATTTTTGACCTGGCCCTTTTTGTTTCCAAAAAATCAATTTTTTTGTGGGCTACATCAAAAATACTGAAATAACTTTTAACTGGAGCCCTTCAGACATATAATCTTTACAATAAAGTTATATTCATAGATTTTAAAAACAATATAAAAAACAGGGCGTTCCATTTTAACAACATTGTTTTTGGTCCACTTCTGGTAAAACCGAAAGTCGTAGACCACTAAAAGAATTTGATCAGAAAACAGCTCATCAAAAACCCTCCGTATACCAATAATCAGATTAATACTCCCTTTGTTCTATACCCTGACCCTAGATATACTCACTGACAACCAGAAGGGGATGTTTAAATTTAATATTGTTCTGGTAAAACATAGATGTTATAATGAGGAATAAATGATTAAAATTTGAATAAAAAATACCAAGGAGTTTAAATATGTTCTTATTAAGGTTTGTTCGTAATATGTTTGTCCACCGCGGTTATTTATATACTCCCCAACACGTCTTTACATTGATTCAATAAGGTGGTCTATTTCCTCTTGAGGAATACTATCCCAAGCTACCTGTATTTCATGTCTTAGAACCTCTAAAGTCCGTGGGAGCTGGGGTAAATTTCCGACACCTCCATCATATCCCAAACATGTTCTATAGGCGAAATATCGGGGGATCTGGGCGGCCATGGCAACAGCTTCTCGGGTCTCTTCGAAAAAGTTTAGACCAACTCGAACAGCATGAAGCCGAGCATTATCTTATTGAAATATGGGACCATGAGCCGATTAAGGTAAGGGAGTATATACGGCCGCACTACTTCTTGAAGATAGCCTGGGCTAGACCATGTCTCTGGGGAGTAGGTGCGGTTGCTCGTACTTGGGGGGTTCTGATGGAGGCTGCCATGTTCGTGGAATTTTGTGTTAGTGTCGAGGAGAAATTCTAGAAGGTCGGGGAAGTAGAGGTCTGTTCGGATGATGCTGT
This sequence comes from Octodonta nipae, assembly GCA_034190945.1. Taxonomy (NCBI): domain Eukaryota; kingdom Metazoa; phylum Arthropoda; class Insecta; order Coleoptera; family Chrysomelidae; genus Octodonta; species Octodonta nipae. Next base: position 23,267,850 of record CM067223.1, read on the forward strand.
TTCTTACGTAGTTGGTGCGTTGGTTATGGTTCTCAATATCTTATTCTATGCGGGGGCTAGTTTTTGTTGTTGTGAAATCGCGGCTGTGTTGTTGGAGATTTCTGTGGTGGGGCGATTGGATTGGGTGACCCAGTGGAATTTGCCCGGAACGGTAGTTGTCTCTGGCTTTCGCTGTTTGGGATGTTTGAGACACCCTTGGTAGGAAGCTGGGTGGTTGGTTCCGCATTTCGCGTAGGTGGCTTCGGTTTCTCTTGTCTTTGTGCACAGGTGAGTTAGGTGATTTTGTGCACATTTTAGGCCGAAAAACTGACAGAGGTGACATTGCGTCGAGTTTGTCTTAGTCTTCTGGCGCTCTCATGTTGTCGAGAGCTCTGACGTTGAAAATTTCTGAACCAGCAATAGGGGGGCTCAGTGTTTTGTCTGCTCTGTACCACCTCTGGACTGTGATCGGGTTGAATCCGAGGGCTTGTAGATCGTTCTTAATTTTTTCATCCGTCCACGTCTCCAGGACTTCCTTAGCACAATGTGCATTGGCTTGTCCTCAGGGAGCTGAAATGTGTGTAATTCGATTTGTTTGTTCGTCAAGTGCCGGACCGTGTTCTTATGTACTGAGATGGAATTTCACTCCTTCGGCGATATTCCTCGCCTGTCTGAAGTATATTTTCAATTCCTTCAGTTCGAAAGATATGTGATTGCACTGTCATGTTCTCACGAACAAAGAATAAAGGTGAACTAAATCCATGTGCAATAGCACACAATACCATAACAACTACTGTTCGGTGTACCCTTCATCGGCTATCATGTCCACCCGAGCAGAATCGAGATTCATTAGAGAAGACGACCTGATGCCATTCCACATTCCAATGTTGTCGTTCTCTACACCACTGTACTAGTTGCCGTCGATCCTCAGCGATCAGAGGTAGCACAAAATGGGGTCGATAATGTTGCTGTCCAAAAGACCTTATACGGAGGTAAACCGTTCGGACTCTTACAAGATAGCCTTGTCCTCCTAACAACTCATCAGCCACATTTCGTATTATTGAAAATTGGTCTGTAAAGACCATAAATCATAAACGTCGAACTTGAACTTCATTTATGCCCCTTCGACGTCCGGTTCCTATTCTTCTCCGATTTTGGATATTATCAAACCACGCTTGACAAAATCTCTTAACAGTAGTTGGATATTTGTCCCTACACGTAGTTTCTCAAAATGAAAAGCCCTCCTCAATAATTCAACTTCTTTCAAAGCAAAACAGTTTGTTTTTGTTAAAATAAAAGAAATACAAAAAACAACAATATTAATTGATAAAAAGAAAGTTTACATGAAAAAAAATTCACCAAACTGTACCAACCTTTAATCATTTACTCCTTACTATAGGATCTATGTTTTACCAAAACAATATTAAATTTAAACATCTCTTTCTTGGTGTTTCGATTTGTTTGCCAGTCATGATTTTATAATTACTATATAATTTATTACAATTAAATTGTTAAATCCATTAAATCGTCATGACCCAGTAATAAAACGCATTCTTCTTGCGTTCCACCAAATGTATTTTCCTATTGTGTGATGTCTCTGGAAGTTTGACAGATACAAATGTTCTAAACTTAGTACTGTGTATGCTCAAAGGTCATCGTTAGAAATTTGACCAAGCTGGACTTGTATTAATTTCTCCTGTCAAGCAAAAAGCTCTTTGGCGAGCGGAGTGCGAGATGCTTTAGAATAGATTTTGTTTATTTTTCAGTTGAAATAAATTAATTTCTTCCTTTCAAAATGTCAGCTTGATTTAATTTCGTCAGTGTAAAGGTCCTGACTCCTTTTAATAATTATTATATTATTACGAGGAATAATAGGGATTATAAAACCTTAGCTTTTACACGCCACGCATTCTGTGGCATAGTGTGATTAAATGGAAATATTAGAGGAAGCTCACGTCGCCAATATGTTTAGTCATAGAGTACTTGTTAGTATACAACATTTATATGAAGGATAGACATATTTATATATGTCTATAAAATTTATTTACAATATAAAATCAAAAACCGACCTAAAAATGAACTTAATTAAAAGGCAAAAAATAGTATTTTTCTACAACAACTAATTGTTATTTCTGAAGTAGGTGCAAAGTTAAAGTGAAAATAATATCGGAAGTACATATATGAATTGCAATTTAGCTTTTCAACATGCTTTGCTTTTTAGTTAAATCCCTTTTTTTGAAGTAGATTGTTGTTGTTTAAAAATGTATTTATTTTAGTGACATTATAGCCTAATTAAATGTTGTTTCCAAATCCAATTGACTTTTTCATTGATTAAAAGAGAGAAACTTGTTTTCTAAATATTTATATGTATTAATTAAATTTTGCATTTGATGATAACTTAGATGGACCCACTGTATTGTAGACGATTTGAGAATTTTCAACTTTTTCAGATCTGTTTATTATCGGACATTTTGATTTAATTCCAATTACATTCATTTAATAGTCTCCCCTCGGCGACATTCTATAAAAAATCAGGTTTTTCATTATACATTTTTTTTAGAGCTATAACTAATGGTATGCATTTACAACTATGTTGATTTTGATAACAATTTGAGATACTGCAATAAACTCCGTGGGTTCAAATTTAATTAATTTAAAAACTGATCTTCACTGTAACTTTCTAGAAACTTTATTTACAACAGCTGTTTTCGATAAACAATTCACACGGAATAAAAACTCAACTAGCTAGCTAAGCTGTACTAAGTTATGAATTTTATATTGCTTTATATAGAGTACATCGAATTTTCCAGTCGTTCTGGATGGGTATTACATTTGTTTGCCCAGCGTCGAGATCAGTAGTAGCCCTATTCGAAAATATCAGATCTTTTTTTATTATCCCAGCGACTGATGTTTTACGTTGGTTTAGTCAGGGACGGAGTAGATAAATTTTATAACACTGCCCTCCCTCCTTTAATCCTGAGAGTCCCAAGCAGAATCATCCTCTCCATGGTAGGAAGCGAGTCGATCTAAAAGAACCACCTTCACCTTAGCCCTGCGATTTCGACGGATACGGTACACAACATCATTGATTCTCTTGACCACCTCGTATGGATCTTCCCAGGCGGGTGCTAGCTTTGGAGATTTACCCTTGGTCGTGTGCGGCTTGTACAGCCACACCTTGTCCGTCACTTGGAACCCGACTGAATTGGTCTTGAGTTCATATCGTCTCTTCATCCTGTCACTGGTGGCCAACATCTGCGTTCGGGTTAGTTCGTGTATTGCCAGTATGTTATGTCGGAGCTGGTCGGCATAATCGTTGATGTCTTGGGACGGTCCTTCGGGGAAGCCACAGGCCAGATCGCAGAGTAATCTCAGCTCTTTTCCATATAGTACCCTAGCTGGAGTGAGGCCTGAACTGTTATGTACAGCTGAACGGACGGCCAACAAGAATAGGGGAATATGTTCATCCCAATCACGCTGATTATTGCGGACGACCTATAAGCTCCTTGAAAGACTACTCTATAAAAGAATCGGAAGCAAAATATTGGAGAGGGTCCCCATCGAACAGGTCGGTTTCAGACCAGAGAGAAGCTGCACAGATCAGATCCTATTGAACCCATATTAAAGCAGCCTTCCAAGATAACCTGAAAATATCAGCCATGTTCGTGGCCTATTCTGCAGTTAACGACAATGTGTAGAGATCTGGATTACTCTATAAATTTCACCAAACAATCCCATGCAAACAAAACCTGCAACTTAATGATAACATGCTTACTGTGAGGGTTTTTCAGGTTTATTGGGCAGCAAAACAAGTTCTTTAAGGATGGCCTCCCCGAAGGGTCTGACCTGGCCTCGCAATTTGTCAACCTGTATATCTCCGATATGCCTGAAACTAGATCTCGGAAGTTTTACTATGCGGATGACTGGGTTCTAGCCACGCAACACCGTTTCAGAAACTGTCCTCACTTCAGACCTGGCAAGCTTGGGAACATACCGTAAAAGGAGACTGAGGCCCAACCCCAACAAAATGGATACGGAATATCTTGGCGTCACCCTAGACATGACACTGTCCCACAGGAGGCACCTGGAGAACACTACCGCGAAACTACGAACTCGGAACAACATCCTCCATAAGCTATGCGGTATTACATGAAGTTCTTCCGTTGAAGCACTCAGAATTTCAACACTTGGGCTGATATACTGAACTGCAGTGGGCTTACCCAAAAGTAGACAGACTACTAAATGAGACCATGAGGATAATCAGCGGAATGCTGAAATAGACTTCCACTAAATGGCTTCCAATACTGAGCCATATGCCTTCTACAGGCACAAAGCAGCTCTACACCGAGAATATAAACGTATACAAGGCAACCCATACACCAGGATATGGATAAATCATGCAGAAACAGACAACGGTCCAGAAGACCAACCATAAGATTTTCTAAAAAACTGCACACGTTACAGTTCTTGGGACCAAAAATGAACTGCCCCCCTCCCCAAGACATAAATTTTCCGTGCATAAGAATAAAACATCCCGCCTTCGATCAGCCCCCCAAAATATGGACATCATTAAACAGAATATGTACCAACCATGGCATATGCGCGGATTCACAACACAAATGGGGCAAGGTACAATCTCCTAGGTGTTACTGCGGGGCGGAAAAGCAAACCGTTCAACATATGGTGATGCAATGCCCAAATACCAAATATGAAGGATACTTTGACGATTTATTAATGGCAACCGACACCTCAATTGGCTATTTCTAATTTTAATGTGTGTTTGTGAATTAGAATAATGTAATTTCTTCTTGTACACTTTAATGTATTTTATACCAGATGCAACCATATGATAAATAAAGAAATAAATACTTCTGATTGATTGAGTTATAGATATTATCAAAAATAAAAGAACTTCAAAGTTTAGCAAAATAAATATTTGCTGACACACCTCGTATATAGTTGAAAAAGTGACACGTACTGATTTCAACGTACGTTTCAGACTATGCCAATCTTTTTATATGACACACAGTATATTGATAACCTTCATCTTGAAAATGACATTTACAAGGTGTGTTCAAAAAATACCTGGAATTTTCGTTTTTTGAAATAAATATTTATTTATTCATATACATCGATATTGTTACCTTCAAAGTAGTCCCTATTAGATATTATGCACTTATGACAGCGTTTTTTCCAATCCTCAAAACACTTCTGGAACTCCATCTTTGGGATAGCTTTGAGCTCTTTCAGCGATGCACTTTTAATATCCTCTATGCCTATGAAACGACGACCCTTTAATGTTTTTTTTTTTGGAAACAGGAAAAAGTCACAAGGGGCCATGTCTGGCGAATATGGAGGTTGTGGCATCACTACAGTGTTATTTTTTGCCAAGAATTCACGAACAAGCAACGATGTGTGAGCAGGTGCATAATTATGATGCAAAACCCATGAACTGTTTTGCCACCAATCCGAACGTTTTCTTCGCACTGCTTCACTCAAACAGCGTTGAACTTATAGATAGTACTCTTTATTGATCGTTTGACTTTGTGGCAAGAATTCATGATGTACTATGCCATTAAAATCAAAGAACACAGTAAGCATAACCTTGACGTTCGACAGCACTTGCCGAGCCTTTTTCGGTCTTGGAGAGCCAGAATGCCTCCATTGGGACGATTGAGCCTTTGTTTCGCCCTCATATCCGTAAACATATGTTTCGTGACCTGTTATTACTCTTTTGAGCAAATCTGAGTCGACGTTGATTTCATTTAGTGACTTCTGAGCAACTTCCATACGCCGCTGTTTTTCAACAATTTTGGGACAAATTATGCTGCCACGCGTTTCATAGCCAAAACGTTGGCAGAAATGTCATGGCATGAGCCAATTGAAATATAAACTTCATCAGCGACTTCTCTGATTGTGATTCGGCGATCGTTCATAATAATTTCTTTCACTTTTTTACGTTTTCATCGGTTATTGATGTGCTGGGGCGTCCGGGGCGTTCGTTATTTTCAACGTTTTCACATCCATCTTGGAAACGCTTATACAACTCGAAAACACTTTTTATCATAACAAACTCACCATAGGCATAAAAAGATGTCTAACTTTAGTGGCTGCTACAAAGTAAACAATGAATATAGCTGAAAATTGGATCTTACCTACTTCAGGGGCAAGTATACCAACATAAAAAAATGACAATCGGACTCTCGAAACCCGTTACATTTAAACATTCCGGGTATTTTTTGAACACACCTCGTATTTTGAGAAACATTTATTTTTTACTATATAAGAAAGTTGGTCAAGATGATTTTACCACTGCTCTAAAAAAACGATCGTTCTTAACGAAATCCAGCTTAAAAGATCCAAATTCATTGAACTGGTTTCCAGTAAACGCTGAACAGGCATAAAAAACTTATAAACAGAAGAATTGAGATCATCCTTCTTTTTAAAGTTGGTTACACACTATATTAAAAGAAAAAATCTGCATGTTTTGTTATAGACTGTCTCTTTTTAATAAGTTTATCGACAAATAATAGCTTGTATTGTATCGTTGTCAGTAACTCAACAAATAGTTCTGTTAAACTTCTGAACATCCCTTATATAATGTAAACATGGACACGTTGATGGAGCATGAAAAATGGCCTCAACTCGCTCACTTACAGTCCATCGGCCGGTCGGCCACACTCGTTGTGAATTATTAAGAGCAACAACATAAAAATTGAGAGAAGTTCATTTTCCAGAAAACCATCAAGTCGACTTGGACAGGACGTTTACATTATTAAAGCCCGTCTGGGGAGTACGAGAAAGAGAGATGTATGCCGCAGGGAAAAATTACATCCTCTAAAACTTTTACGTTTTTCCCCGTTCGTAGCGCGTAAAACAGAGCGTTTCAGGGCGATTGATACTGAAATAATAACAGTATAGTTGGTGTATCGTCTTGTGAAGGTGTTTTGTCAACTGCCTGCTACAGGTTATCTATTGGGCGATGTCTATGGGCAGGCGATTCATGAAAAATTGCGGATCCCGAAGATATTTTAACGGAAGCTATAGAAATAGTGGCGTACACATGTTACTGATAAATAAATCATTTACAGAAAACAGACAGTTTTCAATGACCTGGAATTTATAGTGGAAAAAATAATTTCCAAGAATATAGAATTTATGTGACTTCATTTTAACGATGAACTCTCTTTGTTCATACTAACATCAAAAGTAAAATACCGAAATGCCAAAATACAAATGTGTTTATCCATTGATCTTAGACCGTACGATTATAGCGGATTGTGTTCCTTTAACTGGATATTTAAAATTACATTTCTCTCTCCTTACTTTTCTGTAACCATACAATTTGAAATTTGCCTGCTTGGTTTCGAAATATTTATGCAATTTGTATATTCGTCATCCTATATATCTCTCTTTTGCTTGTGCACCAACTGTGTTTACTCATTGATCTTGGACAGTACGATTATAGCGTATTGTGTTCATTTAACTGGATATTTAAAATTACATTTCTCTTTCCTTACTTTTCTGTCACCATACAATTTGAAATTTGCCTGCTTGGTTTCGAAATATTTATGCAATTTGTATATTCGTCATCCTATCTCTCTCTCTCTCTTTTGCTTGTGCACGAATGTATACTTACTTAATGAGAAAAAAATCGCAACCCCCAGAACGAGATGTTTAAATTTAATACTGTTTTGGTAAAACATAGATACTACATAAAGAATTAAATGATTATTTTTTTTATTATTATAAGTTTGTCCACAGCTGTCATCTATACACTCCCCAACACCTCTTGGCATTGATATTCTTTTGAATACTATCCCAAGCTACCTGGAGTAGTCAAATCCACTTCCCGGTAGTGACAAGGCAGTGCCCGTTAGCAACTAGGGAAAAAGAGGGTTCTCGGCCCTCAAGTGTGACTTGTCAAAACTTTACACAAGTAGTTCGTCGGACACTCTTTCTTTCGGGAATGAGCCAAAGGGAAGGACTTGTTAAGCTTTAATACAAGTAGTTGTCAGATCTGTTTTCCTTCGGGATTGTAGCGAGAGACGACGTAGCGGGTAACACTGGAACCGTCGCTTGAGATGTCGGGTCATCGCTCTGTATAGGGCGCGGTCTAGTATTCGAGACGAGAACCCTTTGCCGACCTCTTGCCTGTTACTCCTAAAACTAGACCAAAGCGTCCAGCAAGTAGAGGCACCTACACCTCGAAACCGTATGTCAGTCAGGTTCAGAAATGTAAAAGAGGTAGACTTGTAGGAAGTCGAACATGTTACCCATCGGCATGGACATCTTCAACTGGAGTGTTCGTAAGAATCCAAAATGGGTAGTGCGGGTGGAGATAAGTCCCCACTGCGTGAGGTTACGGCTGGCTCTCCATTTTTGGTTGGCCTCGCACGGGCACTGGCTAAAGATAGATTTCCAGTCTAGGATCCGAGGCAAATCCTACGTTAGTCCACACCTGCACCCACAAAACAGTGCTTGTCGCGGTGGGTTGAGCAGGTCCGCTAGCAGACCAGGAACATCATGTGCACCTTAGAAGCATGGTCTTGGAGTTAATTCGGCCGCTATACCAAGCGCCTATCGTAGACTGCGGAAGCTTTAATACGGTGGGTTTAGAAAGTACTGTAACAATGGTTATTCATTAATCTGTTTATTGCTTTTCATGTTGTCTTTCTTTTAAGGTTTTTGTTCCAGTTTTTCTGTTGGTTTTCCGTCTAATAACTTAATTAAGTTGTTGATTTTCCTGAAAAATTTTTGTTTACTATCGTCGTTAAATATATTATTAGGGTATGTTATTCATAAGTTCACTGTTCATTCATTGATTTTAGTATTCGATCTTGATCTCTTGCTTTATTTGACTTTTATTCTGATTTCTTTGGTCGGGAATATTCAAGAAATTTTCATGTCATATTTCTGTAACTCTTCTATACATTTCGTGGCTTTTTTAATATTTCCTTAGTCAGATATAATGTTTACCATAAATTAACTCACAAGTCAAATTACCTGCACCTTGAACCCAAATGTTGTGTCAAATCAGGTTGCTGCACAGTGTCCTAGCATTATTCTTCTTTCCCTTTAGTATTCATCCCCAAAGCTGTATTCATCAAATAGATTTCGATGGTATTTAACACAAAAAATAGTCCAATAGCGTCAAATCAGGAGATCGTGCTGGCTATTCTATCGATCCGCGCCTCTCAATCCACCGATTTGGAGAAATTTGGTTGAGGTACTGCCGAACATTGATTTCTTAATGGGTCGGTGCTCCATCTTGCTAAGCCTATATTGTATTTGCAGGAACTTTTGGGTTGGCAAGACATTATTTTCGAGCAGTTCTAAATATTTATCTCCATTCAAGTTGCCATTAATGAAAAAGAGACCTACAATATGATTTCCAACAATTCCTACTTTTTCATGATATTGTGTATGTTTCTCTGACATCCAGTCAGGATTCTCATTAAACCAGTAGCGGCAATTTTGACGATGCACATGACCGTGAAGTGTAAATGTGTTTTCATCAGAAAACAAAACATCTTCTAATACGTTCTCCTATCGAAATCATTTCCATGAGCTCCTGAGGTGGCATCATATTATAGGGATGCATTTTAATTTCCTTTAAATCTCGAAAAATTCATGTGTGGACACCCAGACCAAAATTATGTCGGTTTTCTTGAAGCTCAAGCATAATATCCCAGTTCGTATTATCACGTAGAGCATTGGCATCTACTTTTTTTTATGTGTCTTACATGACCAAGCTCGCGACACTGCTTTTCTATTTTGCTAATTGTTCCTTAGGATAAGGGTGGGAAATTTGGAAAATTTTCGTGAAATAAATGGGAAGCTTCCATTTTTGTCCGTGTGTTATCTCCATAACCAATCATTTGTAGAATGAATATTTTGTTAAAAAAATGCGCATGTAAAAATACAAATCGACGTGTCCAAGCGTATTCCCCTACAAGCCCTCGATTATTCGTTATCGAATTTATTCCATTTGGCTGTTCCACACTGTATATCTATAACAACACAGGCCTTTGGGATAGTAACATACGTACGTCGCAAACATCCTCACCCTTCTCGAAAAAGAAACAGAAATACAGTTCAAATCAATACGTAATTAGCAACCTGTCAAAACAATTTTTTCCCATAAATATTCGCTCGGCAACAAATGGCTTTAAAACATGCAAGTAATTGCAGTACACGGCTTCATTATTTCGATATTTATTACCAATTTGTTAAACGGTTCTTCTTCGGCATTATCGGTGTACCTGATTTATATTCCTTATAATTCACTAAAATTATTTCTCAAGCTGCTGGCATTGTGCGAATAAGCATAAATCAAAACATTGTTCGTAAGGTAACTATTTCAAAGACGTATTGTAAAATTTATAATGTAATTTCGGTGTATATATTTACTCTTATTGTTGGTCTCCAACGGCGTTGACCTTCTGGGGAAGCGGTTACAAAGAAAACGGTTAACAAAATGTAATGGAATAAACTTTTATCAAGCCTTTGTTTGGCGTAAAAGCGGTAGTGGAAGCAAAGGGTAATAAGGAGTTTTGTACTCATCCGGCCTTACGAATTCACTATAATTATTATAAATTTAAAAATAGGTTAATACAATATCGTTGTGCAGAAAATTAAGCAACAAAAATCATAGTGGCTGATATCCGGCTGGACATTTTATCATGTAACTAACTAGATAGTGTCATCATTTTGGGAATTATTCCTCCCAAATAAACCAATCTCGCAACAAAAAATGAATAGCTAGTGGGATGCACAACAAAAAAAACTGTTTAAGTGAGTCATTCGGGTAACAAATTACAATTAGAAATTGATTATGATAGTGCTTTCTACATTTTATCTATATTACAGTAGTTTTCTTCCTAAACCTTCTTAAATACCGGATGAAGGCCACGATTTCCATTTATTGTTTGATTTTGGAACTGAATGGACGTAAATATCGCGCGTAAACTACCATAAGATCCGCGAATTCATTATGTTGTTCGGTGTCTTATTCAAATATCTATTTTACTATTAGAAATACGCTGTAACTTTATTGTAGCTGCGGCAATAATACAGAGTTTATTTCCGGATCCCCCTTAACTAAGAAATTTATGGTCGAAGGAAAAAATGACGTCATCTACAAAAATTGTAGAATTTGCAATGATAATCCAACTGTGTCCTGGAATTTGAATTTGACCTTGAACTTCAAGAACTTTTCAAGATCAAGGTTATTTTCCTAAATAGAAATCCATATTTCTACCCGGAAATGGAGAAAGCGAGCAATTGGTGTCAAGACGTGACGTTGACTTGTAAGGTCATTTCTAGATAAAGGTAGTTTTCCTAAATAGGAACCGTTACCCCAGAAATGGAGAGATTCGATAATTTTGCGTTGGAACATGAACTTGCCTTTGACGTTCAATTTCATGGTCAAGGTTGTAATCCCAAAGCGCAACACCTATTTTCTACCCCGAAAATGGAAGGAGCGAAAAATTTGGTCTGACTGACCTTAACCTTTATAATCTATGTCATTTAAAAGTCAATTTCTGACTTTGGATTTGTGAACAGCGACTTCGAAAAGTTATCGATTTGTGCCGGGTTGACGGTAAATATGACGAGTCATGAAATACCCGCCATGTTGGAATTCAGAATTTGCAATTTCAGAATTTGGATATGTGAACAAAAATTGCATCAAAAATATCAAAATTAAATTTTAGGGTGATAATAATTTGATAGTTGTTTTCAAATCTGTTCGCATTGATTTACTAATTCAGGATTCTGTTAGGAGTTTGTACTCAGGATTTCTCAAATATTTTTCTGTGAAATGACCTTGAGTCAAGATCAAGGTTAGGGCCAAATGAACGGACACTGTCGGGAATCCTACAACTGTAGACGGAACCTTTAGTGTGTCACAAATGTAAAAATACAGTTTTGCACCCTAACACCAAAACTTTATTTAAACACAACGTCGATTCAACAACTCTAAGTAGTCATTATCAAGGAGTAAACCAAACTTTTAACTTTCTAGATGTCACTTTTTTCTCAGGTCAATATTTTCTGAGATACGAGGGAGTCCGGCAATGTTTGAATACCCTGTATATACTAAAAGCGTATATAATAACATTATCTAGTATCACTTGAACTAGTCTTGTTCAACTTCTGCAAAATAATATAAGAAAACTGCAAAATGGTGAAAAACGTGAAATAAATATAGTATCAAACAAAAATCAGGTAAGTTCCATGCACAGTTTCCAAACTGCTTCTACTGAATATTCCTCCTATATGAAAGCATAAGGATATCTAGGATCGCCAAACTTTCTATAGGGTCAAGGTCAATCAAAATCTAAATATGACGAACATTCAAAATTAAGTAACAGACGACAATATTTACTCTGAGAAATGTTTAGCATTAGAATATACTATCTTGTTTAAAGTTGTAAGTTACGCTAATAAACTAAAATATAGGTAGAGAACATAAAATAGGTTTACGTAATTATTTTTTTCTTCTAATCGTGAAAATAAGTAATTAACAAAACACTTCATAAAATAAAAAGGTGTAAAACACGTACAGAGTTTTTAATGCAATTGGCTACAAACAGCAATGATTTACATAATAGTTCTCAGGTAATGCTGTTTATCGCAACCACACATCCAATGTGTTAAATACCATCAGCTCTTAAATGGTTTTAAAAATACTCATGTTTATGAGTGACCGTTACTACATTACGAAGCCAAATGTAGTTTAAATCACCTCCAAACATATGTAAAGATTTATGAGTCGGTTCCAAAGGTTTTAAGACAGTAAGCACAAATAATTAATTACTTTTGATTTTAAATAAAAGGTGTAAATAATAACTGCGCTAGCTTGTCTTCAGAAAAGTGCAGCAGAAAAACTTGTGCGTAAAATTTATAAGTCATGTGGATCTTGCCTTGATTCCAACAATTTAACGAATCAATTCAGAAGATGAAGAAATTTAACTAGCACTATATTTTGTTCTATATGGAATTAAATCATGACTTTAGTTAGTCCGATTGAAAGAAAGAACCCCACATCAAACTAATGGTAGGTTCCTGGTCAAATTTCTTCAAAATGCAGTATATTGTCGACTTCGATGTCCGGATCAAAGTTCCACTAGTTACGAGGTCCAAAAATTCATTTGTTTTGAGATATACAGTGTCAATTTCAATACTTTCGAGAAATGCAGAAAAAATGTTTTTTTTTTGCCTTTTAATTGGTTTTTCATTTAATTGTATATAGCTTTACCTTCCAAAAATACTTCGAAAAATGCCAAAAACTGAACATACTCAGTTTTTTAATGATCGATTTTGGTTAAACCTGAATTTAGGTCTTATTCATTTTTTATCGTTTAAAGTGAATTATTTTCAGTGAAAGATTTTGGAAGAATGATAAGTTAATAGTTCAATTATCTAGTAAGACTTGGCAGAAAGAGTGGTCAGATTGAGACCACAAGTACGATCTAGAACCTTAATTTCGTTATTTTCATTTTCTTCTTCATTTTGTAGAGTATTTTACAAAATTGGATATCCTTCTCTCCACGATCCTAGCTCAGTTCGTAAATGCGGATGTCTCTTAGCGTAGTACAAATTTGTACTACTCTTAGTGAGTGTCAACATCAGTAATCCCGAAGAAGATGAGTGAGATCTCATTGAAACATCAGCCCTTAAATGGTTCTAAAAATACTCATGTTTATGAGTGACCATTACTATATCACGAAGCCAAATGTAGTTTAAATCACCTTCAAACATATGTAAAGATTTATGCGTCGGGTACAAAGGTTTTGAGACAGTAAGCACAAATAATTAATTACTTTTGATTTTAAATAAAAGGAGTAGCTTATCTTCAGAAAAATGCAGCAGAAAAACTTGTGCATAAAATTAATAATCCATGTGGATCTTGCCTTGATTCCAACAACGAATTTAACCAATCAATTCAGAAGATGAAGAAATTTAACTAGCCCTATATTTTGTTATATATGGAATTAAATCATGAGTTTAGTTAGTCCGATTGAAAGAAAGAACCCCACATCAAAATAATGGTAATAGGTTCCTGGTCAAATTTCTTCAAAATGCATTATATTGTCGACTTCGATGTCCGGATCAAAGTTCCACTAGTTACGAGGCCCAAAAATTCATTTGTTTTGAGATATACAGTGTCAAAGTTAGGGTAATTTGTTGAATTCGCCGTTCACGTAGAGAGAATCTTGATGACAACTTCTCTTCCTTAAAGTTTGAAGTGGTCTTTTTCAACCGACGCTGTTTTATATGGCAATACCTAATATTTGCTATGGATTGTGATAGAGAAGTAAAAAATAAATGCTTTTTGTTCTTAATAGTTTTATTAATGTTTTGGCCAGAAATTAGCCATAAATGAAGTTATTTGTTTTGCCACACAGAAATATCTCGAGGGGATTCCATTATTTCGATATAGCTTTAGATAAATGTTGTAGTGTTTCAAGTGGCCCAATTAAAGCGGTCTGTGTTACGACTTTCTGTCTGGATAGGAATGTCATTTTCCGCTCGGAACTGTTTATTTAAATGGAAGTAGCCAGTTTCTGTACTTGCCAATTTTTTTATATCCTCAACTGATTGGGCGTTGCGGGTTGTTATTCATTTATTGTTTGAAATAAGTGCAAAAATTGGGTACTTCCATTAAAAAACACTTCCGGACAGAAATGGTAATTTCACCGGAAGCTATAATATGAACCATTTAATGGCCGACTTGGAACCCTACCACTTTTACGTGAAACTTTTTTCGACACAGTGGAATCCACTCGAGATATTCGCTTGTCTTAAAATAAAATACTCAACCATTTATGGCTAATTTTTAGCGAAGATATGGATCTTATCGATAACTGTCACGAACAAAAAGTATTTGCGTTTTGTTATTCGATCGAAGTCCACTGTTAAATCGTGAATTTCCATTTAAAGAATAGACCACTTTCTGTCCAAATTGGAAGTCGCAATAGCGACCATTTGATAGCACACTTAAAACTCCACAACTTTTATCTGAATTTTTTTCGGAATAATGGAACCCACTCAAGATAAATGTCCCACCCGGTACACATATCCATATATATCCATAGCATACCCATATATATGTAACTAACTGCAGTTATAAGTTATATTAGTATAAGTGTGATACGAGAGAGACAGAGAGAGGGACAGAGAGAGAAAGAGAGAGAAAGAGAAAGAAAGAAAGAGAGAGAGAGAGAGAGAGAGAGAGAGAGAAGGAAAAAGAGTCATCCAAAAACAATGGATTTTTGAGCCTCGTACCAATTGGAACTTTTGACTGAGAACGACAAGGTACTGCAATTTCAACCAATTTTCCCTGGATCCAGTTCCCATTAGTTTGATGCGGGGTTCTACCATTTTAAATTTTCAACATTCTATATCGTCTCCACCACAAAATGAGTGTTCCAAACTAAACAAAAAAAGAAATGCAGTAAAATGTTTTTTTTGCCTTTTAATTGGTTTTTCATTTTATTGTATATAGCTTTTCCTTCCAAAAATACTTCGAAAAATGAGAAAAACTGAATATACTTAGTTTTTTAATGATCGATTTTGTTTGTTTAAACCTGAATTTAGGTCTTATTTATTTTTTATCGTTTAAAGTGAATTATTTTCAGTGAAAGATTTTGGAAGAATTATAAGTTAAATAGTTCAATTATCTAGTAAGACTTGGCAGTGGTCAGATTGAGACAACAAGTACGCTCTAGACCCTTAATTTCGTTATTTTCATTTTCTTCTTCATTTTGTTGAGTATTTCACAAATTTGGATATAGTTCTCTCCACGAGGTGTCCATGTATTTAAAACTGTACCACTTAATTATAAGTATAGTATAAAAGTTTTGACAGTATAGAACTTTTATTTGGTTGTCTTAAAGTAGCTTGTATTAACATGTGCAACACTTTATTTAAATGTCCTAAGGCAACCTGTATACATTCGTACACTATTTCGGGGCATGTAAGGTTTCGTTTTGCTCTTTTTAGTTTTGTGACAAACCCATTAATAATATGCTGGTTATTAATAGATTTTGGGGCATTAGTCGAAAGCTGCACGACACAAGATTAATCGTTGATAAGCAAAAAGTCAAATGGTGAACTTTACCAACTCCACTTGGGTAGGAAGATTAATTTTTAACGTTAAAGTAACGTATAAAGCCACACGAACACTCAATTTAGCCCTTTGTGTGCCCAATATCCCGAGTTTGTTAGAAGGTTACACTGAAAAAATTAGAGAATTGTTTTCAGTTTGTTTATTTTACTTTCTGTAAATTGGCATTTGGAAAAACATAAGAACACAATACCAGTGAGGCAAATTATAAGTTATAAATTCATTATTTTTATGTTTTCTTGAGAAATAACACCACAAAAGAAATAAAAAGCTGTATATTGAAAGAAAATACCAAACGTTTCAAAGTCGAATCTGACTTTACGTAGAAGTAAGCGTGGTAAGGCAGAATAAATGTCTTGGGATGTCCTATGTTTCTTGTAAATAAATTACCAAGACCAATTTTTCACTTCTGGTTAGTACCAGAAGTGAGTATGTTGCCTTGTTATGTTTAATTCTACATAGAGTCCGAATCCAAGCTTGGAATACATATATATCGCTCATGAAAAACGTACTTCCGGTAAGAATTCCCCACTTCCAGATGGAACCGGAAATGATTATTCCTTTATTTCACGTATTCTCGGACAAAGAGTTCATACTCATGGTTAAAGTAGTGTTGTGTTTGTTTTGCACATAAAGATGTTTTAATTCGGATCTACTTTTCTAAGGCACTTCATACGACTAACAATGCATTTTTTAAAAATAGAACATTGAATTCGAATCTGCGATAAAATTATGCGTGTTCCAATGAAAAAATTGAAGTCCGTTTGCTGAAGTCACTTCCGGTTTATACCGGGGATTTATTTTGTGTCCAGTCGATAGAGCATACCCCCTTTACCTGGATACGTGGTCAGTTTTAGTTAAAAAAAAAATAGGGGCATCTTATTGGGCGTGTACGGGTGGTTTTGAACACTGTATATTAAGCTTATCACGTCGAAATTAAATCTGTCATTCTAATGTTCGTGTTGTGACCACCGTCCAGGTCGGTAACTTACCCTTTTTGATTCCGTCTTAAGACGGCCGCTTTTTGTTGTTATTGTGTTACGATTCCGCGAGTTATAGTTCCGGTCGTAACAACCTCTAAACCGCTTTCATTTTGTTTCTTTTGTGTTTACAAAAGCGCATTATTTGTTTTTTAAACCCGCATTTTTTTGGTTGCTCAATCAATGAACATTAAGTCGCTATTTTGTGTGTAAAGTGTCGTCCAGACGAAGCTCTAAAACAGTTCAGGCTGCTACGGGGCTAGCCTCTGAAGAAAGAAAAACCAAGAAAACACCACCTCCAGAGCTTCGACGTAAAAGGTCAGTGATTATCTTTTATTTAGTGATGTAATTTACGCGACGATACAATGTTTTATTGATTGTTCCGCTAAAGGTCCTTCGTCAATTACATACTTGCATTGAACCAGCATTGAACCAGCATTGAACTAAAACCGCAACATCTAATTCATACACTTTTTTGGATATTATATGGAATGTGCCATCGAAGACATTACATAATTTGGTTGGCATTCTGGAGAGCAAGGTACAAAAAATATTTAGTGTAATTTTAACAGTACAATGCAGAATGAGTTGTTGCCTCAAAGCACAAAATCAACGAGTTTTGGTAAAACTATTATATTAAATGTTACGAAATTATTTTCGGCTTTTGCAACGCGATAGTGTGAATTTTTAGAACAAATTATGTCTCCACGTTCTCTAGAGACCTATCTGTTTTCCGTTTCACACAGTAAACAACACCTCAGAAGGGTGTGGTTTTGCAAGCGTAGATATGAACAAAGACGCATCCAAACGCTTATCTATTTAAAAACGTGAAATGGTTATTTTTCATATTTTTTCGACTAATTAACAATGACAGGCACCTGAGTGGTAATTATCTCATCACAGTACTAGAAAAAATATATTTTGACATACATTTTCTTGTTTTCTGGATAAATCATTTAGGACGTTCTTTTCGTTAATGCTTGCGCTAATAAGGTATTTAGCATAGCATAAAAGAAGAAAATATATATTGGTAAAATAATTAAGCTGAGGGATGCCTCTTAAAAGCTGGTGTGGTTGAATGAAAAAATCCAAAATGGCGAATCCAAGATGGTGGTCAAACGACCGATTTGGTAACTAAATTTTTAAAAACTAAACTCGGTACCCGGGGATTCTTTGACTCGCTTATTAAAAATCTGGCGAATCCAAGGCGTATAATTTTTTGGAAAATCCACCGAGTTACACCAAATATGATTTAGTTATCAAATGTATTAGTTCTATTCATCTACTATTTCTTGTTGCTGTAAGACTTATTGTGTTTGTCTTATTGCCACTGGAGATGAATTTTTAGCATTGAGTTGACAGTACATTTTGAGTTAGTAGCGTTTGAAAATTGTTTCACGGTCAGTTAACCATTTGACTTGGAAATGTGCATGTCCCATTTGAATTGTTGTTACTGCTGGACAACATTTGAACCTTTGTGAAAGAAATTTACCCGCTGGACCGCTCTTAGTAGACAAAACCTTTAAAGTGATTTGAAGGTCAACTTCATTCTTTCAAATGGAAACTCCAATTTTTTAATTGATTTGTAAAGGTCGGGAAATTTCACTTGATCTTTTTATTAATTAATTAATGATGGAAAATTCCAACATGGCTGACGAAGCTTTCAAACCGATCGCCATTAGAATTGGTACCCGAGAGTTCTTAGGATCGTTGCTTACAAATCTGATGTCGAATTGAAAAAATTCAAATTGGCGGATAAAACATTCAAATATCAGCCGATCTCAACCAAAATCAGTACACAGGGATTTTAGGGTTGTTGCTTACGAATCCTAAGTTAGGTATGTAATCAGCGATCAAAAAAACTCCAAATCCAGTTGAGGTCGGCTGATGATTGAATGTTTTGTCCGCCATCTTCGATCCGCCATTTTGACTTTTTCCAATCTTGATCCGATGTCTTGAATTTTGCAAATATGATCTAGAATTCGTAATCAGCAATTTTAAAAACTACCGTATACCAAATTTGCTATGCTTAAATAATTTTAGAAAAATCATCAGTCATGTTTTATTCGCCATCTTGAATTTTTTAAATTACACGTCAGATTCGTAATAAGCGACCCAAAAAAAACCGGGTACCAAGTTTAGTGTAAATCGGTTGATTTTTAAAGATTTAACAACCAAATCGGTCTTTTGACCTCTATCTTAGATCCTCCACTTTGAATTTTTTCATCCAACAACACCAGTTTTTAAGAGGAATCCCTCAGCTATAATTCGAGTTCGAAAATCACCCCGTTGGTTTTAAATATTGTTCTGTACAACATTTTTTGTCGTTTACTCAAGTTTTCACAGCTTTTAACCGCCATATTAGGTCCGCCAGTTTCAATTTTTGAAAAGTACCACACGGCGTTCGAAAGTCTGCCGCCGGCCTCGGGTCACCAGACCAATAACATTTTGGGATTTAACAAAATATCGGATAAATTCTCTTCACATTATATACAAATACTACCACCTGTAATATTTTGTAATTGACAAATCGAGTATGTTCCTGAGAGTTCTGTCGTATAGAAAATAGAGTTGACTTGAATATTCCAACTCGACAACCCTATATCAGAATTAGTTTACCGTCCTAGATTGTTAATGAAATATTAAATTTTATAAGTTCGTTGTCTTGTATTCTGAATTACTAATTGTATTATCGTTATAAAGGTTATGATTAATTGCAAAACAAGTTTAATTTTCACACAAAAATACGTATCAGAATTTACTTATAATAAACCATTTCAATATGATCATTTTTAAAATTTCTATTTTTTCTGTCTGAACTCTGTTAGTAAAGTGGTTCTGCAGAAGGCTATGAAAATCTGTAATAATTTATAATTTTTAAGGGTTAAAAATAAATGTTTTATATTTATAAATATTTGTTAATTTTCAGACAGCCGTCTCCACCTCTTAGCGAATAGCGGCAACTTCACCAGCCTAAAAAGTCTAGATTTAAGTAACAATGAAATTTCTAATCTAGAAACTGTATCCAACGAAACTAAGGGTCTCAAGTCTTTACTATCTTTGCAACTAGAGGGAAACCCTTGCTATGTGAGTTCATGCTTGCTTTTCAATAAAAATTGCAATTCAATATAATTTCATATTTATATACTTTAAAATCTTAGAAAACTCAAAAAATATCACAAATATATAAGTTGAAAATAATTTCTAGGTCCATACTCTCAACTTGAAAAGCCACACATCCGAAGACTCTTTTCATTCGATGTTGAATGCCATTGGGGAATATTCATAAATTACGTAGGATATTTTAGGGTGAATCTGCGATCTTACGAAATATGTGGGGGTAGGTGGGTGTTTGAAAATGATTTTATGTAAATGTTTTTTAAACGTTAATTGATCAGTGCTTATGACTTTTATTTGACTAAATTAATTACTATCCGTATCTACAGAAAAATTTAAATGCTACTTCATAAACATTTTCAAATATAAATTTAGTTATAACATTAACTGTATTTAGTTAATTATTCAATCAATTTTTTTATATGCATTTGCTTACTTACAATAATGTAAAAACATTTTAGGAAATCATCTTGAACAATATTAACAAAAATATACAAATATTTTAGTAGTTGTAAATAGTAAACATGTAACGGTCTAATCTAAAAGAACTCTCGAAGTCAGTTTTCTTCGGAAACCCTTTCCAAATTAAAAATATCGATATACATATTAGACTGGGCTAAAAATTCATTTTTTTTAATGGGTTACCTAAAGTAGTAATTAGGAAGACAAAAAGAGTAAATGTCAAAATTGTATCGTTAATTTTAATATTAAGAGGTGTTTGATCACGATTACATATGTTTGAAGGAAATTAAATTCTCTACAGAAAAGGTAAATATTCTGTTTACTTCAATTAATGAAAAATTTTTTGCAGAGCGTCTAATTTCCTTCAAAAATATGTATTGTTTGTATATTTTCAGACAGATTCTTTCAAGGATTTGAATGAAGGAATCGTGTAGAGTGAATAAATCGAAATTCCCAATGATAATATACCTATTAATAATCTTAAGTGCTAAAATTTTTTCGACATTCGGTATCCCGTTCAAAAATTAGTAGTTATTTTCTGTGGCCCAGTCTCATGAAATATACTTATATGTTTTCATAATTTTCACATGTTTTAATAAAGAAAAACATTATTTTAAAAAAAGTAATACAGTAATAAAACGCATTGATATTATGAGATAAACACTATTTTAAACTTAGATTACTATAAATATATTAAATTGTATATATGAAGATCTTTTTAATCTAATAAAAAAATTAAAAAGGAATATCTTATGTAAGAATTGGAGTGTGGGTGGGCGATGAAATTGTAACTAACAATTTCTTATATGGGGGTGGGTTGGAGATAGTAATATGTTAAAATTCATCTAACGTAATTTATGGATGACCCCTTTTTTAAGCTAAATGAATAAACATCTAGGATGGGCGTTCCAAATATCTGAGAATTTTTACATTTAAAAGAATGAGATTGTTGTGGTTGTTTGGAGAAAAAATAGTCACGTTCAAAGCTTAGACTGGTCGAATGAGCAACAAATTTTGATAATCAAACTTTAAGTATTTTTAATGATAAAACTTTATTTCTAATTCATCTATACTGGAACATCTCAAGAAATACCCTTTAGGAATGACAAGGAAATCTGAACCACGTGCGTTAGGCAGAGATAGAATGACAGACCCAACTACTACATGGAGTGATAATTTGGGTGCCTCCATTCACATGTTCACAATAAGGCATTGAGAACTGTCGATACTTTTATAAAATTTATTTAACGCCGCCAAAAAAACCACAACCTTCTAGATATTGTTCCGAAGAAATAAAAACGGTTGTATATAAAAAATAAAAACTATAAACAACGGTAGCCTGAAAATTACTACTTTATGCGAGGTAGTTTGGTTTGGAAGCAGTATGTTCGATACCAGCTGATAATATTAGTCATTGTGTTTTTGTCAGAAAATTATTTGTTTATCTTGATAAAAATAAAGTCGTTGGAAGTGAAAGTAAGTGAATATTTGTGAATTTTGAATCCACAGAATCTATTGCAATAGGATATATTCAAAGGTTCCTAGTCTAAAATTGCGACTAATATAGACTTTCACACATCGATCAACTGAATTAAAAATATTTAGTAGTAATTGTAATGCAAAATTGCGAATAGTTTGGCTAACGAAATAAAGTCAAGCGTACTTAATTGACATTAATTTAATAAAAGTTTTGAATATTCTTCACTTATTCCTTAACCAAATGAAAACCATGTCGATAGATAGAAAGTAAGAAGGATAACGAAGACGCAACATATGGGTTGTGTTCTAGTTGCTACTACAATGTCACGTATAAATACGTTAGTCGATACCAAGTATTTTCGCTATCTGTTTTAATATTGAAATCTACATAAAAAATAGATGAACATAAAATCGGTTGATATTCCCACTTGTCACAATGTAAAATGTAAAGTGTCCGGCATAAAGAACTGTAGATGTGTAATATACAAAAATGTATTTTTGCTGGCTGCTGAGAAAAAAAAACAAAATAAAATAAAGTAATTTATTCAAATTTTAATGATTAAAAAAGAAGTAGGAATCAGACCTTAAAATCTGTGGATTTTTGAATATACGACTTTTTTTCCAATTGCGAAATTATTTCCTAATAAAATCATTAAACGAAAATATACCTCTCATAACATAATAAAAAGATCAGTGATTTGAATTTCTTTAAATTTTAATACACATCTTGAAAATGTCAATGACAGGTTAATTTTGGATGAAGGTGTCGTAATAAAAGACAATAGAAGTAATTCATTCAAATAAAACAAAATTTATCAAAATTTATTTTATAATTGACAGAATGCTGAGGGTAAATGATTTTTTACAACTCCACCAAACTGAGGACCTTCTATTGTTTTAAAGTCAGTTAAAAAAACGAGGCATTACCATGGATAAGAAATGGCTGAAGAAAAGAGAAAGAAAATAACAGCAAATCATCAAATATTAATTCCGATATGACAAGAAATAAAAACGACATTAATTACAAAATTGGAAATCAATATTTTGTATATTTTTTCAATAATTTACAGTGAGAACGGGGCATTATATAGTTCTTCAAAAAGCTACAAAAACACTTTTCTAATCAGCGAAAATGCAAAAAATTAAATTTAACATGCATAGTGATTAATGCACACTTCAATCTTACTTTCACTAACCTACACAGGCATGAAGTTTTTGACGAAAACACATCTAAAAGGGCAATTATTATATTTTAAATACATAGAACTTGGTATTCTGCCATCTCTCGGAAAATAGATAAAGTACGGACGTGCTAATGTATTTAAAACGCAGTTACAGTCTTGCTCCTTAAAAACATCTTTATTCAATTTTAGTGTCTCATCGATTATTTAGGTTTAGTCTCTCATCGATAGATGGCACATCAAGTCCGGAATGCAGTAGAACATTATTTAATTTTATTTTATATATACTTTGGCATATAAGTTTACCATTTTATAATAAAACAATTCTTGCTCTCCTATGTTTTTAGTTCAAGTAGAAAATCTCTGGTTACTTAAGGACACAGGCGTATCTGCATAATTTTTTTGGTGGGGGATTTAAGAAAAATGTAATACTGTCTATGAGTTAAAATTTATGTATCGTCAACATTTAAAGGGGACGAATTTCATTCAATGAAACACAATTTTGCATTAATCAACAGCTCCCCGCCTGTTCTATTTTGGGAACATCAGTCCGAATTTTATCAGCGAGCCCTATAATTGCTGAAGTAGCCGCACAGGAAAAAGTCTAGCGGTGTTAAATCACCCGACTAGTAATGTGTCCCTTCACACAATATCCCTGCTTGTATGGCTTGTACGTCTTGTACCCCATCCTGCTGAATATAAACATCATATGTCTCCATTTCATCCGATATTGCCCACAAAAACATCGTAAGCATAATATTTTTCTAATTTTTTGAGAATAACACCACAATTGCTGGAAAGTCTGTATATTTCAAATAGTCCAAACGTTTCACGTTTTCAATCGCAATAAAATGTAACACAAATAAAATTTAAAATTCAAAAGTTTCGCAATGACAAATTAGGTAGTTCAGACTGACATTAAATGTTTGACAATAAAACTGATGTCACTAAGAGTATTTACTGAGAATTTGACATATACAAATTCTAAATATCAAGTGAAATCACAAAGCTTCGTTCAAATTAGAATAATTTGAAAGAGTATGTTCAGAATTTCATGTGGGGCTCCTAGGTACGACTTGGTTATAAGTTAGCACATTTGATCTTTGATCGCATTTTTGGCAAATGCACTAAATGTTATTTCACATGATTTTTAGAACTTTTAGTGCAAACCCTGCAAATTGTGAATTTCTTACTTAGTCATTACGAACCTTTTGAATTTTTAATTTTCTTGTTCAGTTGTATAAAGTTTTATTTTCATTAAAAACGGGGTCTGAAACATTTGGACTATTTGAAATATACAGACTTTCTATGCATTGTTGTGTTATTCCCAATAAATCAGAATAATAAAAAACAGAGATCTCACAACTACATGTCAGGAAACAATGTGAGCATCATTCGGTAGCGCTGCTCATTGACTGTTACAGCTTCATCTTCATTATTTATTTATATTATTTATAATAAATACACAATTAGAATTATAATGTCCTGCATCTACAGAGGCAATCTAGTTGCCTGTGCTTAGGACTGGGATATAATTGCTAATTAATATTTATTTATTTATTCTCTTTACAAACACCAAATAGGTACTTACATGTGAAGGATTAAACAGTACACAAGTATTTGACAATGTCACAGACATGCCAATATCATGAAGGGATTGCATTCTGATGCAGCAATAATATGCGCCTAAGCTCACCAAACTTGATGTTAAACAGGTCAGGAACTATGTTATTGGACAGCATATCATTGCAGACACTGAGTAGATAAGTGAAGGGCGAAGGGCTTCCGTTGTTAATGTAGAAGAGATTAGATGAGAGTAGTCTTAAGCTAATTTTGGGGACCCTAAACTTAACGTTATTGATCAAGCCACAATCGAAATATTTTCTGTTATTTAGAATGTTATATATAAAGATAACAGCATGGGTCTTTCTCCTCGTACTCAAAGAACAGAGATCGAAGGTTGCCAACATTGATCTATAAGATACCATCAAGGGATATATGCCATTCTCTTTGATATAGAGATAGCGCAGAAAACGTTTTTGAACTTTTTCAATTTCGTTACTTTGGGTGTAACAATTTGGTGACCAAATGTTAGAGGCATATTCAAGGTGAGGCCTCACCATAGATGTATAAAGTCGTATGGTTGTTTTTACACTCAAATTTTGGCTATTACGTATGACAAATCCAAGAACTTTGTATGCCTTGTTTATCAGATAGCTGAAATGGGTATTGAATTTGAAGTTATCTTGAAAGACTATCCCCAGATCTTAAATCAGATTCTTAAAACAAATCGCTAAAACTAATAGACGCTGAGAATATAGGTAAATTATATAAAAATAAAATAGGTATTGTTTTATATGTATATTATATTCAGATTATATTTATATTATATGTATACTGTCAATAGTCTTGTTTGATATTTACTTTAAGGAAAATCATAAAAATCATGAAACTGTTCAGAATCCATTGTTTTAATTCCGTTTTTCTGTGGTTCTCCTTAAGCGTTTTGAACTTATTTGGAAGTTTATTAAACAACTTAATGATGACAAAACCTCTTTTCTCGCTAGTTCTCTTTTTTATTTTCGGCAACTGTAGACTTTTACATCTGGGTTTGGAATTGGATGTAATGTATCTTTTACTTAATTCTCTATAGTGGTGTAATAGAGACTGTAACGAGAAAACTTGATCCACATTCAATGGGTTTTTGTTGGAAAGGAAATTATTCTTGTTTATAATTTTTAAAATTCTATTTTGTAACCGCTGCAGCAGGTTACGATTATTGTCATAGACTTCTCCCTATGCTATATTGGCATAATTGATTATACTATGGAAGAGAGCGTAATAAAGCATTCTCAATCTTCCATTGACCATATATCTGGATATTTTATAAAAACTAAATAGCATATATTTATATTTTATAATATATTCAATGTGAATATCTCATTGTAGATGGGGATCAAAAATGACACCTAAATATTAGAACTTAGTTACCTTACGTACATTCTTTCCGTTTATATGAAGATCAAAAAAAATATATAGAACGATCAACCATCCATTCTGCAGCTAACTGTAATTCGTTGCTTAACAATCATTCAAGAGTTTTGAAAGCTCCAGACTTTAGTATTGAAGCTACTTAAATAGAAATCGTCCTCGTCTTTCCGTTTTAATAGTGCTATAAGAAACTTAGTATTGGTTTAAAATGCGTGGCATTAATCTGCGTCTTTATCTCATTCAATTTCTAAACAACAAACTTACAAGAAATATAAAATGTGAGATTGCCTTTTTCAAAGTAATAACAATTGTGTTATGAATAATAATAATAGACGTCAAATGAGGCCCCACATATTATATACATTTGAAAACGGGGAAATATTGTAATTTTAACCAACCGATAGTCAACTATAACTCCTGTTAAAAAAATAAAACTTTATTTAAAACTTGTAATTGGGGATTTTTTTTAAGTCCATAGTCACGGTAAAAAAGGAAATCGAGAATGTGTCTTTTATTTTTTTATATATTATGCAGTTCCCGAGTTGTCCTATATAAAAATCAAACTTTGCCAACACTCTACATAGAGAAAATGAAACTGTCACATCTTAATGGCCTTTATTTAATGAATATAGTCACAAATGATTGCTGAATATCTGACAGAAATAATTAGATTCACCATATACTTGTAGTAACTCACATTCGGTAATACAATTAAGTTAAGATAATAAATTATCTCTTCAAAAATTAACAGATAGATCTTGAATTTAATTATACCATTTCAACCCTATTACAATTTTATGCGAATTCAGAATTATTAATTGGTTTATGAACAAATGCATAGTCTATTAGAAATTGTTTAACATTATTAGCAAACAATTCTTGAAAATGTTGTCAAGAATATATGTGACTTTATTATTTATTTTTTTGAGGTCATGCCGCGCTACGTTAAGTACATTTTAAGTGCATGTCCACAACTAGCCTACCTTGATAGTACAGAGGTTCTCAAAACGGATATTCGTAATATAAGAGGAACTTCGATTTCAAGCAAACCACAATTTATATTTAAATGCTATAGAATATTGGCACTTCAGCAGCCTCCAGCAGACGTAAGTAAACCAATAATTTTAAATTTTTAACTGTACGACCGGCTGCGCAATACTCTAAACATAATTTAATATATTTAGACATGAGATGTAATGATCGACATCTAGGATTTTCGGGGAAACTAACACACAGAGGTTCCGATTCTGGAGCCGTTCCATGCCATCGCTGTTATCCTGTAACTCCCAGGTTAGAATGTCACGACAAAATTTTTAGGTTAATTTTAGCTGTCAGAGGTATTGAATACTCTCTTTGAAGTGTCATTCATTTGTACGCGTACAAAGTATAAGAAATAATGTATCGAAAAATGCATTAATGTTATTTAAAGATTCCTGCTAATGAGACATACTAAATTTCAAAACATACCTTATAAATTAAAGGCTACTAAACTTATTTAAGTTCACCGAATGTTTAAAAATGAGATTCAAATAGAGCATTCATCTGAGTTTCTGAAACTTCCAAAAATTCAGATACCTACTGACCAACACATTTGTTTCATTTTGGAAATTTGAACATAAAATTATGTTTATGTAGAAGTGAGTTGTAATGTTCGACATCTACAAATTTTCGGGAAACTAGCACACAGAGGTTCTCTGACTTCTCAAAAAATTTTTTGGACAATTAGAAAACCTTTTGAGTATCATGACTTTTCGATTCTGCCCTAATGTTGTTAATTATTTTTTCATATATATAGGTTTACACAGCATTAATTTACACAACATTTGCTGTTTTTTATTTACATTGGGAAAATCAGTGCCAGCTCCAATTCCCATATTACACTATGTAATACAAATACTCCAGCACCTCTTCCCCATATGTTTTAACATTTTGTATGCAAGTCTATCATCTCCTGAGGATTTTTCACTTTTATGTTCTCTAATAGCATGCCAAATCCATCATGTATTATTTCTAGTTCGGCTAATATTAGTTTGTTTTGCATAATAGTTTATATTGAATTTGTAAAGTTATCTACTATAAATAACTAAAATCAGCAGAATTCTCTTTAGAATATAACCGAAAGCCGCTTACCCACAGAAATAGGTAGATTTTAGATAAAGTGTTTTTAGATATAGCTTTTTTAGTGTTTTGGACAAATAGCCGCATTTGTGAAATATCTATCTTAAGACGTAACGAAAGTCACCGAAATGATTTAATTGACGGGTTGTTATAGATATGTTTTTTAATTGCATATCATATTTCAGTAATAGCATTGTTATATACTTTTTTAAGTGATTGGCATAATCGTAGAATCAAATGTAAATATTGCCTTTCTCAAAGATTATTTATTGTAATTTTAGGCCAAATATCAACAGACCTTTCACGTGGAAGTAGATCTACCGTTATTGGAACCTCCAGGTTTAAACGAAGAGCCTAGTTCGGCTAATGCAACTTCACGTACTGCGACAAGTCTACACAGTCAAACCGAAACACCAAAACCTAAGCGCGGTAAGCTTTACAACCAACCAAATGAAGTTTGGACTAAATTCTGTTTCCAAACTGAGAAGAAACCTTGGAGCAACAACATCGAATTTCCGGATATAATTATTCCGTGTCCCTTAAACTACATGACAGCCTTAAGAGACACATTTAGGACTCGCATCACCGTTCGTGTGGTGTATCTTAAGGTGAGATGTTACGTCTAATGTCAGATGGAAAAACCTACAGAAACAGAAACAACGTTCATGAAGTTTAGTAGAGAGGATTGTTGGGGGCCACTCACATATTTAGTTATCAAATAACTGCTTTTACGAAAAAAACTCTTTTGCAGCAATCTAAGACGAGCAAAAACTTATATTAGGCGTTTTTAGCCCATCGTGTGCTGCCTCCTTGCGCAGATTTACGAAGACATTCATTCGTAAGTGATTTCGGAAAGATTGTTGAGCAGGTCTTTGAATATTTTATCTGTTTATTAGGGATTTCCCTGTTATGATTTTTATTGCAACATATAAATAAGTATATGAACATTTCGAAAAATCGTCAGGATAACTGGCTGTACAAAAATTCTTTCTCACATATTGCCACGTTTCCCGTTGGTGCTAAAATGCCACACCAAAATGTTACGTGACGCCAAATTTCTATTTTTTTATTTGAATGTATATGCCAGATTTTGCTTGGCGATATAAATAAAGAGAGAAAATAAGGGTGCCAGGTAGATTCCCCTATACCTTCTAAATACACATAATCAGGACACCTACCCGTACTGAAATATATGCTGTAACAAATTTTGTTAATTTGGGGCGCTAGATTTCTAAATATAAATAAATAAATGTTGTAAAAAAGGAATAATAAGCATACCACAGTTCCAAAATATAAGTTTAATTTGCGCGAACAGACTAGTACAAGACGCTAAAATATGCCATAGGGCACTCTATTAATGCAAAACAGTCTTAGAATGTTTAAGTTAAATATACCTAAAGAAAAAATGAAATGAAACAAATATACACTTAAGGACAGAGATTCAAACTGTACATATAAACATGTGAGATCCTGAGTAACCCGGATACAAATATTTAAACATTCCTCTAATACAATAAATCTAATCAATATAATATTTAAATAAATTGTCAATATCAAATACTACATTAATGGGAACCGATAATAAATTACCTGATATTTATCATTCAATAAAATTCAGAATTCTCATCTATACTACATTCGAGCTCGAGGGTAAGTGCAATCGATCAGAGTAATAATAATAAACCCGATAGTAGGCTAATGGTCTTTACTTTCGGTTAACAAATTCCATCTTACTAATTTCAAATCAAATACTAAAGTTTATATTATTCTTGTAAAAATAACTGATAATGAAACAGTATCCAGATACACAAATTGTCACTTATCTGAAACCACAGCTGAAGGTGAAATTAGAGTCCCTTGCGCTCACTCCACCACTGGAACTCTGATGATAGAAATACCAGAAATACAGTGTTCGTGTATGCACCATTAACTAGTTCATCTGCATGCAAAGTCCATGATCGGCATGATAGCATAATGCCAAACCAGGTCTGTGTTCTAGTGTCGTAATAGAACAGCAAATATAACCCCAATCTCACTGGATGGAGAACAAAAACAGGAACGCAGCACGTAGAAACAAAAACAAATGGAAGAAATACGACAACAGAAGAAAAAGAAGTAGAAGGAAGAAGAAAGAAGAAAAACAAGAACCCTAAAAAAAAAGAAGAAAATATCTATCAATAGTCTGACAATACGAGAAATCGGCTAGTGAACAAACAAAAATCACTTACCCTATCAACCAAAGGGGTTCTCATACCAAAGGTTCCATTGTGAGGGTGCCCCAAATACCATGACCACTCCGAAGAATTACGCAACAACAGAAGTTTTCAAATCCTCAATGAGAGAACTATCCCAGCAACTAATCAACAGTACTACAATATGCTGGAACACAATGTAGGGATTTCCATATAACTCCCGAACTCGGATTGCTTATCAAAAGCCAGTATACTAGTGGAAAATTCCTTAAAAACAACTGCACGACTTCTCCAGTTAACCTCACACAATTTTCTACACGCACATCCTTCCCGCCTTGTCGACGACAATGACAACTGTCAAGAAACACAGAATGCCAACCAAAAATATTCTATAAATCAATTCGTCTCAACAGGTCGAATTCAAACATCCTTCAAAAATAAATCAGAACCAAATATAATAATAAGGCAAAATCAGCGCGCAAACGGTAGGTTATCGATCGCTAACGGGACGGACGAATAAAAGCAATATTTTGACCGGTCTTGAATGCGTTCATTTATACTGAGTAGCTACGGCAAAAATATAACGTAACAATATATTTTGAGAGAAAGCATATCTACAATATGATCAAGAAGTATTCTTATATATAAATAGTGTTTTGTATAGTATGTGGCACTTATATGTGTTCGGAGAATTTTAACCACAAGTCTGTGTGTTTTCGCTATAGGTTTATCCTTAAATTATCATTTTGTTGTTTGTCAAAAAATTTTGACAGTGACAATTTGGCGGATGGTGATTAGATTTTACATATCAAATCCAGGTCACTTTTCTCCGATTTCCGTGTTATTTACCGTCATATAGCTGGCTTCGTCTAAATGTCTTTCTTTCAGATTTTTGTTTTATCTTATGATTGCCGGTTGACATATGGTTGGCCAGATTTGATTTGGCCACATGGAACACAATTGGTGGAATTCTGACATGTGTTAACATATTTGTTTTAATGTTTATACAATATTATTTAAGGCAAGTTAGTATTGTCAATTGCAAAAAGAAAAAGTACATAAAAACTGTTGTTAACAAATTTTTATTCGTTAATTAATTATACGGGGTGTTAAAAGTTCCAAAAATGGCAGTTTTGGCAGTTTTTATAACTTTTCAGGAACTGAATGAAAAGTTCTGTTTTAAGAGCAAGTTTACTTTATATCAATTTTTAATAGCAACAAAATGATTTGTCCACCTAGCCGATTGGATAATTAGTTATTGAGTTATTTGGAAAACCTATCAAAATACGCATTTTCAATCGCACATAGTTATTGTTTAAAAAACGTTGAAATTTTGAAACTTGGCAGACAGTTTCGTTTTGACGAGGTAAATAACTGGTAAGAATCTCAACTTTCCAGTTTAAAAGGTTTTCTGGCAAATCTGTTTTTTTTTTCAGGGCTTTTGATTTTACGTGAAGTTTACAACGCTCCCATTTTGTACTCAATTAACTTTTTAACCATCTGAAATGAAAATATTAATTACCAAATTTTTCAGTACATAAATTATTTGTCTTTTGGTTTTGCTTTATATATGTAAATTCAGTTTGAAAACCTGCATTTTGGTATCTGGGAAAAATAAAATTTCTTGTGGGGAGTCATTTTCCCTGAATTTACTATTGCGTTCGAATTACATTCAATTCACAATGTTTTTCACATTGAAAAATGTATTATTTGTTTTTTTATATTCTTTAGGTACACGTTATTGTTAATTAGATGATTTAATTAGGAATTGATAATAATAACTCATATACAATTATATAAATGCTGGTATTTATATATGCTTTGATTTTTTTCCTGATATGTCTGCTGATCGTCTAGAGACGCGAAACGGTGGCTAGCATAATTTATTTATAATGTTGACACAAGTTTGAATCTTATGAGCAGATTACTTTTTTTTTTCGTTTTTGTAATTTTACTTTTTTCATATTTATATTCAATGATTCAATTTATTTTTCTATTATATATATTATGTAGGCTAGTAAATATTTGATTTTGCTTAACGTTTGACGATGCTGTTTTCTAAAGATCTTAATTTAGTATATTATAAGATTCAATTACTCATTAAACTTTGGTAATAACATCGTATTGGCTGTAGAATTCAAGATCCATGAAGTCATCAAGATTTCTGCCACAAAAATAGCGTTCAATTTTTGTGGCAGAAAGGCAGAAAATGTTGAAAATAGAAAATTTTCGATTAGGGTATGTCCTCATTGAACAAATTAAAAATATTGTCAGGTCGAATGACCCAGTCCTAAATTCATTATTCATAAAAAACGTAATAGTATAAAATGAAAATTAAAGGCCCACCATTATACTATAAAATTGATGGTGGTGTGGTACAGAACAAAAGATAAGTTTTTTCTTTTTAAAATCGTCTAATAGATTAAATGTGATACTACGATAGACTTTAATAGTTTTAAAACTCTAAAAATTAAAGACAGCAAAACAATTACTAGGGTGAATCATATATAAACGGTAATTTCATACATTTACTGAATAATATTACACACAAATCATTGTTTTAACAATTTTTCAATATACCCTTCTGCGTGATCTATACACGTTTGCCAGCGATTAGGGAGTTGTTTTTTGTTTCAAATACGCGGCTTTTGCCAATCGTAACATCCGGACGTACTAACGCGCATTAACTGTACATTAGTCATGTAGAAAATCGATCAGTAAAATTCCCTTTAGAATCAAAAAAAAAAACATCGTACGGACATTTCCAGAATATAGAGGGCTTTTAATTTTTCTTCGCTATTCTACTTACTGCCCATTTCAGACAATGCGCTTCAAAAAGCCCTTCCCTTCTCGCTGAAATTGGTTCAGAAGCTTTTCGGCGATCTCCGATCTCACCTACTTTTGGTCTCCAGTCAACGACCTTGGAACTCATCGAGCATATATTTTTCTGGAACCAAGTTGAACAATGATAATTGACTGAAAACTTCCATAGCTGACACCCGATTCTCAGGAAATATCTTCCACGGTAAATCTGCGGTCACGTTCAAACAGCTCTTGAACGCTATTGGTCTTGTTAGCTGTAAGAGTTGTCTTTATGCGTCGATAGTGTGTATCGTTCTGGTCCACACTTGAATTTTCTCAGCAACTTATAAATATGATCCTGAGGCAGTGTACTTTCCCCAAACTGTGCCTTCAGACGAGTTAAAATTTGTGAGGACCTTCACTGGTTAAAAACTTTATGTAAATCGGTTGCGCAACAGACGATACATCTCTTGCTCGGTCATAACTGTACTCTGTACTGACCAATGATCGTACAATGGGTACTGACGAGAAAGTCAAGCAAACGTGTGAACCCGGCTTGTTTCTCCACTCCCCATAAACCAAACATCCACTCCAAACAACATTATCTACTCGAAACTACATTCTACGCAATAGCAAAATGATCGTGTATATTTGATTTACCCTTTATATAATGTAATTTCCTTGGAAAAATTTTAAACCTTACCTTAGAGAATTTACTTAGAGACAGCCAGCAGTGCACAAATTTCGTGCCAAGGCTAGAAAGAGAGGGCAATGGAGAGGGTAAGAGGCCATTTCACTCGATTGGGAACTATATCCAATAAGCTCATTGGCTGCAACTACCAATTGAGTGAAATAGCCTCTTGCTCTCTCTCTAGTGCCCTCTCTTTCTATCTTTGAAACGACATTTGTTCATTGCAGGCTACCTCCAGAAGGTGTACGCTCTTAGTATTCTACCGTGAGGGGAAATCATGTTCCCGTTCCACTAATATGTATAACTTGTCGAATACCAAAATGCAGAATTTCAAATTAAATTTGCATAAATCAGAATAAACACCAAAGAGCGCTAATATATAACGAATAGTGCTGGAAGATTGGATAATTACCATGTTCCATTCAGATTTATAAAAAAGTAATTTGATGCAAAATAGGAACCTTGTAAATATTACCAAAAATAAAGAGCTCTCGGAAAAAAATAAATTTGTGAGAAAACCTTTAAATCCATGAAGTTAAAATTTTGATAATTTTTTTCGATAGGCAAGTGAAACTGTTTCATCGTTCTAAATTTTTTTAAGTCCTAATAGCTACGAATATTTGAAAAATGTGGCTTTTTTCACAATTCGCTTGTTAATTAACGAATCCTATTTATTATTTAAACACTTCGCATAAACTAAGAAGTAAAAATGTGTTATCAAAACTTTTTTTGTGTTATGCCTTCTTCAAGATAAATCATTCAAACACCTGTGGAATTAAAATAATGCTAATTTTCCTACTCTAATACATAAACCAGTGAAATTTCAAGTCATTTAGATGTAAGAAAAAAAAAAGGAAAATAAATAATCATGCAGTTTTGCATACGTTTGAATTATTTCATTTTGATGGTTCTAATGTGTTACTTTTGAATTATCTACTAGACTGAAATACCGAAAATCCACGAAACTAATAACGGTCTTCCAATACAAGAACAACAAAATTCTGCATCTGGGAAGATTATCAAAAGGATTACAATATGTTCATTTAAATGCAATATGGAGCCAGTCAATTGGAGCGATGATTCGATAGATTATTTGTGGGCAGATCACCCAAAAATAGGAGACGATGCTATAAAAGTTGACGGATGTTTAAAGGTACATAATAAATGTATATATGTTTTTGTACATTCACAAATTCTTAATTGGTTTGTTTAGAATTTGGTGTATGCAGGAACTGAGAAATTTACTATTACTGTGCCAACAAAACCGACTCCTAGAGCGAGCATGAGATTTTCGACCATAGCAAAACCAGCACCTATTGTGATTCCGGAGCCGTATCCAAAATTCCTGACAGTGCAAGTTGGTTTTGGTTTGGGAAGATATTGAAGGAATTACTTTTTTGGAACTTATAATGCAATACTAAAATATTCAAAGCGTTATATGGCTTGTAATATAAACAAAATTTTGATTTTTACCAGTGATTTTTATTAGTTTTAAGAAGCCTGATGAATTCTCCAAATATATATAACGTTATTTATACAGCAACGAAATATATATCACCATCAATTTTAATTTAAAACTGTCTTGAACAATTTTTTACATATTTATAGAAAACTGCTTAAATAATATTTATTTGTTCTTGCAAGGGTGCATTAAGGAGGTGGACCAAAGATGCTTTTAAAAGCGAACTTAAAAGCGAACTCAAATTGTGAATAGTACAGTAAATGACCAACAGATTGCGCTTCGAATAAGGTAATAATGAACGAGTGTTGATTTAAATTAATATTATAAAGTAGTAGGAAGTGAATGCAATAAAAAATGTCTCAGGGAGAGTTAACAGATTATATCTATCATATTGATTATCTCTTTGGTCAAATAATTTTATGGAATTCGGGCTCACTCCTCAGAACCCAAAAAACTTAATTTATTAAATTGACAGTTTACAAGGAAATCGTTAGCTGATACATTGCTGATACTATCTAAAATCTCACAAATGTTACCTTCTCCAAAGGATAAACAAAATCCTCTGTCATCCAAGGTTGTTTATTCCATTCCATGCTCCTGTGGGGCAGTATATATCGGTGACACAGGGTGATCTATAAACACTCGTCTATGTGAGCACAAACGTTGTTTGAAAACGGGCTTGCTTTAAAAACTTTGCAGTAGTTAAACATCATCACCAAACTGGCCACCAAATTCTCTTCGACAGCTCCTCTATCATGGCCAATTCTCCATATATTTCACCAGAAAATTCCGAGAGGCCATTGAAATCGCAACAACAACAAAGTCTTGAACTTTCGCCCATCTGGCAACCCTGCATCAACATTTCAACAGATATCTCATCATCAAAATAAATCAGTTACATTACTTACCTATTAATAAAATTTGAGGAACGTGAACAAAAATATCATCACAACCATAAAAAAATCCAAAATAATCCCATTAAATGCCTCCTACCTTCCTTCTACCTGAAATTTCGGGGGCCAATTATTATTTCTTCGTTGGCTAGATCTAAACTACCTATTAGTCATTTACAATTGTGCGTCTGTGTGTTTAATAAAGTGAATTTTCAAGGTGTGTTTGTGAGAAAAAGACTAAATGAATAGAGTCGCCGCAAGGTAAGTAACATTTGTTTTGTTGTTCTCATCCTTGAAAAACCCCTTTATAAATGTGGGCGAAACTTCGGAAAACTTTGTTTATATGCTGGTTCAGATATATAAATAAATTAATTCGAAAAAAATGACGGGGTCCAAATCGTTCTCATAGTTGCTTGTTATTTCATCGTAGCTTTTCTAATCTTCATTTGTAGTAAATTTATCGCTCCACCCTGCTCATGGCCTTGCTGTACTTCTTATTACTGGTGATTAATCGCATGCAATTAACACAATTTTTTTTTCTTTACAGGATCAACCCGTTAACGCCTCCCATTTTAGATACTTGTCTTAAATTGTTAGTTCGCTTCCAGTCTAGTAGAGTTTACTCGTATATGTCATGTTACAAGGATCCTTTTATAGTTTTTGTTATGCCTGGCCGAGTTTTTGCTGTGTACGGCATACCCAATAATGTCTTATGACAGTTTTATAAATTCTTGGCTAACTTTTGGTTCTAAGCTGTTTGTTGTTACATAATGGTACCAATCCTGGTCCCTGGTTACCATTACTACTTAGTTTGTAAGTAAGTTGTGTTTCTTTTGATTCAACATATCTGTGTCCGGTTAGCTCTATGTCCAAGTATTTGAATTTCGTTGCTTGTTCAATAATTTAGCCGTTCACCACGAGTTTACAAGTGAAAGGCGTTTTACATAGAATTCTTATACGAAGTTGAAGCGGTGAAGGGTAGGTTGTCGTCCTTTTCTGCCACCAGCACTGCATCATCATCATCATATTTCTGATTTTTGCTGAAATAATCTAAAACACACCAACTCACTATTACTGTCAACTCATTGGAAGAAAATTTGTAAAGGTCTTCTGGTTTTATAATACAGTCTCCATGTTTTCAACAAATGCATTATTCTCTCGTTGTGACTACAGTTAAGTCATTATCAAGGGCAATTACAAAATGTTGTTATAACGATAGATGAAGTACAGTAAAATTGGGAGACAAAAATTGAAGGAAAGCAACAAAAAGTATCGAACTATTA
The DNA here is from genome assembly GCA_034190945.1 of Octodonta nipae. Taxonomy (NCBI): domain Eukaryota; kingdom Metazoa; phylum Arthropoda; class Insecta; order Coleoptera; family Chrysomelidae; genus Octodonta; species Octodonta nipae. The sequence continues at coordinate 23,305,615 of CM067223.1, forward strand.
GAGAGAAAAAAAGCTGCAAAATGCAATTGAAGAACATTATTAGAAGAGAGTCAGTAAAAGTTAATTAACAACCAAAAACAGGAATTTGAGAAAATATTACAAATTATGTTTACTGCCAACGAAACAAGTTTAAGGCAAACAATTGAAATAAAATCAGACGTGCCAGTCCTAAACAGCGACTTTCAATTAGAGAAACAGAAATTTGAGAATGTTGAAACCATAATCAACTTAATGGAACCCCAAGTATATACATAATAAATTAAAAATTTCGGAAATGAACTGTATTCAAGATCATATTCTGACCGAAATGGATAAGTTCAAAAAAGACGTAATCGACAGTAAATACAAAATTGTCTGTACTAAAATCACCTACTTTTAACAGTGGTTCTTCCCAGCTCATCTGTAGGGGACAATTTAAGGTTGTTGCTATAGCCAGTGGAACCGGAAGACGCAACGACGTTAATTATTTCGTTAGAGATCTCAGGACCCGAATTATTAGAAAGCATATCTGTAGAAAATCAGGGACATTTTAATAAATTACTTTCAGTCTTCGATAGATGGTGTGGCAGTGAATCTTCAGTCGGCTCTATTCGTCAGCTAGTACACTTAACTTATCCAAATTCAACTGAAGAGTTTGAAGGGCAGTTTTCGTTCAGAATTTCATCAATATTCCAAGGGGCTGTTTTTGCTCTTTCGACCTTATTAGCCAGATACAAGTGAACAAATGAATTAAATTGTTATTGAAGATTTATCCAGAACGTGAATTTAGCTTTAAAAACTCTCGAATATAAACTGAACCAATTTTTCATTTTTTTTTTGAACTATGTACTAGATGCATGTACGGAGTTCAGGAATGAACTTATTTACCTTCACTAACTACACTAATCACTTCTTGAGCCTCACTAACACTAATTACTTCCTGCTTGGCTTATGAATCTGAACCATCATTTATTTATTTAGTATGAAGGTAATACTTATTGTTCATAAATATTAATTTAAACTTATCTGTATGTACACTTGACTGACTCGCCATCTTCACCGGAAGTTCAAAAAAAGTCATAGAAAAACTTGTAGAAAAAAAGGAAATGATTTGCATTGCATTATTGCATTCGTCAAATCTCAACGTCTTATTATGTGGATATCAATGAACTATAATTTATTTTTTTCATAACAGAAGTTTTATTTATATTTAAAATAAATAAATGCGGATTCACTCAAAAGCAGTTAGGGCCCTATAGGATTACCATAAATATTACCATAATTGCAACGAATTTCTAGACAAAACATGATACCTTCAAAGCCATTTATCTCATTAACAATTAACATATTACTAATGTTCATCCTAATCGACTAATTTAGACTAATTTATATTACCTTTTCTTTAGATAATAAATAATAATAATAAATAAATAAATAAAGCTTTATTGCCCAACAGTACAAAACGATTAGCGGAACAATATTAAAGAAACCATAAAAAAACAGCTAGCAAAAAGTAGTAAAATATAATATAATATAACTTGATAACTGAGATATCAAAAATAAAGTTACAAAGTAAACTAAAAATTATAAACTAAAAGCGTTGGCGCTACTCAAAATAACAGACAAAGAGTCTATATGAATATCACATTCCCTACAAATGAGATTGAAGTTTTTTGTCATACAAAAAACAGGAGAGTTTATGCCTAAGTTAGTTTTGTAACGATTATGCCTAAAAACCACTGGATCTCTGAGAAAATAGAAGGTACATTGAAATTAAGCTGTGATAACAAGTTCAATGCGACTATTTTATTATGCAGAAGCTTGTATAGGAAAGTTCCAAGATTTCCACATTACATCTATTACACATAAATTGCTCATTAACTCCTATATTGGGATAAACTCCATCAATTTTAAAACTTAGATCGTTAAGAAACTTTCGCTGTACACTTTCTAATACTAACTTCTGATAATTGTAAAATGGTTTCCATACGATCGATGCATATTCTAGCCTAGAGCGTACGAAAGAATAATAAAGTACTTTCAGAGCATCTATACTGCGAAACAATTTACAGTTCCTGACAATAAAGCCATATAATTTACTAGTTTCGGCAATTTTAAGGTAGATGTGTTAGTAAAAATTGAACCTAGTATCAAACCACACCAAGATACCTAATTAAAGTCGTGCGTGGCAGGCAACCATCTCTTACCATATAATTAAAATCTAGACAAGTTAGATGGTGTCTTATCAAATTTTTCGGGACATCCTGTGTAAATGTATAAAAATGGTAATAACTATAATTATTTTGTTTTTAGTTTCGATTTTTTATCATGCAACTACAATTTCATACAGTAACTGTTTCTTTGGATACTGTGTATTCGAATTTTACGGGACATACACTATAAAAGTCCAAAAATGGATAGTGAGTACCTACCGTTGTAACTATTGTTATTTTTGTTTAGGTTCGATTTTGTTATAATGAAAATGTGATTGCAGACATTCACTTTTTGTTTGGATGCCGCATTGTCAAAATTTACGGAACACCCTGTATAAATGTACAAAAAAATAGTTAGTAACTACTTGCCGTTGTAACTGAGGTTATTCTGTTTTTAGTTATGATTTGTTATCATGCAAACATAGTTGCATAGATTAACTTTATTCGTTCAATTTCATTTAGGAAAACAAACTCAATCATTTTCATAACTACGCTTCAATTAAACTAACTGTAAACAGTTTTAATATATTTTTTTGAATTTGACACACAAAACTCAATTTCCATAATAATTACGCCCATAACAAAGATAAAAAATTCTGTGATTGCATTTTTGTTTGTGTCTGATTAGAACGAAATTGGATTCGTCGTTCTAGAAACATTGGTTGTTCCAAGAGTTGGAGAAAAACACATAGACAACTAAGTATATGCATTAATTGTCAGTGATTATGAGTATTAGAAACGCACGTGTGATATTGGACATAAAAGTGACAAGCAGGACTGGAATGTGGAATAAACTACCAATCAATATATTCGTCCCAACAGTTATTGTTTCGGAAAACCATTCAGTTAAAATATTATTGTAATTGTTAGAACTACAATTATCATTTTAATCACATTTTTCCACTTCCATTGTTGTTTCGACATTAACTAGTTACATTGCAATGAAGAGGTAATACTGGGGAGAAATTTTCTTGAATGAAAGTACATACAACGACCATTAAATCCCTGAAGAAAAATAGATGGACAGCATAGATTAAATAAATACGGTAAAAATGTATCAGAAGGAATACAGAAAAATAAGAACAGAAACAAAAAAGATCAGACAAAATCATGGAAAGCATTATATAAAATTGGAGAGAAAATACTACAAAACAACGAAAATATCAAATAAGAAAAGTGGGAAAATCTCAATCTATAGCTATTAATATAACAATGAGGTGGGAATAAGAAGCACATATCAAATGAAATATTAAATTACAGTATAATTTTATAAAAATATATATGATTTCAAAATAGAGAAACATCTAGACTATACAGATAAAGAGATCTGTAAACCTATGCCCGGAAGACGTTGAAGTTATAAATGATGAGAAGATTTTTTAATTTATTTATTTAATAGTACTCCATACAACATCCATAGGCCACTTCGAGGATGGGCATTTAAGTAATTTAAGTAATACATGCAAATTTAAAAAATCACATACATATAACATAAATTCAAATAATATGTACAACAACTTACAATATACACTTCTAACAATACGAGAGAGTTCATTAAAAGAAAAATGAAGTTTCTAAATTGAAATGATCAAGAATTCAATCCTAGGTGAGAATTTTCCTTTTAATTATTCCAAGATTCCTATTAAACAAATCAATATCTGACTGCAATTCATAATAATTAGAATTTTGAAGTAAATTTGTTCTGGGCGTTAACCTGTAGAAAAGTAAGGGAAAACGAGTTCTGATGTTAGGAACAATAAACCAGATTTGAGTTACTAAACTTGGACAGTCCAACTTGTTGTTTAATAACTTATGTGCAATAACTATAGAGTAGTATTTTCTACGTGTTGCTAAATCCATTAAATGAAATAGTTGAAGTAACGTATCATTAGGTATACCATGATGTGGATACACCCCGTCAGTTCTAAAACACGTATTTTCTATTGATGTTTTCAACAACATTGGTATATGTTTCGTATCCAGGATTCCAGATAATGGAGGCATACTCGAGTTTAGTACGTACAAAACTATTGAACAGAGTAGTTACGGTGCTAGTTCTGGAGAAGTGACGCCCATTCCATATTACGAATCCCAAATTTCGATACGCCTCCTACTGAATAATGTTGACGAAATTTAGTTTTGTATCAAAAGTTATTCCTAAATCCTTATGTCACACACCTATTAATGAGGTTCCCATTAATGGTATATGGCTATTCAATTGAAATTGTTTTCCTCGTGAGGGTCATGTGATTACACTTGGAAATATTCAATGGTAACCTATTTTCGATACACCAATATGAAAGACTATTAATATCTTCTTATAATGCTTTACATGGAAGGGTGGAAAATCTCTGGAGGAACACTAAATATTGATAAGAAGAGCAGAATTACGAAAGAATTGTAAATAGTTGCAAGAAGCCTATCCCCAGCTATGACATATATTTATATTAATTACTTTGTGACTTTGCAAAAAAAAACTTAAGGTTTCTATAAGACATTATAATACAGTAACGGGCAAATGTGTGGAACCAAGTAAATATCTCTGGAATTATTAGAGATATCAAAATGAAATTTAGAAGTTGGATACTGCAGTAGATTGCCTATTTGTTTCCAATTTTTTTTACAATTTTGAACTTCCTGTTTTTCCGGAAGTAATGTCGATTTTAAAATTTGCAATGAAACACCCTGTATAGTATTTTAGTTTCTGATGAAGCATTTTATTGCGAATACAAAAATATTGGGTTTGATATTGTTTACTTCAATACCTACCGAGATATTGACAGAAAAGTAACTAAGGAAAGGAAAAATTCGATGGTAGCTAAACTCGGTTCAGATTTCATTTACGCCCGATATAAACAAACCGCTCGGTAAGGATTGTATTTCTATTGGCCAATCGGTAGCATTATACCGTCACAGCCAACAGCAATGCTTGTTCCATAATCGAATACACGTGCGTTTGTTTAAATCAGGCGCAAATTAAATCTGAATCAAGTTTAGTAGTCCATGAAATTCAGTGCAGAAGTGACAGTAGTTGTCAAAATAAGTTATTAGTTTTTTTTTATTTGAACGTAAATAGATTGTATTGTTTTAATTTGATCGTAAAATGGCCGAATTAAGTGAAAGTAATGATGATTGGGTATGGGGAGAGGAAAAGGACGCATCAAGAAGTTTGTAACCTTTTTAACACTGTTCATCCGAATACACAAATATCCCGTTCAGTAGTGACGAAAACTTTGCGATCGTACGACAAAAGTGGAACAGTTAGCAATTTACCAAAAAGTAGACAGTTAAAAAGTGCAAGTAATGAAGGTGTAGCTCAAAATGTTGCCATATCTTTGGAATAAAATCCTCACTTATCCACTACCGACCTTGCCAGTATGCATGGAATTAGCCGTCGTTCACTAGGAAGGATATTAAGGCTAGAAAAATATCATCCATACAAAATTCGCCTCGTTCAAGAACTCTCCGAAGACGAATTTAGAAAGACGTTTGCATATTTGTGAAACGATGATGGATATTTGTAACCGTGATAATAATTTTATAAGAAATGTGGTGTTTTCAGACGAGGCTACATTTTGTTTAAATGGTACGGTTAATCGACATCACTGCCGCTACTGGTCGCAAAGTAATCCTAAATGGGTACAAGAGGCTCATACACAACATCTCCAAAAATTGAACGTTTGAGCCGGCATTTATAACAACAGAATCGTGGGACCCTTCTTCCTACAAGCAAATTTAAACGGAGATAGGTATTTACAGCTCTTGGAGACACAAGTTATTCCGGCATTAGAGGTAAATGGACAATTACCAAATAATATCTGGTTTCAGCAGGATGGAGCAACACCCCATTACGCTCGCATTGTTCGAGATCATTTAGATAGGACATTTCATCACAGATGGATTGGAAGAAGGGGTACTTATGAATGGCCTGCACGAAGTCCCGACCTTAATCCACTAGACTATTTTCTGTGGGGTTACTTAAAGTCTAAGGTTTATTGGATTGAGTTGGCTGATACTTGGTGGAAGTTGAAATTCATGATGATTTGAGTAATACACTTATTACAAACTTACACTTTATTTAAAAAATTGTGACAATTGTTTCGCGTCCGATGGAGCTTACTCATACAATGGTAGTACCTTAAGTATTGAATTTCTTATCATCAAATCATCTAAGTATTATGTTGATAGACCAAATAATTTGCAAGAATTAGCTGCAAGAATAACTCAAGGAATCCAGAGAATTACACCAGAAGTAATAGCTAATGTTACTAGATAATTTAAAAACCGACTTGCTTATTGTCAAGAAGTAAACGGTGCTCAGTTTGAACATCTAATACATTAAGTTTAGTTAAGTTTCAATGTTTTGAAAATCACTTTGATTTAGTTAATAATTATGATTATTTATTTCTTTAATGGATATTAGATTTTTCCTTTCCGTAATTACTTTTCTGTTAATATCTCGGTAGGTATTGAAGTAAACAATATCAAACCCGACATTTTTGTATTCGCAATAAAATGTTTCATTAGAAACTAAAATACTATACAGGGTGTTTCATTGCAAATTTTAAAATCGACATTACTTCCGGAAAAACAGGAAGTTCAAAATTGTAAAAAAATTTTGGAAACAAATAGGCAATCTACTGCAGTATCCATCTTCCAAATTTCATTTTGATATCTCTAATAATTCCAGAGATATTTGCTTGGTTCCACACATTTGCCCATCACTGTATATTATAGCATCTATAGATTCTTGAAATGACCCACTTAACTATGGCCGAGCTGGCTTGTCAAATGACACTAGAGTACTGACAGCATGAAAGCACCGCCTAATCTAAAGAGTACCTGTAAAGATTAATCGGATGTGTACGTAAATATGAAAGCACAATAGCAACTTCTTATTTAGTTGGTATATATAGCAGTAATGTATAAGTAGAAGGATATGAGGGAAAGAATAGATTTACCCACTATTTTTCTTCCTCCAACAGGGTAATTGGAAAAATATTAAAAAAAAACATTCACACATAAACCGGCATATAGTGTATCCTATTAGAGATGGCTTCTATAATATAAAAAAAACACTAGCAGAAATGTAATAGAGATCAAATATTCCGAGCCATTGTAATAAATGACAAGATATGAACCAAAATAACAATATTATTTATGGAAAGGTACGTTGGGCATGTAGTTGAGAAAGTATATGAGTATCCACTGTAAACCTCATAGCGCCGATTAAAATTCAACTAGAAAACGATTCATCTTCAGAAGGTGAAGATTTCGAGGTATCAAGTGTCATTTCATTTGTCTACAGAGAAAAAGTGATTTCATTTTCATTTATAGTACTCGTTTTTAACATTGTTAAATTGTACACAAAAAATTTAAATATTTATAAAAACATACAATTTATTGGTTTTTAATTATGACCCATTTATTTTTAAATTAACATAAGTTAAAAAAATTCTATCAGCACTTTCTCAATAAATAAAATAGCCCCTCCAATCATGGGAGTATATTATACCACATAAGGACGAACTAAGTTTGCAATTTCAATTCAGTTGGGAAATACTAACAGTTGTACATTGTATCTATACAAAACAATGTGACAAACGTAACATAGTGTTTTTGTGTGAACGATTATGTTCAACCACTTCACGTGCCTAAAGTGATTTTCCAATAGGTTAAATACTTTCTTCAGGTGTAATAACAATAACTTGAATACGATGGAAAATATCAAGGTCATTCCTTTAGTAACTTTGACCAAGGAATCCGATGGAGAGCTTGGATTTGATCTGGAACCTCATTTTTAGGTTATTTTGAGGTCAACCTCAAAATGAAAACCCCTATTTTTTATTGCGGAACCGGAAAAGTTTTACGTCCGGGCATGTATTAAGGTATGAGGTTGAGGCAACCACTAGAGGTCATATAGAGGTCAAATAATGACTTCTTCTGGCTTGACATTTCCTACTCGAGGGTTTTGGAGGTCGCTGACTTCGAATCAACTAACGAAATTTTAATTTTTCTCCAATCCAAAATGGCGAATTCAAGATGGCGGATGAAAATCATAGAAATAGCACATTTTTGGCCTCCCAAAGCGCCCGAGTTTTGGGGGTCGCTGAGATCTAATACATACGTAAAATTTTCCGCTCCTTTCGAATCCGGTATCAAAAATAAGGGTTTCTACATGACAAAATGAGGTTGACCTTCAAATGGCCTTGAAAATGAGGTGTAAGGTCAAATCCAAGGATACCATCGAGTTCCTCGTTAAGTCTTACCTAGGGTATAATCTTTGCTTTGTTTTACAACTAACTCGGAAGATTTTTAAGAAGTCTTTATTTGAGCTCTATTTGAACTCTAGGGTTACCTCAACCTCAAATCTTAATACATTTCCGGACGTAAAATTTCCCACGCTTTCCGATTCCGCAATGAAAAAATAGGGGTTTTCATTTAAAAAAATGAGGTTGACCTCAAAAATGTGGTTCAAAGTCAATTCCAAGGTCACCATCGGATTCCTTGGTCAAAGTTACTAAAGGAATGACCTTGATCTTTTCTAGAAATCAAGTACATTAGCAAATATTGTGACGTAACACATGTAATATTTTACTGGATAAGTAAATAAATATACTAAAAATATAAATAAGGTACTTACAATCATTTTTTGAGTTAAGCTGTCAACATACCTGAAAGAGAAAACCATATGTTAAAAAATATAATATAATACATTAAATATTTCAATATAAATTTATCAAAATAAAATCAGTGCTCTAAAAAAAAATTTGACTTTTCGAATTCAATACCTTCCTCCTGAACTAACCTAAAGTATGTCATGACCTTTACACCGATAATGCGAAAGTTTTGTAAATTATTGGTAATGTCGGTTTCTGATATCGACTTTTTGAGAAAATGCCAAGAACAACATGACCCGAATTAAAGTTCCAAAACTTTGAGCCAGATTTGGCAGTCTTTGCGGGTAGAATATAAAAATTAGTTTTTCGTCATTCAGTTGACATATTCACTAAGAAATAAACAATTTAACGCACTTGATAAAATCAAGTTTCTCTCAACAAATCTGTATCTAACTCGAAAACTATTAGGATGCGTTCTATCGGTAATATTTACCTAACACTCTAAATAATAGAAAGAAAAATGTTTCTATTCCAAATACTCTTTGGCAACTATATTTTGTTCGTTTTTTTTTCTGCTGTAGTATTTAAAGTTCTTAGATTAAATGTCAGTTTATATTCCAAAGATATCCCCAAGGCTAAAATCAATGGATTTAATATTTGTTGAAGAGATCATCGATGAACATATTCAACACGAAACTGGAAATTTCAATATTTTAAAAATACTCTTGCAAACTGTAGTTTCTTTATTGCTGAGATAAAAAATGTATGTTTATTACTGCAATCTTCGATACATCAACGGCATCACACATGTGCACTGTGGATAGCTGTGTAAATTTGCACCCACTTTCACAACATTTGTTCCTCTTCTTGAATTTAAAAAATTGTAATGATGATTATAAAATATATAAAAAATAAATTAAAACTGATTTTTTTATGAAAATTTAAAAAAGTGGTTCATTACATTTAGTAAAAAAAATATTTTTCAGTTTTTGTGACCACTTTCAGAAAGATGGTTTAGCCAAGAACATGATATATCGTTATTGTCTGGAATATACTCCTATTTTTCTTTATTCTCTACCTTAAACGCAAACGCGGCCAAATTTCCCAAAGAATATCATGAATTAAACATGTATTATTAACAATAAGTTCCTGTAACAATAAGGACTTACTAAAACATATTTTTTATTATAAGCTCCATATTCAGCCTTTTTCGAATTTTTATATATATTTTCGGGGGGACACATTTTACCCGCTACCGGTCAATCAGATTACTATTTACAGAGTAATGACCTAGAAACCCTAAAAAAAAATTAAAATTTTTAATTGTAATTGAAAAAAAAGCTTGAGTATAAATACCGAGATAAACAAGTGAGAAAAAATCCTCAAATGTTTTTGATATTTGAAACTGTAAATGTAAATAATTTATTATTAGTAGTCAAGGCCGTAGCCAGAAATTTTTTTCGAGGGTTGGACAATATTTGGGGGGGGTTGGATAATTTTTTTGATTGGTGGTGGACTGATTGGTACTGCAAAATCTGTATTTGTATTCATATATATCCAGGATATATAAAAATGTATTAATATAAAATTTATTCTCATGAAAAAGATGATTATATGGTTAAAATTGAATCTTGAAACCCAATATTCCAAAATTTCGGGGGGGAAGCCCCAGGACCCCCCCGCAGCTACGGCCTTGTTAGTAGTGGTTTCGTTGTTTACTGACTGACAATGCTATATTCTTTACAAGAAAGAATTGAAACAATAGTTATTTCTGCTATGCACACACAACTGCTCATGTTTTTTACCAGAGAGATCCCGATCCCGATAAAAATATTGGGTATCAGCATGTGTTGCATTTAGTTAAAAAATTTGAGGAAACTTGAAGTGTGTACAATAAAATTGTCAAGAATCGTAGATTTTTATTTTTTCTGAGTTCTTTGGGAATAACACCATATAAAACTGAAACTCTGTATACAGACCATAGAACTAAATAGAAATAAAAACCAGAGATGCCACAATTATCATTCAGAAAACAAGAATCGTAGAGTTTTAACTGAAGCTGCACAGGTTGAGAGTTTAGGTCATTTTGCCATGGAGCCTCAAACATCAATACCAAAATTCTTCAGGTCAAAAAGTATTTCTGTCGGCTCTGTGCATAAATGTTACGCCTAAATGAATTCTTTTGTTGCAAAATATAGCTTTTACAACAGCTTGCTGCGGATAATTATGTCAGACTCTAATTTTATGAAAAATATTTGTTTCGTCGTATGGTAATAAACTTACAAATAAGGTTACGACTAAGTCACATTCTGTAGGAGTTTTAACATTTGTGCTGAAACTCACAATATTATAGGTATAAATAAAAAACTAACAAGTAATACTACGATGTCTAATAATTGATGATTTTTTTCAATTATTTTTTGCGGCTAACGGATATCAGTGGTTTCGCTTGACCCTCAACGGAATTCATCTGATATTAAACTACGTGTTGCGGTTAATTTTTAATGAAAATACTGAAGGAAAGAAAACACAAGATTTGATAGAGTTCTTGAAGATTTCATTATTAGATACTTAAAGGCAATGTTCATTATTGTTGCTAATAATTGACAAATTTATTCTGAATTAATTAAAGACAATTAAATCTACTTTATCATACTGCTAGCACCTCTGGTATCAACTGAGGAGATTTCTTAAATAATTAATTGGATTGGTTGTTGTTTACTTTGTCAAGATTGGTTTTGGTAGTTATGGTACACAGAGCAACATTGAATTCTTCATGTGTAAATATAATGAGTTGTACCAATTTGCATTATTCCAAATTTTTATACAGGTTGTTAAAATGTTTAGTTTTTGAACTAAAACAAAGATTTTTTTATTTTGCACTGAAAGATGTCAAAAACAACGAGCAAAAATTTTTTGCATCCATATTTTCGGTTATTTTCAATTAAATGCTGAGATTAATAAAATTTTTTTCGAAAATGTAAAAACGTAATTGCATATACATGTTACGTGAGTCAGTATGAAAGACCCCTTTGTGCAACATTCTATCTTATCTTTGATATTTCCTTTCAAGTAATTAATATTTCAGTTTATTCCAAAATTGCCTATTTAGAAGTGAGCTTAATAGTTAACAATATTCTATTGTTTAAGTAAAACTTCACGTGTTATTAAGGCCACCTTAGTCATCATGACAAAATGTTTGTAAAGCTGTAGGAGAGTTGATATTAGCACGTCCATTACTGATATTAGCACGTTTATTTTTGATATTGATACATAGTCAAGATCTCTCTCCCGCGACTACAAATCTCGGCATAATTTATTGTAATAATTTTTATAATTAATTTCAAGGAACAATTCAAAGTGTAAAAGTTAAAAAGTGTTTTTAGTCAAAATAAAAATTTTTAAAAAGATATTAATTTTGTTATCGTCGTCATATACATATATTTAACCACAAAAAAAAACAACTTGAATATGTATATTTATTTAAAGGAAAATGAGTTTATTGTACGTCTTATCTCAAAAAAAAGATTTTAGTTTTTTTGTAATTAAATCTTTTGTTCTTTAGTAATTGTTTTCTTTTGTCGCTTAAAAACAACAAAGATAAAACAGACTAATTCTGAAATTTTAAAATTTATTTAAAAGTAAATTTGAATTGTTTTGGATTTCTTACGAGTTGTTTTCAAATTCAAAATGGGGATAATTCCTGGTCTTCACCAATTTCGTCGTTTAATCAACTTCGAAACGGAATGCGTTTTGAGCATAAAAGATACAGGTTTCGGTTTATGAGAACTGTTGAGTTTATCATTTGTTAAGTATAATAATATTCAAAAAGCCTTCATTGATGATGTCACACGCAGTCAATGTCTGAGGACTTCTCACTGGAGACATACATTATGTGTAACATAAATAAACATTGATATAAAGTTCCGTGAAGGAACGATCCCTATAAGTTTTTATATTTTTTCTTAAGAGTTAGTTGAATAGTGGATTTCATATCGAGAGGACTAAAATAAAACAATATCGTAATTTTGTTGTCTGTGATTTTCCTACCCATATTCCTAATAAGAACTTTGCTAATGCTAATCCATCAACATATAACCAACATTTGTGGGTGGGTAATCTGCCCTCTTATCCCTGCCGTAGAGAACTCGAGAACTAGACCTTTCTGACCCGTATTTCATGCTATGTTCTGAAGCAATTTTATCATATTTCAACAAATTTATACGAATACAAATACGCTGTAAAATTCAAATATTGCAACTCAGGACATTGACATCCTTCTGGATGTATTACTGACAACCTCGATTGTCTTTAATGGCTGCCCCTCTAATTTATAAAATACAATACAATGATTACAAAAGTATAATATCCTTTTTAAGTATGATACTCGTATATAGGTACCAGGAAAGTATATTATCAGTAGGCATAATGTTTACAAAAGTAGTTTAATTTTTATTTATTTATTTTATTAAAATTTCTCAATAATCTACACTATTTTTAAAAACTTTAAACTTACATACAATTTCTCTCAAAGTAACTTGAGGTTGTCATAAGCAGTTTTTAAATAATAAATTGAAAACCCTTGTAAATGCTCTTAAAATTTGCTCAGATATTTAACTAAAATATGCTAAGTAGGAGGTAGAGGCTGCTACTTTCCATTCCAGTATGAAAAGTTGTATTTTTTGTTGTTGAATTTTGATCTTTCGGAACGAACGGGTGAGACGGGGAAAGAGACAGGGAAAGGGAAAGTCAAAGGGATAAAAAAGGGAACGAGAAAGAGAAGGAAGAAGAGAAAGGGAAATGAAAAGAGAAACAGGAAGGGAAAGAGAAAGAGAAATTACTAAATGGGGCATTTATCTAAACATTGCATTTAGCTAACAGAACTATCAAGCTTATACGTAAATAGGAGCTAGGTATTTAACTGATTTGACTACATCAGTACAACGGTTCATATGCTTATAGATATGTGAAATTATACAAAAATCGTGTAATTTGTCAACAGAGAAATCAAAGTATTAATTTTTTTTTGAAGTGAATAAGCCGAAGCACTTTTTGTTCCATTACATTCCATTTAATAGCATGTAATATTAACAACTCAGAATGAGACACAATTATGATATAATCGGGTTGAGTAAGATACATCATATTAGTCCGGGAGCCAGTGACAGAATTGAACGACCAATTTCCTCTCGTTCAATACTTCGTGAAATGTTTTCTTTAGCTATCCCACGAGCAACGTGAACGTCAGCTTGAGTGCCTTGGGCGCCCCAATCCCGCTGACGACATATCCCCCGATACATAGCCAGCTGAGGCTTTTCTTGCTTAAATGATAATTTAAACAATCACCAAAAAAAAATTCAAGTGAGAGGAAATTACTGATTTTTTTTACTTTATCACGTTCGTATCAGCAGCTGACGTGGAATCCACCATGTTGCAGCCAGCTGACGTATTGTTCCAATTTTCAACCCGAAGAAAATCAATTAAAATATATTTTTTATGGGATTGGGGCTCCCGGACTATATGCCCAGGCTGATGAAGACATCTACCGTGGTTGCAGATAAAACGTTTAAGCAGTTTAAAAGAACACACACATGAACATGCTTGGTAGACAAAAATTGCAAGGAGTAAACATCGGGATACTATCATAGGCAAACTCTATATTCGATATTTGCTATGTCAGTCACATTGTTGTGACATTTAATAAACGAATATTAAATTAACAAACTCTCTCAGTACTCAACTTTGTTTTACTTTTAATTGTTTTTGTCTGTTTATATAAATAATAAATAAATATTAGAGATGTTGAGTAATTAATAGGCATGTATATCACATATCACTCCGATGCACGACAGTGGTGTGTCAGGACAAGGGTACTACGCAAAAGACTGTTTCTTATAAAAAATATACAAATCTGGGTTTTACTATTATTTTACGTTACATTTCGCTAAAACACAAAATTTGGTTTCTGAAATATAAATTATTTTGTCCTAATAGACCATCGTCGTATCGTCGTGTAGTCTTGTAACCTTTTAAAATATGTAGCGTCCAATGATTAAGCCACTTTCGATGATTAGTAAATAGGAACTTCCACAGTAGATGGGAGTGTTTGTTGAGGGAATTCCCGGAATTCTGATATTTTAAGATTAAGGCAACAAGGTGCTGTATTTTGTAGGTTAGTGTACCGTAAAATCTGTATGCGGTTAGTGCGTTTTTTTGTATATTACAAGTGATTTGATTATTGTGATTATTAAACTTTTATATTGTAAACGTTCATAACAATAATAAAACTTTATTTAGTAATATGGATCCCTATGAAAGGGAAATACAGCGCCTTCAAGCTTTACATAAAGGAGCTTTACGATTCCGATAGGTCTATTTCTCATGATGAGGCAGATATATTTAGTAACCACGAAACTGATTCTGAGCAAGAAACAACAGTACGATCAAGAAGGGAATGCCTCAGACGGAGACAGGCGATTATATTACTATCGTAAAGATGGGACCAAATAGCTGAAACAGACACCTCCTAGAAATGGCCGTACTGGACAAGAAAATATTATTTGACATTGTAATTTTTTCAAAAAATGGTTGTGCATGCAACATGTTTGACAGACTGTGTGTCAAAAACGTACAGTATTTGTATTTATTTGATATTATGGGATAAAATTGGCCTTAAAATTTATTTCTTGAAATTATTATTGAAAAACACGTTTTATAAAATAAATTACATTACAATTTTTCGCATACCTCAAAATTAGACAAAAATTTCGCGTCATCATTTTTGATCCTAATAGACCACCGTCGTACACCGGTGTAATTTTTTTGACTTCGTACAGTGTAGTGATATAAATGTTTTAAAGTTTAATTCAATTTCAAATGAAAGCTCCATTATTGGTACTTCATATATAAAATTTGTTTAAAGGAAACACCTAATCATTTTATTATCCTCTTAATGTAGTCGGATCACCATAACCTTTTGGATGATGTCTTGTTTGTATATTGCACAGTAGTACAGTGTAATTTAAGATTATTCGCCGCTGACAAGAAGGGATTGAAGTGCTTAAAAAATATACATATCACTTGTAGTTTTAATGAATCGTTGTGAAAATGTGCTGCCGAAACATTTGCTTGTAGAAAAGCTGTATTTTTGCGGAACGTTTCATTCAAGCGACATGAAGAATGATGGTAAATTAGATAACCCTAAATCGCATGAAAGTCCAGACAGTGAAAACGATAGAGAAACTTGGAGTAGGAAAACAGAATTTATTTTATCATGTATGGGTTATGCTATTGGTATTGGAAATATATGGAGGTTTCCTTATCTATGCTACAGAAACGGCGGAGGTAAGTAAGTCTTTATAAGAAATTTTGTTACAATTTTATATCTATTTTGATAAATTATGTGACTAATTTAGTATATCGAAATCAGATAGATAAATAAAGGAAAAAAATAGAATTTTAAACTCATTCTAGTTGTATAGATCTTTGAATAAAATTATTGTAGTTATTAAGGTAAAATGTGGTTTTAGAAAAATTAAGCAAAATATAATATTATACGACTATTCATTTACTGACTTAAGATCTGCTAGAGAGAAATATGTGGTACAATATTGTTATATTAAATGTTGGTAATGTGTTAACTTTCCGTCAATATGTTGTATTATATTTTTTGGGTAGAAGAGTACTAGGCAAACCATCTTCATTTTCATCATAACTTGGTGCCATCAGTGCTCACAGATGATCTTGTAGTTCAGGTTCTTTTTATTAAGAAGAAATTGTTACAATGTTTAAAATGAATTTATTCCAAAAGGAAACATATATTTTTGGCATTTGTGGGATTTTAAATATTTGAAAACTTTTTTTACTGTATCGACAGTTTTGAAATTTTAGACATTTTTTGTATTTGACATTTTAGGTTATGATACTATCTTTTCGACTAAAGCAAGTTATTGTATCTAGCTGATTGAAATATCCCATATTTATTAATGTATTATATATATGAACATTCTTTGTCAGTTCGCATAAAAGATCCGACTTCAGCTCTCGCGCATCACAATATCCGAACAGGACACTCCATCAACTTCGAGGACAGTAGGACTATCGTATCTCTTAACTCCCTTAGGGCATCTACTATTCGCGAAGCTATAGAAATAGAAATAATTTGGTCAAGTGCGAGTTGGACTCGCATACTTAGGGTTCCGTACCACCTTCAAGATTCTAATATTCCAGTTTCAGACAAGCAGGGAATGAGTGCAATTTCTTATATTTACCCTTATATCTTTTAAAGGAAGCGTTTTAGATTTATAAAAAATATACACTTTGATTTTCCACACATAGACTTTTTATTTTATCTGCTTCAGGATTCGCTTGATTTTTATCAGAATACATATGCATTTAATTTTCTAATTTGGCCTCCAAAAATTAACATTAGAGTTTTATTTTACTAATAAACTTTCAGAGAAGTCTTTTATAATCTGCTGTCTAAGTTTTGAGGCTCTGTAGATTGTAAGATAAAGGGCAAAATAGGTCAAGTTTTAAATTATAAGTTATTAAATCTGTTATTCAAATTATTAAAAAATACAAATAAAATATATTTTTCAAAATTTAAATAGTGTAGTTTCTAAAGTGCGAATTAAGTCGATGTTTAATATTTTTGTTAATATCTTTTAAATAAATGATTTAAAAATATGATATATTTGTAATTCACATAATGAGCCTTTTATCTGATATATTACATGATGCTTTTGAAAATTGAATCTTTATTTTCCATTTAATTGTATAATTTGTCCCTAAAATTACTATGGGGGTTTTCTAATAATTTATTTTCCTTTTAATTCTATTATTTGTGGGCCAAATAATAGAATTAGGGATTTTTTCATATTTTTCCAATAAAGAAAAAAACCTAGGTCTTATAGTTTGGGGAATAAGGGGGGGGGGAATGAGTATTTTTTTAAATATTTTTTTAATATTATTTAAAATATTCATTTAAAAAAAAATAAAAAAAAATATTTGTATTCGTCATAATAAGCCCTATGATTTGATATATTATATGACCCGTTAGAAACAATTATAATTTTTTATTTTCCATTTAATTCTATAATTTGCCCCCCAAAATGAATATTATTTTGGTATATTTTCGTTAATATCTTTTTAAATATTTTTTTTTACATATGAAAAAAATATATTTGTGTTCCTCAGAATGAGACCTTTCATTTGATATATTACATGATGCGTTTGAAAATACAATATATATAATGCCCATTTTGGGGTTTTTTTCTTACGAGAACGTCGAGAAAAGACAACTGGTTGTTTTCTTCAAGTTCTAATGTAAATTTAATCTCTATACACCCCAGGATTCACTCAGGCGCGATACGAATTTTAATTAATTAATTTAATCATCTAATCTTTGCGCTAATTTTTCCTATTTTAAGGCAGAACATATAGATAAATATCATGATTATTTAAAAATATATATTTCAGGAGCATTCTTGATTCCTTATTTGCTTGTTCTTGTGTTGTGCGGCGTTCCACTGTTTTTCCTCGAGACCTCACTGGGACAGTTTGCCAGCACGGGGTGCGTTTCTGTGTTTAGAATTTGCCCACTGTTTAAAGGTGAGTTGAAGGTTGTTAATTTATACCTGAAAATATTTAATTGTTTTTACTTTGAAGGTGCAGGTTATACTATGGTGGCAGTCAGTTTAATCGTTTCTGTCTATTTTAACATCATTTGCTCGTACCCGCTTGTATACATTTTGGAATGCTTTCAAGCGAAGTTGCCTTGGACAGATTGCAATAATCCATGGAATACTGGCAACTGTACTGAGGTAAGGTACCATATATATTCTCTACTATTAGTAATGATGGGTTAATGCTCGAAACAAATCACTATTCGAGCTGGTTTCCTGAGCGTTTTCTGGAAACTGCAGCGAAATGTGTCGAATTGGTAGACAAAACGTTTAGAAAATTACTGCCGGGAAAAATATTGCTCCACAGATTAAGATTAAATTTCTCCAAATGCACGGGTGCCACACACTTCCCGTAGGCCTTAACTTTTGCAGGACGCTTTAAAGCTCCCGATAATATAATGTAACATACATACTTTGTCCTGAATTTTGTATATGATACTCTGGGAACTATTTCAATGTCTTTTATAACCAGCCAGACCAGTTTTATTGGTCAAAGAGCCTACCAGACACACTTTTAGAGTCGCGACATGAGTGCGAGGTCTCAATTTGTCTCTCTATCCCACTCGTTAATTTTACTTACTCTACGTATGCGCGCGCATACGTGTGCATAATTAATAACAATTTACACAGTGTATTAAAAAGCTGGTTCGACGCTTAATTCATCGCAATGCTAATAAACTGCAGGGGACTTTGAGTGTATGACCTCACTTCTTATTGGGTATTTCAGTGTGTTTTTGGTTGCATTAATATAATATATTCTGCATATACTTAATACTTATTAAATATATGATATTTTGCAGCACATTTTTTAAAAATGCTTTTGGCACTGTGCAACACAGAATTGTAATATCCAACAAAAAAAATCCAGATTAATCTAGACATGTTGAATTGGTATTTATTACTGGTTTTGATTTATTCGATGGAGATGTAATATTAGAGAATATCCTTTATTCTGTATTGCTCAGAAAACTGGAACCACAATCTGTTTGTGTTATGAAATTTTAAACTGTGATAAAATAACTACTTGCAGAATATCATAAAAACTGTGTTTAGTATTATAACATTAACTTTCTGCCTTCAATTACATACATTTTAATTTCTGACAAGCAAACGCATAAATGCTCTATTAATTTTAAACATCTTTTAACAATATCCTCGCATTCATATTATAACCTGATTTATATAACATTATTAAATTCATTTGCTGTTTGAAATGGACTAAATAAGTATATATTATTAAGTTTCTAGAGTTCAATCATGGAGTAATTACCTATTTAAAATAATACATTAAAACTGCTTAATTCTCTATTATCAAACTACTTTATTTCATATTTTAATTATAACATCCATGAATTAGGGTTCACCTCATTGTACAATTGAATAAAACACAAAATACATAATCAGTAAATCTCCTAAATAAAACCTGTCAAATTTTGGCATGTGACGTGTAACCTCTTGCAAAAAATAGGTGTGTCAGGTAGGCTGTTTGGCCAATGAAACTAGTCTGGCTGGTTACAAAAGACTTTCAAATAGTTCCCTGAGAATCATATATAAAATTCAGGACTTAGAATATAAGTAAAATTTCATTATATTATCGGGAGCTTTAAAGCGGCAAAAGTTCCGGCCTACGGGAAGTGTCTGGCCATTTGGATTGTTAATTTCTGTCAGATCCTCTGAAACATACATAAAAATCAGCTCTGAGTACTGACAAAACGTAGGATTAGTTTTTACCGACCCTAAGGACCTAGTACTTCGAAAGGAACCAACAAGTCAAGCTAGAAAGTTTGCATCCCCTAACACAACTTTGTCCAATACATAAGTAACGTCTGGCGTCCAAATATTGATAATTATAATAGAATTCATCTTTAAAAGTTTTTCACAACATAAAAAAATCAATAATTGGGACGAGAAATTACTTTATATTTTTTATAATTAGTCAAGAGCAAATATAAATAAACTGCCTAGCAATTTTTTTCATTTAAAAGAACAAACAGTTCATGATTCCTTTACGAAATGGAAGATTTTTCATTTATATACAAATTATATTTAAATAGTCCGACTGACTCACTGGAATAATTCGTTTAATAGCGCTTTCCAATTACGTTCCGCCCTTCTCAATTTCACAATAAATTACTTTATACGAAACCTTTGATGTTGCGTTCATATCAGAGCTCGTTTACTGACAATAAAAATAATCACCGCTCCTTAGAAACGACTTCTTTCATCATGAGTTTTTTACTCTAGTACGACTATTACATCACACGTGTAATAATTATGTATGTTATAAAAACTTATATTAATTTAGCTGACAGGTAGATCTGCGTTATTTCCCGAATTCAAGAGGAATGTCTCTACGGATAAGTTTAGAACACCAGCCGATGAATTTTTTCAGTAAGTATATTTTTATCAAAACGTAGACGTTTTTATTGTAAAGAACACAATTTTAAATAGCGAATCAATCTAGGAACAAAAACATTCTGTTATAATAGGGTTTTAGAAACTCAAAAAATCGATTCTTAAATCAGTTGTCAGAAAATTGATTTCGATGCTAACGCTTGTGTCTTGTGGATTTTGTGGTAGGCAGCATTTACTTTCCTGCCATTTTTAACCTGTGTTATTTTGGTAGCTTCTGTAAAAAAATGTTTTATTTCTTCCATGGACTTTTTTTCCACATAAAATGTTACATTATTTGCAAGTTGCCGAAGACAAATTATTTCTTAGCCATAATTCCATGTGAAGCCTGAAGCATTTTGAGATGCCAGGTTCTTAGACTCATGAAACACTGGATGCATGTTCTATTGTCAAATATACCAATTCTCAGCCCTATTGAAAAAATCCATATTATTTACCTCTGGTTTCTAGCAGTCTAGTAGATTTTTGGTCGTGTGTCGTGGAGATAAACATGACTTCATTAGAAGTAATTGAAGCGTATTTTTGTTAAAAAAGTTTTGTTATTTTTTGTGTAAAACAACTCAATGACAATTACAATGAGCATATTCGTATTAGTGGCAAAGGAAAATAGTTGGTGTTAACAGGCATATTTTATGTTTTCCCAAACCTCTTTTTTATATTGTGCTGTACTCAATGACTACTAATACAAATGGACTTTCATACACGACCGAACGAAAAGTGGGTTGAAACATAAGACGAAAATAGAAAGAGACAGATATATTTGTTTATATATATTCAAGCTGCAACAATAGCGTCCAATCAGCAGTAAATTAAAGGATCATGTTATTCAAATTCAAAATAACACAACTACGTACCAAATCCACAAAATTAAATATATTTAAATCCATTAAAATATGTGAACAATAACAAGAACAATTACTGCCTTAATTACTACTATATGTAACAGTATTTATCAAAACATTTATTTATTAAGGTAAATGTAATTTTATTTACTGCTTGACTTTTACCTTTTGCAAAACTCAATTACAACGTTTATGATATGACACTTACTGGTGTGAAGATAATTCGGCAAACGAATATGCCGTTTTCCTGCATATAAAACACTGAAATAATACTTTATTGTTTTTTACACTTATACAAAATAATTCCTGGTTTCAAACAAGTTTCTACACCCAAACACTTTAAACAATATAAATTACGAAGCTAACTTCAATTCATAAATAACTTAACTTTTAACTATGGCATTAGCCACGCCTTAATAATTAAATATTTATTTTACCTAGATATGATACTAGTTCCTCGTAGAACTCGAGTTTGTATAGGATGCTGGGAACGTACAACTTACATTTCTTGCATATCGTCATTTTCAGCATTTTTTTATATACACTAAAAATAGGGGTCTATTTGGTTTTCAAAATTTAGGCACACATGTATGTAAGTAGTTTATTAGTAGTAGTTTTTCATATGTTTATTTTTCTCTTTCTTTTTTATTGTAATTGCCTTAAATATTTGTGTGACTGTGACTAATTGTGTAACATGTCTAATTGGGTAGTCCAGGCTACCTGTTAGAAACCCAAATTGTAAATAAATAAATTAATTCAAAATGTAAATAAGCAAACGGCGTAAAGTATCTCCTTTCAGTCAATGCGTACAATGCCTAGATGTACGTCTTATTCACGGTCTTATTGTTTACAATTGAAAGAAGTGTGGCATCGTTTAGCATTTGTTTACTATTATCCGGCAAACATCTGTCAACCCATTTTTAATGTAAACAGACAAGTCCATTTATATTAGTAGTCATTGGGTATACTAAACCCCGATAATTTACTTTCTTATGTTTATTTCTAATCACACAATTTGGAACTGACTCAAGTTTTTTAAATAAATCAATTGATAATAACACATACTAATAAAAATTTCAAAACTTGTAAGTTATAGCGAAACAATTCGAGGCTAGCGCACTGCAAAACAACAAAACACTACTCTTAGTATTCTTGGTGCCCTCTTCAGCATAATAATTTGGATCACTGTTAAATCAAGCCAATGTTATCATCGTCAACTCGGCGCTCCGGTCTGGTCAAGATACTAGAGTACATATTGTCATTATTTTGTGTAACATACCAACGAGGTTAGCATCCTACGAAGAAAGAAAAACCTACATTCTTTAAGGGTTCTTACAAAAGGTTTATTTATAAATTGTGATTTTGTTAGCGTCGGTATTAACTTAAACTCCAGTGATCTGCATAACTTATAAATTGCTTAGATTAATTTTTGATTAATCTGCCTAATATTTTTGATAATTGACTCAGCTTTTCCACAACATCAGTCTTACAATTTGTAATTTAACCGCCGCCATACACCAGAAACAATAAGAGTTTTCCATCTAAAGCAAATTAAGCAAAGAAGTTTGTGAAAGGCTTTTTATATGTACAGGAAGAAGCTACCTGTTGTATAACTTTGTTATTTCCCTATTTATTGAAATCAAAAAGTGATTCAGTACTTATCTTGTTAGGGTAGCGGGTAGGTACTCCTCTAAGATATAAGTAGACGATAGGGTTGTTTCGGGGATGAGAATTTCCCGACACGAGCACGCTCTATCCTATACGCCAATCTCGGACAAGAACCGTGCCTCAATCAATTACTCAGCCAAATATGATTTCGCATATCGTATACAAAAATCCGCTTCGACAGCTTGGCTGCGAATGCAGTTTATCTGGCACACTGAAAACAGGAACTGCTAAAGTTCTAATTTTAACGAATGGATGATATAAGGACGACAAAGATAGCAAAGAATAAAAGAATTATCTTAAAACATTAAGAACTACTGGATTTCTAATACCTATATTCTATCAATCAATACTACTGCTTTCTTTCGATTATTGGGCCCCTAACATCATTTAGTTTTGCTACAAATATCAAACGTAAACGGTTTGGTCATGCCTACAAAAAGAAAGTGCAAGAACTATTTATATATTTACCATTATTAAAATATTCTCGTTTAACGGCGGTATTTCATGCTATTGTGTTTCTTAGTTTATCAAATTTCTTTTTAAATACTTTTTCTTAGTTGCTACAATTATACTCGTAGACTCCCAGCTCATTTACGAAATTTCAACAAAACCAACACCTATGCCTTTCTTCAAAGGCTGAACTTTGAAATAACATAGTTTACTGTAGCTTCCCCTAAAGACAGTTTTTAAGATATAATTTTTGCAAGGCACTCTCTAAATGAAATATTGAATTTTATAGTAATTGGTCATCTTTTAGGCTTTGAACACGTTGGTTTTATTCTAGTAGAAATTTTGTTTTATGTTTTTTATTAGCAATATTTTAGACTATATGGATATGCAAATTAGTTTAAGTTAATCAATTCTGCTGACGTTATCTAGTGATTTTTTCAGCTACAAAATTCTGCAAATAACTCCCAGCATAGAAGAATTCGGTGGAATTGTATGGCCACTATTCTATTGTAATATATTTTCCTGGATCATAACATATTTATGCATAATGAAAGGAGTTAAATCTGTTGGAAAAGTGGTTTATTTTACAGCAATCTTCCCATTCGTCGTTCTATTCGTTTTCCTTATAAGAGGCATTACTTTACCCGGGGCATGGGATGGGATATATTTTTACATATATCCTCAGTGGGATCAACTATCAAATATTAAGGTAAGGCAAATAATCATATTTTGAGAGTTATTAGATATTTTGCATTAAATTGCTAGGTTTGGGGTGAAGCAGCAATGCAGATATTTTTTTCACTAGGACCTGGGTGGGGTGGAATAATTACTATGGCAAGTTTCAACAAGTTTATGTATTATTATTAATACATAAGTCATAAAATTAAATTGTTAGATAAGGAATAAAATTTTCCCTTGTCCTAGTTGTCGTTGTAACCTTAACATACCATACCCACAAATCTTTACTTCACATGATACATGCTATGATAAAAATTCTATACTGTAGATAAATGCTTCGTGATTAACAACCATTCGTTTGGTCTTGAATAATATTGTCACGGAAAGTTATAACATCGACCGAGGGAGTACCCTGTATATACTAACCAAGTTTAACTGTCAGTTCGGGAAAGATCTACATAATTCGACATTAGTTCCATAGAGTAATCTCGAGGACTCTCGAATGTAAAAAATGTATATAAATAGGTGTTCTGTGAGCGTTACAACTCGTCTTGTCATAATTTCAGTTAGTATTATAAGCAGTAAAGTATATTCTCTAAGCAAACGTCAAAGTGAAATTTCTATTTTGTATTGTATGATCTGTGTTTCAAGAAATTTGTATTGAAGGTTAAGGTTTTGTTTTCATCATTAAATACACGAGTATTAATTAGACATCAGGTGTCTAATAGAACGCAAGGGATCCGTAGCAATATTTTTTTCTATAATTATTTGTGGTAGTTAATTTTAAGCGTCCGAAAACCTATAGTGTGTTAACTTTGCTTAAAATTCAGAGATCAATGAAATTTAAAGTGATTTGACTCTATGGGGTATCAAACCTAATATAAATTCATTAGTATCAGTCATTAAGTGATAACCAAACATCCATCAAATTGATGAACGCAAATTTGAAAAACATTCTGTAGGCTTTGACGGCCGGTGTGAATGGATAAACTTTGGTTCCGAATGTATTGAATGCTCCCGACGAATAGGACTCTCGAGCGATGGGAACGCTGGTATTTATAGGTGACTGGGAGGGTATAGCGGCCCCTAATTGGTCGGTAGTAATGGAAAGGGTGGAGATTGTGCGTCTAGCTATTTTCTTTGGTGTAGAGATATCACAGTTTATTGCTTCAAGGACATTGTTAAGGTTAAATTGCAACTGATCACTAATTAGGTGTTTTAAGTTCTGCCACAATTTATGTTGGTCATTTTTTTCAATATTATTACAACTAAATACGTTATGTACCTGAGAAATTTCACACAGTTATTTAACCATTAAGTGCATAATTTTACTCACAATAATAATAATAGATACAAAATCACTGTATGCAGGAATGAAGCAAAGCAATCAATGTTGAAAAACTGGGCCATTTTAAAAATTGAAATCACAATTTGACATTAATGTGATTACGATATTTGTCTAAATTTGAAGACGCGAGATGTAAGACCGACATCTAGGATTTTCGAGAGAATTAGTACACAGAGGTACCGAATCTGGAGCCGTTACATGTAATTGCTGTTCTCCCTTAACTCCTAGGACAGAATGTCACGATAAAATTTTCAGGTTACTTCACCTGTCAGAGATATTGAATACTCTCTTCGAGGTGTCATTCCTTTGTACGCATGACAATATATATATATATATATATATATATATATATATATATATATATATATATATTGTTTCTGGTAAGAGAACCTTCATCAGTTGCGCTTCACACAATTTATGTTGGTCTTACATATCGCGTCTTCAAATTTAACGAAATGTATCAAATACATAAGAAGTGTTCGAGAGGACATTCAAATCAATAAAAAAAAAAACATTACAGCTCACTCATTTTACGTGCAAAAGACTTTTAACATGCTCATTTTAAAGCTTATTTCAAGCACTATAAATTCCTTTTTCATTAGAATGCGTAAAATGTATCCGCTCGCCGCTAGATGGCATTGAATACGCCGATTAAATTTCAGGCAAAATAAAAAAACGGCTTTGATGGGTAATATCTCGCTTAATATTGCACCTAGAGGCACTTTCAGTTTTTTACCTGCTACAATTTTATTCATCATAAAATTTTCATTAAAATGCATATTTTTGAAGATATTTGAAAAAAAAAACAATGAAAAACGTGAAAAAATTCCGAATTTTCAATTGCCAATAACTTGAAAAGTATTGGGTTTTCGGAATAACTTTATAGAACATTTACTGCTTAAAATTAGGTCTTCTATCGATACAGGATTTTGCAAAAAAATTTACACCATCGAGAAGGGGTGGCAACCACCCCCAGGGTGAAAGCGGAGTTCGGGTCAATATAACTTTTGAAGTTAGAGGTTAGATGAGCCTAATTCCAAAATTTCATTTAAATCGATTACTAATAAAAAATTTAGAAGGTATAATGCTTCAATGACTGTGCTATTATACTCGTGGTTTCTTTGCACCTACTTCGAAGCATTTCCTTCTTGTTATGCAAATTTGGTATGGAAGCCATCTATAACTATAACTAACGTATTTGCACTTAGAAATTAAAAAAGTTTTCAATGAACCTAAAAATTTTAATAAAGCTTGTAACACAACTTTCGCTGTTTCTAATATTGCTTTTTGTTTTTCAATTTTAGTGATTCAATCATTATTCCACTAGCAAACTCTGGAACAAGCATAACGGCAGGATTTGTGGTGTTTTCCGTAATCGGGTTTATGGCTCACAAGACTAACAGATCAGTTGCAACGGTCGCCACCAGCGGAGCAGGTCTTGCATTTATCACGTACCCAGAGGCTATTAGTTTGCTGCCGATGCCACACTTGTGGGCAATTTTGTTCTTCCTAATGTTATTTTTCCTTGGAATAGACTCATTGGTAAGAATATGGAAGTTACTGTGGATATATTGCAATCATACCCTTATTTTCAGTTTGTCACGATAGAAGGATTTATTCATGGCATAATAGACGAACATCCTAAATTGAAAAAACATAAGTCACTTGTTACACTATTG
Source organism: Octodonta nipae (assembly GCA_034190945.1). Classification (NCBI taxonomy): domain Eukaryota; kingdom Metazoa; phylum Arthropoda; class Insecta; order Coleoptera; family Chrysomelidae; genus Octodonta; species Octodonta nipae. The sequence goes on from CM067223.1 coordinate 23,333,190, forward strand.
ACGGTGATAATATTGACAGCCCTTTCAACTATATTTACTACTAAGGTAAATATTCAATAGTACAATTTTGAAGATATATTTTCAAAAATCATACGCATAAAAGCAAAAAAGAATTATATAAAATATAATTATAAAAGTATAAACGTCCTACGTTTAACGCTATGTCTCCCGAATTTAGATTTGCAGTAATGAAGCAACACAATTGGTATCTTTATTGGCTTCTCTTCCACTTCTTACTACAGGGTTTGTCATAAACACCATCACACTTTGCTTCATTTTGATACGTCTCCACTCACTTCTACGAAAGCTGTTACTTTAGATTCAAATAATAGTCTTCTACTTCACACTTGTACTTTTTTGATAGCACTGCTCGAAAAACGTTACAAATTGCCTACAAGTGTTGAAGGCCTTGAAGAGTTGCGTTTGAAAACTGCAGTTTCATCAGTGATAAGACCTGTATATCAAGCAACTCCTACCTTTGAAGCCGTCGTAGTACCTAAGATTTGTTCACAATTGCCACACATATTTGAGTGACAACACAGAAGAAAAATTATATGGGCAAGGTAATTGACAAATTTAGGGAAATGGTAAAAGCTTTGAGGATGGAACGGGAATGTTAGAGGGGAGCGATATCATTCATAATACCAGCTGATATCGATAAAAGAGAGCAACATTGTAACATAAGAGGTTGAATTCTACACAGTTCAGATTTATAAGATGACACATTTGGTAGCCATATAACGCATATAGTTTTTTGACAGGAAAATACAATTCTAGAGATTATAATTTCAACAAATAGAGTCGTAATTAGAGGTGTTGTCACATACTATCTAGTAAGTAAAAAGTTGCCGAACGTTTTTTTGCATATTCTTCTTTCGTCAAAAACGAGTTTGTGAAGAATACGCTATAAATTTAGAAATATTACATCAGAATCAAAACATTCAAAAAGCCTTTATTAATAGGCTTGCATATTGTCAAACTCACAACGGCATCCAATTCAGACATTTAATTTAGACACAAATTTTACAATTTGTAATATTTGAAAAATCAGCAATCTGTTAAATAATCAAATAGATATGAAGAATTAATACTTATTAAATTTCTTTAACTATCAGTACCGGTATAAATATCCTGTATACTTCATCTACCGACAGTATATCTCCTTTCAAAAATCCCGTTTTACCTTCTAAGTATTCTTTCAAAAATCACGGTGTAACTGTTAGTGTTCAGTTACATCACAGGGGCTGATCATAAAATATGTTAAACAACATGTTGTTAATTCATTTATTTGAAATTTTTAGCATTTAATTGAAATTCGGGTTACCAATCACGTGTCCATAATAACACTATTATAGATGGAACTCTATTTTATGATCGGTCGTGTAAAGTCTTAGTTTCGTTTACTATTAAATAGAGAGCACAGAATACGAGGAAACTTTTTTTCTATTATATTGGAGGTTAGGAACCCATTGTGACTGACGTCACCGATGATCGATGTCGAAAAAAAAAACAAAACAAAGTACCTAATACGGTATTGTGACTAATATATATACGCAAAAATAGTTATATATTAACAAAGAATAAACGTATAACTATCTACAGTAATCTAACAATGAAATAAAAACAGCCCAAACAAAAATTAAAGTATAAATGATTGATGCATTATGAATGATATATTTTCTTAGTGCCCCCATCCCTCCTGTCACATCCTCTGGTACTAACTAGACCGACACCCCCCTGTAGGCGAACGTATTTTATGAACGACCCAACAGATAGAATATATATGAAATTGAAATACTGTAGTTAATAACTTGGTAAAAATATTGAAATTATCGAAACCTATCGAACAGATTTATATGAAAAAAACTTAAGTTGTTGAAATTATAAAGTTTCATTAAGTACCGGCTGAATTAATTTTGTTTCAATATAGTTACATTTTTGCAAAGCCGCTTTACAAACTTTAAATGTAGCTATACTGGGCTTTAATGAGCCTTTCAAAAGGTTTCCATGCCTGTTTAACTATTAATTTGTCGCAATTTTTAATGGGTGCACCACCCGCCAACTTGATCTTCAAATGAATGTACTTTGTATTTGTACAATTTATTCTGATTTTTAAAAGTGGCGGGTAGTTAAACCGATTATTTCCGAACCAATTGCTTTTAATACACGGAAATAATTCTCAATATCATATTCGTGTTACAGCCACTATCAGAAAGGTAATCTAAATGCCAGCCGCGGCCTCACTGCTAAATATCTTCAGATTCTTTCAAATTAATTACCTAATGATAATATAGACAGTGGGAAGTGAAGATACTGGAGTAAGTTTTGTGGAATTCTATACCCGAAAACATAATGAGTAAAGAAAACGGTGTTCAAAAATCGGGAGTTAAATTCTACTTTAGACAAAATCCTTAAATCTCCAGTCAGTTTCTTTAAATTAATAGGTGTAGAGTGGAAAAAAGTACTGGCGACTATATATGTGCAACAACAAGAAAATCTTACACACTTTCCCACAGTCCGATGATTTGCACTAATCGTCGCCAATGTTGGTGATTGTTAAAGCTTCCAATCACAAGGTATCTGTCAATCAAAATGGTCTAGAACCCAGTCAAAATCTCAACGTGTGTGGAGAATGCGGGATAGGCCAGTGGACTTCAGTAAACAAGTAGGACATTCAGACATTCCTGGCGCCTATCTATCGAGAAACTCATTGGCTTCATTGTGTACGGTAAAACCCTAGCCAAGTGTGTTTGCAATGCTCCTTCTAAACCACTATCATTATGGTTTACTATATTTTTGCACTATGAGAACGCAAGAACCCATATGCATTTTTTATTCTCTAAACTAAACCAACATAAATATTTTCATTTACTGCTGTATTTAATAGCCATTCAATGTTGTGTTCACAAATGCCCTCATATTCATATCCAATATGATACAATTCCAATTGGAGTCTTGAGTCAATTTTGAAACCACCTTTTCCCCCAGAATTGAACCCTAACAATTCCTTTTAATGGAAATGACTAAAAGATTGTTTTTGATTTGATCTATATTTTGGATGTTTTGGATTGATAGTCCACTTGAAACCTTATGAATTTTACGAAAAACTTTTTTACAAAAGAAGTTCCGGTCGGAAAACGCATTTCCGGATCAAACCGGACATTTATTATATAGATTACTAGATGGCTTTAAAACTTTTTTTCGGAATAATAGAATCCACACGAGATATCGCCTTGCCTTAAGATAAATGGTCCACCCGATAGACGGGTTATTTGAACTGAGCCATATACGAGCTATTTTCTGACTTCTAGATATAAATTTCGGATTCGAGTTTAGTATTATTCCACTACTAGATGTTTTGTTTAACATAATTTTATTACAACTAGCTGTCGCCCAGTGGTCGAAATTCGACCAATTGTTTCAATATCTCTGGCAGGTTAAGTAACCTGAAAACTTTATCGTGACATTCTATCCTAGGACTTTAGGGAGAACATCAATTACACGGAACGGATCCAGATTCGGAACCTCTGTGTGATAGTTTCCTCGAAGATCCTAGATGTCTGTCTTACATCTCGCTTCTACAAATAAGTAACAAAATTCAAGTTTTTTTCAGATATAATTCAAAGAACTTAATTTGTGTTCAAATTCGTAATTCTTAATTTAATATGACAACAATTCAACCGCTACCCTACATATTTATTTTTTCTGACCTCCCTGTATAGCTATAATTGCACTCAATTTTCTAACATTTATTAAAATCCTCATTATAATAATTCCATCTCATTATATATTTCCACCACCCTGTATATGCAACTGCTCATGGACCACGCATAATATTTTTTAACATTTTTGAACCACCCGGTATACCGTTCTATATATGACACTGCCTATGAGCCACCGTATTTACTCTTTTTGTTTATGAAATTTTTATCATCATCCTGTATATCTATAATTCCTCTCACCCTATATTTCATTTTCCCTATATATAATACTGCTTATGGGTTACGAAATGTTGCATTTCCATTTCCGCCACCCTGTATATGTATTTCTGTATAATATTTTTTGCACCACCCGGTATAACTGTAATTCTACTGCGCCTTCTATTCCAAGAACCCTGTAAATTGATCCGCTAATGGCGGAAGGCCCTTTATAATTATTTTATTAGTTATAATTGCACTCTACTCTATATTTTAAACACCCTACATATGCAACTGCTTATGTGCCTCCCACGAAAAAAATGATTTCCAACATATCTGGAATCGTTCTGTATAATTATAATATACAACGATTACTTTACCACTAAACAATAACAACGCTTGCATGCCACTTCCAGAAGTACATGCTCTAAGTATATTGGTCCTTCTATATATAATTACTCAATGTTTTGAGTCTGGCAGCGGCGGCACATTCAGTTGTTTGGCGTTGACATCTTGGACGTAAATAATGAATTTTTATTATATTTTATTTAATGAATGAACCAATATTAGCATTCTGCTCTGAAGGTCGTCAATAGCTACTAATCAAAACAAAAATGCAGAAAATCGGTTGAGAGACAGTGGAGAAAATGGTACCTAATCGTTTTATCTTAGCCTATTTATATATAGATTTTAGCCAATCTTATCATCTAGAACCTCTAATATAGATTTTTAAGAAAATCACGTTTTCTCGAAAATGAATCAGAATCTCGTAAATATCTCGAAAACCCTAAGAGTTAGACTTATAGGCGTATATATTAAGATTTTTAAGAGGACAGCACATATGAAAATAGATGAATACGGGAATGAAATACTTAGCTTGAAATTGCATTAGTTTCGCTATGTTCCAACCGGTTAAATTAAAAGCCTCCTCGTTCATAGAAAATTAATAAACAATGGTAAATAAGCAAATATAAACCCCAATTAATATATAATACCTGCAGACAATTTGCTTTTCGTACGCCAGAATTCAGAACACCACAAAAAAGTACCAGCAGTGGTTATCAGTTAGTATATACTTCTGGAGACAGCCAGCACAAATGGCATTGCAAGACTAGAAAGAGAGGTCAATAAAGAGAGCATGATGTTATCACCCAATCGAGTGAAATAGCATGTTACTGTCTCCATTGCCCTCTCTTCCTAGTCTTGTTATGATATTTGCAATGTCATTATTAAATGTTAGTCCCGAATGGCACACGGAAAGGTAACTACTAAGAAGTAAAATATACAAAATAAGCGAAAACACTTTACCAGAAGACGAGAATGTTTTAAAGAGCCGAGTTTAAAATTATTCTTCCATCAAGCTTAGATAATAAAGTTTTGGTAGAAATTACATCCGCCAAAATGTAGTTTTTTCGACAAACACTGCTGAAGGTAATTTGCTGTGATTAGGAAAAAATTCAAAAGAATAATATGAATTTCCGACAAATTTATCAAGACTTCTGCAACTTATTTACCTCATTAAGTGTCCAACACCTTTATTGTGAAAAAGAAAGTAAAAATTTGAAGAAACAAGAGATGTATTTTAGTGCACCGGAACTATTCATTTGCAGTTATACTTAAATGAAGAACTAAATTGCACAATAAGATTAATACTTAGATCATAAAAACATATTGACAATTATTTAAATTTTTCTAAAATTTATGTCCATTACTATGAAAGATACAAAGAGTGAGAAACAGAGACAAGTAGACAACCAGAAACGGAAGTGGGTATATTATTTCGTAAGAAGCTGTCACTTTCATCGTTCAGTCTAGAATGACTGCCGCTGTTTTTGAATATAATTCCAAAATGACTAAGTGTTATGTTTAAAATAAGAAAGTTGTTAACAACTTCTTGCATATCCAGAAGACGCTTGATGTTGACAATGATGTTACTGAATAGATCGGGTTCAATTACTTCAGTATTCTGAGTTTTAGTAAATAAGTAATAGTTGGTCTGAAACCTCTAACTGCCCACCATTGTGACACACCCGGTATATCATGGACCAATTACCGTTAACCAATGATTAATGAAAATAAATATCTTACTGTTTTCGATGTCACAGGGTTCATTGAGATAACCCGGTAAATTTCGTAACCGCCATTCTACAAATGTCCTACGATTTCACTTAGTATTTATTTCATTAGATTGGTGAGCAACTTGCGCAATATTTTCTTTCATAATTGATGAAAAACATGTTTGTACATTGGCAAGCAGGTACTAAAACAATACCAGTGTATTCGTAGTAACCTTTGATGTCACAGAATGATAATAGAAACGTCTCAGGAAAAGAACGTCAGTAATATTTCTTTCTAAGCCCCCTTGACATTTGATTAGTCTACACAGAAGAAAAACAATGTTTCTTTAGCCGACTGTATTTATTTGGTGAAAAGTAAATGAGTGTTGCGTTCCCAGGGGTGAGTTTTCTTGTTTCTTTTTCAAAGAAGTAATTGAGTATAATTCCTTTGAAACCAATATGCTTACGACAAAACATCAACTCTAGGATATTACGTTCTTAAAAAGAAACAGCGTTTTTAATGTTTAATCACAAAATCTGTGATAGAAAAGCTGGAATAAATTCAAAAATAATTGCGTCGGTTTTCCCAATCTAAATAAATTTTTGAGACATGCGAAGGCGTTCCATAACAAAATGTAATAACGGAAATGGAATAGACTTAGATTATGCAAATATACGAGGTATATTGCTAAAGTAAATAAACACATGCAAATAAATAGAATTGAATTAATATAAAGTTGAATGGAAATAATATTTATAAGAATATTAAGAATAATTAAATAAACAAAAAAACACAATGTAAGTATCAAATAAAGGTTTATCCTAGTAAATATTAGACTGGATATAACAACAATGGATCTAGAACATGAACTGGTTAACTTCTAACGCAAATTTCAAGCATCGTCATTGTGTAAGGAATGAAATGAAAGAATTTCACCTTGATTTTGCTATAACAGATTGTGGAGTGACATTAGGTAAAATAATAAAGTCCAGATTTTCACAACCTCCATATTTTTCATCCAGTAAGATATTGAATCAGAACAACTGGGATCTCGTTTGAACATTTCAGGACAAATTTCTTATTTTCATCTAAAATATCAAAATTATGAATGCCATTGAAGTTTATTGGGAGCCCTTGCCAGGTTATCAGGCCGTGGTTGGCGTCGTGGTTGCAGTTTCCCATGAATTTTCTAACCGTCCGGGCTGTTCCTAACAGGACGGCTTTTTGCATCAGTTGGTAAAGATGTTCGTCCAGACCGAGGTATTTCAAATTGTTTAATAGATGTTTTGGGACTACTCCTGTTGTTGACATAACAATTGGTTCTGTTCGAGTGTTGTTCATGTCCCATTGTCTCTGTATTTGAAATTCTAAATCCCTATATTTGGTTATTTTTTCAGCCTGCTTAATATTTATATTGTTGTTGTTAGGGATTGCTATGTCAATTAAGGTTGTTTTTCTAGAGACTTTATCTACCAAAATTATATCTGGTCTATTGTGAGCAACAGTCCGATCGGTCAATATCGTCCGGTCCCAGTACAGTTTGTAGTTGTTATTTTCTAAGATAGATTCTGGTTTGTATATATAGTAGGGTGTTCTTACCGACTGTGATAGCTCGAGTTTCAGGGCTAGTTCCTGGTGTAGTATTTTTGCCACAGCATCGTGTCGTTCTTTGTATTCAGTTGCAGCGAACGCTTGGCAACCTCCATTGAAGTTTATTCCCGACTTGACCATACAATGTATGGCATCACACTCCCTCTAAGGCACACATAGTGTGCCCTTAGGGGAAAATTCACTAAACCCCAGATATACTACATATCAAAAGGGTTTAGCTCTGTGGGAGCGCTTGCCAGGTTATCAGGCCCGTGGTTGGCGTCGTGGCTGCAGTTCCCATGAATTTTCTAACCGTCCGGGCTGTTCCTAACAGGACGGCTTTTTGCATCAGTTGGTAAAGATGTTCGTCCAGACCGAGGTATTTCAAATTGTTTAATAGATGTTTTGGGACTACTCCTGTTGTTGACATAACAATTGGTACTGTTCGAGTGCTGTTCATGTCCCATTGTCTCTGTATTTAAAATTCTAAATCCCTGTATTTGGCTCTTTTTTCAGCCTGCTTAATATTTATATTGTTGTTGTTAGGGATTGCTATGTCAATTAAGGTTGTTTTTCTAGAGACTTTATCTACCAAAACTATATCTGGTCTATTGTGAGCAACAGTCCGATCGTTCAATATCTTCCGGTCCCAGTACAGTTTGTAGTTGTTATTTTCTAGAATAGATTCTGGTTTGTATATATAGTAGGGTGTTCTTACCGACTGTGATAGCTCGAGTTTCAGCGCTAGTTCCTGGTGCATTATTTTTGCCACAGCATCATGTCGTTCTTTGTATTCAGTTGCAGCGAACGCTTGGCAACCTCCTGCGATATGCTGGATAGATTCAGATGTTTGGCAACCATATCTGCATCTGTCGTTGTTGATAAAAGGGTCTTTGACAATGTACTTTAGATAGTTCTTAGTTGGAATTACTTGATCTTGGATTGCCAATATAAAGCCTTCCGTTTCAGGAAACATATGACCAGAGATCAACCAGTAGTTCGACGCTGAACTGTCGACATAATCTTGGTTGACGTCATTTATATGCCTTCCATGAAGCGGCTTCTCTTTCCATTTCAGCAGTTTCTGATCAGTTGTCTGGTAGTATACTCGAACTTGTTGTTCTGTCAGTAGCAGAGGTGTTGACTCATCAACCTGACATATGACTCTGTGTAGATCAGAAAATTCTGCGAGTTTCTGGAAATGGTTACGCAAATTGGAAATTTGTTGATCACGTAACTTACCTATATCTGCCAATCCTCTTCCTCCTTCATACCGTGGCAACGATGTACGTTCGACGGAGCTCTTTGGATGGTGATTTTGAGCTTTTGTTAGTAGAACTCGTACTTTCCGTTGTAGTTGTTCAATGTCCGTCTTGCACCATTTAACTATTCCAAATGAATAACTGAGTACTGAGCACGAGTAAGTGTTAATAGCCTGAAACAGATTTTTACTGTTAAGCTTAGTTTTCAACAGTCGTCTTACCCTTCTATAGAACTCTGTTGATAGGTCCTTTTTCATGGTGGAGTGATCAATTCGTTGAGCCTGCTTTATTCCAAGGTATTATGGCCTTCCTCCATGGATTCAATTGAGGTGCCATCTCTCATTTCGTAGGGCCCCTGTTGTATTTTGCCTTTCACTATATTGATAATCCGGCATTTGTCTAGGCCAAATTGCATATGGATGTCATTAGAGAACCCTTCTACTATTTTAAACATATCATGCAGCTGTTGTTTCGTAGCTGCCATCAACTTTAAGTCGTCCATGTATAACAAATGGTTTATCTTTAGTGCTTGTACGTTGTTGTGTTTGAGACTGAATCCAAAGTTAGTCGCGTTCAGTTTGCGTGAGAGTGGGTTCATGGCAAGGCAGAACCACAGCGGGCTAAGAGAGTCTCCCTGAAATATTTTGGTTTGCCAGGTAGTCATGACATATTCTAAAAAGTTAACAATACAATTATTTGCTTTATAGAGTTTCAGCACCTGAATGAGCCAATCATGTGGAACTGAATCAAAGGCCTTTTTGTAGTCCACATATGCCATGTAGAGATTTCGTCGTTTGGCGTGGGCTTGATTGCAGACAACGGAATCAATTATTAGGTGTTCTTTGCATCCCATCGAGTTTTTCGCGCATCCCTTTTGTTGTTCGGTAATTATGTTGTTTAGCTCACAATGTCTGAAAAGGCAATGATTAATGCACGACGTTATAAGTTTGTATAAGGTTGGGAGGCAAGTGATTGGTCTGTACTTTGCTGGGTCCTGTGTACATAGGTTATCCTTTGGTAAGAGGTATGTAGCACCATGTGTAAGGAAACTAGGCATCTTGTGTGGATGGATAATTACGTCATTAATGAGTACTGTTAATTTATCGTGGGTGGCGTAAAGTTTCTTTATCCAGTAATTCTGCACACCATCTGGTCCTGGTGCTTTCCAGTTATGGAGGTGTTTCATTATGTTGGACGTGTCTTCCGTTGTAAATGGTTGGTGTTGCATCTTATCATAATTCTGAAATGCAGCCTCCTCCTCCTTAATCCAGCTCTCTCTGGAGTTATGGGAAACTGTTGTGGAAAGTTGTGTTTTCCAGAACTGCTCGATCGCCGTTTTACTGGGATAACTAGGGGTTTCATTATTATTGGTGTTGTTGAGTTTTCTATAAAACCCTTTTTCTGATTTTCGGAATAGTGCGTTGTCTAGTTTCCGTTGGTTACTGGTTTTGTACCTTTTCAATCGACTTGTGTATACGGAAAGCTTTTGTCGTAGACTATCCAGACCTGCTGAGATGTGATGTTTTCTCCATCCCACTGGGAGTGTATTCGGTTATTGTCCATGATAGTCTTGACAAGTCTTTCTATTCTGTTGTTTCTGACCCCTCGTTGGTACTCGGTCAGTCTTCCAATATCTTTCCGAAGAGAATTAATTTTCCCTTCTAGCCTTCTTTGCCAAGGTGGTATTCGAGGTGTTTGTCTAAATTGGGGAGGGTCTTATTGCGACCCCAATTGTTCTGCAGATGGAAATTGCAGCACAGTAGATTATTGTGTGTAGCGACTCTAATGTATTAACACCTAAAACATAGTGTGGCAAGATAAATTTGTTCATAGCCTGCAAGACGATTCCCAGTTTCTTAGAAGATCTTAGTTTGGGAAAAGTTGGTCTAATCAATGGATCTGTTCCACTATACTCTATAAGAGCTCTTTCCATTTCTGCTTGGATTTTCTCAAGCAGGTCAGCGTTGGCTGGCTGTTCTTGTTGAAGTTCTTGAATCTCGTCTGCTCTTTGCGCCAAAGGTGTTTCAGGCTCTGGATCTGTTGTATTTCGACCAAATAATTCGCGCTCAACTTCGCTCTTTATTTCGTCCAGTTGATCAGGCGAAATAAGGCCATTTCTCAAGATGACACGATATTGATAAGCGACTCTCTGTTCGGTAACTTGAAGCTCTGGGTACTCACGACAGAACTCTTGATGCAGTATTTGGCGATATCCAGTCTTGTCCTGGCCAAGGTTAGTCACTATGTAAAACGTGCGCATTATAAATTTATTCATGGCGCTAGTCCATTTCATGCGCTGTCTTACCAGTCCCGCTTGAGTGAGCGCTGGCTGTTGATCCTGCGCAACACTTTCTGCGGGTGGAGTTCTCGTTCTCGTTTGACTCCGTTGGTGATGGTCACGTTGTTGCTGTGACTGTATTGGTGAATGTTGTTGTGGTTCTTGGGCTGTAGCTCTTTGGACGACAGGGGCCCGCCTTCTCAGCACCCTGCCACCGACGTCCCGCATGCTGTCATGTCCAGCGCCGGCTCCAGACATGCCCTGGCGATCCCCAGGCAGCGGCTCTTTTCCGAGGCCTCTACTCCGTAACTCCATTTTCATGGGTGGTGCCACCAATTGACCCTGGTGACCCGGGTAACTCGGAACCGTGGGGTTGTCAGTTCCCATATGAAATGATTTAAACCAGATCATCCCGTGCGGGTTTTGGGGAAGGGAGGAAGGCTAGGTAGTAGGTCAGCGGACAGCTGACCCTTTAGTCGCCACATACGACAGGCGGTAGATACCATGGTGCTATTCTAACCCGGACACCACACGGGGTATTATTATTATTATTATTATTAAGGAAATGGAAAATTAACATGGCTGAAGAACAGATTAAGCTCAAATTTAAACAGTACGACGAGGATCTGTAACAGGTTAGACTAAGAGTATTATTGGGCGGAAACAATACAAGAGTATTCAGAAATTAGGAGCCGGTTAAATTTTTGAAGTTTTGGTGACAACGGGATGAAGGAATAAGGAGAAAAACAAACAGATTTGAAGAAAATGGGATGGCATTTTGGAAATCTAAACATATGGGAAGTACAATTTGAACAAGGGGGGCAGTATATGGAGAAATGAAGCTTGGACAGCTGGTAACTAAAGAGTAAATTTACGTACCATATCCGTGGAAAAAGTATCAATAAACAAAAGGATGTTTCATCAAGAGCATTAGGATTTTATCAGTCGTTCAGTAAATATCTTTCTAGGTAGTAATTTGACATTAATTGCTGTCAGAAAACTTTTGACACATTTTGAAAATTTGTGTTGGGAAAGTTATCCAAGTACTCAGGTGGGAAAGTTACAAGCCACCAATTGGTAACAAGTACAATTGTAATTGGATGAGCTGAAATAGTAAGAGCAAGTTGAAAAGGACAAATTCAATAGCGAGAGCAAGTATAAGAAGTAGCAGCTGAATTGTATTAAGGATAGAAGAGAGTTTATAGTGAGAACAGGTATATTGAGGAGCAGATGATTAGCAAGCAGATTTGGAAGTGAGATTTCAGAGAGAGCACATGTACAGAGAAGTGGTTGAATCAGTCAGATCAGGAGAGAGTAAAGTAGTAAGAAGAGAATAAAGTGATAGAAACTTTAAAACGCGCCCAGAGTAATACGGTAGTATAATTCAAAATAAAAGTTGTTGAAATTTATAATACGCGCCTAGAGTCAATTTGGATATGATAATTCATAATTTAGTTATTGATTGGGAAATATTTATTTTGGTATTGGGTTTTAAAATCAATCGTTTAGAACGGCATTGTGTTATAAATTAAATTAGTTATATAAAAAACTATTCGTAAAACAAATATTTTCAGATTTATTTTGATATATGTTGGTAGAGTTAAATTTTTTAGGTAGTGACGTTTCATTTTGAAATTTTGATTTTGGTTTGAATTTTATTAAAAATTGATATTTCAACTTATGAAAATAAACAACACGAAAATCTGGTCACAGTCAATCGACCTCCATTTGGGTTGAGGAAATCTATTGCTAGAAGATTGTCACTGTCAAATTTTTTAGAAATTTTCTTAGAAAAAACTTCGAAACACAAGATAAAGCGATTGACATCGACTTGAGAGTTGAAGATGAAACATCTCCAAACACAGAAAATTACACAATATACGAAACACTATTTATATATAGGAATACTGGTTGATCATTTTGTAGACATCTCTTTCTCTCAGAATAACTGTCACCGGAAAACAAGTATTCCAGACAATTTTACGAAATTGCCTTCCTACACTTTGTTCTGCTTTACAATTTTCAAATATTTATCTGTTGCAGAAAAAATCTGAGGAGAAAACACTAATGAACAGCAAAATATTTTAAGAGCTCTTCAACAATATTTTCGAAATTACTTGTATAGAATACGTCATAACATAATTGTTGTTTGGAAGTTGAGTGATATTGTCTAAAAAATACTTGATAATATAAATAAAATTTAACATTTCAGCAATAAGTCTCAAATAGTCAGTGCATACAGAAATTGTGATGGATTTTTTAAATATTTTTCAAAGAATTTTCAGTATTGAAACAAGTAAATTAATAAATCTTTGAACAAACAAAAAAAAAATCACAATTTTATTACAATATATTGTATTGAAGTAAGCAAACGATCAAAATTTGTAAGGAATTGGAAGTTAGAATCCAACAAAAATAATTAGATTAGCCTACATTAACTCGCTTGGGCATGCTTCCAATAGATGATATATTTCCTCCTGGAGAATCAAATGACACTCATACCTCCCATACTTGGTGACTAATACAACAAGCTATTTTATTATGGTCATAGTAGTTCATCTGCAGTTTTGCATTATCTACTAAAACAATGAATTGAGAAGGATTCTAATATGTGCACTAAATGTGTTTCCAACACATCTTTGACATAGCGTTGGGCTTTCAACCTGCCCCTGATAAAGACCAATTCTGATAAACCTCTCACACGATAACTCCTATCATGTGATGCACATGCCTTTCCTCAGAAAATTAATTACGTCTTTCACCTCCTTCCCCTTGCCTGGAAATCATATACAATCAAAAGAATCCTCGCTAAAAATATCTGTATTCCATTTCTAGTTTCACTGCAGCCCTGTTTTGACTGAGTGTAGTACGATAAAAATTTCAAACTTCTTATGCACCGATAACAGGCTAGCAGCTCAATAAACATTGTATATTCTGCAAACCACGGGCTTGGTTGATCGGTTTCCGCTTTCCTGGAAACACGCCTGATAAGACACCATCACGGTATTGAGGTATGCATTTTCGTCCCTATTACCCTAAGCGAAAACCGTTTGCACCCAGATCAACTATTCGACCCTATCGAACTGATGGATTGACCTTATTGTAGGAAGAAATAAATGAACAAACAACTACTAACACACCTGTAGGTTGCTTATTGGTATATCTGGTTTGGATACATGACGATTTTTGCTTCCTTCCAAGAAGCTAAAGATACATGCAGCAATGTCAAATTATAAATAAAGAATACCAGCATCAAAAGTCAGGTTTGCGAAACAAATGACCTCACACTTCACTGTTTGTTCGTGAATTGTTTGCTAAAATCAACACTGTATTGATGCGAGCTTTCATATTTGCCAGATATGGGTCTCTGTGACTTCTTTGAAGGAGTTAAATTTTTCGAATAAGACGAATAAATACAATTCTCTTCAAATAACAAAAAGTGTCTTTTAAGTTACCTACTTAATATTTTACTTGGTTACTTACATTAAGCGTGTGTGCTTTCGCGTTAGAGAATAAAAAAAAACAATAAACCTGTGCTTAAACTTTAAGATGTTATCTATCAGGGTGTCGTATTCGTCTTGGTAGATATTTTCTTGTTAGGCGTCGATAATGTTGTCCGGAAACATCACGTCCTTAAAACCGACGAGGTGGAGTTCTGATTCATTGAGAAAATTTACTATCAGCATCCCTACCAAATCGCCTTTGATAAAACCAGATCCAATGGATCAAACAGATCACCATTAGGATAATGGACTTAGCTTTCTCCATTAACCGCTTCTCTATGTAGCTCGTCTGATATTATTCCAATTCAAGATAAAAACCCATCATTTTTTTGGCAGTGTTATTCTCAAAATGGAGGCGAAGAGGTCCCAGTAATTATAAGCATCAGCAAAAGTCAGATTTCCGAAACCTAGCTATTTGACCAATGATTTCAAGGATCTGTTATCAACTATCACATAAATTAAATACTCGTATGTTACATCGACGTATATTTGCCTTTAATTTGTCGTTTAGAATCAAATAATTATTATCTGCACTGTTTTTAGAAGTCGAAAATATAATGCATGACCTACAACAAGGGAAACAACAAATGGTTTCAACTTAAATATATTACCATCACTGTCCAACTTCAGAAAATTAAATTGACTAACATCAGTCATATTATTCCTGAAATAGAAATTTTTTCAAACTGTATTTTTCTGAAAATATATCAAACTTCTAATTCCTCAATACTAATAGAATTAGGGTTTATGTCATTGTCAATACTAGGCAAGCATTCTATCTAAAATCGGAAACTAATTGATGGAGTATAAAGAGTTCTAATTTTATTCACAAATTTTAATTGAAAATTAACTTACTTTTAATTTATGTACGTTTTTAGAGTGGGATGTATTGGCTGCAGCTGTTTGATTGGTACTATGCTAGCATACCTGTAATTCTCGTATGCATTATTGAGGTTACTATAGTAAGTTGTATGTATGGTGCTAAAAACTTTACCAAAGATATTGAATTCATGATAAACGACAAGATCCCCTTTTTTTTAAAACTCTCATGGAGGACAACTACTCCAGTCGTGTTGGTGGTAACAACATTTTGCAATAGTCTTTAGAAGTACCTCAAATTTTCTTACATTTTAGTTCATATTTGTAGCTGCGATTGGCACCAACAAACAAATCACTTACAACAACATTGAATATCCCGACTGGGCTGTGACACTTGGATGGTCTACATGCGGATTTTCTATTCTCTTAATTCCTCTTTACATGGGGTATAGATTACTGTATTTGCAGGAAGGTGACTTAATTGAGGTAGGCACGTAAAATATAATCGTAAGATACAAAACAAAATTTATTTGACGGATAAGCATTTTACAGCGTCTGAAAGCATCCACGATACCTGAGCCCACTTGGGGACCAGCAAAGTTTAAAGACAAGATTGAATGGGCAAAAGAAGTTCTCGGTGATTTAAGAAGCAGTAAGTATTGTTTTAAATACTAAGCGAAATATTTTAATACGGTTTTTTAGGCACAGAACAAGAAGAGAATGATCCACTTCACGATACATTCATTAAATTGTGCACATTTAAAGAATAAAAATATTTAATTATTTTCATTCTAATTTGTACATATTACCCACAAACAACTAATCATAAATTGAATTAGAAGGTTGAAAAGCTATAAAGGTCGATTCCGTGTAAGTGTAATTCGTAGTCATCACGTCAGTAATAACTTATAGGGGATAACAAACGTAATTTTAACAGCAAATCCGGAAAATCAAATCAATTATTTAAACTGCAGAAACACATACTTTCCCGATTGAACCTGTTTTCATCGAGAGAAGCAAGAAAACCACTATTTTTTTTTAAGTTTATAACTTTTCTGTAATTAAAACTTGAATATTAATTTTCGTCAAAATTAGTAATTAAAATAACTTATAGATTAAAAAAACACCATAATAACTACATTCGTCTAGCAAACTAATTCTTTTATGATCTTTGGCTGCTTCCATTCACCAAGTGATGATAGTTTTGTCACGATAATGTGCATTGCAAGCTACCTCCAGGAGTATATGCTCCAAGCGTGTCGACTTAGAGCATATACCGTGGAGGTAGCCTGCAATGCACGAATATGGTGACAAGACTAAAAAGAGAGGCCAATAAAGGGATCATCATTTTTTGGTGGATGGACGCAGCCAACGATCCACATACTGGACGTATTTCATTGGAGGCAGCTCCCAAATGGGTGAAAGGGCCTGTTGCTCCCTCTATTGACCTCTCTTTCTAGTCTTGGCAAGATATTTGTGCGTTGCAGGCTACCTCCAGGAGTCTATGCTCCAAGCGTTTCGTAGACAACATCAGCAGTACTGACAAAGATGTAATTTGTTGTTATGACGCTCTTTTGGCAAACCCTTTATAAAGTTATAGGTATAAGTTGTCAAATTCAACGTCTGTTGTCAGTAGTGTCCCAATACTCAACGATATTTTTCGAATTTTTCCAAATTGATAAGTGGAATACCAATCATACAACATGGTTCAGGAACCGATTATTTCAAAACCAGATCAAAATTGGTGGGAGAAAGCTAGTATAATATACGCGTAAGTGTCAGTTTCTTGTTATACCTTTTGCAAAATGTTAATGTTTATTTTTTGTGCACTTTTCATACCCGGTAATTCTTTTTCTGCTTAATACTCAAATATTATAAAAAAAACAGACAGTAGGTGAATTTTGGTGCACTAATACTTGCTTAATTATAGTATAAAATATGTAGAATATTATTATGTAACCATATTATGAGATTTCACCACCTTTGAATTCTAACGAATTCATCAATAAAGAGTTAGTATAATTGAACACCGAACAATCACTAACATTTAAACAATAATAATACTCTTGGTAATCACATTACTACAACAACCATACATACATACAGGGTTTTTCAGAAAGACTGAAAACAGTGAGCAACAGGATTAAGATTAAAACAGCATTCAAAACAAGAAACACACTGTAATCAATTATAGCAAAAACTAACTAACGTAACCCAAAACTCAAAAAATTGTGTTTATAAAATTCCTAGAGAATGTAATAAATTGTATATTGGAGAAACTTCTAGACCTATAAATGTTCGAATAATTGAACACAAATATTATATAAAAAACGACAATACGAATAGTCAAAAATTTGTGAACATGCCTGGAAACTTGGTCATACCATACAATTTCAAAATTCAACCACATTACACAATGATGAAATTAATAATGGTAATGTCCGTTTGAACAACCCTGTACCGGGATAGATCATAAGGTTTTTCCTATGTTTTCGCTTATGACTTTAATGGGATCTCTGAAACATCCGAATTTCTTTGATCACACTTTTTGGCGTCTGTACTAACTTAACAAAGTTGTACCTAGGAGCGCCACATAAAAATCTGAAGATCATCCTTTCAAAAATTTCATTGCAAACTTTATAATTTCTTTATTCAGTTGTGTTAATTTTTTATTGCCATTGTGAACAGGGTCTGATTTAGACCCTGAAAAGTTTGGATTATTTGAAATATTCAGTCTTTCCTCCAATTGTAGTGTTATTCATTCGATCATCAAAATGTCTTCTACCAGTTATTGGTTTTTAGAAATACAAATATTAATTTAAATAATATTGATTACTAAATATTTCATAATAAAAAGTTATTCTTGAAGTGTAATCATATAATGGGTTTTAATCTTAATGGACATGTTTAGTCTTAAAAAATGAAGTTAAGTTCCCCTCAATGTGTCGAGTTTTAGTGCCTTTACCTTAAGGTCAATTTTCCCCATTTACTACTGTTCCTAAACCCTATTAAAAGAAGATCATAATTTGTCCCACTGACGAATTAAACAAAGAAAACAAGTACAAAAATCATTAACTAATGCCTTTAATGAGTCTTCTCACAACATTTATCGGTTTCGTCAACTCATTGTGCTGTTTATTGGTTGTTTTTACACGAGATTGGGTAATAAAAACCGATAATAATAGAGCGAACGAAAACACTCTCAAGAGCCTCATCGAATGTCGTAACAGCTTTAGGTAACGCGAATATTGCTTTCGCTATTTGTAGTGGAAATTTCAGTAGACGTAAAATGGGTGTGATCTAGATTAGTGGTTGAGAAATTGTATAACACTTGCAGTTTGTTTTTTTTTTTTTTTGATTATACATATCGTATAACAAAAATACAAATGAAAATTGTTTGTGTCAATAACATTACTACGCTTTTATTTTGTACTTCGCTAGCAGGTGTTAACTGAACACGAATTTGCAGGAAGTTCTTACGACCGTCTAAATATTATTATAGTCAAGTAGATTGTAAACAAATCAGTCTAGTCGTTTCGATCACTACTCAGATTTAAGGACGTGCAAATAAACTTAGCCAGAAACAATTATTTCAGAATCACAGAGAGACCTTTACTCACTTTTTGTGGCTGTGACCGAAAGTGGCTTCTCAGGTGAAGTTTATGCAATATTGAAGAAAGTTATAATCCGAATTACTCATGTATCTGAATTACAAAACTATTACATCAAATCGCGAACTTAACGCTTAATAATTCTCAATTGGTTTATTATTAGCCGTTTAGTCCGATTCTAGATTTCATATGTTAAAGATATTATTATTTAGCAAAATTTGTTTCTAATAACTTTTGAAAGTGTACTAAGATGTAGTCATGTGCAGTTCATTCGCTTTGGGATAAATTACTGCATTTCTCAAGCTAATGAACCTTTTTCAAACAAATTGCTTTAGAGCAATACAGATATTACTACAGATTTTCTTTGGGTTCAATAAAAGTTGTTCCACTCAATATAAAAGTATTTATTTCTATCAAAATAAATCATAAGAAGGTCGTTACGGTGCCATGTCCTGAACTGGTCTCCTGCTATCCCTCAACTGCCTTTATACCCGCATAGTGGTTCTCAATGTCTACTGCTGGTTCGCTAATGTGTATAATTTCTAAATCCCGAATGAATTTGCAATTGTTTTTACACTTATTCATATTTTCGGGAAATACCCCATTTTGTTGCCATTGTTTATTTAATGGTTTTTACAGTTTATTTACTCTTAAGTTTAGTGTTTATTGACGATAAATAATCTCGTGAAGCGTTGCTATTTTGTCAGAGTAAAATAAAAGTTATATTTTATCCGACTTGACTATACAATGTATGGCGTCACACTCGCTCTAAGGCACACATAGTGTGCCCTTATGGGAAAATTCACTAAACCCCAGATATACTAAATATCAAAAGCTCTGTGGGAGCCCTTGCCAGGTTATCAGGCCCGTGGTTGGCGTCGTGGCTGCAGTTCCCCATGAATTTTCTGACCGTCCGGGCTGCTCCTAACAGGACGGCTTTTTGCATCCGTTCGTAAAGATGTTCGTCCAGACCGAGGTATTTCAAATTGTTTAATAGATGTTTTGGGACTACTCCTGTTGTTGACATAACAATTGGTACCGTTCGAGAGTTGTTTATGTCGCATTGTCTGTATTTGAAATTCTAAATCCCTGTATTTGGCTATATTTTCAGCCTACTTAATATTCATATTATTGTTGTTAGTGATTGCTATGTCAATTAAGGTTGTTTTTCTAGAGACTTTATCTACCGAAACTATATCAGGTCTATTGTGAGCAACAGTCCGATCGGTCAATATCGTCCGGTCCCAGTACAGTTTGTAGTTGTTATTTTCTAAAATAGATTCTGGTTTGTATATATAGTAGGGTGTTCTTACCGACCGTGATAGCTCGAGTTTCAGCGCAACTTCCTGGTGCAGTATTTTTGCCACAGCAACACAGTTTATTTACTCTTAAGATTAGTGTTTATGGACGATGAATAGTCTCGTGAAGCGTTGCTATTTTGTCAGCGTAAAATAAAAGTTACATTTTATATTATTTATAATATTGTTGTGTCATCTTGCTGATATGTTTATAAACTACTGGGTGTAACCGTTTTTGCAGGCCCTT
The DNA here is from genome assembly GCA_034190945.1 of Octodonta nipae. Classification (NCBI taxonomy): domain Eukaryota; kingdom Metazoa; phylum Arthropoda; class Insecta; order Coleoptera; family Chrysomelidae; genus Octodonta; species Octodonta nipae. The sequence continues at coordinate 23,353,773 of CM067223.1, forward strand.
GTTTTTTAGTAAATCTTGATTTTTCGCTTCCACTGATGTTCCAGGTTCTGTTCTTTTTCATATATCTTCAGGTATTTAGTTTTCCCATAAGGTGACTTCCACCCCTACTTTCTACTCATTGAACACGTCTTGGGCTAGAACAACCTAGTCATCTGCAAAAATAAGTATATACAGGTAATCTGTCGTATTGGGTTACCCATATTTTCCATTAACGTTTCCGGTTCTTTCAGCACCTGTTCTACATGTATCACGAATAAGGTTGGCGGTGTCAAACAGTCCAGCACCAGGCATTGGATGAAATGAAATTTATCGGTTGTCTTGTCCTACTTTACGGTTGGGGAATTGATTCCATCGCTTTGTCTTCGGTCGCCTTTTTCAAAAATTGAGGGACTCTTAAGATTCTGCCATACTGGTCGTATTGCTCCTCCAATTAGTATGTTCGTATACGTTTCTCAACCGTCTATGTTGCTTCTATGTACCAAATTATATAAACTGTTGACTATTTCTCGCAAGTCTAAGTGCCTTTTGACTCTTTAGGGATTTTACGGGATGTTTCATATGAGTTTATGCTATTTTTATTTTGGTTTGTTATACGTTCATTTTCAGTGTTTATAATCAGCGTAAATTGTGGTATGTCCTGCGACTTCGACTATGTGTCCTCAGGATATAAGTAATGCTACAGGCGAACTTTTTAGTATCCCGTTATTTCTAGCACCTCATATAGATACTTCAATGTTTTGGCAAATTTTTCCCATTTGTGAATCTTCTGTTTAGTTACTAGTTTTCTGTTCGTCTATTTTATGTAGTTATGTTTTTGTATTCATCCATTTTTCTTATTTTTTTCTATTATATTACCTCCTTGGTTATCTCACGGATATCGCATTTGTGTATTTATTTCTTGTAGTGTGAATAGTTTCAGACTGATCGTTAGTGGATTTTTATGATACAGTGTGCACGTAAAATATGGAACATACCAAATAAAATCTATCCAGATAAAAGAGGAAATAAACAGATTTCTCATGACGTTAATCTGGTCTGTATGAGTTCATTCACAATTTTTTTATGGCAACTCTTATTCTTCTTCTTCATCAAGGGTGTTTCTTGCGAGACGGTTGTGGCTTTGATCTTTCCGATCTTATTTGCCAGAAACCAGTGTTTTGAAAATCTTATTTTTTCAAGATTGGCCTTATGGCCAATTTGGTCAAGATCTATCGATCCTTTAGACCATAAACCAGTAGTTTGATATTGAACTAAAATATAAGTTAATTCTTCTTTATCTATTGGGTGTGCATTATTTATCCCTGAATACTGTGTAACTGACTTAATTACTCTTGTTATCTCTTGTAGATCAATTTATTTGTAAGGTGAAGCCTAGGAATTGTTTATTATACTGTGTATATATTAGTCGATTACTAGCAAATTAAATTAAGTCTTCTATTTATATACATATTTACATGACGGGACAGCCTAGGAGTCCCGGCTGTCTCTGTCTTTGTTAGGGGAAATTACGCCTTCGTGTGTCAAATATCTTTTAATCGAAGAAAATATTATCTCACTAAATACACTTATGTTCACTTATGATTATAATGACTGTAATATAAGGTGATAATTTCAAATTAATTTCTAAGACATGACACTGTACATATGGCTATCCCGCCATCTTTACCGGAACTCCATAAAAACAATCTAATGGAAACTCAAATATTTGATATATCGATTTGAACGATCTAGTAATTGTACATACAGCACATTTAAATTTGAAATTGGTTCATTAAAAGCTTTTCTTGAATATAATTTTTCCACTTTTATTCACTTAATCCTAAAAAATCAAGTGAAAGGTATAATTTTAACCAAAGAATAAAAAAAAATCAAAGCAAGACAATAAGTAGTGTTGTTTCTTTGAAAAAAGTTTTTCGGTACCTTTCATATTTTGTTAAAGATCGATGTTTTACAAGTTTTAACTTCGATTCATCTCCAGATCAATGAACAAATCTGTTAATTTTGTGTTCGGATTATAATAATTAATAGTTGATAGACTTTAATTATAATTTCGATTGTATTAAAAAGTAAAGAATGGTAAGTTAAAATGAAATCCAACGTATTGAAATTATAATTATGATCGGTTATAAAAATAGGACTCGCACACAAGAACAAGTTTGCTATATATTTAACAATAAGTACCGTGATCGACCTATTACAAGATAAACTACTAGTAGGGTACAAGCCAAATTTAGAAACTTGGGTCATGTAAGAGCTCTGTCTAAGTCAGGTCATCCAGCAATATTAGAAGAAAAACAATTTGATGTTTTATTCACAGTTGAAGAATTTCGTTCCTTAACAAGTCGTCAGTTCGCAATTTAGCAAGAAGCCAGCCTTCGGTTTTAATATCACTAAAACAGAACAAGTGGCATCCATTCAAAGTCCATTTAGTACAAGAAATTAATGAAGATGATTTTGACCTAAGAGTTGAATTTTTTGGAACAATAATAAGGCGATGCTAAAACGATCTGCAATTTTGAAGTCGTATAAGTCTCTTAGACAAAGCAACTTTTTGGTTAAATGGCTCTGTCAATAGGCACAAATGTAGATATTGGGCACCTGAAAACCCACACTCGATGATGGAAGCACATACACAAAGCCCACAGAAGGTCCACGCATGGGCAGGGATTGTCGGCACAACAGTCATAGGTACGCTTTTTATTGAAGGTGTACTAGATGCTGCGAATTATTTGGAACTACTACAGCAAAACATTAAACCCACAATTGCAGAAGTCTTTCCTAATGCATAACAACCCAGCATGACTGATGATGTTCTATGTTTTCAGCAAGACAACAAATTGTAGAGGAAGGTCGATTGAATGGCCTGCTAGATCTTCCTACCTAACTCCGCTTGATTTCTTTTTGTGCCGCTCAAATTCGAAAGTTTACGTCAACCGCCCAAATAGTACTGAAGATTTAAAGATAAGAGTAATCGAAAAAAACAGATTAATCACACATTAAGTGGTAACCAAAGCTAAAAAAAGAATTTGAAATGAAATTGCTATGTCTACTAATAAATTGTGGCCACTTTAAACACTTTCTTTGATTTCTTCTTGCCCTTTTGTTACATTTATATTATCACTTGATTTTTTTTTCTTTAAGTGATAAAAAGAGATTTTTTTTTATAGAAAAACTTGTTCTATTTGAAATTTAAACTGAACTGAAATTTATATCGTTTTGAATGCCTGCAGTTCTGTATGTGGACATCATATCACACTATTTTAGTGACTCTATGACTACTTCCTGCCAGAGTAATTTCATATACGATATTTGGTCTGTTAAACCTTCCTCCCCCCTTTAGCTTTCATGTTGTAATCTTTATTGTCATATCAAGTCTTACATTTATCAGGTCAATATTGTTACGAAATTTACCAAAGCCGACCCTGTTTCATTTCAGTACGACACCGATGGCTTTAAGAAAAAAAATGGATCTCGAAATGACTCGGCAGCTTGATAATGATTAATTTTACAAAAATTTTCTATGCTGGTTTTAAAAAGGAAGCAGCCCACGATCGCAAGTCAGTGATACAGAGACGACTAGCGTTTATTGTAATGTTATTGTGAATCAGCTATTTTGTATAATTTGAAGTAAATAAAGTTCTAGAAAAATGAAAGTGAATATTAGTTTTATAATTTTAAGTTGAACCCACGGGGCACCATCAATGGCCGAGCAATTACCATCACCATCGTCACCGGCGCCGCTGTGTCCATTGCCAAGTCCAGGGTTTTGAGAGCATCAGAAATTCGGGCAGTTACCAATAACATCCAGCTCAGAACAGTCACCGGCGAGTCCATGTCAATACAGGGTGAGGCAGATGCAATGTTCCTGGTAGCGAATATTGAGGACGATTTTATACTGAGTTTGGACCTAATTAGCCAGCATGGATTTATGTTCGACCCGAGATATGATGTTCTTCGGTTCCTAAATGAGGAATTTGTATTGACACGGCTCGTCAACAGTTCAGTCCCTTCCATAAAAATTGTGGCAAAGTCTTCAGCTAGAATTCCGGGTCGAACGGAACAGATTATTCATGGGCAGCTAGACAACAATCCTGGGAGCTGCGTTGGAATGGTGGAGCCCGTACACTCAGCTCATGACTACTTAATTGGACGGGCTATAGTTAAAACCGGGCGAGAGATGGCTTGTTTCGAGCCAGTAGAGACCATCATCAATTGCGAAGAAGAGTACCAGACATCGGTGAAGGAGACAGGGCCCAGTAAAGAGTTCCTACAACAGTTTGCTGACCATTTGACACACCTGACACCAGAAAACCAGAAGAAAGCCAAGCAATTTATCACAAAGCACTGGCAAATTTTTAACAGTCAAGATGGAACCACCGATCGCAACAACATCATCCAGCACCGAACACATACCGGAAAGGCTCAACCCATCAGAATACCGCCTAGACGACTATCATTGGGGCAACAATAGGCAGTAGAGGAAAACATCGAGTCCGTGTTACAAAATGAAGTTATTGAGCCATCCATAAGCCAATGGTCCGCTCCCATCGTGCTAGTTAAAAAGAAGAATGGAACCACCTGACATAATAATATTAAAAAAGTCGGCGGCGAGTCGAATGCTGTTACAACAATTTTTCATTACCCAATAACAGGAAACAAATGTAAATCTAGAACATGTTTCGTCCATGTCTCTCGACTCACACCGTACAACTGGAAAACTGGCTTTTTTATTATGTGCTTAGCCTGATTCACTGTTAAAACACGTACGTGCTTAGAAAATATATATCAAGTAAATTACATCAATTTTCTTGGTTATAGAACCAACAAAAGCAAATTTGAAAATGCTTCAATAGTTGAATAAATATTACCGCAATTACTATCAACAAACTCAGTTATATTTCAACGCAAATAATACCCTTTCCCAATAATTTGTTGAAGGAACCCCCTTACGCCTCCCGTATTTGGGGGACAGTTGATACTGAATCATGCCACGACAATCGCTTCGCATGTGAATTTTACCGCCGTTATTCATCTGTTCCTGCGAAGAATGCATTTCAATAGACGATTCCAGGACGTTTTATTGGAATTCGATCAAGCCGTATAATAAGACTGACAAGGCACGTAATCAGCCTGACAGGTTGATTAATGATTGAAAATTTACAAATGAATAGTCTGTAGTTTAGAGTTTACGTTTATGCGATGGTGGTGGCGTGTCAGTAAAGCGAGCATGCACTTTTCGTATTTGGGACATTGTGAAGCTTTAACGAACGTTGACATCTATACTTTGAGCAAGAATGTGCGAAAACAGGTTAAAATACAAAAAAATAACTATTGGGTTATCAAAGCCAAAATTTTCTGTAGCTGGAAATCCTTGTCAAATCTTATGTTGTCACAATTTTCTTTAAGTAAGTTTTTTTTTGTTGATACTCATTTTTATCATTTTACTATACGATAGCTACCAACAAATCAATTAGGTCACTGCGGCTGAATCCAGGTCATCATGACAGATTTCCGGATTTCAATAGTGATTGTTAAAGTTGATTTATGACCACATAAACACTTTGCATTTATTTCTTGCTCGGGATTAAGAATACTAAGGTAAGTCCTAGGTGTGGTAGGATAGTCGATCGAGTTATCTAGCTGTTAGCCTGTAAAATCCGTACCTGACTACCCAAACAAGAATTCTTGGCCACAACACAATTCGCCTGAAAACACAAAATGCCAATTCACAAATGTTATGGAAGAGTACAGTTGTTGTATAAATTGCTGCATAAACTGGAATTTGCTGCATAACAGTTACAAGCTATCTCTTTAGACTAGACACGCCATTCAAGAAAGTAACGAGAAGATAGATTAGTACACCCAACATACTAAAAGAATATGTAGGGCTATTTGTTCAACTACAGACAATGAAACTGTCTTGACAAAGACCAGCACCATCCAAAATATAACTGCGTTAAATAGATTTAAGTCAAGCTTGTCAAGACAAAACATATTCTTATTACAGAAATGGAATGATTCAAAAGTGCCAGAAGGATGTCCATAAATAGCATCCCCAGTGTAATTTGAGTGAAGTATTATCTATCATCCACTACTAGAAGGAAAGCTGCCATAGGAACAACAATGAGTACAATACTAACCTGTCCAGAAAAAATGGGATCATGGCAGCATCGTAGCCAAGACAAGACATTATGCTCCAAAAAGTGAATTCATACAGTAAACATTGGGAACTGTCAATGACAACATGCATTTGGAGTGGAATATGCACTGTACCTCAACGAACATTGCTCAACATACTCAACTGTACAATGAAATAAAAAAAGATTGCAAAGGAAAACAAGAAGCATGCAATAAACATATAGAATCTGACAGGAAAATGGAAAAGTTATTAGTAAATCTAATAAGAGCCCAAAATGGGAATCAAAAACGACAAATTTAGGTCATTTATTACTTTGATCATAATGTTATTTTGAATGTAGTCCACAAAATTTCAAAGTATGTAACTCTATTTTTTGGTGATTGAGAAAGTTTTGTGACAAAAAATGGAACATATTTCTGGTAATGGTGAATGAATATACCTATTGACTCAAAATACATTAATCTACTATGATTTGATCTACGAATCAAGAACATTTTTATGGTAATGGGTTTAAACAATTATTAGTTTACACAAAACTTTATGGTTATGAAAATAAAGAAATCATTTAATTGTTTGAATAATAATATACAATTTAAATGTTTTGTCAAATGTGTTTCATCTTAGTAAGATTTATAATTCAAATATTACAATCTGACATATTTTTGAAAACAGTACTCTGTATTTTAATTAACCTTCAAAATGGTGCCTCCTATATGGAGCAATCCAATCACCTGCCAATATACCATGTCCCTAAACAGTAATGACCTCTACCTTGCACCCTTAGAACCACACGAAAAACCAAAATGCCAGCAAAACCTATACGCAGCATATAGAATGTACAATATCTAACGTAGTACCCTTTGTATCCAAACTGTTTCTAGCAAAAATCATAATTCAAATTCACGGCCATTAATAAATCCTTATAAAAGACAACAAAAAAACATTGCTGCCTAAGAGGCCTAAATAGAAAAGGAGCACCATCTTAAAACATCGGGCCTTAACCAACTTAACTGCAGAGAGTAGAAACAATTCTCAACTAGGAAGAAATCAGAATTTAGTTAAAATAAAAGATGACAGAACTGAATATTTTGACAATTCAGAACACCGAAGAAAATAGTTCTAACAAGTGTACTTGAAAGATTTCTCAAATAAGCTAATTTGCAAACTAAACCGATCCAAATAGTATCATTTCAAAATAAACCCAGTTAGTATAGCTAGATCTTATTTATAGGAGGTGGTTTCAATCAATAAAATTTTACCAAGGTACTAGAGTGACGAAATGCCATATTTTTCAGTTTTTGGGCAATTATTATTTGCGTTATTTGGATTAGTTTTTGATATATTTGATTTCAGTCTATTTCTTGTTTTGAATGTTGTTTTATATTAAATTTAGTCTTAACTTACTGGGCCATTTGCAAACCTTGGGTCAATTTTTTTGAGGATTACTTTCAATCTTCGGCTTGGCAAAAGGGAGAAAACCGTGGCCATATTAATATGTTTCCTTACAGGATCACGTCTAATCCTTTGGTCACATGTGACACTTATACCTATCGTATATTAATGAGGGGTTCCATCATCGAAGTCATTTAATCAACATATTTTTTTTCGGAAAATAGTAAACGAGATTTTTCCTCTATTGGCCAAGTGGTGCTCTCTCATCAACTCCCCCCCCCTAAATTTGGGATTGAGCATTCAATTTTAACCAAGTAACAAATTTTTTGATAAAAATATATTTTTTATTCTATACCTTTCTTAAATACTGGAAATACATGTACAGAAAAATGACTTTTGCGGTCATAATCATTAAATACATCTTCAAAAAAAATTGTAAGAGTCGTCAACCGACTGATTGTATTCAACAGTAATGCACTATTTAATCCCTTCGAGGCAGAGGTGAGAATATGGCGGACCAAATTCATATTTTTAACCAACTTCCAAAAAGAAGGAGGTTATCAATTCGTCCCGTATTTTTTTATTTTTTTTTGTATGTATGTATGTTATCTGATTTCTTCAAATTTGGGAAAAGAATTATATTGGTAAAGTGATGAAATTTGTGAATGAACACATGGAAATCGACCAATATCGCTAACATATTGGTCGATTTTTCGAAAACTCCTTATGGATGTGTATAGCTTTTTAACGTTTAATCTATTAAGGAAGATCCTTAGGTGATCTCATATACTTTTCTGCGACGTGAAACTTGCAGTTTTGCAGAAAATCGCCCAAAATTCCAAAATTCTTATCAAAAATTTCATCGAAATGACATAACGGACATTTCCTCATAAATATTTTAATTCCAACGTAATAGTGCGGGAATTTTAGGCACTGGAAGTTTTAATTGTGAATTTGAAAATTTTCTATGTACATCTCAAGCATATAGATAGTAAAGCATAGTATTTTCAGCTCCTTACATCAATGAGTAGCAAGCTCATTTTGTTTGTATACCAGGCAAATACCTATTTAAATGAAAATTTTTCAATTTTACAAAGACGGTGCTTCTGGTTGTCACATTCTCCCGGCCTAATAGAAAATTCACTGACAACACATGTCACATTCTAAACTGCTATTTGGTGCGTTTATACACAGGATGTTTAGTTATAGCTAACAAAATCACAAAGTAAAGTGATAGAAGGAGTTGCATTTATATGATGATTGAAATATAGGTAAGGCCGTTTAGCCGTATATACAAGATGGTTGGAATATAGGGTGGAGTGGACGTTTGGTGGTATAAAAATGTTGGAAAATATGTGAAATTAAAATTATATAGGATGATTAAAAAACTGTTATATGATATGGACGTAAACAAATCATATACAGGATGGTTGAAATATATGCTGAATTTGAATTATATATATATATATATACAGTGTTTTTAAAAAATAATTTATTTTATAGCCCATAAGAAGTTGCATAAAGTGTGGAGAGGAATTAATGTTACACAGGACGATAATATAAAATGTTAAAAATGAAATAAATTATGGGGTAGCCCACAAGGAGTTATATACTATGATTGAAATACAGGACGGATTTGACTCCGTAAATATGGGATGGATTCTACTCCGTCCTATAGTTTACAGAAGGCAGCTAACAAATTTATGCTTGTCCGTGGACAGTCGTATGTACAGGATGGTTGGTACATAGGGTGAAGTGGAATTATCTATAGTTGTCAAAAAAAGTAGAAAAAAGGTTACATGGCGTGGTCCATAAGGCATAAATATATTTTGGGCTTATTAAGTCAACGCCTACTAGTACATTTTGTTCTTAAACATTTACCTGTCAGTTCAAATGAAAACATATCATTGTGTAATGTTGAGGCTTTCGATGTTACCTGGTCCTGTCCATTAAGGTTATACATACAAAATAAAAAATAAAGAATGAGAACTACCTGAGTTCAAAAAAACTAAAAAGTTGAAAATAAAACATTTTTTAAGAAAAATATAACCGACTTCCACCTATAACTAAAAAGCTAAAAATAATTATAACAAAATACAACTCTAGCAGATAAATAACACATTCAATGCTGTCAGGTACCTTCCCAGGAAGTAAAAAATGTAAACATTAAAAGGTGCCCATTCTGTACAAATTAATTACCTACCAATCTAGTATATTTTTGAAGTCGGTGCGAAGCAACAATCAAGTTTGATGAAGTAGTAGATAAGTACGCAATGAAGAATTTTAGATTTGCTTGGCATTGGCTTCAAAAATATACTAGATTTGTAGGTAATTAATTTGTACAGAATGAGCACCTTTTATTGTTTTATTGTTTACAGTTTTTACTTCCTGGGTAGGTACCTAACAACATTGAATGTGTTATTTATTTGCTAAAGTTGTATTTTGTTATAATTAATTTTAACTTTTTAGTTATAGTTGGAAGTCGGTTTATTAAAAAAAATGTTTTATGTATATGTGGATCTGGCGATCGTGTTCAGTACAGAAAATTCTACAAAATATTTCTATTAATTGCCTTAACTGCAGTTTTGCAAAATGTACTTAACGGACAATATCTATCTTGGACACAATTAATTTCAACATTGTAAGGTATTAATTATATTATTTATTAATTTATTCCAACACAGTTATAAGTTTTTGAAAAATTACATAATTGTTTACCGGATTTTCCGGCTTTGCTCTGTGAAAAAATGCTCTGATCAATATGTATAAATACTCATTTTGAAGATTTTCGTATTATGAACAACTTTTTTCATGACGACGTTCTGATTGCTCCATTACTATCACAGTATGCACAAAAATCCATTTTTAAGGGATTTTTAATATTCATTCTTAAAAATGTGTCTATGATGGCACTTAAGTGATGGCATAAAGGTTTGCAGTTAAATTTTATATCACAAAAATTTCTATTGACTGGAATCGGTATATTATACATACATCGGTAATTTTTAACCGGTGTGCCGTATTGGTTTGATAATAGTTGACGAGTGAATTAGGTTTAGGGTACCCTAATAAAAATACGACCAATTCTCCAATATTGTTATCGTATAGCTACGTCGATAATGATAAAGAACTTTGAGGATGAGACTCATTCCTTCTCCCATGTAGCAAACAGTAATCTCAGATGATTAATGTAGACATATCACTTATGAGACGAAACTCAATATCCTCACTGTAAGGTTTGGTTAAGGATAAATTGTCATTGATTTTCACTCGTAAGGAAATTTACACATGAATCGTACGTCTTCTTGATGTCGTTCACATGTGTAGCTCTAAGAGATTTACGTCAAGAGCGTGACGTCACAGGAGTAAGGATTAATGCGTTTCGTAGTTGGTCTGGTGTTATTTGTAAATAGAGTATCGAAAGATAGGTAAAATATTGAGAATATATCACAGTGTCAACTAATTGCATCTTTTCTATACATCTCTGATAACTGATAACAACATAGACACCAAAATTGGATAGGTGGAGACTTAAATCTAGCTTTTCTGCAATCTGAAGCAATACTTTGTAGAGATTTGTTATTAAATTTAATTCCTGAACTCAATATGCCTAGCCGTCACAGAGTGGAACGAATCAATCACCCAAATTCACATACCCATTCGAATAATTGATTCTGCAATTGCTTTTATTTCTTTTCAAATCTCCATCAACTTTTCTAGCTAAAATTTTGGTTTTTATGTGATTAACCAACTTTCTTTCTTTATGTCTAGCTAACGGTCCTTTCATATGGATTTTAGAGTTAATGTCTGAGTTGACATTAGAGACTTGATAATATTGCTATCTAATTCCAAACACTGCTAGTTTGAATTTTTTAATTTGTAGAATATGATGCTAATATACACAATGAACCATTTAAGATATTTTTGACGTATTTGGTCCTATAATTTATTAAAAATTACGAGCTGTTAAAATTACTTTCAAATTCCAAAATTTAACGCGTTCGACTTTGTAATTTCTAGGGTCTCAAGTAGATTTTACAATAAAGCATATGAGTTATTTCTAAAGTTCTTGGTAACGTAACTGTATAGAGAAGGGATAATCTTACTTATCAATTTTATTCTGAAATTTGGAAAAAAAAATTGATATTTAAAAACAGCGCCCTGTCTCAAGAGTTTGTTAAACATTTTTTTACAAACTATCATGGGTCATGCTAGCGGTCACACAAATCTACGATCCAGTGTTGTAATTAATAAGTTATAACTAGCTTTGCTGTGTAATAGTTTGTATTTAGTGTTATAAGACCATAGCGATGCAATAGTCGCAGTTGTCTAACCAAGTAAGGAAATAGACATATCAAAAACAGTTTTTTTCTAAGCTTTTAGACGGTATCCTAAAAATTACAAATCGTTTAATTGTCAGCTCTTTTATTTTAAACACGTATATGGTATGATACAACTGACAGAGCAGAAACTGGTAAAAGCTGCAAATTAAATTCACAATTCTGGCTGGATAGATTGAATTTAAGAAGGGAACGGAGTGTGTTACAGTGTTTATCCAAATGGCCTGAAGAACAAATATATAACCGGGTCGAGCAACTTTTTTTTTGGTTTTGAGTTTTACAGTCCTCTCTATTGTGCTTCGTTCGTTTAGACTTTGCCTCCCACTAATAGTTCGAGATCGTATGTTGTGTTCTCTGACGAGTCCCAATTTTCGGTTTACAAAAGTCACAGAAGACGAAGATGATATGACGAATACAGAAGGTTGGAATGGCACAGGAATTTGTACAGAAGTGATGGTGGGATAAAATGAAGTTGCACGTCACTTCTAGTCTGCAAATGAGTAGATAAGAAACTTACTGCAGCCTGTTGCATGGCCAGACCTATGATAGTAAACAATTTTCCCAAGAAGCAGGGCATACTAAAAGGCTCTTACAAGAAAATAACTTAATGCTGCTTCCAAGGAATTCTTGCAGTCCACAGTTATCATCAATCGAACACATGTATCTAATAATTGATATGACTTGGCTCAGGGTATAATAACTCCCATAATTTCAAATATGCCTTAAAATGTTACCGACTCACCCACTCCAAATTTTGTATACGCTTAATGAGTACATACAGTATAACCTATTTGTTATCAGGTCAATATCCCAAAATGTATAATTTTGGGTGGAGAGATATTCACATAAAGTATCTACAATTCTACGTGGAATTCAAAACTGTTATAATAGGTAGAGAGGCAAAGCTCTTCTACAAAAAGTTCCATAAATAAGTACGTAGTGTCATTATATAGATAATTTAAACTCCCCGTGAAACACTCAGTAGGTATGTGACCGATTGATTGTTGAACTGCGAGTAATATGTAAAACTGCTGCTTAGGTTTTGAAATAACTATTTCTCTATGGTAATGTAAACTGTGGTTGGACGAAATAGTTTTCTTTTTAAAGTTGAACCAATTTTGTAAATACCAAAAATTTTATTAGCAAATCGATAAATTCGAATTTCAGAATTTCTGCTATATTGTCTTCAAATATGGACAATGCGATTTACTTAATGGCTTTTTAGCAAAATAATACATATACAAGAAAAATAATTTAGCAGAAATTATGTCTTGGAATACACATTTGCATAAAATTAAATCAACTAGTTGCCATATACGTTTCGATTCAGCTCATGTTAAAGTACTTTATATAGTTTAGTAATTACCACATACATATATTAAAGACAAAGTTTCCTGAGCAAAAGTTATAACTCTTTAGATTGACTTATTAAAAGTGCTATATCACTCCACAGAGTTGGTTTAAGATTTAAAAGTTATTGCGACAAATATTGACTTACAAACTTTCAGAGCATAGGATCACATTTGCTCAAAATTTGCGGACTAAGAATATGATTAATTCTAAAAATTATGATTTTGTTACATTCGTAGAAAAGTATTCCACATTGTGGTGATCTAATAGTGTTATCAAAACATTTTAATTAGTTATTTGGAGCCAAATTAATGTCTGCAGTTATGAATGAATTAATGTAGTGATTATTTTGATTTTTCACACAATTTATTGATTTGTTGTTACACATCTATGTAATTAAAAAATTTATGGTAATTTAATGTAACTACCAATTGATGAAATAACTTGTCTTAAATGTTTTGTTTTAATTAATGTGTAATTAATTTTTTCGCGTTTGGATGTTAATATCATGTCAAATTGCTAAAGTCTAAAAACTCAAATTTTCGCAATTTTTAGGAGAGACAAAAGACAAAAAATGCATTTTTAATAAGACATTCCAGATTTTGCTGCTAGGGATAATTTATATTATAATACAACTATTGAAGTATTAGTATATAGACTTTTGAGTATTTGCTTTAATATATACCAATATGTATAAATTATTGGTAAACTAAACACAAAACAGGAAAATTTGACCTAAGTGGTTTTGAACTTTAGCCCTCTATGTGATTTGATAATTTTATGTCAATTAGCAATATCGTTTTATAGCTCTGTACTCTAAAGAAGGGGGTTAATTTTTTACTCTAAAACCAGTCAGTTTTATTCACAAATAAATTACATTTTCAAACATTGTAAATTTGGACAAATTCCTCAAATTTCTTAGTATGATGTTTTTTTTTTGGTGTTTATAACACAAATTCTCATATCGTCATTAAATTCTAAATAGCTCCTTTAATAAAATTTGAGAAGTTAATGTACTGGAATCTGAGTGGTAATGAGGTTCCGTATAGCTCCAAGAACCCATCTACTTAACATTTGTTTCTTAATTTATTTAAACACATAGCCACACATTATTCCTCTAATATTTTATATTATACATATTTTCTCATTCGCCAATCATCCTTTCGTTATAAATTTTGGAATATACAGGGTTGCAGATTAAGTCGACCTACATCCGTAAAGAGGCTGTGGTTCCCATCATTTCTGATTGATTTGACCTTCAAACACGCTATGCCAAACTTAGTCGTTTTCAAGATATTGGAAGAAGAAGTTGAAAAATGCCGTTTTTTCTCACTTAGCCTATTTCCTTCTCTGATTTATTTGTATTTGCGATTTTTGTCTAGTTGGTAGGTTGCTTTATTATTCCCAACACTAAAATTACCTTTGACTGAACCTACGGAGTAGAAGATTGATAGTTATAAATTGAAACAAATTATTTTAAAAAAAGTCTTTCTGAAATATTTAATAAAAAGTCTATGACAGTTATGACCAAGAGCTTAAAAATGTCTACGTGTTTTTCAAAGAATACTGATACTACTCTAGCTTGTTATACCTTATTGGTTAGCTAATAATATGTAGAAAGCACATGTGCAGCATAACTGTCATAGATTTGTTGAATATTTCGGAAAGAAAAAATATTTTTTAAGAATTTATTTTAATGTATGTATGTATGTACTATCAAACGTCTACTCCAAACTAGTCGGTTCAATAACCTGCAACTTTAGTGTTAAGAACAATAAAGTAAATTATCAACAAGACAAAAATGGCAAACACAAATAACTGGGAGAAAAAAACCCAAAAAAATAGTCCAATCCACAAAAAATGACATCAAAAAAACTTCAAAATTCAATAAAATGAAAACGGTTGAGTTTGGCATGCGGTGTTTCATAGTCAAATCAGATTATAGAAACTACAACCTCGTGAAGGATCAAGGTATACTTAATCGGTAACACGGTATATCAATTAAATAATTTGGTCAAGTGCGAGTTGGACTCGCATACTAAGGGTTCCGTACCACTTTAATGAATCCAAAATTCCCGCTTCAGACAAGCAGGGAATGATTTTCTTATATTTACCCTAATATCTTTTAAAGGATGCGTTTTAAATTAAAAAAAAATATAGGTACACATTGAGTTTCCACATGTAGAATTTTATTTTATCTGTTTCAGGAATCGCTTGATTTTTATAAGTTATTTAATTTTCTAATTTGGCCCCAAAAATTAACATTAGAGTTATTTTACTTATAAACGTTCAAGGAAGCCTTTTATAATCTACTGTCTGAATTTTATAGCTCTGTAGATTGGAAGGTAAAGGGCAAAATATGTCAAGTTTTAAATTATAAATTATTAAAACTGTTATTCAAATCATTTTAAAATACAAGTAAAATATATTTTTCAAAATTTAAATAGTGTAGTTTCTAAAGTGGAAATTAAGTCGATGTTTAATATTTTTATTAATATCTTTAAAAAAAATGATTTAAAAATGTGAGATATTTGTAATTCATACAATGAGCCTTTTATCTGATATATTAAATGATGCGTTTGAAAATTGAATTTTTATTTTCCATTTAATTGTATAATTTTTCCCTAAAATTACTATGGGGGTTTTCTAATAATTTTTCATATAAATTTTAAGTGGACCTCAGTACCCCTAATTATTTTCAAAATTTTAGGAACTATGGTTTCGGAAATAAACCGAGAAATGAGAATTTTTTATATCTTTATCTTAATATCTTGTAAAATATATATAAAAGATTCATTCTATAATTGGCTCCCAATATTAATATTAGGGATTTCTCCATATTTTTCCTGTAAACAAAAAAAATAGGTCTTATAGTTTTTGGGAATATTTTTTAATATATTAATTTTTAAAAATTTAAAAAGATATATTTGTATTGGTCATAATGAGCCCTGTGATTTGATATATTACTTGATCCGTTAGAAACAATTATAATTTTTCATTTCCATTTAATTCTATAATTTGCCCCCCAAAATGAATATTATGGGTTTCTCCATATTTTTCTAGTAAATTTCAGGTGAGGAGCTATAACTACATTTTTTCAAAATTTTACAGCTTATGGTTTCGCAGATAAGGGGGCGGTGGAATCGGTACTTTTTTATATATTTTTGTTAATATCTTTTAATTAATATATGCAAATGTAAAATCCTTCATTGCGTACTTATCTACCACTTCATCAAACTTGATTGTTGCTTGGCAACCCCTTCAAAAATATATTAGATTGGTAGGTAATTAATTTGTACAGAATGAGCACCTTTTAATGTTTACATTTTTTACTTCCTGGGTAGGTACCTAACAACATTGAATGTGTTATTTATTTGCTAGAGTTGTATTTTGTTATAATTATTTTTAGCTTTTTAGTTATAGGTGGAAGTCGGTTATATATTTTTTAAAAAATGTTTTATTTTCAACTTTTTTCTGAACTCAGGTAGTTTTCATTGTTTATTTTTTATTTCGTATGTATAACCTTAATAGATAGAACCAGGTGAAATCGAAAGCCTCAACATTACACATTGATACATTTTCATTTAAATTAACAGGTAAATGTTTACCAACAAAATGTACTAGTACGCGTTGACTTAATAAGCCCAAAATATATTTATGCCTTATGGACCACGCCATGTAACCTTTATGCAACTTTTTTTGACAACTCTGTATAACTATAGATAATTCCACTCCGCCCTATGTACCAACCATCCTGTACATACGACTGCCCACGGACAAGCATAAATTTGTTAGTTGCCTTCTGTAAACTATAGGACGAAGTAGAATCCATCCAATATTTACGGAGTCAAATTCGTCCTATATTTCAACCATAGTATATAACTCCTTGTGGGCTACTCCATAAATTATTTCATTTTTAACATTTTATATTATCGCCCGGTGTACCATTAATTCCTCTCCACACTTTATGCAACTTGTTATGGGCTCTAAATTAAATATATTTTTAATCACACTGTATAAATATAATTTAACTCCAGCATATATTTCAACCATCCTGTATATGATTTGTTTACGCCCACATCATATAACAGTTTTTAATTACCCTATATAATTTTAATTACACATTTTTTTCAACATATTTATACCACCAAACGTCCACTCCACCCTATATTCCAACCATTCTCCGTCCTATATTTCGGTCATCATATAAATGCAACTCCTTCTATCACTTTACTTTGTGATTTTGTTTGCTATAACTAAACACTATGTGTATAAACGCACCAATTAGCATCTTAGAGTTTGACATGTGTTGTCACTGATTTTTCTATTAGGGCGGGAGAATGTGATAACCAAAAGCACCGTCTTCGCAAAATGGAAAAATTTGCATTTAAATAGGTATTTGCCTGGTATACATACAACACGAGCTTGGTACTCGTTGATTTAAGGAGCCGAAAATACTATGCTTTCCTACCTATATGCTTCAGATGGACAAAGAAAATTTTCAAATTCGCAATTAAAACTTCCAGTGCTTAAAATTCCCGCACTAATACGTTGGAATTAAAATATTTATGAGGAAATGTCCCTTATGTCATTTCGATGAAATTTTTGATAAGAATTTTGGAATTTTCGGCGATTTTCTCCAAAACTGCAAGTTGCACGTCACAGAAAAGTATATGAGATCACCTAGGGATCTTCCTTAATAGATTACACGTTAAAAAATTATACACATCCATAAGGAGTTTTCGAAAAATCCACCAATATGTTAGGGATATTGGTCAAATTCCATGCACGCATGTGTTCATTCACAAATTTTATCAGTTTACCAATAGAATTCTTTTCCAAAATTTGAAGTTTCACCAATCCGGATATATACTCTATTGAACAAGACCATATTCATCCAAAACGGTTCTCTACAGGAGAAGAAATCAGGTAACATACATACAAAAAAAAAAACGCGACGAATTGATAACCTCCTCCTTTTTGGAAGTCGGTTAAAAATAATAAACGATTGACAACGACTCAATAGTCGGAGTTGCAACGTCTCCAAATACAGATTAGAAAAAAATTTTGAGGAGAGAAAACCCTATGAACAAGCAAAATAATTGTAGACTTCCTCAACAATCTTTTCGAAATTTCGTATTTTAAAGTCGATGCCAAGTTAAACATAAACTAAATAAGTTTTTAATAGTTAACTATAATCATAAGTTAATATAGCGTTTTTTGTATTTGCTTTTTGTTATTATTTTTATAGTTATTTCTCACTCAAAAAATACATCAATATCTCAACTGTTCAAAAGCCTAAATGCTCTGGACACTGTCATATTAATCATATCTTCTGGAAACTAAATAAAAACCAACCCATTCTGAAAATAATAGCCAATATGCTGCTTATTCAGAAAATCGCTAATAAATTTGAAATTTCCTCTGAAAAAAAGGAATTTCTCTTCAAGGAACTGCGCACACAAAACTAGGAAACAAACCAAAATGGAGTAACTTCAAACAAAGTTTATTTCTGATTATCCTATAATAATAAATTTTGAAATTAAAAAAAGAACATAAATCGACTTGAAAAATAAGTTCCCTAAAAGTCAAAGTCTGGTGTATTTATGAAACTAACTGCAGGTCGTACTTGTATCCCCTTTATTATTTTTTTTATGAATTTTGGGAAGTCCATATAGTCGTGGTATCCATGGATTGCTAGGAATCAATGTTCCATTGTTGTTGAAGTCTTCAATAAGGGTACCCAACTTTAGAGATATAATCTGTTCTTGTCACAATTCTCCCACAACCCCTTGAGTGAAATAATATGCATACAGCAATACTTTGTAATAGAATATATAACTTGTTAAAAATCCTAAATGCTCTGATATACTGTTTCATTGTTTGCGTCGTAATATCTTTTGGAAACCGAATGAAAATCAACACATTTTGAAAATAATACAATCAATATGGTCCTTTATTCAGAAAAACGTTCAGAAATTTGAAATTTATGTTCCCTTATTGGCGGGGCACCCACCGAAGGCCCTCTTATAACTATGTATTTTGAATTATATATATATATATATATATATAAATTTAAAAAAATTAAAAGTTACTTAAAAAATAATTTAACCAAAAAACATGAGATACGATTTTTCTGCGACAATTAAATTCTTATTCTTAAATCGGTGCCAAATTGAACAGAAAATAAAACAGTTGACTTCAGAATAAGTATCTAATTGTTAGTTAAGTTGCTATAGTTTTTTTTGTAGTTGGTTTTTGTTATTTTAATATATTCATTTCTCAATCAAAAGAAAGCAAAATACATTAATATTTAAATTGTTAAAAATCCAAAGTGCTCTTGTATACTGTTTTCTTTTATTTTCTTCGTAATATCTTTTGGAAACTGAATGAAAATCAACCCATTCTGAAAATAATACAATCAATATGGTGCTTTATTCAGAAAAGCGTTTAGAAATTTCCTTTGAAAAAATAAATTGCTTTTCATGGAAATACGCAGACAAAACCAGGAAACAAATTAAAATGGAGTAACTTCAAACGGAGTATTCCGATGCGAACGCTTTCTAATCGCGTAAGTTGTTGTTATTCACTTCTGTTTCAGCCACGTGGTAACGGTTAATGTTTACAGTTCCGTAGACAACTTTTAAGTTAGCGATCGGCTATTGTTGAAAGTAGGGGGTGGAAAACCCTTCGTGGTGTCGGTGATCGCAATAATTCAACGAATGGAGGCACGAAATCCATTAGGTTATCGCAGCTATGCGCTATCTGATCACTAATAATTCGATGGGATAGAAAAAAAACTAAGGCCGGGAGTTGCATTCTTGTTGAAAACCTCGAGGCAGTATCTTCTGCGTAAACTGAAGAAAACGTACACACATACTTAAGAAATATGTAACATAGTTTTGTTTGCGTATTGATAACGTGGTGTTCAAGATGTCTTCTCGTCAAGAATTCTGGGAGACAATGAAGATATTAGTGGAGAGGGACTTCAAACGAAACATACATGATGATATTTTGGATTGGATTGATAATTTTGCTAAAAAATTAACAACCACCATTGATGAAGATGACAGAACTGATTCTTCAGCAGCCAGGAAACGGAAAATGTCCGAAAGCTCCGGATTAGATGAAGAGTTAGAAAAGGACGTGCAAAAGTTTTTGAAAATGTTGGATAAGAAACTGAAGAAAATTGATTGCAGGTATGAAATGTTTTATAACTCACAATTGTGTATATAAACTTGTGGATAATATAAAATTATTTCATTTTTATAATATTTGAATTAATCGTCTAATTTTGATGAAAGCGTTGTACTAGGCATGATATAGAATTTCACTTTTTTATAAATAGTAATAACACATGTTGTTTTTGTTTGAAAATTTGTTACACGCTGGGAGTTTTCTAACTTGTTGCACATAAATTTTTAATTTAAGTCTCTTAACCTTCTAGTTTTGGCTCAATATCATATCTGTTATTACGAGACATATTTTATTAGGGTCCAAATCTTTGATAAACGGAAACACTTGTAGGATCACTCTTGTGTTTGTTAATCTATCATAACCTATTTTATCCGAAACCACTGGACATAAATAGCTGACATTTAATACAGACTTGATTTTGGGGAGTGCAATGATGAGAAAATTTTTTAAGTCAATTAATTAACATATATTCTTGTTTCATCGAATATCGATGATTATTCATTTAATATCTTCACCACTTCTTTTCGTAAAATAACATGTTATTTTCCGGTTTTCTTAATAACAGTATTCATCACGTCATTCGAAACAAGATTAAATAAAAATTCTAAATAACCTCTTCACAAAACCTTAAACAGCTAACAAATACTGATATTCCAGACTTTATGATAGAAATTTCCGGCTTAAGACTAGTACTCAGATCTGCGTACCTGCCCTACTTGAGGTCAGTATTTAGGTGCCACCTCTACCACGGGCCCACACAAACACACACCAAATTTTATCAAAATTCGCCCAGCTGCATGGATGTTCAAAAAGTAAACAGTCCTAGAATCGATCGTAGAGTCTTGTGGCAAACCCAATTGTGAATCTAAACTATCCTGATACCCATTCAAAAACACAGAGACAATTTGATTAAAATCGGATTTATACAACCGGGCCTTAAACTTATAACTCCCGCCTTTTTGTTTTAGATGTCAACCTCGACAGCATACTGGAATTCTGTAAAATTGTAAAAATAAAATTAATAGAAACTAACACTACACAAAAACCATTTGTTTTAGTAATTAAAGTACTTTTCCGTCAATGGAAATGGGAAGACACAGAATGTAGGGTACTTTAGGGACACAAATCTGCATATCTTTCGTGAACAACGTACTCAATTTCCATAGTTAGGCCTGTTTTCCCCAATACAAAGTTCGCTGTTGAGGTGAATCTGGAAATTTCAACAAGATGGTGCTTCTGCGCACTATTATGATTCAGTAAGACGTTACCTAAATGAAGTATATCGTAATAGATCGATCAGACGGCGGTGTCCATAGAATAGCCAGCTCGGTCACCCGACTTCACACCATTGACTTCTTACTGTAGAGTTACTTGAAATCTAAAGATTGGTTAATTTTAAACAACGAACTATTGAGGAATGCAGGGTAGTTTCAGCTGACACATTTCAACGATTACGACTTAAATTAACTAATAGGATGCATTTATTATTGCTATAAAAATTCGATTAATTAATTAAGTTAGTTAAGTGTAAATGTGAAATAATAAAATAAGTGTTTATTTAATTTATCCTGCAAAATTGGCCTAAACTCAAACTTAATATGGGAGAGTAGGTATTGTCAGTTGCTGCCAAATGCATAAGGTCCGATTAGTGGCTACAGTGGCCCTGTGATGTCATCTATTCCTGTAGCGCCATCTGTTACCACTAGTAGAGAAGTTGACTACAACTGTTGATTTTCACCCAAATTTCATTAGTGTAAGTATTACCGCTCAAAAGATACGAGTGGGAGGGGACTTTTAACTGGCGCTGTGGATATATATGTTTAATTTTCCTTATATCATTTTGAATAAAAACAATAAGCCAAGCATAGATAAGAAAAATTAAAAAGCATATTCCATTTGCAATATTATTAGAAAACGATAAATTAGATAACGGCATTCATTATTGACGATGAAAACAATTATTTTTATCAAACATTTCCTCTATCAATATCTAAATTACCAAAGAATTATTTCTTTCCTTGTGCGATTTTTTTGAAACATAACTACTTTGTATATTAGATGGATTTAGTTCAATGGAAAATTTCAAATAAAAAAAAACGTCCCATATTTCGTCACTTCAAACTATAATCGATGTCGAATTAATATCTAAAACAGCTCATGATTAATAGTTAATACCTGCACTCTAATTAAATGTATTCATGTGCATAAATGAACGTCTAAAAGGTTTGATAAATTTCAGTTAGTTAATTATTACACCATAATAGTTCTGGTGTTCGCAATGGATCTATTCTACTTCATGAATTAGCAGCAGTTTGCAATCCAGAATGTCTTGCATATAAAAAACAAAGTTTTATTATGTCTTTAAAAGAAATGATTACAAAATATTGAATACAAAGCACATCGCTGTGTTGTGTTCAAGGTAATTGAGTTTTATTTTAAAAAAATGAAAGGAGAGAGTTCTATCTATTCGATAATCGAAAACCCAACAAATGAAGTGTTCTGTAGAGAAAAAATAATTAGGTGCAACATTTGATCTATTAAAGGAACGGATTCTTTGAGAGATACACAAATATTGAGTTAATTTAAAATTAATCACAAAACTTGAGGTTTCTGACTGATGGATTACCAATTACTTTACACCGAAAATAAATTTTCTTTATTTTCACCAAAAATTCACAATCCCTACTAGACTAATACTTCCACTAAACATTACAACGATGAGTCAAAGGTACATCAGCTGTTCCACTACTAAACTGCTCCTATCGCATTTCCAAATTTATATTCCGCCCCCGTCATTCTCAATTATTTTTGTAGCATCCTTCTCTGTCCAATTTGCATGACGACTACCTATCGAAAAAAATGGCATTTTCGGTAATAAGACTACAATATGATTTTGCTAAACGTTTTGGTAATCGGTGAATTAGTTTTTACTAGAATGTATAATTTAGAAGGAAGTCCTCTGTTGATGCGGTCAAGTAAACATTGTAACACTACCACCGCTTTAATCCTTATCGTCGCGATTAGAGTAATTTTCTCCATGGTAGAAAGTCAGTCCATTCAAATGGACAACCTTTATCTTAGCCCTCGGATACCGACGAATTCAACAGAAGACGTCGTTCATTTTTAACTCCTTCATAAGATCCATCCCAAACTGATTGGAGACTTGCCCTTACCCCTCTGGGGATTGTAAAGCCACACTTTGTCTATCTATCTCATGGAATCTGACTGAATTTGCCGTGTCTTCATTCGCTCATTGGTTGCGACCAGCTACGTCCGGGCATGAACCACCAATACTAATAAGTGAACTAGAAGCAGCTCTCCAAAGTACAAGAACGGAAATGCATCTGGTTTAGACAAATTATGCCTCAAATGTTAAAAAATTCCGGAGAGAATAAGGTACGCATACTTCATCCAATATACATAGATTTGGGAAAACGGTAAGTGGCCTAAAAAGGGGATGGAATCAATTTATTTCACTTTACATAAAAAAGTATACAAAGGCGAATACATAAACCATGGCAGTAAAGGCATTAGAAATCGAGCAGTGGAATCAACCATAGTACATATCTCCAATAAACTTACTTCGTAACCCTAACATGGCAGAAGTTTGTATTCTACTCCTATTGAATATCTATGATATCGATGGAGAAAGATAATCCGAAAAGACTAAGAGGAATAGACCGGTGGCGGAAGAAGAATTTCGAACTTTCGTTTCGCTGACATCATCCTTTTAGCCAATAATGACATCGACAGTGTCAATAAAAAGCAAGAGAGGATCTTAAATACAGATCACATAAAGAGTCGGTATGGCTAAAGATGCCATGGCAAAACTGACAAAATTGTGAACAGAACACAGCATTAGAAAGCAAACAAAAATGAAACTGAATCAAGCTTTAATATTTCCATTGACACCTACGTATCCAAATGTTGGGAATAAAAGCCATATGCCTCAGGTAAGTAGAATTTGAAAGGGCTTGCTATATAAAGCTGCTCCAAATTCCATGGCGAATCACCATACAAATATTTTCATTCCTCAATGTCGAACCATGTTCGATTTTTTTGGGCATGTCTTGAATAAAGATGGTATGGAAACTTGACCATCCAACGAAAGGTGGGAGGAAAAGACCTAGCGGATGATCACTTGTCCGATTTATCGACCAAAAAAAAAAAATTAATTACACATTTGACTATCATGTACAATGTTACAGATATTGAAGCCCGGCGTGAGATTTCGATGTCATCATTACCAGGACTTTCGACGACGACCAACAAGTCTCACAAGTAGTATATAGGAAAAAATATAAAAAAACCTACGCTTAATTTTGGGAGGCCAATTTAAAAACGTGGAAAAGAGTATCATGTGACCTATAAAATAACAAGCTCATTATGACAAATACGTCATATATAAGATTAAAACATATTCGATAATTTTGTCCGTTTCGGGCTGATTTATACCTGATCGTTTATAAGATATGTAAAACAAGTAATAAGGTAATAAATTAAACAAGCGTTCGAACTCAATTCAGATCTTATTCTTGTCTAGACAAACAGATCAATAGTACAGCCCATGTGATTTATCCTTGAGACGGCGGTTATCATCGTCTCAAATATTTATTCGTTATGACATTCATGGATTACTTATTTAAAACAAATCATAAATGCAAATCATCCTGGCGATACCGTCTATGGGTGTTGTTACTTCAAACTTGTTATCTATACTTTTTTAAATCACTGTGAAATTTAAAAAGTTATTTTTTAACTTAATAAAATCTATTGTTATTGTCACTCTTAAACTTGTTCTTTAAATTCAGAATAGTTATATTTTAACGTAATAAGTCTAGACTAGAATATTGTCCAATATTATTCATTTAAGAGTTTATATTTAGAAAAAAATGATACTGCAAGCAAATGAAACCATCCATTTCTCACAATCGTCCTAGAGTGGAAATCGTGACACCTACGCGAACCTTATTCGTTTTCATATTGGTAAAATATTTTCATTTTATTCTGAGGAGGTAATCTTACAGTAGTACGAATGTTTAATGTGCTTGTATTTCTAGAAATCTAGAAAGTCTGTATATTTCAAACACTCCAACGTTTTAGGGTCTAAATCAGGACCCGTTTTCAATGACAATAAACAATTCATACAACTAAATAAAGAATTAAAAAATAATAAAGTTGCCAATGACAAATTTACCATGTGAAATAACAAAGCCTTATTCAAATTAGAAGAGTTATCTTCAGAATTTCATGTGTCCTAGATACGACTTGAACGAGTGAATTCTCCAGAAGTACCTACAAGCGATACACTCGCTTTCGTTTAATAAAATTAAAGCACGCTCTTTCAGCTTTCATTTTGTATTGTTCTCCTTTATTGGTTGAATAATTGAAATTGTAAGGTTACAGGCATATTCACAAATTTTTCACTTTTCGAATTATCTTTTCTTTTTGTGTTCATTTATTCAAACATTTATAGATCTAGAGATTTCTCCAATATAAAATATGCTATATTCGCTAGGAATTTTATAAGTGCAACTTTTTGAATTTCGAGTTATGTAGTTTGGTTTAGTTTTTGATATAATTGATTTCAGTGTATCTGTTATATTGAATGTTGTTTTAATAGTAAATCTGTTGCCCACTCTTTACAGTTTTTCTGAGAGACCCTAAATGTATCGTATAATTGTTGTAGGAATGTGATTATCAGGGGTATTAATATTGCTTTGAGCAACGTGGTGTAGAACGTCAGTGATTGTTTTGTGTTCAATTTTATCAAGCTATTTATTGATGAACTTTTTAGGATAATTGTTACCAGATGGTACATTTGTTATAAAAGTTTTTGCTCTATCATATAGAGGCTAAAGATTTAATGATGCCCATTTTACGGTACTTGGATGATTAGAGTTAAAATGGTCCAAAAAAGTGTGTCATGAGCATCGCTCAGGAATTATTGAATGACGTCAACCTCAATCCAGATTTGCTTAAAAGGGTCATAACTAGTGACGTATCATGGATATTGGAGAGCCAAGACCAAAAGAGGCCGCCAAGTTCCATTGCATGACAACTTTTTGCTCACTGCTTTCTTCGATTACCATTGCTTTTCCATCATGTTAATGAACCTGCTCACTTCTCATTGCTTTTTCGTAATTTTTTATCCAAAAACAACACCGTAATCATGCCTCTGCCACAGTACTTACCAGATTTAGTGACTTTTTTATTTTCCCAAGATTAAAGAAACCCATATAAGGACGGCAACGATTGAGGAGATAACTCAAGAACATACAAAGAGTGCATATCCGAAATGCTTCGAGGATTGAAAAAAACGCTGGCACAAGTACATTTTATCTGAGAGGGAAAAAATAGGAAATGAAAAAATATATATTTTTTGAGAAAAAGGAAAATTTCCCTTCTTTTTTGAACAGACCACGTGTATAGTGTACTATTTCTAGCAATATAACAATGTATGTGCAGTTAGCTAAATAGACTCCAATATCATAATGAACGACATGCCAGATCAGTGAACAGAACAGTGTCAAACAGGGGTATCGTATCGACTTTTTTAACGTGGATACTTATAATAGTAAAATTCACTCCGAATGAGAAATTTTTGATAGGCATTACCAATACTCCAAGATGAAGAACGCAGTGTGCTAAACGTCAACTACGTGTAACATAAAAATGTCTAAGAGAGAGGAAGATGAAATACGGCTTTCAAAGAACCAGAACATGTAACGAGAAATAAAGTAATGCTACGTTACACGTTACATCTTTTATCGTGGCAGTATCTGCCACAAAATATTAATTTAACTCGGAAATTCAGCGTCATCCTTGTTGGAAATATCTAGCATAAACTGGTCCTAGTCCTAGTCAGTATAGATTTTTACGTGAGCGAATTATATTTGTTTTGTGTTAAACTTAGTTTTAATAATTCTTAAAAGTCAGCAAACAATAATTTTTGTTTCATAATTCGGAAACTGTGGAGTCATATTTAATATTCCTATACATTGTGGAACAGCCAAATGGAATAAATTCGATAACGAATAAACGAGGGCGTATTGGGAAAAACGTTTGGATACGTCGATTAGTATTTTTTTATGTGCATTTTTTCAAGAAAAAAATATATAGGATGTGTCATGTGACAGTAGCCAATAGCAACTTTCCTATTTTAAATGCAAGCACGTGTATATTATTTATGTTTTGGATTCTCCATAAAATTCTAGACATAATTCATGTACAACGTCATACACCTATTTTAATCTGTTTCGGAAAAATTAAGTGTTAATAGATTTATTACAAAAATTAATATTAAAAAAGAAAATTAATTTATTTCACAATATCGTTAAATAGACCAGTTTATAAAACAGTTTAGGGTTCGACCGTTGACGAAACAACGTCCACGAATAAACTTGTACACATCACATATTAAACCAGTTCATTCCTATATTTATGGATAAACAACAAACAGAAAAAAGACTATACACTTGAGATATTACTATTGAAAATAGAAAAAGTATTTACAAACGATGCATATTTACATTTTGAAGTTCCATATTGACATTTAATTTATTAATCCATTTTAATAGAAATTGACTATATTAGTCGATAATCTTGATCTCCTTTGATTATATATCCCGGTTTTAGAACATTTAATGAATTATATGAATAGAAATACATATTTATTGTCAATGTAATAGCGTGTAAATTCTACGTCCCTTCTTCATGTAAAGAGCGTTTTTCGTTAGCAAGTGTTCAACAAAACTCGCGTAGTCGGTTTGGTTAGTTCATTCGTTGCGTTGACTGGCTCATCGATAAACGATAAGACCTTACAGTCAACGGTTGTTGAGACGCGACGGTGCAGAAATATCGTTCACGAGTCGACTGCCTTATCGGTAGACTAGTCATCCGTTGATGCGAAATAAACAGTTTAAAAAAAACTGTCTTTTATTCAACGCCCATCCCTAGTATATAGTACTTTTGACATATATCCACAAAAGTAGCCAAACGGCGTCAAATCAGGAGATCGTGCTGGCCATCAATCGATCCGCGCCTTCCAATCCACCGATTAGGAAATTTGGGAAAATTTGGTTCAGGTACTGCCGGTCATTAATTTTGTAATAGGACGGTGCTCCATCTTGCAGAAACCATATTGTATTGGCAGGAGCTTGTGGGTTTACTCGATCAGGATATAAGTTTGTCACAGTTTGCAGGATATTATTTTGGAGCAGTTCTAAATATTTATCTCTATTCAAGTTGCCATGAATGAAAATGGGACCTATGATATGATTTCCAACAATTCCTGCCTAAGCATTAACTTTTTCCGGATATTGCGTATATTTCTCTGTAATCCAATGAGGATTCTCATTAGACCAATAGCGGCAATTTTGACGATTAACATGACCGTGAAGTGTAAATGTGCTCTCATCAGAAAACAAAACACCTTCTAATTGGATCACGATCACATTGTTATCTAATCTTACCATCATTTATTCACAGAAATACGTTCTCCTATCGAAATCGTCTTCCATGAGCTCCTGAGTCGGCATCATCTTATAGGGATGTATTTTACTTTCCTTTCATTCTCGAAAGTTGAGGAGTGGGGCTGCTTTTTGACGAGAAGTATGTGGGTTTTCTTGAAACTCAAGCATAATATCCAATTTCGTATTATCACTTAAAGCATTGACAGCTACTTTTTTTATCAGTCTCAGATAAACAAGCTCGGGAAACTACATTTCTATTTTGCTAATTGTTCCTTGGGATACAGGCGGCTAATTTTCGTACAAGAAGCGAAAACCTTACATTTGTGTCCGTGTGTTATCTCCATAACCAATCATTTGTAGAACGGTTATTCTGTGCATTTCTGTTAAATGAACCATTTTTCTGATATGAGGGCTGCCTTTTTTATTTCGGGATTGGAAAACCCTAGTGTTGCAATCTGACAACTGACAGCTCTATCGTAAAGTTTTGACATTTTTGAGGTTATACGTACTCAGAACATTTTGACATACGAGCGCTATGTGTTGTTTACAGTAACTTAAAGGATTCATCTCGGTCAAAAAATGGAATTAAATAGTGAACATTTTCGTCCGAATATTTTTTACAAATTTCGACATGGATTAACTCAGCAAGAGTGCATGGATGGACTTAATTTAATTTTTGGCGATGAAACTCTATCAAGGACCACTGTTTATCGATGGTATGGTGAATTCAAGCGAGGTCGTAGTTCACTCCAAGACGAATTTCATGAAGGTTGTCCAATAACAGTTGTTGTTCCGGAAAACATTGATGCTGTGCGCGAACTGATATTGTAAGATCGTCATGTGACCTATCGTGAGATTGAGTCAACTTTACACATTAGTGGGACCAGCATACATTCAATATTGCATAAACATTTGAATGACAAACAAATTTGTTCGCGTTGGATCCCACACAATTTGTCAATCGTTCAAAAAAAGGCTCGTGTCGATTGGTCGAAAGAAAAGCTCAAAAAATACGATCGCGGTGCTTCAAAACACGTTTATGACATAGTGACAGGTGGTGAATCGTGGTTTTGCGCGTATGAGCCCGAAAGTAAACAGCAGTCGACTGTATGGGTGTTTCAAGATGAGCCGAATCCAACAAAAGTTGTTCGCGCACGAACCACTTGCAAGCAAATGATCGCCTGTTTTTTCGGAAAAACTGGACATGTCGCAACCGTACCACTAGAACAACACAGAACAGTCAATTCTGAGTGGTACACAACCATTTGTTTGCCAGTTGTCTTCCAAGAAATGAGGAAAACCAACCGCCGAAGACGGATCATTCCACACATCGGCTCAAACAACTGCATTTTTGAACACTCAAAACATCGATTTGATGAGTCATCCGCCCTATAGTCCTGACTTGTCACCAAATGACTTCTTTTTATTCCCGTACGTAAAAAACAAGCTGAGAGGTCAACGTTTTTCGACACCTGAAGAAGCGGTTGTTGCGTTCAGAATGCATGTTTTGGAGATTGGAAAAAGTACTTGGCCAATTGGTTCAAACGCATGCAAAAGTGTATAGATCTTCATGGGGAATATTTTGAAAAATAATAAAGCGATTTTCGATGATTAATATTTGTTTGTGTTCTCTAATCCCGAAAAATAAAAGGCAGCCCTCGTACTATTACGTAAAGTTAACGAAAACGAAAATCAAACGACAATAGCGTCGACACTGATCACCACTGTCATGCAGGCAGACAACAAGATGCTAAGGCTATGAGTTTTGACGAAAATAAACAAAACTGTTTTTTTAATTAAGTAAAAAGGAACGCAAGGATGGTTGTTGCTTCCGATCTCAATATAAGACCTAAATGGGAATTAAGTATTGAGTGTAATGTAGCGAATTTGTGAAATAAAATTATTTTCTATTTTAATGTTAATTTTTGTAATAAATCTGAAAACATTTATTATTTCCGAAACAGTTGAAGAAAGCTGTAGGACATTGTACATGAATTATGTCTAGAATTTTCTGGAGAATCCAAAAATAAATAATATATAGGGGCTTGCATTTAAAA
The DNA here is from genome assembly GCA_034190945.1 of Octodonta nipae. Taxonomy (NCBI): domain Eukaryota; kingdom Metazoa; phylum Arthropoda; class Insecta; order Coleoptera; family Chrysomelidae; genus Octodonta; species Octodonta nipae. The sequence goes on from CM067223.1 coordinate 23,384,722, forward strand.
AAGTTCGTATTGGCCACTGTCACATGACACACCCTATATATTTTTTTTTGAAAAAATAAGCATTTAAAAATACAAATAGACGTGTCCAAGCGATTTTCCCAACAAGTTTCCTTTATTCGTTATCGAATTTATTCCGTTTGGCTGTTCCACACTGGATAACTCATTAGTTATTTTTTCTGAACTGAACTATAACCTACATACACCTGTCTTACGCGAATCCCTGCAGTTCCATTTCGCAAGCTCCTCTGCTATCGTCTTTATTTAACTCATCATTATGTCATAAGAGATAAGGTGGCTTGTTTAGTTCAATGAAAAGCCTTCCACTACATTAGATTTTCCGCAAATATGGTTTCCAGTCAGTAATTGGAAGACGTCAGTACATTTAGCTTCTCGGATTGTTCCTTTAGCGGCATTCATGCCGTATCGTGCCTACTCGCAGCCGTTAATAAAGCCTGAAACGCCCTCTTGGGAAGTGCGATAAATCATTGAACCCGCTTGATCAGTTTCTAGGAATACAACAATAATGTGGAGGTGTTCGTTTATCTAGTTTCGTTTTGTGTTCCTTTTATGATATTAGATCTCGAAGGGAGGAAAAGGCCAGATTTAATTTCAGAGGCTTCGGAGTATTTTTAACCAAAAATATTTTTAGTGTTCTGGGCTATGATCTGTACAATTGCGACTGCTTTATATTGAGAAAATATTGGACATCATCCAAATTCGTCAGTCAAAAAAAATATTATTTCTAAAGATACAGAGTGATAAATCTGCAGTTTACAAGAATTCAATGGATGTTGCATAGGGATTATGTTGTTATATGAAATTACGGAAAAAAGGCACGATAAAAAACTCACCCATTGTGTTAGCCACAGATGAAGTCTAATTTTCCGAATAAACAATTTTCACATTTGTGCTAGCGAGAAATTGAGCGTAACAAATTCACAATACCAATTTTCGGCGAAAATATTGGCTGATCTATATATAAATAGGCTAAGACAAAACGATTAGGTACCATTTTCTCCTCTGTCTCCCAACCGATTTTCTTCATTTTTGTTTTGTTTAGTAGCTACTGACGACTTTCAGTGCAGAATGCTAATCTTAATTTATAATATTGGTTCATTTATTAAATAAAATATAATAAAAATTCATTATTTACGTCAATAATGTCAATGCCAAACAACTGAATGTGCCGCCGCCGCCAGACTCAAAACATTGAGTAATTATATATAGACAGACCAATGCTTAGAGCATGTACTTCTGGAAGTGGCATGCAAGCGTTGTTATTGTTTAGTGGTAAAGTAATCGTTGTATATTATAATTACACAGGGCGATTTCAGATATATTAGAAATCATTTTTTTCGTGGGTGGCACATAAGCAGTTGCATATATAGGGTGTTTAAAATATAGAGTAGAGTGCAATTATAACTAATAAAATAATTATATAGGGAAGCCCATTAGCGGTTGAATTTACAGGTTTCTTGGAATAGAAGGTGCAGTAGAATTACAGTTATACAGGGTGGTGCAAAAAATGTTAAACATAGATGCATATACAGGGTGGCAGAAATGGAAATGCAACATTTCGTAACCCATAAGCAGTTGTATATATAGTTAAGATGAAATATAGCGTGAGGAATTATAGATATACAGGATGGTGATAAAAAATGTTAGAAAAGGAAATGATTTATGGAGTAGACCACGAAGAGTTCCATATATATAATCATTGAAATATAGGTCGGAGTAGAATTATAGTTACAGAAAATAATTAAAAATTTCATAAACAAAAAGAGTAAATATGGTGGGTCATAGGCAGTGGCATATACAGAATGGTTTACTCGGTGGTTCAAAAATGTTAAAAAATATTATGCGTGGTCTATGAGCAGTTGCATATACAGAGTGGTGGAAATATATAATGAGATGGAATTATTATAATGAGGATTTTAATAAATGTTAGAGAATTAAGTGCAATTATAGCTATACAGGGGGGGGGGGTAGAAAAAAATAAATATGTAGGGTAGCCCATTAGCGGTTGAATTGTTGTCATATTAAATTAAGAATTACGAATTTGAACACAAATAAAGTCCAATGAATTTTATCTAGAGAAAAAAACTTGAATTTCGTTACTTATTTGTAGAAGCGAGATGTAAGACCGACATCTAGGATTTTCGAGGAAACTATCACAAAGAGGTTCCGAATCTGGAGCCGTTCCGTGTAATTGCTGTTCTCCCTTAACTCCTAGGACAGAAAGTCACGATAAAATTTTCATGTTACCTAACCTGCCAGAGATATTGACACAATTGGTCGAATTTCGACCACTGGGCCACAGCTAGTATTCTTGAAAACGTAATAATTGGGCTAGATTTGCAAGAATTTGCAGTCGATATGTAAGCTTATCTCAATGTTATATGCAGAACTTGTTGGATAAGACATAGGGTTCTTCATACTTAGCCACCTTGTTCACATGACATAAATATCTAATATTTCTATTTTCGTTGGATTTGAGGGCAATTATTCATAAAGCACCTGATTGTATAAAGGAATAAATAATGCAATGAATACACGGATTTAGGGAAAATCGATACATTTTGAACTAAATTCTGAAAAACATTACGTTGTATCCTATACTCACTGACAAAGCAATAGCAACATCCAGGAGTCGTTTAAATTTAATATTGTTTTGGTAAAACAGAGAGGCAGTAGTACATGATTAAAATTTGAATAAAAAATTTCAAGAAGTTTATTTTTTTTATTAAGTTTGTAAAAAATGTGTTTGTTTACCGCGGTTATCTATACACTGCCCAACACGTCTTGACATTGATTCAATACCTTATTAGTCTATTTCCTCTTGAGGAATACTATCCCAACTACCTGTTTTTCATGTCATAGAACCCTAAGTCTGTAGAAGCTGGAGTAAAATTTCCGAGTCTTCCACCCATCATATTCCATACATATGGACAAAAGATCGGGGGATCTGAGCTGCCAAGGTAACAAATTCACATGGGTCTCTTCAAAAAACTTTTGACTAACTCTAGCAACATGAAACGTAGCATTACTTTGTTGAAATATGGGATCAATGAACCGACTAAGGGAGTACATACGGCTCCAATACTTCTTGAAGATAAAGTTGTCATGTTGCCTCGAACAAAGACTAAAGGTGACCTACTTCTATGTGCAATAGTACGCCATATCATGATTACTGTTCGGTGTACACGTCGCTGAACATCAAATTGAGGTTGACGTCTTTCTCCTCGACATCGTCGACAGAAGGCGATCTGATGTCATTCCAAATTCCGCATCCTGTAGTCGTTGCCGTCGATTCTCAGCTGTCAGAGGTAGCACAAGATGGGGTCGATAATGCTGCAGTCCAAAAGACCTGATAGAGCGGTAAACTATTTGGACACTCATAAGATGACCTTGTTCTCCTAACCACTCATCATTCAAATTTCGAGTTGTCGAAAATCGGTCTCTAAAGGCCTTAGACGTCGATCTTGAACTTCATTTGTGGCCCTTCTACGTACGGTACCTACACTTCTCCGATTTTGTGTATTATCAAACCACGGTTGACGATATCTCGTAACAGTATTTGGATATCGGTTCGTGCGGTTAGCGATATCTCTAAGTGAAAAACCCGCTCAACAATTCGACATCTTTCAAATGCGCTTAGCTGTCGATACATTCGGCGTACACGTATTCTAGGCATTTTAATATTACTAAACATTGATTTTGAAAACAGTTTGTTTTTTGGTAAATTTAAAAAATGCAAAAAACAACTACATTATTAATGGATAAAAAAAGTTTACATGAAAAGACATTCACTAAACTTTATCAAATATAAATCATTTACTCTGTACTATAGCATTTGTTTTCTACCAAAACAATATTAAATGTCAACATCTCCTTCTGGGTGTGTTGATTGTTCCAAAACGACTAGATTTATTAAGAATATTTAAAACCCTGTATCTTGAAAGCTAAGCAATTACGCACATGGGCATATTATTAATTAATTATTAATATCCTGCTGATCTTTGGTGCAGATGTTTTAGCGCCCTGTATATGGGGGATGTGGGGTTTTTAAATGAAAGTACAGTCAACTGATTTTAACGAAATTAGTCATGTATTTTACAAATTGAAACCTCAACATCTACCAAGTGATAAAATAAAAATAACATTTAGTTCGTTTAACTTTTTTGCAAAGAGACAGCTTTACAGGCACGTGTTTTGTTTGACTACAATATATTTTCATAGTTGAAATCTATATTTTTAAGAACTATAGACGAAATGTTCTGAAAGAGTATAAACAAGTAAGAGAAGGTTGCGAGTGATTTTAAGGCTAGGACCAGAAACGTGTACTGAATATGTATTGAGTAGTATACAGAATGTAATAGAGCAGATTACCAGATGAGATATGTCTTTCGTTTTATTTGGGAGTTAAACGCTATGCATTCTGTATTATCTCGATATATTTATGTTTACTTCGGAGACGTAATCCTGCCTAAGTGATTCATAACTGCTCCTATGTGCCTTGTCAGGGAGGCCACCATATACCTTATTTATCACTTTCACTTTCCGTATATCCTCTCCCAACTGCCGGATTCTTCCTCTCGCAACGACAACCACTGCGTTTGTGAGGTCACAGAAGATATGGCTTCTAATGTCATAACAATAGCCATTGCACTAACACATTTTAATTTATAACAAGAAAGGTAAACCCAAGTATCCACCGCTTAAAAATTGGAGTAACTCTGTCATGGGCAGGAGCCCCCGACATAAGATCGCTGAAATTACTAGTCAGAGGGGATGAGCAGTAAGGAGCTCTGGCAAAATTGCAATGTAACCTACTTGTAAAACTCAAAAAATCCCCGAAAATCGATTGACATTCATGGATAAAGAAATGTCAACGGAATAACACCGAAAAAGGTCAAACTACTGAAGGTTCTAAACCACAAAGAAATAGTTTGCAGACACGAAAGCTACAAGAAATCTAAAAGGTCATAGAATGTAAGGAAATACCTAAGGATTCATAGAGCAGTTGATAAAACTGCAATGTCAAAAAAGGTATGGCATTATTTCTTCATCAAAAATGGAATGACAATTAAAAGGATATTGAAAACACCAATATCAAATAAAATAAGAAATGCATGACCACTAAAAATGTTATTATAGAGAGGTGTGAGACAAGACAGTTGACTTATAAAAGGGATACAGCTCCAACAAGAGAGTTGATATGGGAATATATTCAATGAACACGAATATTATGACATTTTCAGAAAAACTCCTTATACAAGCAAAGATTACAACATGTTTGTATCATTCATTGCGATACACGTTATTGCTATCACCCTGTAATACCTAGGTTAATATTAAAGAATTTTTACAGATTAAGTTTAAGAGTTCCATGATCAATCTATTTTAGCACCTTGATACAGTTTCAAATTTGTACCACAAGTAGAAGTATCATAAAGTAGATTTCTTAAATTTTTTAACTTATTAAATTACTGAGTTTGTTAGTTGCAGTCGTTCATTTCACTGAAACTTTGTCAGAAAAAATGCACGATTAAATATTCAAACAAACATTTCAAGTATTTAAGCAAATTTTCTAAATTTCAATCTATTGAGGGTGACTCTATTGACTATTTAGAAAAAATAATTTGTTTTCTCTTCCAATGTGTCCAAGATTCTCGAAAAGCAGGTATTTAGTATCCACCTCATAGCAATACCTCAGATTAAATTTAATATTTTTTAAGATCAAGTAATTTATGCTAAATTTTTATCGCCTTCAAAAATGTGGTCGATAATTTACCAGATGCAGAATTGAAAGCTCTAAGTGCAAGTCCACGTTCGAACAAATTTGATGCAATCAAGCAATTTCAGTAGTGCATTAGATGCTCTGATGGAAATATCTCTAAATTAGTTTTAGTGAGATTGTGCACTTCACTTAGCACTCGAAACTATTTTTATTTATTTTCTGTGATGTAATCTACTAAATATCTTACAGAATACCAAACTTCACAATTGAGATTGCAGATTCTGCTAAACAATTGTATACAGACTTTCAAAGATTATCACACGGAGAAATATTTTGAAGTTCTATAAGAAGAAACTGATTGTTCCTAGGATTTCCAATGTCTTGAACTTGTTTGATCTCTCCTTTCAGTTGCATTAGATTTGCGCTTTAATCATAAATAATCCATAATTTAGAGCTGGTAAAACTAAATATATGGTTGTGACCAAAGTAGATATCGGCCAGACCCTGCAATTGTCAAACGAAGAACCGTTGGAGAGGGTGGCAAATTTTATATATTTAGACTGCTGGACAAACGAGCATATAGACACTTCACATGCCGCATAGAACAAGCATATCGTACGTTCTGAAATATGTAGTTAAACAGCTCTAATGGGAACATCGGAGTATAATCATTGATTAATGAGCAACTCTGAGAGAATTAACAGAGACCAATGCAGTACTTAGAGAAACTATTACATGATACGAAGAATGCAAATATCCAGGTCACAATATTAAAATAAATAGGATCAATTAGAACCATCAACTACAAACGAATAGAACTAGGACAGCGTTTGACAAAAAGGTGTACAACCAGTGTTTGACCCTCTCACAACGTATGGAGCAGAGAGCATTAACACCAAGAGTACAGTGCAATGTTGGACATATCCAAAAACAACAAAAACAAAACAGGAATGGACGGCATTATCATGAATATAGCCGAATTAAGTAGCAATAGGCAGATGTAGCTAAACTTAGCATAGAGAGATATGAAGCGAAAGACCGTAAAACGTTAAAATCAGCTAGGAAGACAAGAGCAAGAATAGACAGCCAGTGGATGGGTATGACCCAGGATCGCAAAGTGTAAAAACTAAAAGGGGAGGCTTATATACAGCAGTAGACAATGAAAACTGGATGCAGAAGAAAGAAGAATGGAGGAACTGAACTCTGCTCACATTTGGAAATGTACATTCTATAGAGAAGTGTTGTTTACTAGACATTATAGCCTAGCGCCCAAGCAGCTGGAACAGACCTTGCGTTTCAGAGAATTAACACCAAAAATAAATGCATGTGAAATTTTCTGTATTGGCTCTTGCTCGCAAATACGCTTCTGTAATCCAATACGTGAATCACGAATCATCTTGTTTATTGTTTCTAACAATAAAGTTGTAAAGAGTAATTTTCAACTACCAGTTTACGATCCCCATCAAAATTTTACCGAACTATGATGTTTATTGTAACCAGTTGACAGTTCGCGGTCGCTGACGGCGTGCACCAGGTACGAAGCGTCACGGCGGCAATAACAGCGGCGGTGTAGAGCACATCCGGCGTGAAGAGCATCGGCGAGGCGTCGATACCAACCACCAGGCTAGGGAGTTTTTTCATGTCACAACAAGCGAGCTTCGACTCGACACGAAGGGGAAAAGGAAATAAATAATGTGCGTTTCGTGGAAAAACGAAATAAAGAAAACAATAATTATAATGGGAATGGTATTTTAGAATGGTCGGGTTATTGGTTGGGAATTGAAGGGCTACACAGACACTCCGTCGTACAAAACAAATTCTTTTATGTATGCTGCTAACAAGATAGAAGGTAGTTCGGTACATAGGAAAAGTTATTAACAAAATAATGGACTGCTTTGAAGTTCAATGAGATCTTAGAAATGCTTTACACTGTCAAAGTTATACGACAATGGCTTTATAATACATGCAATACACCAAATTTTATAATACTGTCACAAAATACACTGACACTGAAGTTTCTTATGAGTTTAAAGACCTCCCTTAAACAGTACAGTATGTACTCAGAAATTATCAAAAACTAGCTTAAGTTGTACGTATTACTTAGAGATGTTTAATATTGGGTCACTTAGTACGTCTTCGGGCTAACTAAGAAAAATAATTTTATTTTATTACCTTAATCGTCAAACTCTCTCTTAAGAGCGATAACTTTATTCTAAGGCTCTTCTAACATTTTGACGCCATTTTCAAGAACTCGCAAATAGTCCCAGCTTTGGCAATCATTTCTGCATTTCAGCAAAATTGTGATATTCGCAAGAAGTAAGTAGCCCCTGGGAGCCAGAGCTGGAGAACACGGAGGGTGAGGAACCACTCGAAATGCGTCCCATAATACAGATACCATCACCTTCTCAGCAATAGCAGCTGACTTTTAAATTTTTGGTCCCTTTGGACGATTTCACCGGCTGTTTTCCATTCATCTGTTGATCTTTGTAATTCGGATTTTTACGTCATTACGTTGTCTGTTTCGGGTAAAAATTTTGACACAGTATCTTCTGGATGTCAGCAATTTGACGTAATTTCACTTTGCAATCTCCCAGAATCATTTCCTTGACTGTCTGTATGGTCTTTCAGCATTACCGAACATTTCTACAACGTACTTTAGTCAGTAAAATTCTTGTAATTTGTCAGAAAGTGATGAATTTTTAATAGTATCGTTTGAAGGTTGGTAAGAACCACAATATCAAATGAGAATGTAAAATTTGCCATACATGTGGTGGACCGAAGATTTACTGATCTTTCAGCTTGGTCAATCAGCATTGCTGACTTTCCTGGCCTGATTTCTGTTGATGTGAAGTCTGTGATATATTCTGCGCAATGCTTCTTTCGTGGGTTATTTGACACGATTTAAGTTGATAATGCATTTATACATAATTGGTTAACATTAACTGACGTTTTCTTCCTCCCTAAAATAGCTCTTTGATGCTTTCTTACCATATTATTCAAATATTTTTCAAGCCTATGACAAAATTAACTCACCCAAAATTTTTACAATAAGACACACATTAAAACAATTAACATATCGAAATTTTTAAATATTTTTCGTGAAATAATATCAATAGCTGCATCTAAAAGTCCACAAGTTTCAGGGTCTAGTAAATGTATACTTGTCAATAGAATTGCCTCTGGATGGGTCTACAGCCCCACATCAGTTCTACCTCAATACCTCTGCAGAAGTAAAAATTCTACTATACTATAACTAGCAACATATTACTGCGAAACACTGTCATCTAGATAGTAGTGTAAAATTTGTACAAAAGGCTGCAGAAATCTACTGAGACATTATTGGTCTAAGTGAAGTTATGTCCTAAATCAAAAAACTAATAACACTTGAATCGAGGAACAGTAGGCACCCCAAGGAACACTAACTTGAAAAACTAGGAAAAAGATATGTCATTCAATAATGCAAGTTTATGTCTCAACAAAATCTCATTCAGACAGACATAATATATCATTAGATAACGATCTCAAAGACACACTTGATGCAAATAGAAGTCAATGAAATCACAATATTGGTGATATCGTTACCAACTGGAAAACAGATTGAGATGAGATAATGTGAGTTTAACACAACAATACACGACTGGCGCCAGCAACAGTACAGACAACAACAATCTGATAGAAAATTCCGTACGCCTATGGTCTGACCCTCCAGAATATCATGAGGAGCCGTGCCTATCTAGAAAGGACTTTATATGTTTCGACATGAATTCTCCGTATATTTGTGATTATTTATGAATAACAAAAATTTTGTATTTTTCAAATGTTTCAAACTTTTAAGGGTCTACATAAGACCCTCTTCACAATGCCTATATCAACACAATGAAGTATAAGAAAAACAATTATAATTAAAAGTTTCATAAACGTAATTACAGAAAGTGTACAATTTGCCAGGAATTTACTGAACAAGATAAAACCTATACAATCAAAAATGAATTGCCTGTAAGTAAATAAATTACGTGCAGATAACGACAATGATCTAATACTTTTATATTTTATTTTAATTGTATTTTAAATAAAAAAAATATGAGATTAAATCTCAAAACATAAAAAACGGAACCAAAACCAAATATACAACCAAATATATAAGTACAGACATTGACTTACTGAAGACAAAAATGCCATTGTGAATCTTTTACTTGTCTATCATCTTTTTTTTAATTCCATACTGTTATTAATGTGGTTGAATTGATTTAAACCATGAAACGATTAGAAATCTAGAAATATACAAACTTTTAAACAAGTCTGGTGTTATTTCAAAAAAATACAATTACAAGGAAGGGATGCCACAATTATTATTCAGGACAATGTCCTCGTATTATCTCCCAGTATATTATAGCCAGTTTCGGATGTGAAAATAATGTCATATTATGAAAAGTAATATTTTCTATTGTTGTTGGCATTTTTTAATGGTGAAGGAGAAAATACAGTTAAACTTGAAGTAACAAATAAATTCGAAATGATTGGTAAGGATTATTATTCCTGCTAATCGAAATTTTCTCGCCTCATTTATTTTCTGTAAAACATAATTATTTCGTTTTCAATCACTGCATTAATCAGTTATGCATCATTTCTTGAATATTATTGAGATGCATTTTTTTTGTAACTATCAAAATTGAAGGGAATTGTATACCGAATATGATTGTAATGTCCTCGTTTGCGTGACAGCTTTCGTTTTCGAGATATGTCACAAACTTATCTTTTTTAAACGGAAACCATAGTTGACTATGCCCTCAAAAAATCGGACATTTTTAGAGCTTTTCAACGATAATACTCGATATAGTTATTCATAAAAATAACGGACTTATGGATGCTTTTCTCTCTTATTTTCACTTTTAACCTAGTTAGCCATGAAATAGATTGATTTATTAATAGCTATTCCAAAAAACATTGAACGATTTTTTTATTAGGTATATCAGATATAACGAAAAAACTAAATAAGTTGGTACTTACTAAAAACTTAAGAAATTAAAGTACATACTAATGGTTACAATTTATGTTCGACAAGTCCACTATTGATATTTAGACAATAATTGCATCTTTTTCAGATTGACATTACCGCTTTCCTCAAAGACCGCCTATCAATTTCTTCAATTGCTTGTAATACCGCCTCCCTTAGGTCACCAGCTGTCTCATACTTTGCTTTGTATACTTTGTTTTTTAGCGCACCCCATAAATACAAGTCTATAACTGCCAAATCGGGAGACCGGGGTGGCCATTCTTCCTCTCCAAGAGTTTGGATAGATATTATCTAAGTGTTGTCTTACTAATAACGAGTAATGAGCAGGTGCGCCATCATGTTGGAACCACTCAATTTCTAAACGAGTTCTCAAATTCAAATTATGCAACATGTCTTGAAAAGTGTATTGCAAGAAATGCAAGTAGCGCTCCCCAGTAAGTGATTCGTCATAGATAAAAGGCCAAACATTAAAATCAAATTTTATTTGGGGCGTCTTTGTTCTACATGGAAAGGGTTTTCTTTAGCCCAGATATGCTCATTGTGTGTATTGAACATACCGCAGTTAGTAAATCTAGTTTCATCTGACCATTACACCTTTAATGGATTGTCAAGGCACATGTCTCTAAACCATCTACAAAACAAAATACGTCGATGTTCGTCAACAGCATGCAAAGTTTGAGAAACTGAAAGTTTGTACGAGTGGAACTCGTGCGCTTTCAGTACCTTAACTACAGTTCGGTGAGATGTGCCAGCTTCTGTCGCAATCTCACAAGTTGATGGATTTTGGTTTAACATTACCAAAACATTTATTTGTGCTGCTTCCTGAATTTGATTACGCCTCTTAAATGTACATAGAGCAGGTGGACGACGATTAAAATATCTATGAAAGTATTCCTCAGCTGCACGATCTGAATTTTTATGGCATATGATATAACATTCCACCATATTCAGTTTTTCTTCGTTAGAATTTTCCATTTTATCATGAAAACTTGTCAATATCGACTGTCAGTTCAGCACGACTAATGAAATTTCTCTCAAATGAGGAAACGTCAAAGTGAAAACAATCTTTTTCATGGCTACCTACTTTAAAATTGAAAACAAGAGAGAAAAGCATCCATAACTCCGTTATTTTTATGAATAACTATATCGAGTATTATATTGTTGAAAAGCTCTAAAAATGTCCGATTTTTTGAGGTCGTAGCCAACTATGGTTTCTATTCAAAAAAAGATAAGTTTGTGTCATATCTCGAAAACGAGAGCAAACGAGAACATGACAATCATATTCGGGATACAATTCCCTTCAATTTTGGTACTTACACTTTTTTTATAAAATCACAAACAAAGGAGCTAGAGGGATTTGACTAAATCGACAGAATTTCGTTTTTTCAAAATATCTAGTAAGCCATGAATTTTACAAAAATCCGAAAGTGTCATTAAATTGGGCCAGTAAAACTGCAAATCTTTCCCAATTTAACCATTGCTCTATCTCCGCTAGTTTCCGAGATCCCCATACTGATCATCAAAAAAAACTTACCCTGTATAACATACAATGTATTTATATAAAGGAATACTGGTTGATCATATTCTAAATCCTTCTTTATTTCATAACATCTTTGAGAATGACGTTCTATAAAAACAACGTATTTGCTACAAAAAAGAGAGAAAACCCCAAATAACAATAACAATATACCTGGAAAGAGAAATTTATTTCAAAAAGTCGCAAAAATATTACACGGAAGTTCCATTAGAAATAATAAATATACGCTATTTCATACGAAAAAAAAGCAAGGGACTTCAATTGATTACTTTAAATAAGATATATCATAAATAAAAAACTTTACAGGGATGAGTCAAAAATTATATTCACCCTGAACTATACCAATAATTCAAGATATCGATCTGAGATTTCGTTATTTGCTTTCTAAATGAACTAGAGCTAATAATATATAGTGTACATTAGTTATTTCCTAACTCCTCTAGAAATTAGTGAGTATCCGATCTAAATTGGGAGCACCCTATACATCACGACTTATAAAAGTCTTTGTTATTTCTAACGGAAGAAAATATGTAATATTAAGTTGGAGGAATTTAACCTTATGGCGAATAGATTCATTATTTTGTTATAAAAACACAATTAAACACGTAGGTTCATCGAACTTTGGGTGAGTCGTATATTACCGTTTCCGGTCTTACAGAAATCTAATTAGAGAACTTTGACATTAATGCCAGTTTTCCTTCGAGACGCCAACGGAATCATCAAATTCCACTTTAAGGGTAGTAAGAAGTAATTTAGAAAAAGTATATAATTAACTGAGATTATTATTGCACTCTAATTTCGTAATGTTACTAGAGTTCACTCACTTCGTGTGATGGTCAAGCTTTTACAGCTTGCTGGGACATATTGGAGATCGTACTATTTATAATGAATCGACATTATAAAGCACAAATGTTGCAAATATAATTAGTTAATTGTAAATTTAGTAACGAAACCTATAACTCTAGAAGGGAAACGAGCCACTAGAACCACATCGGGTGTGGTGCTTGTGTAATGCTGTTACTCTCTGATCCCTAGATTAGAAATGACTCATTCGAAGTTTGAATATATTGTTTCCCGCTGAAAACTGTCATCAATCGTACGACCCCCAAAAGGAAAAAATCTCAAAAAAATGTGTACTTCAAACACACAGTAGCTCAAGTTGCTTTGGTGTAATATTTGAACCAAGGAGAGTTTTGAAATATCATTTGTTTTGGTCGAACTTGACCGTACTTGATTGTTTAATATGTCTTTTTCTAAGTTTTACAAATTTTTGACTTATTGAAAATGGCTTTTTACCATTATAAATTTTTTTGGAATATTTGAAACTTCTGAAACATTAAGATTTTGCTAATTTTGATATTCATGACATTTTAGGTGTTTTCGATATTTTTTTTCATTATTTTGACATACTTTTTATCTTGAACTTGTCTAACACAGTTTAAATTCTTGAAAACAGTTATCATCAAGTATTGCCATTTAATGATTTAGTTAATTTAGACGTTTTTTTATATTTCAGTTAATGTTAACATTTTTGTCGTTTATCATTTTTTTAGCATTTTATACAATAAATTAATTTTATCGTTAAAAACAAAATTGAGGAATTGAAAAACGTTTCTATTCAATTATAGGATGGGATCAATTTTGGGAAGAATATGTATGTATACCAATAGTCACACTAGTAACCCTTTCCAAGATAACGCATTTCTCTTACACAATAGTAACTAACCCCAACTTTCCTATATGCATATTTTACGTAATGACGAATGACATATTTATTTGTTTGAAGGAAAAATTCACCCTAACAATTCTTGTATATTTATTTTAGAGAATGTTTTGGAAGAAAATCCATCCCATTAGATATAAGAATCTTTGGGCATAGGAGTATATACTGGGTGATCAAAACCACCCGTACACCCCTAATAAGATGCAACCAACCTATTTATTTTTTAAAAGGGATATGCTCTATCGATTGGACGCAAAATGTGCGGATTAAACCGGAGGTGGCTTAAACAGACCGGAGGTGGCTTAAACAGACCGGAAGTTAACGTTTTTAAATGATTCGTGCACATTTGGATAATACATTGATAAAAAATGGATATTTTTTGTTGGATACATTTTTTGAACAAATCCATTTTTACTAGTATCTTAGAAAATAAGATCCTAATACAGCTTCATAGCAAAACAAACAAAATAAGACATTAACCGGGAGTATGAACTGCTCGTCCAAGAATATTTGAAATCTAGCAATAGTCACTTCTGGAAGAGGGAAATTCTTCTCGGAAGTACGTGTTTCTTGAGCGAAATTTGTACATTCCAAACTTGGAATAGTTGATTGTGGAAGCCATTACTTTGTGATATACTATCATTATGATTGTAGAAAAACGAATTACTTTGTTTTATATCACTAATTTATTTATTTATTTAATAAATAAACATAAAACCGTGACTAGTTTCGACAATACTATGTCATTTTCAAACGGAAACAAATTCGTGAATGACGACAAAACATTTTGAACCAGACCGAAGGGTCTTGTCTACAACAGTAGGTATGTGTTAAATTCTCATCAAGAGCATAGCCATTAATAACGGCTATAACCATAAGTTAATTAATAAACTTATTTCCCGGAAAGAAAGTCAAATTGCGCAAAATTTAATCTATCCAAAAATCAAAGATAACAATGTTCAATTTAAATACGTTATCCCTACTTATTTTGGAACCACAAGTGAGAGAATAGCGAAATTTTTGTAGAAGCATAATATTAAAGTTATTAGATCCCAATCAAAATTATCAAATCATATTTTTAACGCCAAAGATAAAATAAGTAATAAGTTCTTGAAATCTGGAGTATACAAACTGAAAATTTTCAGAGTGCAATAGCTTTTACCTTGGTAGGACCTGTAGAAATTTCAATATTCGATATCTTGAACACTAACGTTTCTTTAGATTAAATAAAACTGACTCAACATTTGCAAATCATTTTCTTACTACAAGGTATACATTTCCCAAATTACAACAAACAGAGATCATTCACTATAAGAATTTTAAGCCATTTATTGAAACACTTGAGAACATAGAAATTTACAAAAGTCATAATAATTCCGTTTCTTGCAATTTACTACTTAACTAGCAGGTAGATTTTAAAAATAGCATCCTATTTTAAATTTTTAATAACTAATAATCAAAATGATATATTTAAATTTTCTTAATTAGTTTACGTTTCTATGCAATATTCTTATACACAAAAATGACATATTTATGTAATCCTTCCGAGAATTTAACACCTACCTACTGTTGTAGACAAGACCCTTCGGTCTGTTTCAAAATGTTTTGTCGTCATTCATGAATTTGTTTCCGTTTGAAAATAACTTAGTATTTTCGAAACTAGTCACGGTTTTTATGTTTATTAAATAAATAAATAAATTAGTGATATAAAACAAAATAATTCGTATTTCTACAATGATAATTCCAAACTTGGATTCGCTCTCTATTTAGAAGTAAGCGTGCAAGACAGAAAATTGGTCTCGGGAGTTCGTTTTATCAGACTCAAAAAACATACGATACCCCGAGACAAGGTATTTTACCTTACCACGCTTACTTCTACATCCAGAATCCAAGTTAGGAACGTACATATCTCGCTCTAGAAAAACGTACTTCCGGTTAGAATTTCCTATTTTCGGAAGGAACCGGAAGTGATTTATTTCAATTATTCTTGAACGAAGAGTATATACCCTTGATCAAAGTCGTTTCTTGTTTGTTTTGCATATAAAGCTATATTATCAGAATCTTCTATTCTAAGGTACTTCAGAGGACTAAAATTGATTTTTTCAAAAAATATGTCTAACAAAATTTTTTTAAATAGGTTGGTGGAATCTTATTGTGATTGTACGGGCGGTTTTGATAATCCGATATATATTAATATACCTACACGTCTTACTGCATGTAACTATAAAATTGTATAGAAATTTACTACTCCATCGAATGTAAAATAGGTTTTAGATTCCGAAACAGGTAGATGAAAAACTTGTTGTTTGGCCAACTACCTTATAAATACTCGAGGAAGCCTCTTCAGATGAAAATGCTATAAAGCTATTGTAACTGCAATACAACTAAAATTCTAATATGTGTGAAACTCCCTACAAATAATCTCAAATTCACAATACTTTTTTTATCGGATAATTTTGGTATTATTTAATCAAATAGTTTCATCATTCATTCAGTTGTGAAAAGTGGAAATGTTCCAAAGTATTTGAAATTTGTTATTGGGCCAATTATTGTTATTTGAATTAAGATTGAGTTTCAGTTCAAAGAAGTCAGTATTCACCTTAATCTATATAGTTTAAACTATCCAAATCGAACTAAAATAAAAACGGGATGTATCTACTTCAACCATACCGTTTAAAATATCAAAATCAGTTAAAATACATCACATTTCCAAAAATTCTTATCACATATATTTTGTTTTCAATGTATACTAGAAGAGTTATTTAATAATTAGCGTATTTATGTTAATGATTTGTTCTGTCTATTTTACCTTTTTCTGGAAAAACGCAAATATTAGACAGTTCAAACTATTTAAATCGATTAAGCTGTTTCCGAGAAATCTAACAGAAGAATTCGATGAATAGAAAATCATATTCGAAGTCGGTCTAAAATGAAGAGTTTGAATCGGAACAATTCAACTGAAAAGAGAAAATGTATACATATTTCAATGTGCTAATTTTTTTTAAACTAGATCAAAGTCTAAGAATGTAGAATTCAAATGTCAAAATCAGAAAAATCTATATTCTAATTGAGCAACCTGGTCTTTACTTCCGGAATTTATTATAATACTATATTATAATACTCCCTAGGCGTGTCCCTTCACAGGGTCCAAACTGTTTTAAGGTTGTAATAATCAACCCTTAATTACTTGAATACCTTGCTAAAACGAATCCTTTAAAGCTGGGTTTAATGAAGCAAATGTTTTAGTGGTAAATTCAAATCGCTTGCTTATCCAAATAAATGGTTTTATATCTCCGAGATGGTTATTTAGGAGACTGAAAGTTTGTTAATTATAGCTTAACTATGAAATGTAAATACACATGTAAGTTGAAATATTCGGTAATAAACACATATAATCACTCCCAAACTGAGGGCTGCTGTTGAACGGTTCAAACACGCTTTTAGTTTACATCAAGAAACATGAGTAACATATCACTGAGAATAGAAAAATTACTAGGCCTAATGAGTGCGAATGTCTGGGGGATATTAAAACAAATGAATTTGAAATTGGTGTACACGCCTCAGCTAAAATGTATTTCTACCTGAATAACTCCGCCAGGTTAACTAATGGATGCGAATGACAGGAAAAAAACACCTAGAAGTCGCCATGAAGATGATCGGAAGTCAGTTGTAAAAGAAAGGGTTTCATTAGTCGCTTAGAGGTTTCTAGATCTCGGTGTTACCTATATCAATACTATTTTAGATTGTGATATATTATTGTTTTGAGAAGGTGACGGATTATTTTTTATATATTCTCTTGAGAGGTAACAATCACTCCTTGCAGTAACGTAAAATCTTAAACTGCATTTAATTGAGTCCAGTTATCGTGTAAAAGTTGTCAGAAGTGAGATGAAAGTATATTTTACGGTTAATTGTTGGTGCGAAGAAGAAATTATAAATAAAAGGATGGAAGAAGGGAAACTATTGTCTATTCTAATCAAAACTCAGATGCGAAGGAAGGAAAAGCAGTAACAAAATGTGGTTAAAACGTTCAAGAAAAAATCAGCCACATTTAGTCAAACTAATAGAATATATATATATATATATATATATATATATATATATATATATATATATATATATCAAAATGAAAGGGGAACAAAAAATCATGGAAGGTGGCCCACAAGATGAAGACCCCCCTTTTGAGAAAGTAATTAATGTAAAAAGAAAGTCAGCAATAGTAAACAAATAAAACACTTCAAGTTGAGGAAGTATTAGAGATTATGAGGAGGACTAACGAAATGTCTAATAGTACATCAAAAGAACTAAAAACTGACATGAACGAGTTCAATTTCATTGTTCAATAAATAAGACAAAATGATGAAGTTGAAATCCAAACAATAAACACTTCAACTACGAGTGATATTCAAAAAGAACTAAATAAAATTGAAAACTGGATATTATTATTTACTACAAGATCGTTATAATAGCTCTGTGCTCAAATTCTGTGGGTATGTATTTTAAAATTTTAATTAAAAAGTGAAATGATTACTAGATTTATTGCGTTACACTAGGTATCAATAAGTGAATAGCGGGCATATACGGGTTTTATCTAAGAATCTGTTCAAATTTATAAACATTTTTAAAAAGTTTTAGTTATATTAAATACATTATTTGAAAGGAGGTGGTTATCAATTCGTCGGCATGTTTTTTTTATGTATGCTCAGTGATTATTTAAAAACGTCCTGGGCAAATCTGATGATTTAAACGGCAAAGTATTAAGGAATATTACAGAAAGGTACCTATAAGGTACCTATAGATCTTAGATCTTAGCTGGCAACATGGCATATAAAGACGTGTTAATTGACGAACTAAATAAACTAAAAAAAAGTGATCTAATCGATATCATAATATCGGGAAAAGTGCCGGAGTCTCTTAAGTTAAGTGATAATGTGCGGAAGATTATAAAATCTCCAGAAAATCTAACGAACATTGATCGAAACGATAAAGTATCTGATCGTTCAGCTATCGGGTCAAAGGTCACCATGGATAGTGTTGAGTCTCTCAACGTAGAAAATGAACTCAAGTGTGCCAAAATTGAAATAAGATATATTAGTGAATTAAACTGTGAACTTAAAAAATCTGTAAGTAACCTAGAAACTATTATAGGATTACTAAAATCATCAAATAATTCTAACCTAAACATGGAATTGCCGCCTTCTACAAGTAAACAACAAAACAATGTTGCCAAAATGACAAATTCTTCAAATAGTCGGAATATAAATAAAACTCAGTGTTATTCACAATATCCTAATCGTAATTGTAAGTCATCTAATAGTTCCACTGTAAACAATAAAGTTGATTCCACCAACAAAAACATCAACTTGTATGAATTGGAAACCAAAAAACATATGATTAAAATAACTAATATAAATGATGATGTATTAACTCAATCAACTACTGATGTCCCAAGGAAAATCATGGGCACTGATGTAAGTGATGAAAATGCTTTCATTGGCGATAGATCATACTTAAGGGAAAAGAAACCTGATTGCCAATTTATCTGCTTACCATAAAAAAACCACAGGGGTTTCAACTCGTTTAAAGTCGTTATAGACTCTGACTTGAAAGAAGATTTTCTAAGAGCTGATATGTGGCCCAAAGGTATTGAGGCTAGTGAATATATTTTTCGAAGGAAGGCCTTCAGAAATCACCACCACCGACTTATCCGTCACCAACAAAGAAAATAGTGTAAATATAAATTTTATAAATAATATTGACAATAATATTTACAAAAGATGTTTTGATCGTTTTAAATTTATGCATTTTAATACGCAGGGTTTAGCTAGTAAAATCTATGAGATCGAACAAATTCTTGAAAATAATAAAATTGATGTCTGTTGTTTGTCTGAGCATTGGTTAAGAAATCATGAAATCGAACTAGTTAATTTTCGCAACTATTGTTTGGTTAATAAGTTTTGTAGAACTCAGTATAATAAAGGAGGTGTTTGTATTTATGTAAGAAATAATCTAATTGCTAAACCTATTGACTGTAACTTTTCATTCGAAAAAGTTATTGAAGTAAATGTTTGTAAACATATTTTAAATGATATAAATATGTTCATAATTTCAATCTATAGATCGCCTAAAGCAGATCCTAAAATGTTCATTGACAAATTACATACTGTATTGGATTTTTATTATAAGTGTTCTTTGTCTTACATTGTATGTGGAGATATGAACATTGACCTAATAGTAGATAACAATATGTCAAGACTTCTCAAAAACACTTTTGAGGAATTTGGTTTATATATTATCGTTAGGGAACCAACGCGCGTCACCTGCACAAGTTCAACATTGTTGGAGCCTATTTTTACGAATATTGAATACAATCACTGTTACAAAAACTATATTGTCGGATCACTCATAGCAAATTTGTGAATTTGATATATTTATAAACAAACAACATAGAACTGATCACTTTTTTGTCCGAGATTTTAACGATGATAATATTGCCTGTTTTAACCTATTGCTAAAAAACGAAACATGGGTAGATATGTACAGGGCTCCTGACTTTGAAACACAATTTGATAGTTTCTATTTTACTTTTTTGCAACATTTTAATACAGTTTTCAGTTACAAAAAAATTATTCCTAAGAAATTCAAAAATAATTGGTACAATAGTGAACTTAAATCTTTACATGCTACTCTATGTGAATTGCATAGTATATACACCAGCTCAGATAATGAGGTTATAAAAGAAAGATACCGAAAGCTAAAACTAATTTATAAGCAAAAAGTTAACAAGGCAAAAGCAACTTTCAATAATGACAGAATTCTCGGTGCACAAAACATTAGTAAAGAATCCTGGAGAATTATAAATGAAATGAAAGGTAAGTTTAAAAACCCTCTCCCTAAGGAAATGTATGGTAATTCTGACAACAAATTTATGAATATGGGAGATATATGTAATGCTTTTAATGAACATTTCGTAAACATAGAGGTTTCAGTTCCCAGGTATGAAGACATTAAACTTTGTGACTTTGCTAAAACGTCATTTTTCTTAACGCCTTCAACACCGGACGAAATTAAATATTTAATTAAAAAAACCACTGTTAAAAAAACAGCTGGAATAGATGAAATTAATGGTACTGTTTTGAGATCTGCAATGGAAGAAATTTGTGTTCCACTTTCTTATCTAATTAATGAGTCTTTTAAAACAGGAAAATATCCCAAACATTTAAAAAAATCTAAATCTATACCAGTCTACAAAAAGAAAGGTCCAGTAGAAAATATTACAAATTATCGAAACATATGTGTTCAGTCAGCTAGCTAAAGTTTTTGAAGCGGCTTAGACTAAACACATTTCTCGAGAATTATAATTTACTAATACTACTTCTTACTAGATAAACTTAATAGAATAGGCGTCAGAGGCTCAGCAAATGAATGGATTCGATCATACATCACAAACCGTGAACAAGCTGTTCAAGTAGGCGAAACTAGATCCAATTTCAAGACAGTCCATACGGGGGTGCCACAAGGCTCAATATTGGGCCCTGTTCTATTTCTTATATTTATTAATGATGTTTCATTATCATGTCCCACATCTGATCTCAAAATTCTCTATGCTGATGACACAAATTTTGGCATATCTGGAAAAAGTGATTCTGAACTTGTCAGAAATGCTAATGTAGCCACTCGGGAATTTCATGACTATTGTAATTCACATGGTTTAACGGTAAATGTAATGTAAAATCACAAATAATGTCATTCCTACCTAAAAACAACACAAATAATTTAAGTTATCTTGTCAGGTTAAATAATGAATCTATTGAGCAGACAAATTTATGTAAGTTCTTAAGAATAATTGTTGATAATAAACTTACTTGGGAAAAACACATTGATTATGTAACAAATAAATTAAGTAAAATCTCTTTCCTAATGCGCCAATTAAAATTTACCGTAAGTTTCAATGTTCTTAAGTTAGCATATTTCGGCCTAGCGGAGTCGATTTTGTCATATGGCATTATATTTTGGGGCTGTTCAGCTTATATTAACAAAGTCTTCTCTACACAAAAAAATATCTTACGATGTATAGCTGGTGTTCCCCCATTAACAATTTTTCATTGAGTTTAATATTCTGACGGTCCACTCATTATATATTTACCTATTAATAATGAATATTAAAAAGCAAGTATCACTTACTACAAATGATCAAATACACAGTTATTCAACTCGAAGCAGCAATGAACTACATCAGCCATTCTCTAGGCTATCAGTTGGGCAAAATTCCCATATCTATAGGGGGACTATAAGTTTTAATAAATATACGCGAGCTAGAGGGAATGAGAAAAGTATAGTGAAGTTTGGAAAGGAGCTCTATACATATCTGTCCAGAAAAGAATACTACTCGTATGATGAATTTTTGAAAGATGCTGAGTGACGCGGGTGGTGGTTGTTTTGACAAGGCAAATAAATCATTTGTATTTGTAAGATTATTTATTTTTTTTTGTAAATGCAGTGATTTTAAATGTTGATTAAAGGAATATTTATTTATTTATTTATTTATTTATAACGTGAGATTTACGGTTTTCCAGAAAATTAGAAAAAACAGTAATTAAGGGACTCCAGTCAGGTGAATTTCAATAAATATACACTGTTTTCTCTAGAATCGCTCAACCAAATTGCATATTTTAAAACACCTTAATTCTGTATAATTATCTATAACGTAAAACATACAGTTTTTCTAAAAATCTTAAAGATATTTACAAAAACAAGGCTAAAAGTGAATGTAAATATCTAATTTTCATCATAAATATCTAGCTTAAATGTCAACATATCCCATAAAAGTATATCGTACAGGGTGTTTCTAATGGTTTTCATTGCATTCGGGTGAAATGGCTTAAAATATTGCATTGGTTTATAAGAAAAGAATTTTTTTAGGTCAACGGTGGTAGGTGAGTGCATGCATCGAAATTCAAGCAGCAAGCAAGGTGCGCAGTTGAAATATTGGGCGTAGTAAAATTACAACTAGACAGGTGGGTTAAAAAAATCTTACAAATATATTGGGTGGTACATAAGCAGTTCCATATATGGCATGGTTGAAATATAAGGTGAAATGGAATTAAAGTTATACAGGGTGGTTCAAAAAATGTTGTATTGGGTGGTACATAAGTAGTTGTAGTTCAACGCGGTTGAAATAAGAGTGATGTAAAACTATACTTATACATAGTGGATAAAAAAATGTTAAATAGGAAAATAAGTAGATGCTTATACTTGGCATATAGGGCGAAGTAAAATTATAGACATACAGGGTGATTTAAACAATAGAAAAATAGAAACAGTCAATAGGGAGCAGAAGATTAATACTTACAAAGGGTGGTTGCAACATGTGTAGAGTTGAATTGAATAATTGAACAGGGTGATTCAGAAAATGATAGACAAATATTATATATTGGGTGACCAATACACAGAAACATATACAGGGTGGTTGCAATATAGGGTGAATTAGAGTTACACTTATAGAAAGTGAGCTAAATAATAAAACAAATAAAAAAGTTAAAAAAATATGTGGATAATATAAAAAACAAATTATAGAGAGAGGGAGAAACAAGAATACGCTAAAATAATGAATAGAATTATACCTTAAATATGTCAGAAAATGGTTATTGATTGCAAACGGTTCTAAACGGTTTTTATTTTGAGCCAGTTCAAGTCGATTCTTTTTTAATATAAATTATTTGGTCAAGTTTTTCTTTCTTTCTCTGACATCACTGATGATTTCACAAATTAAATAATTGAAAATTTACTCCTTGCTTTAGTATCTCACTTTATATAATACAAACAACATTTTGAGGATTGTATATGCCGAAAGTTGTCTTTGCATAAAATTTATAACTCACAAAATATTCAACATTTTTATCATGACCTTTGACTGTTCATATGTAAGAGCAATTTTGCCCCCAAAAAAAAAAACAATACAAGTACGCCTGCAAAAAAACTAAAATGAAACTTTGCCCAAACGCCTGTGTTCCTGGATATACAGTTTGAAAGTTTATCGTAATCTACATATGACCTCTAAAGTTCTTTCGGCCGTCGTATTATTCCCATAAAATGTTGTGCCACTTTGTCATTTCTCTAGTCGCGACCTCAACTCCGCCCGCAGGCGCGATCAATTTCTTCTTCTTTGCCCTGGCACACACTGAAGGCGACAAACTCAAGAACAACAATTTCATGTCACCCGAGAGAAACAGGTACACACACACTGAAATATGGGCACAATAGTTTCACAATATCATTGCCATTATACAACGCATATGCAAAAATTATGTACAAAAGTTTTCTAATGTATCATAGTTTTTATTTCAAATCATGTTTGCCATTTTTTTAAGCTTTCTCGCATTCATTGATTACACCCATCGGTTTGATAGACTATTTTTAGGATAGAGTTCAGAACGTAGAAAATGTGAATCATTACTTGCATTTTTTAAAACTATTCTCTGTTTTGTCTGCAAAATTAGGGTAACTCATTCTATTGTATGAAAATTCAATTAGGCAAATTTTCTTATATGAATTTTTATACAATTAGAAAACTAATTTGCGATTTGGTTACTTATGTCTTTTAAATTAGTCGACGCATACTCACATAAAAATATACGCAAACTTGGGAAATTAAATATTGATTACGTATATTCATTAAGGTTTATATTAATATATTTATTGCGTTGACTGTTATGCTATTTTCAGCAGATTTTCAATACATTATAAGTAATAAGTCTTATTACTCGTGTATTTGTATGTTTTTTTAACATGTATGTATTTGTTAAGAAAGTGTACTATTCATTTCTATATTTACAAATACAAGCCAATAATTCATAAATCATCAGAACGCATTATCACAAAAATTAATATAAACCAGAGGATATAAGTATTGACACGTAATATTCCTCGCACATCATACTCGTACAAGGATATTTGGAAACGAAACGACAACAAACATAATTAATTAATTGACTGTAAAATCTTTTATTTAGTAAAAACATTCCGTTCATACTGTGTAAATTCAGCTGTTAAAAACTTCAGTTGATAAAATTATTAACATACATTTGTCCCTGTATTTAAAATTCTACTTACCAACAAACTCCAAAAAT
This sequence comes from Octodonta nipae, assembly GCA_034190945.1. NCBI lineage: Eukaryota > Metazoa > Arthropoda > Insecta > Coleoptera > Chrysomelidae > Octodonta > Octodonta nipae. Next base: position 23,409,865 of record CM067223.1, read on the forward strand.
TGTTATCAACATTTCACAAGGGCATCCAAATTATCAAGTATTGAGTTGATTTAATTCTGAATTAGAATTTAGCAAACCGAACTAAAAAGAAACTCAATTTAACTAATTGATTAGTGATAAGTTTACAATACTTAAATAATTTATTTAAATGTTTTGTAATGATTATTATTATAAATTTACCACTACCAGTTAACTGTAAAAGTAAAGTTGTAAGAATATAGTTAAAAGCAACTCATGCTTTAAAATAATTTTGGTTCAAACACATCATTCTTTTATCTAAAACTTAACACAAATCATTTAATTATATTAAGTTAGTGGAGTTTCTATGGCTGTGGTACATTATGGTATTAGTTAAAATTCATTTTTTACTTTTTAGTTCGGTTAGCTATTAAAGTGTGCCTTTTAGTTGTATGCCTTTTTAGTTGTTTAAACTATAATACTAACTTACTTTCGGTTAAGATGGCGGGGCAGCCACATGTATGCGTGTGTTAGGCTTAAGTTTTAGAGTTAAGTCAAAGATTAAAAATATTAAAATTCTTGTTAATAATCTCACTTACATATCTATCACCACAAAGACGCTTTAAAAGTGATAAAAATCGCTCTAAAAGTGATTAGTAATAGTGAAAAGCCGGAAGTCACAGGCTGCCCTGCCTATGTAAATAGTATTTATGTTATGATCTACAAGAATAACCCACTTGTAGCGGGTTACTAAGATATTCTTAAATTAAAACCAAACAGCCTTAAGGTCTCGCCTTAAGGCTATGATCCCTAGGAATCATTGAAGAAGAAACTATAATCACTTATATAACGAAGGAGAACAAGTGCTGTCATTCTATGGATGGTACGTATTTATGGTAGAAGTTTAATAATAAATCTCATACATGAACATTATGCTGCAAAACTCCATTGCGTAGATAGAGATTAATCACTTTTTTATCCTTGTGATTCTGGTACGGACACTATGATTAAACATTAAATTATCGGTTGTTGTAGGTCTACGTTTAAAAATTCATATTCAACGTACAAAAAATTTTATCCTGTTAGTCCTGGTCAGACCATTAGATCAAATTATTTTCCCTGTGTCCTGAATGATAATTTGTATTTTTAGAATTTCTTGTCTATAACACCATAATTATTCTTCAAACAGTCCAAAATTTTCAGGGTCTAAATCACACCCCTTTTTTAAAGACAATAATCATTTCGATATTACCTAAAAATTTAAGAGTATAATTGCTAAAGAGTCTAAGTCTTTTTAATAAGTATAAATTTTTGTCGCACAAAATAGAAAAGTATGTTACAAAATCAAAAATAAATATTAACATAGTAAAAAAAACAAACAGCAAATGAATCATCCTTAAAGATATCAAGTGTCATTTTCAGGTTAAGCAAAAACTATCTAATTTCGGTGTTTACGTATAATTTACTGGTAACAGTTATGTTTACGTTTAAATATCTTTGGGTCTACCAAGTACGGTTCTCGTAAAATGGCAAATATTTCACAGGAATATAGTTGAGCATGTCTTGCAGATTTCTGAGTTTTTCTTTGCACTTCAGTTGTTTAAGAAGAAAATTACCACAAGATGTCTCAGTAAATTGTTTAACGGCATTATCAATTGAAATTGTTATTCAATAAACTGAATAAATTGTGAGGTTAAAGGTGTTTAAGGAAGTATCAATCGCTTTGCCTTAAAATTGTTTTTCCTTCAGAGGGGCTACAGTAAAATTATTTTGGTGACCAGTTGTTTTTATCATGTCTCTAAATTCCTTGGCAAACAGTTATTCTTACTTTTTTTGATATGCGCAAAAACGCCATCGTTTGACAGGAAGGAAGTAATGTTTCAAAATGGCAATAATGATATTGAATGTCATAGATAAAGAAATAATTAATACGAGTAGCGCCTACTTATAGGCAGAATGGCTTAAAGATGGCACTTACATTGAGCACCATGTTTCGACACATAGCAAAATGAGCACATTAACCATTCTTCGTTAGAGCATTTAATCTCATAAAACATTTCGTAATTAAAATACCCACACTACTAATATTTTCGGAGAGTGACACAACTCAGAATGGGTCATATTCTGACACTGAGCAATTGAATTATTATGGAAATTGGTGAATTGCTATTTTATGTATGTTAGACCAGAAAAAAACTAAAACTTACTTTATTAAAGTACCCTTTCGTAGCAACGTAACATTCAGCAATAATTGACACAAATTGTCACCTTGAAATTTTGAACTACTTATTTTCTGAAAGATGTTTGTGGCATCTCTGGTTTTTATTTTTTCTAAGTTCGTTGGGATAATACCACATAAACTTGAAAGCCTGTAAAAGTCGGAACATTTCAAGGTCTAAATCAGACTGCGTCTTCAATGGTATTTAACTATCACAAATGAACAAGAAAATAAAAAAAAATAAAAGGATTCGTAATGACAAATTTAGTAAATCACAATTTGACATTTTTAAGGTTCCCTATATACAATATACGGATACCCTTATAATATCACTCAGGATTTCTGCCTCTGTCACATCACAGACATTTTCTCCTAAACTACTGGGCGGAAGAGGTTGAAATTTGGTATCAATGTATAGTTTGGTGACCCGATCAGGAGTACATATCGTAAAAGAAAAAAATTGGATTTTTGGGGTACTTCTGGGGAAAAAACTAAAAAAATCGACCGTTCCCCCCCTGATCTCCGAAACTACTGAGCCTAAAATTTTGAAAAAATAGGAAATATAGAGCGTTGCCCGAACTTTACAGGAAAATTAAGGGGAAATAATTAATATTAATTTTGGGGGGCAAATTATAGAATTAAATAAAAATTTAAAAATAAAAAAAATTTCAAAGGCATCATGTAATATATCAAATGAAAGGTCTGATTCTGAGGAACACAAATATATTTTTTTCATATTAAAAAAAATTATTTAAAAAGATATTAACGAAAATATACCAAAATTTATCCATTCCCCCCCACTTATCTCCGAACCTATAAAACGTAAAGTTTTGAAAAAAAAATAGATTTATAGGTTCTGACCTGAAGTTTACTGGAAAATCAAGGAAAAACCTCTACTTTTAATTTTGGGGGGCCAATTACAGAATTAAACGGAAAATATAAAATTAAAATTGTTTCTAACCCATCATGTTATATATCAAATGAGAGGGCTCATTACGACGAAAACAAATATATATATTTTTTAAATTTTAAAATAAATAAATTAAAAGATATTAACAAAAATATAAAAAAATCGACCGTTCCCCCCCCTGATCTCCGAAACTACTGGGCCTAAAATTTTGAAAAAAATAGGAAATATAGAGCGTTGCCCGAACTTTACAGGAAAATTAAGGAGAAACCATTAATATTAATTTTGGGGGGCAAATTATAGAATTAAATAAAAATTTAAAAATAAAAAAAATTTCAAACGCATCATGTAATATATCAAATAAAAGGTCTCATTCTGAGGAACACAAATATATTTTTTTCATATTTAAAAAAAATTATTTAAAAAGATATTAACGAAAATATACCAAAATTTACCAATTCCCCCCCCCCCCCTTATCTCCGAAACTATAAAAAGTAAAGTTTTGAAAAAAAATACATTTATAGGTTCTGACCTGAAGTTTACTGGAAAAATAAGTAGAAACTTTTGCTTATAATTTTGGAGGGCCAATTACAGAATTAAACGGAAAATATAAAATTAAAATTGTTTCTAACCCATCATGTTATATATCAAATGAGAGGGCTCATTACGACGAAAACAAATATATTTTTTTCAACATTTTAAAATAAATAAATTAAAAGATATTAACAAAAATATAAAAAAATTTACCAATTCCCCCCCCCCTTATCTCCGAAACCATAAGGTGGAAAATTTTGAAAAAAAAAATGGAGGTATATAAGAAGAAACCCCTAATATTCATTTTGGGAGGCAAATTATAGAATTAAATGGAAAATAAAAAATTATAATTGTTTCTAACGGGTCATGTAATATATCAAATCCCAGGGCTCATTATGACGAATAGGTACAAATATATATTTTTTAAATGAATATTTTAAAATATGTTAAAAAATATTTTAAAAGAATTACCCATTCTCCCCGTTATTCTCCAAACTCTAAGACCTCATTTTTTATAAAAAAATATGAAAAAAAATCCCTAAATCCATTATTTGGCCTCCAAATAATAGAATTAAATGGAAAATAAATTATTAGAAAACCCCCATAGTAATTATAGGGACAAATTATACAATTAAATGGAAAATAAAGATTCAATTTTCAAACGCATCATGTAATATATCAGATAAAAGGCTCATTATGTGAATTACAAATATAACATATTTTTAAATCATTTGTATAAAAGATATTAAAAATAGTCTATTTTTGGAAAATCAAAATGTATATTTTTTATAAATTTAAAACGCTTCCTTTAAAAGATATGAGGGTAAGTATAAGAAAATGCACTCATTACCTGTTTGTCTGAAACTGGAATATTCGAATCTTGAAGGTGGTACGGAACCCTAAGTATGCGAGTCCAACTCGCACTTGACCAAATTATTGTACTGCATGTGGGATAATTTATCTAAGAATTGTGTCATACTTTTAAGATGAGAATTGAAATTACCTGTAACTGGAGAAATAATCTTTAAAAGACATTTTAAAGTTCACTGCAAGGAGAATTTATGGTAGTGACAGTTGATCTTATGAATTTTTGGTAAATCATGGAATTGTGTGGTGGCTTAGAAGAGTGTAGAGTAAGAGTTCTGCGGTATATTTTGTTTTCAATAGAACTCGTTGGATCTTTCCTTAATTTAGTGCACTGTCGTTGTGTGATTATGTTCTGAATTTTGGCACCATATTCATTTTTACTTAAAATTGCCTTTTTATGCTGGTAAATTTTTTATAGTAGTGTCATTTTTTAAGGTTTTAATTGCAAATAGTTAATTTTTAGAAACCTTATTTTTGATGTGTATATGTTTTTCATGTTCAATTTTTGCTCTCATACGATATTCTTGAGCTTCACTAAAGTTTACTAGCAATTTGTTTTATAGAAGTGGTAATATCAAATTTTGGAATAGATGTTGGAGTTATTGCAAAGTTTAGGTTTTTTTGCAAAACTGAGGTTGCTGAAATGTCTAATACTTTATCCGATATATTAATGACAGTTTTTCTTAGATCAAAATGTTAGTTTTGTACATTATTTTTTGCTATATTCTTATTTTAAAGAAGCTCATTAAATTTGCATACGTGTGTTTGTTTTTGTGATCTGACTTCTCTGTTGTAGCTTATAAGAGTTCTTTTTAAATTCTATTAAACTCGTTTTTTGGTAAACGATAAGCAAGGAAATTCTATGCATACCCTATATCGTTTTCTAATTTAAATTTATTGAAACGATGCAATTGAATTCTGTCTCTAACGGCTCCGAATCTTGCTCGTTACAGTATGCTATCGACTCTTCCACCTCTATAAGGTTGAAGAAATCTTAATCGTTTCCGAATAATCTTCATCTCCCGACATAGGCACAAGAATATCAAGCTGTTTTTGATTCGGGCAAGCTTCTTGTATGTCTTTAAGCTTTGGGTACAGCAGTCCCATGACTGATTTCTAGTTGTTTTTTGAACGATATTTGTGGCATCTCTATTTTTATTTTTCTTTGGGAATAACACCATATAAACTTGAAATTCTGTTGTTTATTTGTGTTAAGTTAAATACGATTGAAAACGGGGTCTGATTTAGACCTTGAAACGTTTGGACTTTTGACTCAAGTTTATGTGATATTATTACCAAAGAACTCATATTCTTACCCTACTCAAAAATGTGGCATTTTCTTCAAATACACCATGTTTTCTCCTTTCATTTTAATTATATGTAAATAATGAAAACAATATAACATAATACTCAAATATCGTATACCCGAAAGACCTACAATTGTAATTATCCATTTCATGAGTATGATAGTTTGTATAGAGATCCTAGTTTGCCTTGCCCACTTTTAATGGAAATGTTGTGGACTCTAATTTACTATTTTGGTTTACTCCGTGAAGATGACAACTTAGGGTTGTTGAAACGACGTTGCGTGTTTTAAATTAAGGCTTAGTGTCAGGGTGTCAAACTGCTTTAATACATTTGCCAACTTTTATTAATTGCTTTATACTTTCTTGAATTAGTGAACAATACATTCAAATCGTATTCATTAATTTGTTATTAGATAAATACCTAACTATTCACTGTATAAAAATCACAGTATAGCATATATCGAAATTAACTAAAATTATTCAGCCTAAGGGCAGGTCTATCCCTAAATATACAACTCGGTATTCATAAAGTCAAATACATGTGTTTCGCTCTCATATTTCTCAGTAGAGGTATAAACAGAAATATCAACCTTTATATTTGCAAAAAGATTTATATTCCCCTATGTAATTTTCTGTTAAGCTCCCACAAAATGGGTTCCAGTTGAGTATAAAGCTTTTAAGTATCGTTAGCAATTCGCAAATATTAGGTAAATTCCTGAGAAAACCTCTATTAAATCGTTTTTGGTAAAGCGGATCGCAAACATTTGTAGATATCAAAGATCAACGAGTCACGCTGCTTTAGGTATGATGACCTCCTAAACACATAATTGCCGTGAAATATTTGTATATGAAAGTCCTTTTATTATTATTGAGGTCGATAAATTTCTTACAAAACATGAAGAGTTTTCGGCAATTACACAATTCATTTACTGCTTTCAGATTCAGCCATCCTCACATTCGTTCGCGTCTTGAAAAGCTGATGGGATCGAATCGAGTAAGCTTAACGGACAGAAAGTATATGCTTCGTCTGCAAGAACGGATACTGGAAGAATATGCCGAATCAATGGACAAGAGGATCAAAACGAGAGAGGTAAAGTACATGTGTACGTGATTTGCTACTATTTGTTAACCAAGTTTTCCAATGTAGGAAGAGGAGTTGGAACGGGTTAAAAATTTAGTACTAATAGGCAAAATACCAATGGACGAAGCACCACCGGAGATGGCAACACACCCTGTTATGCTTATTGAAAAGTACTGTAATCAACTCATTGCTGAGAGGAGAGCTAAGGTAAGCAAATTTATTATTAATGTTTTTAGTAGTAAGTTTATAAATTGTTCAACATTTTAAAAATATTCATCAATTATCTAAAAACGGTGATATTAGAACGACATTGAACGACAGTATTGCAGCCTGTTGTTGACAATACACGAAAGTACGGGAGCTGTACAATTTATCCAACCGCAAAGAAGATTAAGGATCATATCTAACAAAGACACTGGATATCGCCTTTCCCTTTTAATGTATTAAGTGTTTTGAAAGAATTAACTGTTATTCGATTAATGTATTTTACTAATTGTACATACTTCAAAATTTGTGACAGTACTCGTAACCCTAAACGAAAACAGTTTGTAAAATAATAGCAAAAAAAACTAACGAACTACGGTGGATTAGTCCCCCCTTAATTCCGATAGTAACGATGACACTCATCTACCCGTTAACATGGAGACAGGTAATCTAGGTCTAAAGAGGAAAAAGGCCCCGAGGACCAATAAGCAAAAACCAGCCCAACATTGTACGCTGCTTATAAAGAAAGGCGAGAAGAGCTCCCATGCAGATATCTTGCGAGGTATCAAGAATGATCCCACCTTGCAGGATATAGGCAAAAAAGTCAATAAGATCCGACGAACAGCTAAGGGAGATCTACTTTTGTTATTCGCCAAGGCAGACGCTCAGGAGATGGAGCGCTATTGTAACGCCATCAAGAATAAGCTCCCAAGCGGGGCCACTGTACAATCTCGAATACCCCAAATCGAGATTGAAATTAAAGACCTGGACGAGATCAGTACCAAGGAAGAGGTAGTAAACCTGCTCAAAGATAATATCGACGGCCTGGCAGAGATCACTGAGGAGGCAGTGAAATCACTTCGACGGGCATATAGATCAACACAAACGGCAGTTGTTTGTCTCCCAGAGGTCCAGGCCAAGAAAGCCATCGCACTTGGAAAACTGAAACTTGCGTGGGGCACAGTACGTGTTCGCGAGAGGATCAGCCTTCGACGGTGCTTCAAATGCTGGCACTTTGGGCACAACGCCCAGGCGTGCAGAGGCAAGACTGACCGAAGCAGTTGTTGTCACAGATGCGGAGGCGCTGGTCACAATGCCTCGGCTTGTCAACAACCTGCCAAGTGCTTACTCTGCAAAGAGAAAGATAGTAGGTCAGACTGCCGGCACGTTGCGGGTAGTTGGAAATGTCCGATCTACCAACAGGCGATGAGAGCAGCACAAGCCCGTAAATGAAAGTACTGCAACTCAACCTCAACCATTGCGAAGCAGCCCAAGACCTACTGGTACAGCGGGTGCGGGAATTGGATTGCGACGTAGCCATAATCTGCGAGCAGTACAAAAACTTCGACACCCTGTCCTGGGTAAATGACACAACGGACAGAGCAGCGATATGGGCTTGCGGTAAACTTCCGTTCCAACAACTCCCAAATACCCCCGAACCATGGCTTGTGAGAGCCAAAGTGGGAGGGGTCCACTTCTATAGCTGCTATGCACCTCCTAGTGCACAGCTCGAGGAGTTCGAGTTATTCTTGGACACCTTGGCGGAGGATGTACGGAAGCGTGAATCGGTCGCCATCGCAGGAGATTTCAACGCCTGGGCAATTGACTGGGGATGTCGGGAAACGAGCGCGAGAGGACGAGCTCTCCTTGAGACCATGTCTTCGCTCAACCTGGTACTCCTCAACACAGGAGCCGTAAGCACATATCGCAAAGGCACAGCCAGCTCCATTATCGACGTAACATTCGTTAGCAGCAACCTAATTAAAGGGGGCTGTGAGTGGCGGGTCGATGAGGAGTTTACTAATAGCGACCACCAAGCTATTATTTGGGAAATCAACACCACTCCCAAACGAAGATTGTGTGTCAGTCGTGCGAGGTCACAGCCAGTCGGCTGGAACAAAAATGCTTTCGATGCTGATTCATTCGCCTTGGTTATGGAGCAGGAACCATTGTCAATAGCAACAAGCGCAGAAGCCACTGCCAAAGAGGTAATGACAAGCGTTGTCAAGTCCTGCGATGCTTCCATGCCAAGGAGACGGCAGAACAACAGCCGCCCACCAGTTTACTGGTGGAATGACACGATCTCACAACACCGACGAGAGTGTCTCAAAGCACGAAGGCTGCATCAACGAGCACGGAGACGCGACAGGGTCACAACAGAAGAACTAAGGCTCGACTATGAGATCAAAAGACAACAACTACGAAGAGCCATTCTCTCAAGCAAGAGATCCTACTGGAAGGAGTTGTGTGACGAAGTTAATCAAGATCCATGGGGAAAACCGTATAAAATCGTGATGCATAAAATTAAGGCCCCTCCCATGACATCAACGAACTGCCCCGAATCATTGCACCGCATTGTCACTCACTTGTTTCCTGCAAAGCCTGAGCTACCCGCTAATCCTTCGTGGCAGGTGAGGGACGAAGATATACCATCAGTGACTATGAGTGAGCTGATGGGCGCGTGCAACCGGCTCCAAAACGGTAAGGCTCCCGGTCCAGATGGCATACCTAACATCGCGCTAAAATGCGCCATAGCCAATAGGCCTGACATGTTTCAACACATGTATGAGACCTGCCTAAAGCAGGGGGTTTTCCCGAGTAAGTGGAAAAAGCAGAGGCTTGTGCTCCTCCCTAAAGGGGGAAAGAAACCTCCCGACGAACCGTCATCATATCGTCCCCTCTGTATGTTGGACTCTGCGGGAAAACTCCTTGAAAGGATAATAGCAGATAGGCTGGAGCCCTACGTTGAGCCGAAACTTTCCACCAACCAATTCGGGTTCAGAAAGGGAGATCAACCATCGATGCCGTGACACTCGTTACCAACATCGCCAGAGAAGCTATCTCGGGAAAGAGATGGAGAAGAGGTGGAAAAAAGTACTGTCTAATAGCCACCCTGGATATCAAGAACGCCTTTAACTCGGCCCGCTGGGACCGCATTTTGGAGGCTCTTGTCAGGATGGAAGTTCCGCAGTACTTGCGCAGAATGGTTTCAGCCTATTTCAAGGACCGCATCTTGTTGTACCAAACTGAAAATGGGCAAGTAGACTATAAGATCACAGGAGGTGTACCTCAGGGCTCTGTTCTTGGCCCCCTCTTATGGAACGTAATGTACAACGACCTGCTCCTGCTCGGTCTGCCTGAGGGCGTCAGGCTAGTGGCATTCGCCGATGATGTGGCATTGATCATAGTGCGCAAGCACATAGAGGAGATACAAACAACCTTCTCATTCGCTATAGCCACAATTCAGCATTGGATGCTCGCAGCGGACTTGAGTTTAGCAGAACAAAAGACCGAAACACTTCTTGTTAGCAGTCGAAAGGCAAGGGAAACCATCACCCTCAAAATAGGCGACATCTACATACAGTCGCAGCCCTTCATCAGCTATTTGGGGGTGCTCCTGGACACACGGCTCAACTTCAAAGAGCACATAATCGCGGCGAGCAAGAAAGCAGCTGGGGTACAGGGGGCATTATCTAGAATAATGCCGAATGTCGGAGGCCCTAGACAGATAAGAAGACAGCTACTGGCAACAGTAACTACTTCTGTTTTGTTGTACGGGGCACCGGTATGGGAGAAATCGCTCGAGCTACCATCGTACCGCCGGAAAATGAAATCAGTCCAGCGGCTCTCAGCGATTCGAGTGGCATCATCCTACCGCACTGTGTCTTACGAGGCGGTGAGTGTGATTGCCTCTACCCTACCAATCGACATCCTGGCTGCAGAAAGGGGACGGCTTTATCGCAGAAAGTTAGAGAAAGACCAACCGACAGGAAACAGCGATGAAAGAGCCATGAGTCTAAGGCAATGGCAGGAGAGGTGGGACAGCTCTACTAAAGGAAGGTGGACATATCGATTGATACCTAACATCAGTCGTTGGGTCAACCGCCAGCATGGGGAGGTTGGGTTCTACATCACTCAACTCCTGACTGGACATGGATGCTTTCGAGCATACCTGCACAGGTTCAGGAGGGCAAACTCCCCAAACTGCCCACACTGTACGGACGTGATAGAGGACGCGGAACACGTGTTCTTCTCCTGTCCCCGGTTTCAGGATCAACGTGCTGAAGTGGAGAGGATTCTGGAGACTAATATCGTTCCAGAACAATTAGTAGAAGCCATGCTGAAGGGCCCCCAAGCCTGGAACTTGGTATCAGATTACGCGGAGACTATCCTCAAAGAACTCCGCAATACGTTCGAGGAGTAGGCTTTAGAGGCTTTCAATGTAAGAGCAGTAAACATCTGCAATGAACCACCCTTGCGAAGTAGTATTGACTAAGAGTGCCGCAGGGGACCATGGTTGTAGGAGAAAGAGGTTAGGGTTTTAGCGGGTATACGGTATACTGGTTTCAATGCAACGATTTACTCTTGTCTTGCTTTGAAGTCATTACATCGGGAGTCCCGCACGACGGCCAGCACGTGCTAGCTAAGTACGGAATGTATTTCCCCCCTCTTCGGATAAAAAAAAAAAAAAAAAAAAAAAAAAAAAAAAAAAAAAAAGGTAATCTAGGTCGACAAGCTTTATAGTTATTTACTGTTTACTTTTATTGTTATTTACTGATTTCATTAGAGCCTTCCCATAATGATTTAAATTTCTCTGATTTGCCCTTAGTGTTTCATGTGTTGTAATACCTGATTCCATCTCCTTACTGGAATTCGGTAGAGTTTGCTTAGTCACACCAAATTTCCACTCTGTCACTGTGAGCTGGCATACGCGCTATTGACAGTGATTGAATTGATAAAATGATTTCTTAGTACAAAGACGCAGTAAGCTCCAAAGTTCTGATGTGATGTGTGAGACAAAATTTCTCCTTTATTCTTGAACTTGAAACATTTCTTAGGTTTTAGCTTCAATCTGTCACTTTTTCTTAAGATGGACGTCAAATATGTGACATATAACCAAATGTCGTCTAGATAAAAAAGGACATTACTTCCATTTCAGTTTACTTAGTAAGAGTAAGAGCTTTTGTATGTGGCAGGGATAACTCAAGACAATTGGGCAAGACAGATAATCAAAGCAATTCATTGCTAGTGGGAAACACTGTTTGTTCTGTGTAATTTTCGTCTAACCAACAGCTGCTTTCTAGATTAAAAAGTACGAACTGCCTGGATGCCGATAGGATGGTGGGTCAGTCGTTCGCAGCATTGAATCTAAGTTTCTTTCCACAGATTGTTGTTGGGTCAAAAACAGTCATCTAGGTGTTAACGTTCTTCTTTGGCTTTCATATCTTCTACCATTCAACCAGCATTCCTCGTAGATGACTGTAAAATTTTTTATTTGTGCAAAATAGGTGGATAGTAACTTATCCACATCTAGTATAAAATCATCCTCAAGATATAACACTAGGACTTTGTGCCAGATTCATGCTTCATACTGTAGCTCTGCCTCTGCTTCTTTTTGAACGGACAGTGACTCGCCAATGCAGTGGAATTTTGTAGACAAGTTTGGACGATTTTTTATTTGCTATTAATGGTAGTTTGAATAACTAAACTGCTGACATCTTTTGAAAAATACCCGAATGGGTAATGTCCTAAGGCTGATGGGTGGTTTGACAGTATTTGCGTTACAATGCTGAATATTCGCAGCTTGCTTGCCCGGTGATATTATCAGATTAGCATTTTCTAGTAATTGACAGTTTTTATGGCTGAGCAACTCTAACACAGCTGAATCATTGCACTTTGGTGGCATCATTTTCAGTCTCATCTGTAAACACATCTCTCATCGGAGTAAACTTCTTTGAGTCAAATATATATGCTCTCAAATCTCGTTAGAAAATAATCGCAATTTCAAAACGGCTTTAATTCTTAAACTACAGAGTATTTTGTTAGACAAAGTGCTCTATAAACGCTTCAGTTACGCTACTAACTAAGTTAGTGAGCAAAAAGTTAGTTTTATATTAAACTGTATTGTATATTTAGATTATATAATATTTTAGATTAAAATTCCAAAAGTTAAAATCCCAACACATCTCTATTACGATGACACTCCAGACCCGGAATCCGGACTGACTATCGAAAAAGGTCACGCCTTTAGAAGCCAAGAAGAGAAAATGTGCATTCCTCCGGACAGATTTTTGGATCCGACCGAAGAAGAAGATATCGAAAAAGGTTATATGATGTCACCTGAAGAGTTCGAGGACATTAAATATGAAGATCCATTGGTGAAGAGGTTATTCAGCTGTCAGGTATAAATTATTTTTTAATTATGCTTTTTGTTACAATTCTTTTAGCTCATTATCGACACAACGCTAGGTAGGACTTAATATCATATCAATATATTTTTATTGTATCACTGCAAAAACCTTAATGAGTAAAATTTTATATAAAACGAAAATAATATCTCTTTAATTGGTGATCCTTATTGTCAGTGGCAACGTCAGTTTCTTTTCCTTGTACGGTACGCCATTAGTGCAGCTTCCCTGTATAACTCTTTTGTTTCATCTTAGGTGGTTACGATAGGTTAGAATTCTCCCGTTAATGAGTGTGATCCGACTTGATATTTGTTCCTGGATATGTTCTAACCAATGTAATACCATACCGAGTCAAAACAGTTTAAGAAATTATGACATTATCAGCCTTGATTTGGAAATATTTTACCAGGGTAGAAAAGAAACTTGCGAAAATGTTGTGTATAACTGCTTCTCGTAGATATTTAGTTTGATCACTTTGACACTGGACACCACAAATAAACCACTTTTTCATTTAATACATTATGATGACGTGTCCATAGAACATCGTGCTGAAGAGCTATGGTAAAAAAAAGGAGGTATATTTATGTGGAAAATATATCTTGATGTTCCGGAAAGCCTAACCGCTCTTGTTCTAGAAAATTATCAAATACCTGCTGGTTATGAAAAATGTAATTTATACTGTATAATGTCGGGTTTACATTGCGAAATTTATTATGACCATCAAATAGAAATTCGGGATTCACTCCATGTAGTGACCTCCATAATGTCCAAATCTGTCTTTTTGTATTTTTAGTGCGGTATGTTTGGTGGCGCCCCAAGGTCAACCTCAGACCGTACAACTTCAATAAGGGTGGAGGAATGTAACTGAAGAAGGCATTCCTAGGTCATTCGAAGCATGCACCATATATTCTAAACACTAATTAGTGCCAATGATACACTCGTTATTAGTGAACAAACAGTTATCAATAACTTCGCGTTAGATAGACAGAAAATACCCACTTTGGAAATCTTATTCGACAATTTCTAGTCACGCTTTTCTAGGCACCCCCACGTCATATAAAATATTTAGCTTTCTCGGTTCATTTGCATCTCCAAATATTTATAATGAGTGGAGTATAACAGTTTTGTCAAAATTGACTTTTGTTGAACTTTGCGCCCTTGAGATAGATTATTAATTTTTCCCAGGGATTCTACTACATATTTTCATATTCAAAAGCAAATGTCTCCTTTGTTTCTTATACTTTTTTAAATTGTCCTTCAACGAACAACTAGATTTGTTTTTGGAATTATTGGATCAACTGTTTGTGTTTAGATTGCATTATTAATTTTCAGAAGTGTAATTTCTTCGAATAAAGGTAGACGTTATTAAAATGTTATTGCTATAAAAGCGGTAAAAACGCAATTTCGTGTTCTTGCATTTTATAATAATTTCATCACAATATATTAGCGTGTAACCTCAGATTTATCCCTAGAAATTAAATGTGGCGCTGGGTGAAATATTACAGCAGTAAATGTAATATTAATTCTCCTAAATGAGTAATTACCAGGAATTATTTGCTTTAATATTACATGGGCTAGATTACATATAGCTGCATATATTGCAAACTATACAATGTATTTTATTTTTGGCCTGAAAGCTGCCAACATTTTGAAATTATTGAGAGACACATTAGAAATAATAAAAAAGTAAAAGGACAAGCAATTAACAGCAAATCGATTTATATAAATTCCCCTTTTGTTGCTTTTTATTGTTATGCCGTCCTAGCCTGGTGCGTTGTTATCTTTCATATTATTTATAGCTAGCATAATTTCTTCTTCAGTTATCATCGATTTGTATTTTTAAAATATTGGCGTAGGGTTTTTATCTAGTGTTGAATGCAACTATATGTAGAAAATCTCAATAGTTATTTTGTCAGTGCTACTGATGTAAGATAAGTGTTTGAAATTGTAAATGGGGACTAAAGTACAGTAAGGCCATTTCGAAAAATTGTCCGGATTACTGGTTGTCTGTACAGATATTCTTCATCGTAAAGATTCTTACTAAAAGGAGTGTCTACAACATTACTAAGCAGTATTCCTGTATCTAAATAGTATTTTGTATATTGTGTGATACTTGTCTGTATTTAGAAACATTTCAACTCCAAATCTGTGTATTTTAGCTGAAGGCTCATTCTGAAATTTTGCTTTGGGATGAACTTGCACTGAGGGTTCTTATTTGCTCTGGAGTAGATTTTTTTATCCTAAATTCAGGTCAAGAGAACGTACCGTTATTTTCGCGTTGTTTACAAACATGCATCTCTTTTTACAATTCGTTGCCTTAAATGGCTTCATATGTGTAAGCATAGAGGATAATCTAATATTTGTTTTAAATCCATTTTAACATCCTTTTTATTTCCTAAACGATTAATTTTAACAGATACACTCGGAAAATATAAGACTGTTTTCACAGTTATGATTTTTGTTTGTGTTTGGTTGGTATTATTGGTGTTGTTTTGCAGTTGCGACTTTCGTTTCAGTTTTATTTATAATAATTAATATTTTATTGATAATATCTAGATACGTACTTATTGAAGTGACTGATAGAAACCAAAATAATTGTTTAATTTTTGATCAAAATTATTTAAATCTACCTGATCATTTAGTAAATTTTTAAGTTTGATATATTGTTACAATTTCCTCTGTCAAATCTGAAATTATCCATAAAGGTCAATACAATTTGAATTCAAAACAGCTTCAGGTCTATTGGAGTCGGTTTTTAAACATATTACTATTGCAACAATAATTCGTTATATTCACTCATTAACAATAATGCATAATTTTTCGTGAGGAACAATTCCCAAGAAACCATTTGGTTATAATTCATGTCCTAATAATATATATCTATGTTAAATTTTTATTAGAACCGTTGAAAAAATATATGTAATTGGTTTAGATGTAGACAGTAAATCTACATATTAAACCGATTCTTATTTTTTGAGCAATAGCTAAAACATATCAATTAGATAATTCTAGAAATTTTAACATTTCCCTCATGTGCGGCAATTCAATTCATCTAACTAATGCCCACAAAAGTTCAAATTCATACTTTGAGGGGGAATTTTCTTAAAAATTAAGGCAACAAGAAAACACAATATCGTACGTATAACTCTAACGTTAATTTATCGAAAACTTTCAAATGTTAAAACAACAAAGTACTAATGACTGCTTTTCATTACAGACCGTGGAGGAAATGTATATACTTGCTGACGAAATTATCGGGGCTCTAACAACTATCGATGAAAGTGCAAGAGTTTATGAAGAAGTTTCCGAGGCTGAAAATTAAAATCAAAACAGTAATAGCCAATAGCTACTGCAGTACTCATTAGGTAATAAGCTCATTTCGTTGAAAAGTGTACATCATTTTAATATAATTTCATAATTAAATATGTTTTTATTTATTTATTCCTAGATGATCGAAGAAAAACCACGAATTGTGTATCCAATAGCTGAACTAAAAATGTGACATTATAATTAGCCAAGAAATATCCCATCACTTTCAAACAAAGCAATTCATGAAAAATACAATTTAGTTTTACTGAAGATTTCAAAACGAATTACTTTGGTTATTATTAAATCATGGGATGCACGAGATTAGAATAACAAGCTAATAAAGCCCATATCCTACCAAAACTCAAGATCTTTGGCTAGTCATATGTTAGAGTATCATTGCAGTTGGCAAACATCGTTATTCGTAACACAAACTTAATTCGAGTTGTCAAGACAATGAAATTTAAAAAGTTAATTAAGGTTTTCCTTTTTATTTACCCATTTTTAACAAAATTGTCCATTCTCGAACCAAAAGTAGAATTTTTACTCCTGTTTAGAATCTGCATCAGACCTGCTTAACTCAATTTTTCATAGGACTTAACCAGAATTGTCTTCAATTTTTTTCTTGTCAGTTTCTTTTCTTAAGTTAACTAATTACTCGAAAATGGCTTAGTCTTAAAAATCCAGCGAAGATTATTTAAGAAGATTATTTGTATCTATTTTATTGGAAAAATAATATATTTGATAAACAACAAGTGAATTTAAGAAGAAACAGATTTTTACAAAATATTGAATTATATAACAGTATATCAACTGAATATACATAGTACTGCAGAAATACTTTAGTCCAGTCACTGAAGGCAAAAAAAGGCAATACTAGGTAATTTGCCAAAGTAGCATTGATTTTCCTAAAAATTTGGATTTCATTTTTCCTTACGCTCTGCTTCAACGTTGACCCTATGCAGGGGTTGCTTTTTTCCCGGAGGGAAATATTATATAAAAAAAATCCAGGAATGACTAAATTAAGTAATTTCAAGCAACTTGTTCCCTAAATTTTTCTCTGAAAGTCAATTGTTTTCGAGTTAATCCCAAGTTCAACCAAAAAAAAACATCTTAATTTTATATTACAATAAACGCACTTAGGTAATTTTAGGTGTGTTTGTTTTAATATAAATTAAAATGAATTTTCACCAAGCAAAGACAGAAACTCTCATAACAAACATGTTTTCATACGGTTTTTCGTAAATAACTTTAAAAATATGCACTTTAAGAAAAAATCATTTTGATCAAAAATGCAGCTTATGAAAAAATGGTTTCTGTAGAACCAAAACAAACGGAGTTATAGCTTGTTGATATTTTGTTTTTATTTGTCAAAACAAAAATTTAAAGGTTTATCGTAATATAACTAAAAAACAACGCATTTTTCGGAAAAATTTTATAAACACTTTTTTAAAGTGCTTAAAAAAGATCCTTAATTTGGTTTTTCATAGTCTATAGCATGAAAATTAAGCGAGTTATGACATAAAAAAGATTTTTTTTGTTTTTTGACAAAAACAAATGTACAAATTACCCCCTAAATACCACCCAGTTCAAAGAAATCGCTACCACTTCACAAATCACCAATTTTAGGTTTTTAATAAGCTAAAAGCTCATGCAAATTGAAAATGTAGATATAACCCTTATTTTTGAAACGGTTTGAGCTGAAAGGGTGGCCTAATAGTACTATTTATGAATATGTACAAACTTTAAACAATCATATCTAATTAAAGGATTTTTAGGCACTATAAAATTAATAAACTTTTCCCGAAAAATGCATTGTTTTTCAGTTGTTTCACGATAAACCTTTCAATTTTTGTTTTGACAAATAAAAACAAAATTTCAACAAGCTATAACTCCGTTTGTATTGGTTCTACCGAAACCACAAATCCATCATTTTTTTGTTTTTTTATAAGCTACATTTTTAATCCAAAAAGTTTTTTTCTTAAAGTTATTAACGAAAAACCGTATGAAAAAACATGTTTTTTTTTGTTGAAAAATCAATAATTTCACTTGCGATTAACTCGAAAAGAATTGACTTTCAGAAAAAACTTTAGGAAACAAAAGTGCTAGGTTATTTATTCACTTTTTTTCATATAATATTTTTACCCCCGAGAAGGGGTAGCATCCCCTCGCGGGAAAAAAGAAACCCCCGACAGATTTAACTTTGAAGCAGAGGGTAAGTAGTACTTAAATCTAAATTTTTAGGAGACTCAGTGCTGCTTGGACAAATTACCCGAAAAAAATGGTCACTGGCTGGAGTACTTCCACGATATGTGTTCTTAACGAAACAGCTAGATTTTGAAAAATTATATTACAAAAGCAAAAAAAAACAAATTCCGTATCATTAATCTCCGAAGCGTTTGCTGTCACGGTCTCACGTCATTCTACATTCTCTCCTCCCCTCCATATCATACATTCTAGAGTAACAACGATTTTGCAATTGTTTTTATTACTATCCTATAAAGCATTCATTCGACATCCAAATACTTGTTACTTTAAAATACCGTTAATTTTCGATCCAGATATTAGTTATCTATCGTAAACAAGAATTTTTCAGCTCAAAACTTCAATTACGGTCTGGACAGGAAGTTAAAAATATTTAGGTTATGTGTATTTTTCGGCACAGAATTCATCTGTATCCAAAATTGGTATTTCTATTAAAAATACAGACTTCTGATCTGGGCCACCCACTTTCCGTAAGCATACTCGATTTACATGATAGAATAATGTAAAGAAAGGTTCAGAAGTAAAACCAAAGCTTTGAAAAAGTGTTATCAAAAAAATTGCAAAATCGCTCCGCTAGAATTTTGGCGCTTGGGAGGGGCTATGCGGGAGGTCTCAGAGGGGTGTGGTATGATAAGGCAATGATAAAATGTAGAAAAGAATTGGAAACATGACTGGGAAAATTAATGGAAGTAAAAGGGATATCCCTACTGAGCCTGACAACCATTACGTCTGATTTTTCTTGGGTACCAATATTTTCAACAAAGTTTTGCACATTATTATTACGTAAAGCAGAAATAAGAACGAGCTGGCCTCAGGAGACACGCCAAGCTGAGAATAAAGCAACATCTCTATCTCACGAAGATAGTTAACAATATTAGACTCCGTTAAGGAATGTGACGCTCTATCTAAAGCGTCGTATTCTGAGGATCTGCTACAATTAATGTTAGCTCCATAACCAAATGAGGAGAATACTTAAAATAAATCTTCTTTGACACCCAAGCAGATGGTTTCTAGCAAAAAGACACCAACAAGTTATTGCATAGAGTAAAACGTAATTACAGATTACCGTTACTTTCCAATCCAATAAATATAATTTACAACACACGTGCCAAATGTTTTACAAAAAGTTGTTTCTTTATATTTATTTCGTTTATTATCTCACTATTTTCCAAAGACGTATTTTAATATAATTATTTTCCTAATTTTAAGGTGAAACCCAGTAATTTACCAAATTTGCATAAAAATAACTTTAAATTACTATTTTTTTCTAGTCAGACTTTGTAATAATCTTATTTCGTGTTAAAAAATATCCTTTTTAAAAGTTATTTTTTATCTTTTGAGTCACACCAGAACTGATAAATACTTGTTTTTTGCTTCGTTTTAATGATCATTAACGTCACCTAATTTCAAGCACAAACCATATAAATAGGTGCCAAATTCACATATTTGAATCAGTAATTACCAAAATGAACTCTAAAAAACTATTATTCGTTCTGTTCATCAGTACTGCTCTTCTTTTGGCAGTAAATGCTGGTAAGAATATTACTAATTTCATACACCTACCTAGTAATAATAATAATCTCAATATCAAAAACTACTTACCTATATGGTCTGCCTACTTTCGACATCCATGCAAACTCTAGAATCCTGATTGCTAAGACCAAAAATCATGTTTATTTAGTGTGCCTTATATCACATTTCTCAAAAAATCTAGTACCTTATATTTTCTGTTATTACACAGTTACTAATAGTGTGTGAAATTACATTTTAGCATTATGTCTGTCCTCAGTACTTTCCACATGCCTGTTATAGTCTCGTCTTATATTAGGGTGTTCTCTTGGTCTCATAATTCTTTATGTCATTGCCAAGTAATCTATTTTACTTTAGAAAACTTCAGGTTCTTAATTCTTATTCAGTCTATTCAATTTTTGTCTCTACTTGTCATGCATCTCTCCATAAATGTTTGCAGATCTTAACGTTTTCGTATAATTTCGGTTCTCCACAACCGTAGGTCATTTCTGGTATACAACGTTGTTATAAATTGTTTCCTAGTGATGGAATGGCGTTTTATACATGAATAATCCTGAATTTATTTCGACTCGCATCAAAGTAAGTTTCCATTTAGCCAGAAATTATCACTACATTTTCAGGATTCTGTTGCTTACAGGGTTGTTATTTACTAGTTTGTAGTATATTATCACCGTTATCTTGAGATTCAGTATTAAACCTATTTATTACTGAACTGCCCCATATTGTATAATTTCTTGCTGGTGATTCTCTCAATATTCGGCAGTAATTGTCAAAAGCAAATGTCTATTTTTAAGTCCTCTATAGTTCCGGTCACGGTGAATTAATACTTAATACACCCTGGTTCCGGTTCCAAAAGTGACTTTTTAATGCCACTGATGCTGAGTTATCTTATGTGGCCAATTTAGAATATGAAATCGTCTTCACACAGAGTGTTGGTTACTGCCTTAATATACCGATATATGCATTGCTGTACCCTACTAACGCAAGTGACATTGGATATTCTAATCAATGCGGAATCCACCTTGCTCTTGTGGTATCCTATTTCGAATGGTATTAGATTGCAGGTTATTGACATGAAACTAATCCGTCTGTAATTTAGAATTTCGTCCGTTTACTTCCATCTATGTAGATGTGATAATCTATGGTTACAGTAAGTCTTGCAGCGGTCTTATACGGTGCATGTACTTTTTGGCTATTTCCGTATTTTTTACTAGCATATTTTAGTAGTACTTCGTCACTAAATGCTATTTCAGATAATATTAATATTTATCTTTTCGTCTTTAGTACTTTTTTATTTCTCATTATTACAGTATTTTCAGTTGCAGATTCTATCAGGTTTTCGATGTAATTTGTATTCTCTTCTGCAATCTTATAGTTCAAAATATTCTACATGTATTGATATTTTTAGTTGTTTTCAATTAGCATTTTTGGTAGCAACGCCTTTGTTTCCGAGATTCATTTCTTTCATTGATTTCGTAGTGTATTTCTACTTCGGTGTTCATTAGATTCATTTAATGACTGTCTATCTTACCTACTAGGAAGTTAAATTGTTTTTCAATCTACTATTTGTAGACAAAGATACTTTTATAAATAAAACCTATTTTTCACAAGCTCATCAAAAAATTTGCCTTACCTATTTTGACGCTTCGTGTAATTAAATTATTAAAGATTAGATAGATTGTCTCTGTCATAAGCAAAATAAATTTTATGTGAATGACACGGATGTTTGGCGAACAAAATTTGAAATGATAGAAAGGGAATTTTTATTTCTTCATCCAATCGACTAAAATTTGGTTTTGGGGGTCTTGTGAACTAAGGTTTTCAATGCTCACCTCTCATTAAGCGTGAAACATGTGCATAAAGTATATATAGGTCAGCTGTCAGGACTCAATTAACTATTCAGGCAAGATGTAGACTTTTATGTGCAGACCTGTTGACATTCAAGGTACATATAGCCACGTAAGAACATGAAAACAAAACATTTGTAAATATGTGAATGACACGGAAAGTAATTCGAAACTTGTTAAGAATGACATTGCTATGATAAAATAAAAGTGTAGGACTCATTATAAGCATGCAAATGTTTTTATGTGCAGACCCCTAATACATATAGCACGAAGAACATAAACAGTAATATTATATATCATTGCAAAATTAACAAATTAATACACGTAAAATTAACAAAAGTGTGATTTAATTAATAAAATCGATAAATATTAAGAATGACTGTTAAAGAAAAACGGGATATTGGACAATAAACAAAAAACAAATTAAACAATCTATTGCCAAAAAGCGCAACAAGTCAGCCATTTCTACTAAAAGAAAATACATAGCAGTGAAAACAATAAAGCCCATAACCGGCTAGATTAAAGATATTTATTGAAAACTTTGTGTAAATATTAAAAAACTCTCGGCGGGTAACTTCTTCCCAGGTACCGTGTATTTGTTTTCGTCCACAAGATTATTTTCCAATTTCTTTTGTTCCCGCTTTACAAATACAATCATTATGCAATTAGTCACCACCAACAATATTTTTTTGTCCCTTTCATGAATAATGTATTGCTGTTATTATACATTTAAATCTAAAGTCTCCTTCATCCAGTTTTGAAACGTCTCCAGGAATTTTATATCAAACAGTAATCTTAGCAAAATTCCAAACTTGAATATTTAACTGCTAATGTATCTAATAATTTGTAGTTCCAATCTCAGCCGAGCTGGACGCAGAAGAGTATCAAGCTGCTGAGAATGAGTTACCAATTGACGAAAGAATGTAAGTATAATTATGATGGTATTTTTGCCAAAAAATCAGTTAAAGAATAATACAGCCTAGTATTTTTATACACTATTAATAAATAAATCACTAGTTAGTTTGAGAATAGTTAAAAACTGCATGTACTGAATTTCAGTGGATTTGTCTCAATATCAATTTTTAAACAGGCTAATGAAATAACCAAAATAATTATGATAACATATGTTTAAAACTGATTCTTTTGATAATTATGCAGTTGTATAACCTTTTGCAGTGCTTCCATTTTACGTAAAACTAAATACCAAAATAACATTGAACTCAATATTTGACATATATTTTCCACTGCTTTCAAATAAAGCAATGGAAAATATCATACACTATCTAATGCTATATTATTGCTGACTATGATTGTTGGTTAGTTACTACCGGACTCTAAGATCCAAGACAAAGCAAATATGTCAAATACTGGAAAGGGAAATACAGAACGAGAGGGACGACTTACTATCTAAACCTGCAGAAGAAGAACAAAAGAAATAACTAAATTAAAAAATAAACAAGAAAATATAATCACAAACAGAAAGTATACACTGAACCCCACCAAGTATAGATAAAATATACTTTAAAAAGGTATTAGAAATTCTAGATACTTGGCTTGTGATTACTGGAAAATGTCGGATTCGATCACAGATGAACCAATGTGATAAATCACCTATTCACTAAATCCGCAGTGAATATCAGAGTATACGAAACAAAGGATAGAATCAGAAAACGTCGGACTAATATTGAACATAAAAACAATGTCACGATGAAACAAACAACACCAACAAATAAAACAACCAAACAATTACACTATACATTTTGTAAAATCCATATAGTTATGAAAATGAAAACATTAATTAGGTAAAAAAATAAAATTTACTCGAATGATTTACGCCAGTTTCCACATACGAATGTATCTCTTAAGTTTAAAACAGAAAAATTGCCAACAAGAGGCAACTGGATCAAGCGTCCATGAAAAGAAAGAGACATTACTTTGACCACAACCAGCCGGTCGATAAGACAGTTGATACAAGATTAAGGGCTCTGAAGCAGCACTATGCAGCACTCTTATTCAAGACGTGGTCATCTCTCTAACACAGCAATGCTTGAAAGGCAATTCAAATATATATTTGAAGCGTACAAAAATTAGTCACTTGACATGTGTCAGCATTTTTGGAAAAAAAATGTCATAGTTATGAATTTTATGGCATATTTCTGACAGCTCAGTGGACCTGTGTTTTTGACTATGCACAATAGAGGGAAAGTAATAAAAACCAAGATAGAGGTCCTACTTTGTTTTAAACAGGTTTTCTCCACATTTTCTCCAAATTTATCATTAACTTTAGGGTTTTTTTAATATAAGATTTTTTAATTTTATGTAGTATTGAACAAGGAATAATACTTTGCCCTATTTTTATATCATTTGAGGTTAAAAAAATATTCTTCTATTTGTTTCAGAAAATCTAAAGGAGACAAAGGTAAAGGAGGTTCAGGCAAAGGAAAAGGAAAAGGGGGTAAAGGATGTTAGATTGAACAGTTTACGAAACAGGAATAACCCAAACTATAACTAAATGTAACCTGCACTAAATAAATATCCGAGCATGCTAGTTGTGTGTAATTATTTACTTCTTTAATTCAGTTCCCTATAGCTTCCAACCACTGAAATTTTGAAACGAAAATGACTTTCCCAATGATATAAAAGTTTGTAATTTTACTCGAATCAAAATGAGAACGTGTAGGCACCGGACGCCGAAGGGGCACAAATGAAATTCGTCTAAGACTTTGGCCTGCAGAGACCGATTTTCGACAATCCGAAATTTGACTTATGTGTGGTTAGGACAACAAGGTCATCTTGTAAATGTCCTAATGCCTTACGGCCGTGTAAAGTCTGTTGGACTGCAGCATTATCGACCCCATCGTGTGCTACCTCTGACCGCCGAGCATCGACGTCAACGACGACAGTGGTGCAGAGAACGACAACATCGGAATGTAGAATGGCATCAAGTCGCCTTCTCTGATGCATGTCAATTCTGCTTGGGTGGACATGATGGCCGAAGAAGGGTTGGAAGACGTCGAAGAGAAAGACCTCAACCACAATTTGATGGTGAGCGGCATATACATCGAATAATACACGTTATGGTTTAGGGTGAAATTGCACATGGAAATGGATTTTGGATTTTGGTCTGTGTTCGAGGGAACATGACAGCGCAATGTTATCTTCAGGTAGTAGTGGAGCGTATATACTCTCTTACCAGTTTACAAGTCATTTCAGCCTTGTTATTTTTCCCCGGCTATAAGGGTTACAAATTATTAGAGTACCCAGTTTAACTGGGACAAAGTGTCGCCTAGCTAAGCCTTAATTACCTTAAAATTAATTACGGCGTCATAGAATATAGTAAAAGAGAAAGAGTAAAGAGAAGTAACACATTAAATATCATAAAATCTTATCAAAAATTAACCTAAGTAAGATAATATAAATACGAACAATTAAAAAAAAACGTATAAAATATTAATAAAAGAGGGGTAGTTCAGCTCCCAAGCGGTTATATCGAAGCCCAAGATAACTCATGGAATCCATTCCTACTTGTCGGCCATTTATAAAGAATAGGCTCTTGGTTGTAGAGTATACTTTTTAGGGTTCCGTATATACAATATACGGAAACCCTTATAATATCACTCCGGATTTCTGCCTCTGTAACATCACAGCATTTTTCGTCCTAAACTACTGGACGAAAGAGGTTGAAATTTGGCATCAATGTATACTTTGGTGACCCAATCATAAGTACATATCGTAAATGAAGAAATTTTGATTTTAGGGGTACTTTTGGGGGGAAAAACTAAAAAAATGGACCGTCCCCTTCCTGATCTCCGAAACTACTGAGCTTAAAATTTTGAAAATAATAGGAAATATTGATCGGTGCGCGAACTTTACAGGAAAAATTATAGAATTAAATGAAAATTTTTTTTCAAACGGATCATGTAATATATCAAATGAAAGGTCCCATTATGAGGAACTCAAATATATATTTTTTTTCAATTTAAAAAAAATAATCAAAAAGATATTAACGAAAATATACCAAAATTTACCCATTCCCTCCCCCCCTTATCTACGAAACTGTAAAACGTAAACTTTTGAAAAAACATAGAGGTATAGGGTCTGACCTGAAGTTTACTGGAAAAATAAGGAGAAACCTCTAATTTTAATTTTGGGGGGCAAATTACAGAATTAAATTTAAAATATAAAATTAAAATTGTTTCTAACCCATCATGTTACATATCAAATGAAAGGGCTAATTATGACGAAAACAAATATATTTTTTCCATATTTTTAAAATAAATTAATTAAAATATATTAACAAAAATATGAAAAAATTTACCCATTCCCACCCCCTATCTCCGAAATCATAAGCTGTACAATTTAAAAAAATACAAGTATAGCACCTCACCTGAACTTTACTGGAAATATAAGGAGAAACACCTAATATTAGTTTGGGGGTCAAATTATAGAATTAAATGGAAAATAGAAAAATATAATTGTTTCTCACGGATCAAGTAATATATCAAATCAAAGGGCTCATTATGACGAATACTAATATACTTTTTTATTTTTTTTAATAAATATTTTAAAATACATTAAAAAGAATATTTAAAAATTACCCATCCCCCCTTTATTCCCCAAACTATAAGACCTAAATTTTTTTGTTTACAGAAAAAAATACGAAGAAATCCCTAATATTAATATTAAGGGCCAAATTATAGAATTAAACGGAAAATGAAATTATATTTTTAACGCATCATGCAATACATCAAATGAAAGGTTTTATTATGAGGAATACAAATACATATTTTTCATATTTTTAAAATTAATTGTTTACAAGATATTAACATAAAGATATAAAAAGCTCTCATTTCTCGCTTTATTTCCGAAACCATACTACCTAAAATTTTGAAAATAATTAGGGGTACTGGTGCTCACTTGAAATTTATAAGAAAAATTATACAATTAAGTGGAAAATAAAAATTCAATTTTCAAACGGATCATATCAGATAAATGGCTCATTATGTGAATTACAAATATATCATATTTTTAAATCATTTGTTTAAAAGATATTAACAAAAATATTTAAACGCCGACTTAATTCCCACGTTAGAAACTACACTATTTAAATTTTGAAATATATATTTTATTTGTATTTTTAAATAATTTGAATAATAGATTTAATAATTTATAATTTAAAATTTGACTTATTTTGCCCTATATCTTCCATACTACAGAGCCTCAAAATTCAGACAGTAGATTATAAAAGTCTTCGTTTAAAGTTTATTAGTAAAATAAAACTCTAATGTTAATTTTTGGGGGCTAAATTAGAAAATTAAATACACGTGTGTTCTTATAAAAATCAAGCGAATCCTGAAGCAGATAAAATAAAAAGTCTATGTGTGGAAAATGAAACTGTATATTTTTTATAAATTTAAAAGATATTAGGGCAAATATAAGAGAATGCACTAATCCCTGCTTGTCTGAAACTGGAATATTAGAATCTTGAAGGTGGTACGGAACCCTTAGTATGCGAGTCCAACTCGCACTTGACCAAATTATTTCTTACGTGGAACTACACGAAGTGACAGGGCAAGCGATTTCTCGGTGTTGAAAGAAATGCCTGAGTTCTTGAAAAATTCTCAAGTCCTTTTTAGTAAGGCATTAGATTCTTTAGTAGAACCCGAGATTATTATTAAATCATCAGAGTAAGCTAAACTATTTCGCTCGATGTAGTCAGCACGTAGTGGATGTTTTTGAGCAAGAAGATTTAATAGTTCATCGAAAAATATATTAAATAATATCGGAGATAGGGCATCACATTGTTTAGTTTGACTAAGATAGGAGGTTCATCACCATTTTGAATAAAAGTTTCGGCTCCAATTAGCGAATTCATGATGTAGTTAGTGATATTCGGGTGAATATCAAATTTATCAATATGTATTCTAATTCGTGGTATGGAGTCAAACGCTGTCTGTAGGTCAAGGAAAAGTATATCCAGCGGTTTTATATTTGCACGAGCATATTTAATTGTTCCTTTTAGGATGCAATTATTTATAAGAGTACCTTCTCTTGACATGAAGCCCTGCTGGTTGGAATTGAGAGTTAAGTTTTTAAACCTCTAGCTTAGTATTTTATTTAATAGGCGGATGAAAATTGTGCCGATGGTGAGTGGACGCCCGTTCTTAATATATCCTAAATCTTTGTTTGTCCTAGGAATTAAGATGCAGGCAGCTTCCGATTCAGAACAGAAATTATGAGTTGCAATATAGGCTGTTTATTGCTGTTATATTAGGATTTAATATTTAGAATTAAATTAAATAAAACAGCCTGTATGGTGGTCATCAACTCATCTTCAATAATTCTGGGTTTTAAACCAAGGCGGGGCTATGAGTAACTCTGACGTAATGGGCGGAGCCCTAAGCGAAAAACGGTGATCTAATTCAGGCTGTCCAGAGATCGATCCGTCCGTTTTAAGTAAGTCTATCGGAAAAATGATCGAGGTCCGTCAAATACTGTTTTTTTTTTCTGTGGATAGGTTTTTTTGATGTGGAAACAGTAGATTTGCATTGGGATCAGGAATTCTGCTTACCCGTACGTAATTGCTGGTGAAAAATTATTTCCTTGCCCAGAGTAAATAATTGATGCTGCTGGACGTTAGTCTTACGAGTTTCCTGATACTGGTTAATGTCTCTACTTTTTTCTCGGTATTTATAATAACGACGTTAACAAGATGTTTAGTGTGACCGCACTATAGTATTAGATTCCGAATTAGAGTTGCTGGCATTGTTCGTGGTGATAGATGTTAACCATAAGTTTTTTTGCCGAAATACACTGTCTGTCTTGACACTTTTTGGTTTGTGGAAGGGCTAAAAATACTCTAATGTTCTTTTTTATACCGTAACCCGTTATTAATTGTTTATGGAAGCCCGTGGGCGTTGAAAAATGCCCGGAGTACTCATAAACGCGTCCGATCTGTACTACTGTTCTTAATGGGCTTATGGAGCCCATATTTCAACAAAATAATGCCCTGCCTCATGTTGCTCGAGTTAGTTCCTGCTTTTTAGGAAACCCATCTGAATCTGTTGCCATGACCGCCAAGATCCCCGATTTTTCGCCCTTAGAATATGGTTCAGATATGGCTGGTAGAAGTCTCGTAAATGTATCCCAGCTCCAACGAAATTTGGAGGTTTTAAGACACGAAATACAGGTAGCTTGGGATAGTACTCTCCAAAGAAAAAAAGAATATCTAGCAGAGAGTATAGATAACAGCGGTGACAAACACGTTATTAACAAACTTAATAAAAAAAGTAATCTCTTTGGAATTTTTTATTCAAATTTTACCAAAACAATATTAAATTTAAATATCTTCTTCTGGGTGTTGCGACATCCTATCTGTTAACTAAACATTTTGCGATTATGAATGAAAGTATTGACCAGTTTATACCTTTTGCTGTGATTGGGTATTAATATTATGTCGACATTCTCAAAAGTTCAACTTTGTACAAGGGATCAACTGATTTGCTGCAATAAATGAGTAAAAATAAAAACATACAAACATGCCATTGATCTAATCTACAAAAAATTTTAAGTGACAGCTTTAAACATCGGACTTAATTCAAAGCTGGCGAGACAGCGACTTTTGAAAATAGTTTGGTCCTTGAAAATTTTAAGTTTACAAAATACTTGAAATTTTTCTTTAAATTACAGTGATTATTAGAGTCAAGAAGTTCAGAATAATTTTTGATATAGATATCTCGGAATGTAACCTATTAACAAAATATAAGCTCAATGTACTGAGAGACGGTTCAGAAGCAATTAGTGTCATTGATTGATTCTAGAAATTAGTTCAATCTATAAGTCCAAGTATGGCTATCTTACATGTAAAGGTACATATTTTTTGGAAAATTTCAGTTAACATACGAAGAAAAAAGTATTTAGGAATTAAAAAAATACATTTTACATTTGCGAACTCTTGGTTCAAGATCACCCCTAACCCTATGGGTTTTTGGTTGAAGAAACTGCTTTTAAATGATGTTTGCTGAAATGCTTTCCAATTTCACTAGTAGAAAGAAAATTGAAAGGTCGTCAGAACGTATAATTATTAAGTATTAAAGCCATGATAATTGCAACTCCTCACTATAAAAACCTTGATATGATCTCAGTAGATTTGAAAGTTGATGGGACAGAGTATTGAAATAGTAACCAATATAAAATATTTGGGTTTTATATTAGACAACCATTTGCTTTTCAATGCTCATTTTGATTATATACATAAGAAGATTTAAAAAAAAGTGTACTTCTTTACAAGGGTATGTCAATATCTAACACCTCATACTCGAGTAACTGTGTATAATTCTGTTTTGCAACCACATTTTGATTATTGTGCAACGGTGTTGCATTCATTCGACTTAAATAAAATTAATATACTTCAAAAGTAGCAAAATAGGAGTATGAGGGTCATATTAAGATGCAACAGGTATACGCCAATTAACATGATGCTGTCCGCACTGTTCGTCGGTTAAATGTAGACTATATTATTTCTCAATGATATTTATCTATAAAGTGTTGCACAATTTGCAACCCAGTTATTTCTTCAACTATATTAGGTAAAATCATGACATTCACGATTATAATACCCGACATAATCAAAATCTATATGTGCCAAGGTTTAACACGAACAGAAATGCCCAGATATTATTCGTTAAAGGCCTACAATTGTATAATCAATTACCAATGTAATTGAAACTTTGTCCTAACCAAAGATTATTTAAAATTAAAATTTTGAGTATGTAAGGGTGAACTGTGTTTGACAATATTACCATTTTTATATGTGCACTTAAGTGTTGTTTGTATATGTTTCTGATTTGTAATTATTTAGCGTTTTTGTATATTAGGACTGTCCTATTTCAAATAAACAGTAAAAAAAAGTAAAAAAGTATATGTATAGGGTTTAATGCAATGTGCCGTTGACTGAGATTTTATAAAATCAAAAAACGCGTATTTACAATACGCAATATAGCAATACGTAAGTGAAGGCGTCTAAAATAACATAAAAACTGCTTGTCATAATTTTCAGTTAAATAAATGACTTTTATATCTTTAAAAATAAGATAAGAAAAAAATTAATATGACTATTTAAGAAAATTGCAAATACATATTTTGAAAAGCAATTATATTTTTCATTAACTGTAATTACCAGAAACGTCAATAAGACGGAGAAATATGGTATAAATAGCTAGTATATTCCTTCTTAAATTTAGAATTTGACAAAATGAACTCCAAGAAGTTACTGTTCGCCTTATTTATCAGTGTGGCTCTAATACTGGCTGTAAATGCAGGTACGTTATTTATAATTTTGGTTTTCAGAAATTATTAACCAATATCATCATATTTAATCTAAATTTTAGAAGAGCCTGTAGTAGAACTAGATGCAGCAGAACCTCAAGAGAGATCAGCTGATCCAATGCCAGTTCTTGAAAGAATGTAAGTTAAATTCGATTTTTTCTATGTTCTCCAAAATCATAATAAGACTTTGATACTTTAAAAAAATTATTAAAAACCTGATTATGAAATAATAGAAGTTTTTCAAGTAGATAAACAAAAAACGTCAGGATTTCATATTCGTTTTTAAGTAGGTACAACACATCACTAATTAACAGTATTAAAGTCATTCAGCATATTTTATTTAGTCCACAAGTTTAATTTCGGTTTTGGATAAATACCAAACCATTTTTATTTTAAAGTCCTGTTATCGTGAAGTGATCTAAATATTATAAATGGTTTATGAAATATTCTCTTCGAGGTTTCATTCTTTTGTACGCAAGACAGTATATATGATATCTATTGTTTCTGGTGGAGAACCGTCATCATTAGAATGTCTTCTCGAACACTTAATTATGAATTTGATACATTACGGTAAATCTGTAGACGCGAGATGTAAAGACCGACATCTAGGATTTTCTAACCTAGGAGTTACGAGTGAACAGCAACTGCACGGAACGGCTCCAGATTCGGAGCCTCTGTGTGCTAGTTTCCCCGAAAATCCTTTATGTCGTTCTTTACATCTCGCGAATACAGATGGTTTATCGTTGACCAGATATTTTCGACATGACCAAGTCGTTCATAAATATTAGCCTGAAGGTCAACTACGATGGAAGTGGGCGGAGTTAATTGCAAAAACAAATTCACAGCAGGTCCATAGATTGATTCCACTACTTATTTTTACTAAAATAGCGGAATCTATAAAACCGAGTTGATATCTAGTGACTGGCTGACATCTACATTTCTACTGCTTACTCATTCTGTAGTCTTATGAGCCTTATTCTTAGTCCGAGATATGTATGGTAGAAATAGAAATAAATACGAAGATCTTGAAGAAACACATTTTGGTTCCCACAACGCTTTTAAAACACGGCAAGCTTTTCTCAATGTTTTTGAAACACGAAAAACTCATTTTGCCTTTAACATACTTCATCAGAGGTCAGCATAGAGACCCCTTTGTTTGCTTAATTAATTCCGAAAAAGCCTTCTATAGGACACAGCATTCTATCACGACAAACGAGTAGTAAGAATTCTGGGGGCGTCTTTTCACCCTTAAATTTATATTCTAACTAAATTGTTAAAGAAGCTCTAGAAGATCGAACTCGTGGCGTAAAACTAAAGAGTGTACTCAGGAATAATATCAGGTATGCAGGTGATACCGTACTTGTATCTGATAATTATCAGAATTTGTTGAACTGTGTCTGCGAAGTAGGAGAAAAAAATGGGACTAAAAATAAAGATAAGACCAAATTTAGCCAGATGCAAATATACATGTCCAGAGTCACCCAATCCAAATAATGAAATTGTTCAAATATTTGGAAAGTTATGTCACGGAGCAAATGGAGTCTGATAAAGAATTCAGACAGAGAGTTGAGTTGGCTCTTTCAGCTTTGATCGAAATAAAATCCCTTTATTGTAATGATTGTATCAATTTGAAACTAAAACATCTGTCAACTCTTGTATAATATAGAAATCTGGAATCTAAAACAAGCCACCATAAAAACTCGAGGTTCTAGAGATGTGGATCCATACCAGAATGATGAGTACACCACGGGGTGCAGAAAGGTCAAATGACGTAATTCAACAGAGAGCAAATATTATCCGAGAACTCCTAACAAATATAAAATGCCAAACAATTACATATCTGGGTTACGTTATTCGAAGATACCAGTACCATGTCCTGCTACTAATAATAAAATACAACAACAAAAAGGCGTTAGTAGAAAAGAAGCATCATAGCTGAAGAACTACTGACATGTATCTGCAGTGTCCACCAATTATTACTCAAGACAGAGACAAACTCGCCACAAGATTGTCAATGTCAGGAAGACTGAACAAGGTAGACATAAAAGAAGTGGAATTGGTCGGCAGCAGTCCCTTGGAATCTAGTTCGCAAAGCACGATCCATGTATTTACAAATAAACCACAACGAAATATGTAGGCAATTTGTTTTAAAAATATTTTATCCATAAAACATATATTTTGCTTTTTGATAGCAAATATTATGAAAGAAACAGTTGTATAAGTGTTGTAGTTGGAAATCGAGCGTTTTGCTCTACACCTCTATTCTCCTTCCAGACCTACAAACAAAACATTAGATAGGCAGACTATATCATGTCAAAGAAAAACAAATTGCAGGTGCAACAACCTCACATTCATTCAATTGAAAAGTGACACTACAGGCTATCAAGAGAATTGAAACGCTATAAAATGCAAACGTAAGCATGTACAACATATAAAAATTATTAATACACATTGTCTGAAATGAGAAATATTGAAATATTGAAAGGAAATAGACAAAGAACTGAAAAGAAAAAGTGAAATTTGACTAACAAGATCCAATGAGCTATAAAATGACTAACGCTATAAAACAAGCTAAAAGTATATAAAAAACTGTAAAAAAGTAAAAATGTAAAGCGCTTCAGAATTCGGCATAGGTTCCTAGTAGCGGAGATTGAGGACGATTTTATACTGGGTATGGACCTAATTACCCAACATGGGTTCATTTTCGACCCGAGATATCATGTTCTCCGATTCCTAAATGAGGAATTTGTATTGACACAGCCCGACAACAGCTCAGCGACTTCCAGAAAATTGCAACGAAATATTCAAAATCCCCGGTCGAATGGAACAAATTATTCATGGGAAGCTTGAAGGAGATCCTGGGAGGTACGTTCGAATGTTGGAGCCCGTACATTAAGCTCATGCAAACTTAGTTGGATGGGCTATAGTAAAAACCGGACGACACATACAAATTACAGTCCTAAATATGTCCAACAACGACATCCGAATTGCTCATAGGTTGTTTCGAGCTAGTAGACAACATCATCAATTGCGAAGAAGCGTACCAGACATCGGTGAAGGAGACAGGGCCCAGCAAAGAGCTCCTACAACAGTTTGCCGACCATTTGATACAACTTACACCAGAGGAACAGCAGAAAGCCAAGCAATTTACCGAGAATCATAAGGCAAAGTCACGATGATACTACCGGTCGCACAAACATCTTTCAGCCCAGAATTGATACTGTGAGGACCTAAGCGACTACCATTGGGACAACAACAGGCAGTCAAGAAAAACATGTTACAAAATGAAGTTATTAAGCCATCCATCAGCCCATGGTCTGCTCGCGTTGTTTTAGTGAAAAAGAAGAATGGAACTAATCGTTTTTGCGTTGATTACAGAAAATTGAACGATGTTACGAAGAAAGACAGCCATCCACTCACACGAAC
The DNA here is from genome assembly GCA_034190945.1 of Octodonta nipae. Classification (NCBI taxonomy): domain Eukaryota; kingdom Metazoa; phylum Arthropoda; class Insecta; order Coleoptera; family Chrysomelidae; genus Octodonta; species Octodonta nipae. Next base: position 23,444,830 of record CM067223.1, read on the forward strand.
CGAGCGGGATGACATGGAGGAAATGTTTAGTATACATCGACGACATTCTGGTCATGGGTTTCACATGTCACGATCATCCGAAGAATCTCGGCGAAGTATTTTCTAGAATTAAGAACGCCATCCTACAACTTAACCCGAAGAAGTGTTCCATATTCCAGAAAGAAGTAGAGTTTATGGGCCACGTCGTTTCTGAGTCAGGAATGCAAACAAATGAAGACAAGATAGAAGCTATTCGTGATTGGCCGGTCCCGAGAGACAAGCATGAACTACGAAGCTTTTTGGGTCTCTGTGCGTACTACGGGCGATTTGGTCAGAAAACATAACCTTCTGTTGAAATTAGAATTGTGAAACCTCAGTCAGACAATTGCAGGCGGCACTATGTTCCAGCTCAATCCTAGCGTTTCCTGCACAGTCCAGCAAGTTCATCTTAGACACCGACGCCAGCTACACAGTTTTGGGGGGCCATCCTATCCCAGGGGCAAGATGGTAACGAAAGGGTGATCAAGTATTACAGCCGTGGATTTTCCAAATCGGAAAGGAATTATTGTGTCACCAAAGAAAACAAATTCTTGCAATAATCAGGGCAGTAGACCATTTACAACAAATATCTCTATGATCGTCCTTTTCTAATCCAACCCGATCATGCCGCGCTCAAATGACTGTTGGACATGAAGACACCGGAAGGACAACTGACCAGGTGGAAATTACAGCAAGGTGAACACCGTGCCGACCGTCAACATAATAATGCCGATGCCTTGTCAACAAGACCCTGTAGAGCAGAATGCGGACATTGTCTGATGACAGAACAACGAGAGGGTAGCTCCATCCGACAGGTTCGCGTACAGATGAATGAACACTGGACAACGGAGCAATGTATCCATGACCAAATGGCCGACCCAAACATTGAACCAATCCTGCCAGTAAAGAGAGGCACCTAGGCCACAATGGGACGGCGTAGTTAGATACTCATGAATCGTGAAATCATTACTGGCCCAATGAGACTCTCTAATGTTAAACAGAATTTGGGAAAGCAATGACGGCCGAGAAACCAAGTTCCAACTGGTATTCCCAAAGAAAAAGGTACCCGCAGTCCTGACACAGAAGTACATAATGGGATTACCGGAGATCATCTGGGCATGAATAAAACCTTGGATAAAATTCGCCAAAGGTAAATTTGTAAAAAATTCGAGTTCCTTGGTTTGAAGCTTTGAAATGAAAATAAATTGCATATTATAATTTTCTGATTTGTTATGTTTAAGAGAGTTTGACATGAAATAGATGATGCTAGATGTATTTAGTTGTGCACTCTCCCGATATAAACCCAGATAAAATTAACAAGCTAACTATGACTCATACTCGTTACTAGAAAGTTTCCAAACGATCGGTTTTAGTTTTTTTAACCGGTACGGTTAAAAATTTTACAATCAAATAACATTAGAATTTTCCTTATTACCCGAAATCCACCATTAAGATAATTTTGACTATCTAAATTGTGTAGTGAATGGAAAATAACCTTAATGGAATACTAAGTTTATTTTGGTATCACTAAGCAAAACTTTAATAGATCTTTAATAAACGTAACCACACAATTCCAAAATAGCTGGATTTAAGAACAAAATGTTTATATTCTAGAAAAAAATGGAACAAAGGTGGCAAAGGTGGAAAGAAAGGAGGTAAAGGTTGTAAGAAATGAAGAATATAATCCATATGATTAACTGTAACAATATATATTAAATAAACTGGTGTGCATTTAAAACATGAAGTTTTTCTTTATTTGGCATATGTATCCCCAATAATCAGTGTGCCTCAAATAAGCACGAAATAGAATCTGAATCTTGGAAACTGCAAGACTTATAAGTTATATCTTGGTTAAAAAAAACACTATTAGATACCAGTTAAATGGTGCTTGTAACAGAAAACTATTTTTAGCCTATTACGATATATCATTGAATATTATTGCCAGTTTAATTTTCATTTATGTCTGTCTGACGTTGTTTTAACAAACAACAACAAACATTAATTCGTTGTCACTTATCAAGCTGAGCGTAATAATATTTACCTACTTATATATTTTCAGTGCGACCTTTAGTTTTTGAAAAACCTACATTAACCTTTATTTAAGCATATTGATCGCTAAAATAGGTGATATAAAGTGAGGACGCGTGGGTTTTCTTTGAACTGCGGTTTTTGTGAAAATAAACTCATTTATACAGGGTGGGCCAGAAATAAATTACGACCATCAACTTGATTTTTTCAAATTGAAATATTTGTTTTTTATTTTATTTTTCATGTACAATGTCCTATACCGAAAATTAACAGTTATTAAAAAAATTATTTCATAATTGAAGAAAAAAAATCAACATTTAATTAAACGTTCAAATTATTGACCATTAACTTTATGACAATACTAAGACGGTTTTCAAATTCTCGTAACACTTCATTTAGCGTTTGTGGCAGTATTCGTTGTATTTCTGCCCTAATTATATTCTTTCATTTCTCGATATTTTCCGGCTTATTAAAGTAGATTTTCGATTTCAAGTAACCCCAAAGATAAAAATCTAACGGGCTTAGATTTGGAGACCTAGCTGGCCATTCAATATTACCTCTTCTTCCGATCCAACCATTTGGGAAAATATTGTCAAGATAATCTCGCACTGTTTGCGAATAGAGCGAGGGCGCTCCATCCTGTTGAAACCATATCAAATCTGCCAGTATATTGTGGTTTTTACCATTCGTGTAAAGTAAAACAGAGTATTATGTACCTCTAATTATATTCAAAATTTTAGGTCGTATCGTTTCGGAAATAAAGCAGGAAATGACAATATTTATATATTTTTGTTAATATCAATTAATTTTAAAAATATTAAAAATATATATTTGTATTCCTCATAAGGAGCCAGCAAAATTAATATTAAGGGTATCTTATTATTGTTCCTGTAAAGTTCAAGTAAGGCCATATAAGCTTTTTTTTTTTCTTATAGATCGGATATAAAACGAGGTAATGAGTAATTTTCTTATATTTGTGTTAATTTCCATTAAATAATTTATTAAAAAAAATGAAAAAATACATTTGTATTCCTCATAATAATAACTTTTCATTTGATGTATTGCATGATGCGTTTAAAAATATTTTTTTATTTTAGCCCCCAAAATTAATATTGGAGATTTCTTCGTATTTTTCCTGTAAACAAAAATAATTTTAAGGCTTATAGTTTGGGGAATAAAGGGGGAATGGGTATTTTATTAAAATATTTTTGTTAATATATATTGAAATATTCATTTTAAAATAATGAAAAAAATATATTTGTATTCGTCATAATGAGCCCTTTTATTTGATATATTACATGATGCGTTGGAAATATTTTAATTTCTTATTTTCCATTTAATGCTGTAATTTGCCCCCCAAAATTAATATTAGGGCTGTATAATTATTTTCCAGTAAAGTTCAGGTGAAGTCTTATATCCCTAATTTATTAAAATTTTTCCCATCTTATAGTTTTGGAGATAAGCGGGGAAGAATGGGTAATTTTTTTATATTTTTGTTAATATATTTTAAATAATTTATTTTAAAAATATAAAAAAAATATATTTGTTTTCGCCATAATGAGACCTTTTATTTGATATATTACATGATGCGTTAGAAACAATTTTAATTTTATATTTTACATTTAATTCTGTAATTTGCCCCCAAAATTAATAGTAGAGGTTTCTCCTTATTTTTCCGTCTTATAGTTTCGAAGATAAGGGGGGGACGGTCAATTTAGTTTCTCCCCGCAAAAGGGGTACTAAAATCTTTTTTTTTTTTCATTTACGAAATGTACTCCTGATCGGTTCACTAAACTATACACACGCAAATTTCAACCTTTCCGTCCAGTAGTTTAGGAAAAAATTGCTGTAATATGAAAGAGGGAGAAAACCGGAGTGATATTATAAGGGTATCGTACATTGTATTTACGGAACCCTAAAAAGGACCCATAATTGAAGTACCAACAATTCCGGACCATACGTTAACTTTCTTGGAAAACCCTGTATGACTTTCGATAATCCTATGTGGGTTCTTTGATGCCCAATCTTGAAAATGTTGCCTATTTACTGAAACATTTAAACAAAATGTTGCCTCGTCGGCAAAAACTATATTACTTGAAAAGTGTGGGTTGGCATTGCATCTATCCATCATTATTTCGCAAAATTCTGCTCTCCGGTCCATATAATCTTCAGTAAGTTCATGAACTACATGAACTTAGTATGGGTGCCATTTATTTCTATGCAAGCATTTTACTACAGATGATTTACTTATTGACTGTTCTGCGGCTATTTGTCTAGTGGATTTGTGAGGATTTTCTTGAACATCGAGCAAAACATTTAATTATGAATCTTCTGGAAGATATTTGGTTTTGTAATTATCTCTTACATGTCCAAATTATTTTTTCTATTTTACTAACTACCGATCGTGTAATAGGCTGCTCCGGGTAATTCATATTAAACAATTCGCAAACTTCAGCTTGTGTTCGAGTTCTGTCGCCATATCCTACCATCGTCATAATTTGTATTCGCTGATTTTCAGTTAAACGCGCCATAGTTTGAAACTTTACAACTGCACTTGACAACTATTTATTTGAAGTAAAATTATAGTGCAGTTTTTATGAAAATAAACAATTGTTAAAAACTCCAGCATTAAAAAAGGGTTTGCATTTATGTGACTAAAATACGGCCAACAATCATAAAAACCAGACGTAAATAAATAGGTTTCAACCAACAAACCCCTTATTTTTACTGCTGTTTTCTTAACTTTAGAAAGAAATGTATTTTTTTAACAACTGTTAATTTTCTGTATAGGATATTGTACATGAAAAATACTTAGAAATCAATGTAGAATTACAAAGTAAAATAAAAAACAAATTTTTCCATTTGAAAAAATGAAGTTGTTGGTCGCAATTTATTTCTGACTCACCCTATATAAATGAATTTATCATCACAAAAACCGGCCAAAAAAAAACGCCGTGTCCGAGTGTTTTTCCAAAAAAAAAACGACACCTGAATTTTAAATGAACTTGTTCCAACCCATGCTCCTCACTGAATAATCTTTTCTGCTTTACAAACTGTCATGTAAAAAAATCAATTCTCTTAATTTTTCAAAGTTCAGACTGAATTCTCCACAAACGTCTATTAACGTGATACTAATTAACAAGCAACCTAATAATATAATTACTAATATGTACTGACTTAATTACTAAAAGTACTCAAACAAAAGACCATTATTTTCTAACCGTGGAACCAAATAATTGTTAATTACATCTTATGTAATCGGCTGATCCGCTTGTAAAACCAGTTGACGCAATTCATCCTCAACAGCTCCATTTTGAAATTACGACAAAGCATATTGTTTTTGAGCTATGAGAAAAATTCGGACGAGTCATATGCGACTATCTTGCACGCCAGAAGTCAGTTTGAATATGTACCAGTTAGAAAAAAAATCAAGAATAGAACTTTGAAAATATTATTTAGGATGACAGAAAAAGGTCAAAATTTGAGCCTTTAATTTAAATATTAAGAGATTCCACATGCATCTTTCAGTCTAATCTTCTATACAATATATCTAAAATAATTTAGTCAAGTGTGAGTTGGTTCCGTATCAACTATGAGATATTATATAATGTAGGTAAATCAAAGTATATATTTTTCTAATATGTCAGTTGCAAACAAGCAAGCAATGAGTGAATTTTCTTATATTGTCCTTAATATCTTTTAAACTAAGCGTTTCAAATTTATAAAAAAAAATATAGATACACTTTTATTTCTCACACAGAACCTATTTATTTTATCTGCATGATAGGCTTGATTTTTTTACGAATATTTATTTAATTTTCTAATTTGGCCTCCAAAAATTAAGATTAAGATTTTTGCTTTATTTTACCAATAAACTTTCACTGAAGCCCTACGTAATCTTTGGTATAAATTGTAGGCTCAGTAGTTTAGAAGTTAAAGGGGAATTTAGGTAAAATTTTAAATAATTATTAAATATTTTACCTAATTTTCCATAAAAATTTATAAATTGCTGTTAGAATTTGTGTTCTACTTTTTTTAATGCGTGGAATTCTGTACATTTTTTAATAACTTTTTAACAGATTATTCTTTCACTGGATATATGACTTGAAAATTAATTTTTCATTTCTCATTTAATTCTATAAATTGGACCTCAAATTTAATACCAGGGTTTTCCCCTTATGTTTCCTGTGAAGTTCAAGTTATTGCCAAAATTTTGTATCTTGTAGTTTCTGAGATAAAAGGGAAAATAACTCAATGTTTTATATTTTTGGTCATATCTTTTAAACAAATGATTTTCAAAATATGGAAATTATATATTTGTATTTCTCATAATGAGCCCTGTTTTTCGATATTTTACATGATGCGTTAAAAAAATCAATTTATTATTTTTTTGGATTTGATTCTATAATTTGCCCCCATAATTTATATTAGGGATTACTACTTATTTATCCTATAAAGTGTAAGTGAGGCCCTATACCCCTAATTTCCATTAAATTTTAGGTATGTTTTCGGAAATAAAGGGTGAAGTGGATATTTTTTAAAATATTTTTATAAATATCTTTTAAAGAATTTATTTTAAAAATAAGAAAAATATGTAACTGTATTCCTCATTATGATCCCTTTTATTTGCATTGCATGATGAGTTTAAAAAAAGTGAATTTTTTTATTTTCCGTTTAATTCTATGATTTGCTCCCAAAAATTAATATTACGGTTTTCTCCTTAATTTTCCTGTAAAGTTCAACCATGAGAACCACATGGACATATTTAAAATACTGTTACCGGTTCAATCCGGTCCAATTTAAAGATACTTCTCTTAATGTGATGGAATACGAGTCTAAAATGTTCATTTTCAAAAATACGTTATGAATTGATTACAATAATAGTTTTTAAATGCTTTTTTAATAAAGTGATATATATTTACACCCAAAATTCCTTCTGTCTTATTTTTCTAAACAAAATTATTTAGGAAAACAAAGGAATTTGTTTTAAATCGTAAATTCGTTCTCCTGGTTACCAGAGAAAACTTGAGCAGGTAATTATTTGTTTCCTTAATTAGTTGACATGTCTAATTATAATGTAAATAATGCCAATTTTCTCTAATGTTGTATTCAATATAGTTATACAAATTGATTTCAATGTTGATCATTGTGAAACCTGGGCATTTTTCTAAAAAGACGTTAAAATAATCCAATGCAATTATATGAGAAACGGTTGTTTACAAAAAAAATGTAAGTGCAACTAAGTCACGCTATTAAATGGTATTCTGAAGTACAAAAATACCGACTCATTTAATTGATTTATGAAGAAAACAATGATTAATTTCCTATTTCTCCGAATTTTATAGTTGACAAGGTTATAGATTTTTATATAATGTTGTATACCAAAGAAAACTATATAAACGATGGCAAGCAGATGAGTTAGTTAAAGATACAGCAAAATGAATTCTAAGACGCTCGTTTTGGTTTTGTTTCTCAGTGCAGTTATCATGGTAGCTGAATGCGGTGGTAAGGAATTGAGATTATTATAATTTATTTATCGCACTTTTTCTAGAGAACTTTTTTTTTGTTCTTGTGTGTTTGTGGTAGAACTTTTGTAATTTAACAAAGTTTTCGATAAACACGGTTGTACACGTTTATGTCCTCTCTAATAAGATTAACTTATTTAGATTGAAATTCGTTGTACTGAAAATATGTCACAAATTATTGCCACGTTGTTATGTATTCGACTCTACGATAGAAAATACAGTTTTGAACATAAGGAAAATTTGTTACGTTATTATTTTTTGTAATTTCGATATTCTTGTTGATAACAGTCCAAATTTAAAAATGCTTAATAATACTGAAATAGAAGCTTCGTTAACAGATGAAACAGCTATTGCAAGACGAGAAAAATAGTGAAACCCTCATTATCACGTGATCGAAATGCAAGATTAAATTACTGATTAATGTTCAATCTATTTATTTGCCAAATAAAAAATAGATGTGCCTGTCAGTGAACACCCAAGAAAAATCGAATAACACAAGATATATCTAATGGTTGACAACGACTCCAGAACAAATAAAATTCCATTACAACTTTCCAATACTTCTCTAGTAGTGTTACAGAAAAAAGTGAGGGAAGAAAACTCCAATATGCAATCAAAATTTTCAGTTTTTTACAGAAAAAATATTAAGTACCCTTTGTTATTTACACTTAGCGCGTCATAAGTCTATGTTTGTAAAATATCCAGTATTTGAGGAATAGTTACATCTGTTCACTGTTTCTAGAGGTTATATATCTCTAATTTGACTTATTGTTGATCAAAAAACAGTGACAGTCATATCAGACTGAACGATGGAAGCGATAGCCTCTTAAGAAATATACTTCCAGTGTGTTGTTATCTCACTGTCTCTGTTTCTTTATTTTTGTGTCATTCCTAATAATAGATATAAATTTCAGGAGAATTAAAATAATTGACACTTTGTTACGACTCAAGTATTACTCCTAATGTGTGATTAAGATCTTAAATAAAATATAAAACATACTATATTTTTACATATCACAGCATCTCCAGATAATTTATCAAAATAGTTGTTTATATCGTTTAATCCAATACGTTAAAGTGTCAGTCATTAAATTACAATGGTGTTAATGTAGCAAGAGGGTGAATTTTAAACAGAACACCAAAAATTTTTACAATATCATATATTTAGGAAAAAATTTACAAACCTTGGTTGAAAACAAGACAAAAACGGTGTCTTAACATTAATATTATTTTATATTTAGCAATTCACATCACACCCTATTTCTACACCACTACCATTCTGGTCACTTCTTGAACTTGTATTTAATGCATGCAGGTAACAATTTTTCAGTTAAGTCTCGATATAAGTTTGTCATCCTTGTCTCTACCATCTGTAAATTGGACCTTTTTTGTGGAGTTCTACTTTGTCATCCTTGTCTTGCCGCTACCATCTATAAACTTGGTCTTATTTGTACTGTTCTGACATATGTCAAGTCTATAATTTAAAATATCGCAAACAGAATTGGAAAGTTTATTAGAACAAGCAGATTGTGTGCAGGTATTGTATATTAATTGGATGTTATATTTGTTATTTTACTACAATTTATTAGTATTCTGTAAACGAAGAGACCCTAATTATATTTCCTGGGTATTTAAAAATCAAGGTAGTATGGTGTCAGTCGTCAGTGTGGTGAAAACATTTTATTCAGGTACTAAGATACCTTACAACACGGTCAGCTCCATGTCGTTTCAACAACGGGGAGTAGAAACGTTACCATGCTATCAACATTTCGAACGCGAGCGTCACCTAAAATTGATATGACAACTTATGGAGACCACTTGCTAGACAGAACACCGTAAATTGTTTTTGCATGATACCACAAATTCTGGAGGAACCAAATGTCATTTACAGTGAACATGTGAATAATATGATAAACCAAACCAAGACAAAACATTCCGTATTTTTTTAAAAGAAAAACAAAAACACCTTGTACAACTTTTCTACATAGAATGGCTGCAACAAATTTGCTGTAAATACTGATACAAATATTGTTAGGTGCATTAATTGCCCCATTAAAATTGATGTTTACAAAACATATAGAGCACACAAGCCCAATCATATAATTCATATGATAGGAAAGTTTCAAATAGGCATGAGACTCAGAAGTTGGTCTAGATTTGTTATAGAGTTACATACAATGGAAGCTAATAGTATACGGATATGCTTAGCTTACACCATTGTAAATTCGCGCCACTTTTGTCTTATCTTCAAATTGATGTTAACAACTAGTCTTTTTCAATTATTACAAATGATTAAAATGAGACTGCACATTCTTCTATCACAATAGTAAATAATTAAAATTGCTTATTTCAATTTGCTTCGGCAATCTTTTCAAGGTGAGACAGCCGTAAGATACACACCTATTTGTTGCTCTCTATCCTGATTGCTTAGTGGCTGTCAAGGAATTTACATTTATTGTTTTATTTTGAATATCAAAAATATTGAAAACTCATTATTTATTTTTTTAAATTGTGTAAAGTAAAATTTTTGGGAATAGTTCTTTTATGAAAACATACGCATGTATACTGAAGTGTGTAATAGTGTTAGTCCGGGAGCCAGTGACATTTTGAGATCAAGCATATTCTCTTGGCCAATACTTTGTGAAAAGCTTTAATTAGTTATCCCATGAAGCGCCACGAACGTCAGCTGGCTCATCGTGGGTCGGTTGTTGCATGGGAATGTAAAAAAATAGTTTAATTGATTTCCTTCCGGTTAAAAATTTGTCAAACAACAGTTGGAACAATACTCTAACGAAAAAAACAACGTCAGCTGGTTGCAACATTGTAGATTCCAGGTCAGCTGCTGACAGGAACGTGATGAAATAAAAAAATCACTTCCTCTCACTTGAAAATTTTTTTGCTGATTATTATTTCTCATCGATTTTTTTGCCTAAAAAAATATCATATTATTTATCTAAATTGGTTTATTAATGTACTGTCTACTATTTATTAGTATTAATTTTTATTTTCATTCTTACCTAGTATGGGGTGGGGTGTCCCGTAGTTGGATCTTCCACTGGTAGAAACATGTGTCAGTTCTTGGCAATTTATTAATTTCAATATATTCCTTGATTGATTCCCAGCCTTATATACATATACTGATTACCTTAACTCTGCAACATTTTCGTTTTTGGTTGTTTCTGGTTTTCGTAAGTTTCATTCACAGTAATTCATATTATTTGAAATTAGCCAGAACTACCCATGACATACGATTTTATATTTGCGATTGACAATGGACTACGCAAGCATGAAACATTATAACATATAATCTGTATGTAAAAAAAAAATCGACTTCAACTTACTTTTTTATAATTGATTTAAGGTACAGTTCAATTGATTATTTTAGCGTATTCTTATCTGTCCCTATCCCTTTCTCCCTCTCACGGTCTGTATAATTTGCATTTTCCATATCTTTTTTAATTTTTTCTATTTGTTTTATTATTTGGACCACTTTCTATAAGTTGAATTCTAATTCGCCCTTTATTGCAACCATCCAATAATCCGTTTAATTACTTAGAGTGCAAATGTGGAAAAGTAAATTTAGTATTTATTTACTTTATGGTTCAAGATTGGCCTAAATCCAAACAAAATTAATACGGCTAAGTAGGTATTTTCAATATCTTGCGAATGAGCTATCAGTTGCCATAAGATCCTATTCAAAATTATTGACAACAGTAGCCTTATGACGTCATCCATTACTGTCTCGTCATCTGTTACCACTAGTAGAGAAGTTTACAACCGTTTGTTATTTAAATAAAAATAATAAAAGTTACATACACAGTCTTATATTACAGATCACGATGGCGCAGGTCATGATCATGGTGGTGGAGACCATGGTCATGGTGGAGGAGACCATGGTCATGGTGGAGGAGACCATGGTCATGGAGGAGGAGACCATGGCCACAAAGGAGGCAAGTTGCATGCAAAACGTTCAGCTGATGGATCTCAATATGTGGGGTGAGTTTTTAAGACTTGTCTTTTATTTATCTTTCATTCTACAAACTAATTTGTTAAATGAAATAAACGTTTATAATTGAAACATTGAAGTCTGTTAAAATTTCCTCAACAACCCAACGATGTCATATTTTGAAACTGCATCCAAGCTAGAATTGTAACAAAGAACTGCAAATATTAAATTTGATATTATTTTTTGAGGTCAAAAATAAAGAACTAAGGCCCTTGGATTGGGCAACTTGTACTAAAAAAGGGCACAACTACTAAAGTAGGATTCGCTGTCTATAGGACACCAACAACATACTGGCATATATATGTTGCATCAGATCGGTTCGTCCCTTATTTCAAGTACATAATGGAGGACCGTAACGTAAAACAGAAAAAAGGCAAGATCAAGAAACGCAGAACGATGAAAAATTTTGGTTTGGTTGAAGTATAATATGAAATTTTCAAGACGACAAAAAGTGATAGTAGTATAGTCCAAATCACTAATGAGAACGATTTCATTCTTATAGCCAAGATTAACACCATCGACGCCGTAAGGACAAGGTTGTCAAAATAAATGTTGACTTCGATAGGAAAATAGATATAACAAAAGTACCAACGAAGGCGAAATGAAGTAGGGGAAATGTTCAAACGGTACTAAGAAGAAGAAGAAATATACAAAAACGGCAAGATGTATTGCAATTAACCAGCTGGCCCAGGAGAATGAAACAAATTCTATTTATGTAAGTAAAAAGTTTATAAACCATGATGTTGCTCCAGAAATAAAGAAAATTGAAAAGGACAACAGATATCCAGGTTATAGGATATGAGAAAATAAGAAATTACAACAAAATTAACAGCCTGGTTCTCTAAAAACCCAATATAGACCTTAATAATGAATTAGATTTCCTATATCATTTAACAACAAAATATAAAGTAAAGAATATGTCACCAATATCAAACAAAATACTAATTTCAGCGAAAAAGCAAGGTGGATTCCGTAGCTGCTTTAGAATTCTGCAATGCTCATTGGACGAGACTGGCATAGAAAGCTTATACGGTTTACATTATTCGTTGAAGGCTATTGACATGTATTCACTCATTAGACTAAGGAAGAGATTGTGCAGTTTGGATGGTGTCCAAAAATCGGGCGTATACAGACAGATTTGTAAAAATAATGTTTTCAATAGGGCTATCGCAGAAGAATAATTAAAATATTTTGTCATCTAAAAAAGATACTTTAGTCATGGCACTAGAAAAGTTTTCTCTTAGAGTCAAAACTCAAGTGTTCTTGTTCATTTCTCAAAGAGATGTCTAGACTGCAGTCTGTTTATTTTATTTTTAAGGCGGTGTGCACTGTTAATGTGTAGTACACAGCCTAATTGTGCTCAATACCGACTTACTAACGGGGTAGTAAAATGAATTGCAACGTTTTCATCGATAACCTTGTAGGTCTCTGGAATGGGCTTTAGAAAAGAAAGGCGATACAAGAACGAACCTGGTATAAGAAAATGTTGCTACAAACCGAGTACCAAACGAACGATTTAATACTTTGTTGTATCAATTTTTAACAAGCGTAGTTGGAATATGTTCCAATGTACGCTGGGGGATCTATTCCTCTCTCTTAACAAGGACGAAGTAAACAACCCATCAGTAAACACCAGTTCAAGCGAAATATGTCTTTTAAACAAGTGACAGTAAATTTTCTATAAGCCACTATTCCAGAACCTCGTTTAGAGGCGCCTGTTGGATCACCGAAGTTCCAAAGACCTTGCCGTGCAGTCATAGGAAATGGATCGCAAAGAGGGAGGAGTTAAGAGACTGCAAGCAACTTGGAAGACAATTGAAGGTCACCACCTGAAAAAGATTCGAAAAGAATCCTATACCACTTACAAAGTATAAAGCATACACATACATGTTGCGTAAGTCAACATATTGAATTAGATATGTGCCCCAAAGAGCAAAGAGATTCAAGGAATGAATTCAGAATCATATCAGGACAGTTTTACCATAAAATAATGATGTAGCTGAATATGAGGAGGATGATAATATACCTGTAAACATCATGAAGCTAAATCTGAAGACGCGAGATGTAAGACCGACATCTAGGATTTTCAAGAGAGTATCATGAAGCTATTCAAATATGATCTCTGAGAATAAACAAATTGTTTTATATAAATAATTAACAGCATTGATCCAAGAAGTTTAGAATAAAGATTGCTGATTGTAAGATTTAGACAATAAAGTTTTTCTGTGGTTAAGACCAAGTATTTACTCTAACAAGCAAATGTATCAGAAGAATTTGGCCGATTATTTATAGAGTTTAATGTTGAGTAATATAAAGTTTTACAACAAATTTGATGTTTTGCAGCTATTATTGTAGATTGAATTGTATTTCAATAGTTATGAATTCAATACTTCCTTTTCTTTTCAGAGCGATGTATGGTGACTAGCCACTGATCCACTGTGAATAAAATAAAGATGTAATTATAATAAATCATAAATAAATACATTTTGACCAAAGCTTGTGTATTGTAAATAGTTAATTAGTCTAGCTGAAACCAAAAAATACAAATTATTAGATAAGATTACAAAGTCAAAAGATATATCGATACAAGTTTTGTATCGTAACACAAATCCTTTATTTTCAACGCCATTTTAGAAACTACGTTATCATATTCATGTAGTAACAGTAATATACTAGACAAAATTAAGACAATGAAAATTAAAATTCTAAATATATACCATCATAAAACTAACTACGTTTACATCAACTGTAGTTATTGCTTTCTGTACGAAACTGATTAAAAAAGATATTGATATGATTGTAACTATTTATTCAGATCTTTACAATTTATGTGCTATCATGTTAGTCCGGTATCCACACAACCAGACTTATATGGAATGACCTAGGAATTAGGTATATAAAAAACACTAATTAACTAATAATAAATAATTATAAATTATTTTAAAATAAAATCAAGTTATCCAAATCTGATTATTAATTTATTTTAAAACTATATTGAAAAAAAATAATATTACACAAATAAGAAAAATGTGGATATCGGCAAAAAACTAAAATAAATTAAAAAACAAAATCTGAGGACTAATAGTCAGTATTACCGAATCTAGCATCAATGAAAGAACGGATATATGCTTTCGACGTGGCATGCTTGCTACGACCTTAATAATTTCTTCTTGGAAGAATTCCCCCATTCCTGTAATGCTACCCCACGTTACCAGGGTTGTTCTGACGAGCTCTTGTCTCTCTTTTAATCATATACAAGTGTTCAATTGGATTAAGATTTGGGGGAACAATCAGACTATTACAAAGTAGTAACATCTTCCTCGCCTAATCAATTTCTCGCAGCTCTGCTGGTATGTGGTCAGAATCGCCTAAAGCACCTCTCTAAAGGCTAACTACAGGTTGTAGCACTAATTCCACAGCAGCAGCAATGAGTCAAGCTTGTCTTTCACGAGCTCTTAGCACTCGTATTCGCCCATCATCTGATTACAAGCCAATTCTGTTCTCATCCGAAAATAGCACATTTCGCCAATCTTCAGTTGCCAAATTTTGATACTCCAAATGCCAATTAAGCGCCGGTTTATAGGTTATAGTTACCATTGAAACTCTTATATCAGTAGCTTGCAAAAGTGCCATTTGTAGCTCAAAATGGGCTGTTCTGGGATTTCTTCGTGCTGTTTGAACTAAGAAGCGGCAAGTTTCTAGTTCCATAAACATTTTACAGGTTTTTGAAACAACCGCTTGTGCAACTCCCGCTGTTCGTGCAATATCCCTGTTAAATCAAAGCAAAAGGCATTTTATTAAAATTTTCGAAAATAATATTTAATTGGCATTGACGGCTATCCAATACACTTTTTATTATGTTTAAGTTTCTGCCTTAAAAAAATTCTTTTATAATTAGATGGTGATTCCATATATGTTTGGCAGTGTGTCCTCGTTCAATCATAAGCTGGCAACTTATGAAGTAGGTACTTTAGGCTAGTTGGCAACTTATCTTGCAGGTTTTTTATGCCAGTTGATAGTAATTTATAAGCTCGAAAACTATCATACAAACAATTTTAAGATTTTTGAAATCACATTTAGTTTTTAATTTACATTCTCATATAGGCAGTTATTAAATTTCTTACCTGTTCCATATAGCTGGCATTATTTTTGTTGGCGAACATAGTGTATAACATTAACAATCTAGCGATTTATGAATTTTCAGGCTCTTATCATGTTAAGCCACGCTGATGTTTCACTTGACACTAGATTCATGGCTAAGTTCTGAAACGACAGCAGTAGAAAAATGAACTTTATACACATAGTCCGCTAAAATTCAATAGTGTCTACGGGCCATCCAGAAGCTGGCCGACGATATCCCTCTTTGAGGAAAAGTAATAACAACAAAATCTAAATATACACAAAAAGCAAAGTTCGATCCATGATATTTTTCAAATAGGACTCTAGAAATGTGCAACTTTGTTTCCTAATTTCATAAGCCATTATAGTGTAAGATCCGAACCTAAGTCGACCTTCACTGAGCTGATAATAGAATGAAACACATTTTATAATAAATTTAGTATATTAGAAAATATTTTAAAAATGGGTTGCTTCAAAAAATCCTGGAAAATTACTAAAAAAGTTTTAATTAAATGTTGCATCATCTAGATAATAAGAAAATTTTACCCTGAGTAAAAGTATAAAACGTATAGAATGTGCAGTAGATGGGTTACCTATTATTAACTTAGGCGAACTACTGGGTTACCTACCAGGCATAAACAGGATGTTTTCTTGCGAACATGTTGATATAGGGTTATTTGCAGACAATTTCTTCCTAATAGGAGTTTGCGAATTTTAAAGATTTGAATTTTAAGGAGAGTGGAAATGTGTGACAAAGAGATCCGAGGTAAGTATACGGTGTAAATAATAAAAATATCAATTACCAACTTTGAAATTGTTTGCTCTTTATTCTGGAAAAAATTAAAGAGAAACAAAGTGGACAATTGTGAATTCTAAATTTTGTATTGCGTTTAAAAATTGTATTATAGAATAGCAAAATACAAAAAATAGTATTGGAAAATAAATTTTAATGAATATTTTCTATTCAATATCTGATTCATCAGAAGTATAATTGTGATTTTCGAATTCATCTGATTCATTAGATTATTCCCCATTTTCTTAAATTTCGATAATGTCCTGGATTTTCGAAGGAATTCTAAGTCTAACAAAATATATCATTCGACACTTCAAGGTAAATTTTTTTCACTCTATTTTTAGGTATCACTATAAGCTCAAAGAAAAGTTCCAGCCAAACTCTTTTGTACCATGGTAAGAGATATATAGTTTTCTATATCGCAATGTTTGCAAGTTATGTGTAATTCTCTTGGAAACGACGTACTTCTTGACAACTTTTCTGCAAACAACAAGTAGTTAACTGTGTGCTAACAAAAGTTTATCCAAATCTATGTTCTCTAAGCGGAGATATTTTATTGTGTCCACCTACGTCTTAAATTTCTATACGGTGCAGAGTATTATGCATCGAATAGAAATGACAGCAGGAAAATGTTTCCGTGCCATTTTGTATACTTTTGTGTACTTGTTGGGATCATTGTGTTCAATTTCTGGCACACAATTTTCAATCTGTAAGCCTTTGAAAGCAACGCAATATTTTTTTCATTTAGAAACCGTCAGTTGGGATACCCTAAAAATTGTATTTCAGATAATAATATATTTAACATGTCTCCATATTCGGCATGTATTGCAATTTCAAGGTGAAAAAATGATTTCGCATATAATATGAATTGGTGGTGTAAAATTATAATTATACAGGGTCGTTTAAAATATGTTAGATGGTCCATATGAGTTGCTATGCAGGATGGTTAAAATATAGTGTCAAATGGAATTATAGCATGGTTAGAAAAAAGCGAGAAAAAATAATTTTATAAGGTACTCCATAAGCAGTTGGAAAGTAATGATAGCTGACATACTGGGCGGAGTAAAAGTATTGTTATGCAGGTTCGCTAAAAAAATGTTAATAGAATGTTATACCTATAGGGTAGCTTATTAGCATTTGGGTTTACAGGGTGGTTGCAATATAGGATGTACTAGAATTATAATTATATATGGTGGTTCAAAACTACAATAGGTGGCCATTAACAAATGCATATATAGGGTGGAGCAGAATTGTATTGTTGGAATATGTAATTGAGTGGAATTGTAGAGTGATTAAAAAAATGTTTTAATGGGTTTTTTATATAAGAAGTTGCATATACAGGATGGATGAAATATAGAGAGGAGTAGCAACACCATGTAAATAAAAAATGTAAGAAAAAAATATTATGTTAGGGAGTTTAAACTAGTTTATATATAGCAAATTTCCGATTATTTAGATATATGTACGTTTATCATAAAACATTGAATTTTCGAGTGAAGCTCGGTCACCGAGGTACTGTTGTTAATCTCTATTGGCAAAGTGTGAGTTTTTAACAGAACTATTCAAAACAAAAATTGCGACTGTGTTCTTCAACTACAACAAGTGACAAATAACCACAAAGACGTAATTTGCTTACATATATGACGGAAGAGGAATTGTGCTCTAATTCATTCTGTCACTACACTATGACTATTCAGTTGAATATTCTTGATTTAAATTCAACTCAATAGAAAATGGAGCATAATGGTTTTAGTTAAGTGCCTTCCCACAAGAATGAATTTAGTTATGTTGTACTGTTCTTTTTGTTTGAACGAGGCGAAGATTCCATGTTAGGTATTAAAGACACTGTACAGTTCAGGTAGTTTAATTCAACTTAAATGAGTTGTGTTTAAACTTCGATGTAAATTGCTTCCGGAATCAGTTGTTGTAAATATTGGATTTTTATGTGTAAATAAAATTTTAGAAAGTGAAAGTGAATATCAGTTTGTAAATTTAATTTGAACCCACGAAGTTTACTGCAATTTCAAGTAACTGTCTGCTGTACTGCCCCATGTTGGCATAGAGCTGTTTCACTATACTGATATCATTAAACTCAGTACTCACTCTTTTCCAAAAAATCATGCATCTCAGTTGATTTTGCAAAAACTTTGCTAATATGACCTACAAAGGTAAGATTTCTGTCGAGTAACAATCCCATTTCATTAATAGAATTGACTTGGTTTTTTGTCGCACCATAAGACTAACCTATCCAAATCGGCTTGCAAGCACAATCAATCTTCGAACACATCTTACATTTTCAGGTCATCAGCAAATAGGCTAAAATCCTGTTTTCTAAACAATCTTGATGACGTAATAGGCCTAAATGTAGGCCCCATGGCACCCCAGAAATAATTTTGATAGTGTAAGATTGGATGTCGTTGTAACGAATACCTTGTGAAGTGTTAATCAAGTAGCTTTCAATCCAAACAAGCAATCAAACTTTTTAAGTTTTGATTTTAGATTATTATGTACAACCCTATCGAACGCCTTGGAGAAATCGGTGTATATCGAGTGTACTTGATACCCACCCTTCAGATATGTGATCGGTATCAAGGAGTAGATTAAACTCAGTAGACCTCTTCGGTAAGAAGCCAAACTGCCGACTAATGACTACCCTCTATAATGGAATATGGTCACTACACTACACTCCCAAATATCTTGGGAACAGCGCTTAGAATATTAATTGGTCGATAATTCATTGTATCGGATCTACGCCCAGATTTAAAGAGTGCAGAATCGAGGCTGATTTTGAATAGTCGGAAAATGTGCTGACTTTTAAAGAATTTTGAAAGATCTTCTAAAGAGGGCTAGAAAATATACAGCTAGAGTTTTTGAGAGTGGTAGGGAGTATACAATCCGTTCCCTAGATTTTATTTTATGTCCAATGAATCTAATCTTTTGTCAAGAACAAAATTGTTCATCATGTCGTTGGGAATGTTAAGAAAAATTGGAGACCATTGCTCGACAAAATAATTAGTTATTTGATGACATTACAACTTTTCAATCCTTTGCATGTAAATTCGTTAGTGAAATCTTTTGTATTCATCCTATAATTAATAAACTTCCAGAAGTTCTTTATTTCGTTATTGATCCTATTTTGTTCAATCATATTTATATCTTGTAAGATGCAGCCGACAATTTATTAAATATTGCTCTTAGTCTACTAAATTTTTTTTGTTAAATTTTTTGTTAAATATGTTCTCTTTTGCGGAACAACTAGGAAACTTTATGTGGAGGTTCTTTTATCCGGCATAAATCATTCAATCATGAAATATAGGATATGGTAACTATGGCATATAAATTTTGCCATTGAGAAAGTCATCCCATATTGCAGCATAAGGGTGATTCATTTCCGCAAAAAATTTTTTTTCTTGGTGCTCAAGCAAAATTTTAATCCACCCATAGAAACAAAAATTCTCACCAAGATTGAGGTCTTAATTTTAATTTTAAGTACTTGCAATTTAAATATGAAATTTTCTCTTTTGAAATGCACGTAAAGAAAGTTTTTTTTTCAAATTCCTAATTCCCAGACACCTTTAAACATTTTGTGAATCGGTTTTATGGACCTTACGGGAAATTCCGCGCTCTTAAAAATTGCTTTAGTATTTTTTTTTTTCGTAACTTGCACTGGGTCGTCAGTAGGAGCGATCAAAGTGCAGTTTTTGGAATAAATTGTTATTTTTTAATTTGTTTTCAGTGAATCGCAAAAATTAGGGAGAAAAAAGAACTGATTCTAATAGTTTTTTTTAGCAATATTTAATGACTTTACAGCCATTTTTAGGCCTTCAAACGTAAGAAATTGATAAATACTAACTAATGTTGCTCTTCCATTCAACTTTTTTCTTGATTACTAACATGAGCAACATTAGTTAGTATTTATCAATTTCTTACGTTTGAAGGCCTAAAAATGGCTGTAAATTCATTAAATATTGGTAAAAAAAACTATTTTTTCAGAGTCAGTTCTTTTTTTCTCCCTAATTTTTGCGATTCACTCAAAAAAAATTGAAAAAAACATTTTATTCCAAAAACTGCACTTTAATCGCCCTACTGACGACCCAGTGCAAGTTACGAAAAAAAAATACTAAAACAATTTTAAAGAGCGTGGAAATTCCCGTAAGGTCCATAAAACCGATTCAGAAAATGTTAAAAGGTGTCTGAGCATTAGGAATTTGAAAAAAAAACTTTTTTTACGTGCATTTTAAAAGAGAAAACTTCATATTTAAATTGCAAGTTCTTAAAATTAAATTTAAGAGCTCAATCTTGGTGAGAATTTTTGTTTCTATGGGTAGATTAAAATTTTGCTTGACCACCGATAATTTTTTTTTTGCGGAAATGAATCACCCTATTGCAGCATACAAAAATTCATATATACCCGATAGGCGGCACCTATAGCAAACATCAGCAGAGATCATCATTTCTACATCTATAAACTGGTAGATTTTGGACACAAATTGGAGGATGATAGCTATCGAAGCGTATCAGCAGATCGTCACTAGGGGTATATCTACTTCCGTTGTTGGATGAGACCAAAACAGTATCGAAGCTTCCTGAACATTCTTGTTATTATGGACTTGAACAAGGTTATGTAATATACACATAAAGGGTGTAAATCAATAAGTGCAAAACATTTCAAGATGCGTTTCCTCGAGTCATTTTTTGACGAAAAGTTCCTCTGAACATATGTTCTTTCTGCCCCTACAATTTTTTTTCAGTACACCACTCGTAATTGTCAAAAAATGTAAATGAATCCCTTACAAGTTTGTAATCTTTTTTATTTCTTGAATTTTTTTTTCGTATCTGCTAGAGTTTTTGTGTAAAAAAATGATCAAATGCATGTGTACCGTAAAAACAAACAATCTTTCTGTGACGCAATATGCTATTATTATTTCAAAATAATTTAAAAAATTGAGGTTTACCTAACTTTGACAATAAAGAGATCAAAATAAGTGCTCAAAATGGCCACCTTCAGCCATTACATAGGAGTCTAGATCTTCGTATTGGACTGAAAATCAAAGGAGAATCTTGCATAATTCTACAAGAAACAATAATGCAGTTTCTTAATGTCTTCAACAGTAGTTCCACAATAAACCAACGTTTTAAAATTCCCCAAGTTGAAAAGTCTATCGGATTTAAATCAGGTGAACGAGCTGGTCAAAATTGTGGTCCCCCTCGACCTATCCAGCGATCTGGATATGTTTCGTTCAAATATTGTTGTGCTCTCATACTAAAATGGGCAGCAGCGCCGTCGTGCCTAACACCTAAAGGAATCGGATCAAGTAGAACTAGAGTGTATGTATTTCCATTTAATGTAGGTGGAAAGAAATGTGGGATAATTAGGTGATCTCCAATAGTTAAAATCGACACGTTTAGGGTAGTTTCTTCTGCCCATATCTGATTGAGGGGATTATTAATAATGGCTTCCCTTAAAAAACTTGCTTCATCCGTCTTGCAATTTCGTTTTGGATGCTAGGTATGATTAGACAACACCCAGAATTTCTAATGAGAGTAAATTAACAACAGTTAAGTTAGAGTTGTCAATAAGAGAAATTAATATGACAGTCGCTTACTAGAAAAATAAATAACAGAGGGATTGTATGTTTCTACGGTACACATGAAATTGATCATTTTTTAACCGACTTCCAAAAAGGAGGAGGTTATCAATTCGTCGCGTTTTTTTTTCGCTTTTTTTGTATGTATGTTACCTGATTTCTTCTCCTGTGGTGCACCGTTTTGAATGAATATGGTCTTGTTTAATAGAGTATATATCCGGATTGGTAAAACTTCAAATTTTGGACAAGAATTATATTGGTAAAGTGATGAAATTTGTGAATGAACACATGAGTGCATGGAAATCGACCAATATCCCTGATATTTTAGTCGATTTTTCGGTAACTCCTTATGGATGTGTATAGTTTTTTAACGTTTAATCTATTAAGGACGATCTTTAGATGATCTGATATACTTTTCTGCGACGTGCAACTTGCAGTTTTGCAGAAAATCGCTGAAAATTACAAACTTCTTGTCAAAATCATCGAAATGACATAACGGACATTTCTTCATAAATATTTAAATTCCAACGTAATAGTGCGGTAATTTTAGGCACTGGAAGTTTTAATTGCGAATTTGAAAATTTTCTATGTAAATCTCAAGCATATAGGTAGTAAAGCATAGTATTTTCGGTTCCTTAAATCAATGAGTACCAAGCTCGTTTTGATTGTATACCCTGCAAATACCTATTTAAATGCAAATTTTTCCACTTTGCGAAAACGGTGCTTTTGATTGTCACATTCTCCGGGCCTAATAGAAAATTCAGTGACAACACATGTCAAAGTTTAAACTGCTGTTTGAAGCGTTTATAGACAGGGTGTTTAGTTATAGCAAACAAAATCACAAAGTAAAGTGGTAGAAGGAGTTGCATTTATATGAAGATTGAAATATAGGACGGACTAGAATGATAGTGGTCCGTAGGCAACCGTATATACAGGATGGTTGGAATATAGGGTGGACTGGACGTTTAGCGGTATAAAAATATTGGAAAAAATGTACAATTAAAATTATATAGGGTGATTAAAAAAATGTTATATGATGTGGACATAAGCAAATCATATACAGGATGGTTGAAATATATGCTGGAGTTGCATTATATTTATATAGTGTGATTAAAAATTATTTCTTTTATAGCCCATAAGAAGTTGCATAAAGTGTGGAGAGGAATTAATGTTACACAGGGCGATAATATAAAATGTTAAAAATGAAATAATTTATGGGGTAGCCCACAAGGAGTTATATACTATGCTTGAAATATAGGACGGATTTGCCTCCGTAAATATGGGACGGAGTCAACTCCGTCCTATAGTTTACAGAAGGCAACTAACAAATTTATGCTTGTGAGTGGGCAGTCGTATGTACAGGATGGTTGGTACATAGGTTGGAGTGGAATTATCTATAGTTATAAAGGGTTGTCAAAAAAAGTTGAAAATGGTTACATGGCGTAGTCCATAAGGCATAAATATATTTTGGGCTTATTAAGTCAACGCGTACTAGTACATTTTCTTCGTAAAGATTTACCTGTCAATTTAAATGAGAAAGTATCATTGTGTAATGTTGGTTCCGTCTATTAAGGTTATAAATACAAAATAAAAAATAAAGAATGAAAACTAAAAAGTTGAAAATAAAACATTAAAAAAAATAACCGACTTCTACCTATAACTAAAAAGCTAAAAATAAAACATTTAAAAAAATATATAACCGACTTCCAAGTATAACTAATAAAACATTTAAAAAATATATATAACCGACGTCTACCTATAACTAAAAAGCTAAAAATAATTATAACAAAATACAACTTTAGCAAATAAGTAACACATTCAATGTTGTTAGGTACCTACCCAGGAAGTAAAAAATGTAAACATTAAAAGGTGCTCATTCTGTACAAATTAATTACCTAGCAATCTAGTATATTTTTGAAGTCGGTGCCAAGCAACAATCAAGTTTGATGAATTAGTAGATAAGTACGCAATGAAGGATTTTAGATTTGCTTGGCACCGACTTCAAAATATACTAGATTGGTAGGTAATTAATTTGAACAGAATGAGCAACTTTTAATGTTTACATTTTTTACTTCCTGGGTAGGTACATAACAACACTGAATGTGTTATTTATTAAATAATTTGGTCAAGTGCGAGTTGGACTCTCATACTTAGGGTTCCGTACCAACTTCAAGATTCGAATATTCCAGTTTCAGACAAGCAGGGAATGAGTGCATTTTCTTATACTTACCCTTATATCTTTAAAAAAAGCGTTTTAAATTTATAAAAAATATACACTTCCACACATAGACTTTTTATTTTATTTGCTTTAGGATTCGCTTGATTTTTATCACAATACATATGTATTTAATTTTCAAACTTGGCCCCCAAAAAGTAACATTAGAGTTTTATTTTACTAATAAACTTTCAGAAATGCCTTTTGTAATCTACTGTCTGAGTTTTGAGGCTCTGTAGATTGGAAGAAAAACGGCAAAATAGGTCAAAGTTTAAATTATAAATTATTAAATCTGTTATTCAAATTATTTAAAAATATAAATAAAATATATTTTTCAAATTTTAAATAGTATAGTTTCTAAAATGGGATTAAGTAGATGTTTAATATTTTTAATATCTTTTATACAAATGATTTAAAAATATGATATATTACATGATGCATTTGAAAATTGAATCTTTATTTTCCCTTTAATTGTATAATTTGTCCCTAAAATTACTAAGGGGGATTTCTAGTAATTTATTTTCCGTTTAATTCTATTATTCGGAGGCCAAATAATAGAATTAGAAATTTTTTTTCATGTTTTTCCTATAAACAAAAAAATGAGGTCTTAGAGTTTGGGGAATAACGGGGAGAATGGGTAATTTTTTTAAATATTTTTTTAATATATTTTAAAATATTCATTTTAAAAAAATTTAAAAAATATATTTGTACCTATTCGTCATAATGAGCCCTGGGATTTGATATATTACATGACCCGTTAGAAACAATTATAATATTTTATTTTCCATTTAATTCTATAAATTGCTCCCCAAAATGAATATTAGGGGTTTCTTCTTATCTTTCCAGTAAAGTTCAGGTGAGGGGCTATACTTCCAGTTTTTCAAAATTTTTCAGCTTATGGTTTCGGAGATAAGGGGGGAATGGGTAAATTTTTTTATATTTTTGTTAATATCTTTTAATTAATATTTATTTTATAAATATGGAAAAAATATATTTGTTTTCTTCATCATGAGCCCTTATATTTGATATATAACATGCTAGGTTAGAAATAATTTTAATTATATATTTTCCATTTAATTCTATAATTTGCCCCCCAAAAAAATATTAGGGGTTTTCCTTATTTTTCCAGTAAAGTTCAGGTGAGGGGCTATACCCCCATTGTTTTTCAAAATTTTCCAGCTTATGGTTTCGGTGATAGGGGGGGATGGGTAAATTTTTTTATATTTTTGTTAATATCTTTTAATTCATTTATTTTAAAAATATGAAAAAAATATATTTGTTTTCGTCGTAATGAGCCCTTTCATTTGATATATAACATGATGGGTTAGAAACAATTTTAATTTTAATTTTCCATTTAATTCTATAATTTGCCCTCCAAATTAAATATTAGCGGTCTCTCCTTAATTTTCCAGTAAAGTTCAGGTGAGGGGCTATACCCCCATTGTTTTTCAAAATTTTCCAGCTTATGGTTTCGGTGATAGGGGGGGGATGGGTAAATTTTTTTTATATTTTTGTTAATATCTTTTAATACATTTATTTTAAAAATATGAAAAAAATATATTTGTTTTTGTCGTAATGAGCCCTTTCATTTGATATATAACATGATGGGTTAGAAACAATTTTAATTTTAATTTTCCATTTAATTCTATAATTTGCCCTCCAAATTAAATATTAGCGGTCAGTAAAGTTCAGGTGAGGGGCTATACCTCCATTTTTTTCAAAATTTTCCA
This sequence comes from Octodonta nipae, assembly GCA_034190945.1. Lineage (NCBI taxonomy): Eukaryota > Metazoa > Arthropoda > Insecta > Coleoptera > Chrysomelidae > Octodonta > Octodonta nipae. The sequence goes on from CM067223.1 coordinate 23,470,852, forward strand.
GCTTATGGTATCGGAGATAAGGGGGGAATGGGTAATTTTTTTATATTTTTGTTAATATGAAAAAAATATATTTGTTTTCGTCGTAATGAGCCCTTTCATTTGATATATAACATGATGGGTTAGAAACAATTTTAATTTTATATTTTCCATTTAATTCTGTAATTGGCCCCCCCAAAATTAAAAGTAGAGGTTTCTCCTTATTTTTCCAGTAAACTTCAGGTCAGACCCTATAAATCTATTTTTTTCAAAACTTTACGTTTTATAGTTTCGGAATGAGTAAATTTTGGTATATTTTCGTTAATATCTTTTTAAATAATTTTTTTTAATATGAAAAAAATATATTTATGTTCCTCAGAATGAGACCTTTCATTTGATATATTACATGATGCGTTTGAAAATTTTTTTATTTTAAATTTTTATTTAATTCTATAATTTGCCCCCCAAAATTAATATTAATGGTTTCTCCTTAATTTTCCTGTAAAGTTCGGGCAACGCTCTATATTTCCTATTTTTTAAAAATTTTTAGGCTCAGTAGTTTCGGAGATCAGGGGGGGAACGGTCGATTTTTTTAGTTTTCCCCCCCAGAAGTACCCCTAAAATCAATTTTTACGATATGTACTCCTGATCGGGTCACCAAACTATACATTGATACCAAATTTCAACCTCTTCCGTCCAGTAGTTTAGGAGAAAGTGGCTGTGATGTGACAGAGGCAGAAATTCTGAGTGATATTATAAGGGTATCCATATATTGTATATACGGAACCCTAAAAATGCAAAAAATAAAAAAGATAGCAAATTCATAATAGATTCATTTACAATTTTTGTCCCTTGCCAGGGACGTGTACTGAAAAAAAGTTGTGGGGACAGAAAAAACACGTGACTTTAGAAAAAGTACCAATGTGTAGATTTTCATGACAGTTTGTGTGATCCTATTATGAAGACTTCATAGAGGCATTAATTCTTTAAAATTGAAATAAATATCTCGAAAATTTTACTAGCTAGAAGAAACAAACTGAAAAAAAGAAGAATAAAACACCATTTACATCGGTAACGAAACGTTTGCGGTCATACGTTCAGAGGAACTTTTCGTCACAAAATGACTCGACGAAGCATATCTTGAAATTATTCGCACTTATTCGTTTACACCCTGTATAGTTTATTAAATCCATGGATTCAGGGGCTGCTGGAGTGAGTGTGGTAGAGCTAATCTGAAAAGTGTGAGTGAGGCAGAAAATAACTAATTGGAAGCTATAATCTTTTCCTGCTTTCCCAGATATTTTAAGTTCAATACAGACCACACACTTTTTCGTCAAGAAGATTGTATATTTCTAACTATAAAACATTGAACAATTAATGTTTAATTGTCCTCAAATTACGCATAATCATTTCAACGAAGAAAAAGTTAGCTGACTGAATGGACACCATATTTTGTATTGTGTAATGCAATTACTAAAAGTACTATTTGGCTGGTTAATGTATCATTAAATAAAATTTATTTATCAATTATTAATACTATCCTACTCTTAAACGTATCGAAAATAGTAAACTACATGAAAGAGCGTAATTGATAAACGTTTTAATTTCCCCTCATCCAACCAATCGACTGTAGAATATTTTTTCCGTAGTTTTAAAAGCGTAAAAAATCATGTTCAAGTATAAAATAATTTTGTTTAAAGACTTCAATTATTTCAGTGTTCATAGTAACAAAACATTCAAGACGTCCAAATCATGCTATTCAACGTTATTTAAAAAAACAATGAGAACCGTCATTAACCTGATTTATAAAAAAACGGCGACTCATATTTGACTTCTCCGAAATAAATTGTTGATGCGGTTAATGATTTTTGTTTATCTAATTTTGCATGCCCAAGAGTATATAAATACTTGTAGGTAAGTGGAGAATTTAGTTAAAAACACAGAAAAAATGAAGTGTAAGATGGTAGTTTTAATTTTATTGCTCAGTGCAGTTGTCTTGGTAGCTGAATGTACTGGTAAGAAAATTGCTTTATAGTCCACCGTACCTACTTGATTGAGAATTGTCCTTTCGAGATTAATTTGTAATTTACTTTTTTGATCTTCACACCCTTCAGTATTAAATATTTTTACAAGCAATTTATTTTGAATACAAGTTATATAAAAAATTTCAATGCAAAATTTCCCATAAAATCAAATGGAACAGTAAGTTTCACAGGTTTTAGGTGATGAAAGCCGAACACTAAATGTAATATTTCTTGTCACTCAATATTTCAGATATTTATGTGCTATATACATATATACAGTGAGGACGCGGGGGTTGGAACAAATTCATTTACAATTCAGGTGTGAGTTTTTTGGAAAAACGCTCGGACATATCGGGTCTTTTTTTTGGGCTGCGTTTTTTGTGACTCATTTATACAGGGTGGGCCAGAAATAAATTGTGACCATCAACTTTTTTTTATTTTGAATTCTGCATTAAATTCTAAGTATTTTTCAGAAACAATGTCCTATACCGAAAAGTAACAATTATTAAAAATATTACATTTATTTCAAAATTGGAGAAAAAAACATCAACATATCAAATTAAATCTTCAAATTGTTGACCATTAAATTCCAGACAATACCTAAGACGGTTTTCAAATTCTCGTAACACTTCACTTAGCATTTATGGCAGGATTCGTTGTATTTCTGCCCTAATTCTATTGCTTAATTCCTGGATATTTTCCGGCTTATTGAAGTAGATTTTCGATTTCACGTAACCTCAAAGATAAAAATGTAACGGGTTTAGATCTGGAGACTTAGCGGGTCATTCAATATTACCTCTTCCTCCAATCCATCTATTTGGGAAAATATTGCCAAGATAATCTCGCACACTGTTCGAGAATAGTGCGGAGGGCGCTCCATCCTGTTGAAACCATACCGAATCTGCCAGTATATTGGGGTTTTCACCATTCGGGTAAAGTTCTGGTTAAACAGGGTCATTTTGTAATAGATCTAAGTACTTTTCCGAGTTAAGTGTTCCCTCAATAAAAAAAGGACCCACAATTGAAGTACCTACAATTCCGGCTCATACGTTAACTTTCTTGGAAAACCGTGTATGACTTACCATATCCAATATGGGTTTTCTGAAGCCCAATATAGAAAATTTTGATTGTATACTGCACCATTTAAACAAAACTTTGTTACTTGAAAAGTGCGGGTTGGCATTGCATCTATCCATAACTATTTCGCAAAATTCTACTCTGAGGTCCAAATCATCTTCAGTAAGTTCCTGAACTAAATGACCTTTGTATGGATTAGGGATGTTATGGAGCTCCGTAACCGTAACCGAAAATATCGGATATCCGAAATAAAAATATATCCGAAACCGTAACCGAATCTGATATAAAAGTTTCGAATAGTTTCGGATAAGGACGGATTTGTATCAAAATGAGATAAGCACTTTATAAGGCTGTTCGAGCCTGAAAAATAACCGATTGACAATCCCTTACCAAAGTGCGCGATGACGAGTTAGCGGTGGTTTGTCAGTTCAAATTCAATTCCAAAAAATCTAATATCCATAACTGAAACTATCCGAAACTATCGGATAATCCGAATTAATTTCATATTCGTAACCGTAACTGAAACCGATATAAGTTTATTCATATATCCGTATCCGTATCCATATCCGAAATTTCATATCCTTAACATCCCTAGTATGGATGCCGTTGTCAATACATATAAAGCCACTGACAACGAAGTCAGAATCGACTTAACGTTTGGTTTTTTCGTTCAATATACAGCTTTTTATTTCAATTGTGATGTTATTCCTAAGAAAACAAAAATAATTAATGTAGTGCATCCCCAGATAAGAGATATGACAGGATGAATTGTTTACGGTATTATGAGCATAGAAAACAAATGTAATGGTGGAGTTTTATTGTTACTCAATGGTTTATAAACATATAATTCTTTAATATAGTGAAATTGTTTTAGCCATTTTAACCCCTGACGCTCGACTACGTAGGTGGGTGTGTTTGAGTGGTTCCCTGGATGGTTTAGATTCACAAATGTGTCCGATAGATGGCGCTGCGATTGAATTTTAGGAATATATGTTTTTTGAACATCCAAACAGCCGACCGAATTTCGAAGTTTTTTGTGTGTGTTTGAGTAAACCCATGGTAGAGATGACACCTATATAGCTGACCTGGTCAAGTGAAGCGATGCGCAAATATGAGTACTAGCCTCAGGAAACGTAACAAGTCTGGAATATAAGACTTTTATTTACTTTTTAGAGGGCCTTTGTGTCGGTGGTTAAATCTTTAATTTTAACTTGCAAAGTAATGGATGAGCGTATATAACAAAAGTTTCAGAACTGATAACTTCCTTTTTTTGAGTAGATATTAAAAGGAAATGTTTCTAGATAAAACCGTTTTAATCTAAAAAAACACTTATATGTGAATTTTTCTAGGTTAATTGACTGCAATATTACATAAATCTGTAAGAGTTTGGTGAATATACTGCATTTTAATTTTAAATCTGCAATTATATAGAATGGTACATTTTAGGAAGCAACGAATTATAAAATCACTGGAAATTGTACCAAAAGTTTGAGCCCATTAAAAGCGAGTAAACAATTGTTATATAACAGAAATTTAAGACAATTGGTGTGTTACGAGTATTTACATAATTTTATTTTCAGCTCACGGTGACGGACCACCCCATGATGGACATGGACACCATCATCATCATCATCATCATCACCATGGACATAAAGGGGGGCATCATCCAGGTGGTGGACATAAACACGGAGGGTGAGTTTTTACATTTATAACAGTGTCTAAATTTATTAAATATTCGACATTTCGGGTTCATTTTTGGAGCCATGATCAAGAGACAAAAAATCTAGATCGAACTCCGGGTCTCAATCTGCCTACACCCCAAGGGTCTCTAAGTAACTAAACTGAGTGTCGATTTGAAGAGGTCACGTGATGGGGTCTGGTGATTGGTTGGGTGTTGGTGAGCTCTATACTGTAGGAAGGCGGGAGCTGTCATCGCGTCTGTTTAGACAGATGTCGTTTCTCTATTTCTATAACTTCGCAAAATATGGAAGCCCTAAGGAAATTGCGGGATATGATAGTCCTACTGTCCTAAGTAAGTTGTTAGAGTGTCCTATTTTGATATGATGATGCGCGAGAGTTGAAATCGGATCTTTTTTATTAACTGATAGAGTGTTCATATGGTTAACGCACATGTGGATATGACCGATGTAGCTTTGTAGGAAATCGCTACTTGGAATTATCTGAACTCCTAGATCCTCGTTACGTATTTTATCTTTAGGTTTCCTGGTTTGGTTGGCTGTATGTTAAGTGGTGTGGAAGACTGTATTTATTTGACTTCTGTATAGAATCCGTGCTATTTTGTCAGTGACTCCTCGAATGTATAGAAGGAAGGCTTTCCGTTGTTGTTGGTCTGTTTCTGACGGAGTTGGTGTATTCAGGGGTTTTGCCTAAGATTTAGTTGAAGATAATTAAGTTCGTTTTGTCTATTGTCAATATCTGTAAATCGGATAGTTCTGAGAACCAAAGATTTCATTACAGAACTCAATTGAGCAGGGAGGTGGTGTGATTGGGCATTTAAGGATTTATTAATATGGTTTGGTATCCTACAGATGGTATATGAAAATTTATCATTGTTGGTTTTTGTTATAAGAACATCAAAAAATGGGAGAGAAGAATCGCACTCGGTTACCATTGTAAATTAATCATTAGAATTTATACCATTGATATCTTACAGAAAGAAGTCTAATGAATCTCTGCTATGAGGCCAAATGACAAAAGTGTCAGTAACATATCTAAGCCAACACGAACATTTTAAATTAGACGAGTTTAGAGCCTGGGTTTCGATTTGATCCATGAAAATTTTAGCAAGCACTGGAGAAAGAATTGAGTGAGTTTAAAGATGTCAGAAGAGATAGTCTGCTTTGTTTTTAGAATATTTAACGTTTCGGAAATTCTTGGGTCGGAGATTGTACAGAACTGACAGTGGGCCTAAGAGGAATGTCCGTGTTCTGAATCTTGGGTAGTCCGTAAATTTTCGGAATTTTACAAGATTTTTCACGAGGAGTGACAATGTTTTTGACGTCAAGAGGAAGATGTTTTCTGTCGATGATTTCATTTTGTGATCTTGTAAACACAGTTCGCGTGACCTTTGTCGGCAGGAAGAATAGTTATGTCATCGTTGTCACGTAGTTGTTTTAATGCATGTCTTTCGTTGGAAGTTCGGTTTGATTTTGGTGGCTCTGATATGCGGAGTACTCTAGCAATGTCCTGACGAGTATCTTCAGCCTCAATATCTGATAGTTCAACCATACCTACCCCAACTTGAGAAATGATCCTTTCGGTTATATAATTCCTAATTTCGGAATGGATTCGAAATCGTTTTTATCATCATCGTATTTTCGGAGATCCCTTGTTTTTGTCAGAATGGTTTATTTTAATGTTTTTTACACCTTACTTATTCGCAAGGTTAGTCTTTATTTAAGATGATTAATTTCTCGAAGGTCTCTTGTTTTGGCAGCGTGAAATGAAATGTTATAACAACATTAACAAGAATTTACAAAAAATGGCTCATTCCTCCCTTAGTCTTAGAATTAAAATTAAAAAAAAAACAAATATTGGGGCCACATTTGAAATAGTAATTAATAAAAAAATATATTTTTCACAAGCGAAATGAATATCAATATCAGGAAAAAACTAGCCCACAGAGAGCCCAAATCGAGAGTCGGGCTGTTTGTTAAACAAAGTTCGTAGATTAACTAAAACCTAGCAAAGCAGCAATTATAAACAATTTTATCATACTAACTATGTCTGACTATAATATTTCCGTATCTATTTTTGGATTCACCCCTTTGAATTTTTAATCTCGTAAATAATTTTATATAAAGGATATGCCCTAAATATATTTAATTGATAAGTATAATTAAAGGCTGGTCTTAGATTACATTGAATTTTTGGCATTATTGTTATTTTTAGATTTAATGCTGTCTTTTGTTTTCAGGCACGACCATGGTGACTAGACCGCTGGAACAACCCTAAAATAAACCAGATTTAATTATTATAAATACTAAATAAACAAATTTCTTTAAAATTTTGATTATTCCGAAACCTTTATTCATTCGATTAAAACTGTTCTGTCGTCGTCTCCAGATCAAATAGATAGTAGTTTTTAAGTACACTCATAAGATTTTTAACACAAAACCAACGTCTCAATAATAATATAATAAAAGTTTTACACCGAAAATTATGTATAGTATTGAGTTATCGGTTAACATTTCAACTATAATACAATATTTTTTCTTGGTATCACTCTTAGTAAAGGAAATAAATATCAGGTGAATTAAAATAGTTTTCACTGTTTTGTTACGACTCAAGTATTAGTCCTTTAATTCTTAATTTAAATATATCTGCAAACAAGTATAAGTTTAGATATTAAGTAAGTGTTTTTAAATAGTTTTGTTCATCTGAATAAGTATAAAAAGACTAGATGTCAAAGAAAAGTTTATTTAGTTCTCAGCTAACATCATTACAAACAAATAACAATTATACAAAACAATAAATTATATACCTACATATTAAACGGTAGCAACAATTTAAACATTTTAAGTTCTTATTCTATGTAATATTAAAATTAGTTTTAGTCATTTTATGTGAATTGAAAATAGTACATACAGTTAATTAATAATGGCATAATATTTAATAAAAAGTATAATTGTTTTCGGTTTCGAACCCAAGAACTTTGACACTGGACCTATCTTCAGTGGATATAAACGCTCCGGATGTATATATCAGGCCCTCTATTGAGTACTTTGTTTATTACTATAACAAAACGATGTCAACAAGGGACATGATTTGCTTAATTTGTATCCTTCTGAGTCTATATTCGTTGATATAATGAAACTTTGATGCCAAGCTGCTTTTTTGTGTGGTATTATTTATAATATAATATCTGACGTATGAGACTTATCACAAAGAGAGAATTGGAGTGTTTATTAGAATGAAAAGCAAATTTTGTTCAGGTATTCTATATTATTTTGATTTTATATTGATTTATTTCCCATTTATTATTGCTTTTCTATAAAATACACAGTGAACTGAATTGTATAGGTATTTCAAGATCAAGGTAGAGTGTAGTGTCGGTGTTCAAACAAATACAATTTCAAGTTATCCAATTCATTCCCTTGATCATGTATTTTCACATGTGTAAATGTTGGCCCTCGTTAAGAAGCTTTCGCTTCAACTGATTTTAAATACGTCTTTTTTTTGGTAAAACCTTTAACTAATTACATTTGTAAATCGTGAAATGTATGTTACTCAATGGCTACTTATTTGTATGAAACATAATCACTTTTTTGAGTATCCACGTCCAAATATCTCAAAAAGTCCTATATTGTTGAACAGAGAATTGAAGTTTTCATTTAGGGGAAGTTATTACCCTTTAAGTGGTTAAGGGGCATGTGAACACTTTTATTCAAGACATATAACTTTGTATACAAAAATTTACCTGTTTCAGTATCTTTTATCCATTACTTTAGCACTTCACTGTATATATATATATATATATATATATATATATATATATATATATATATGTATATACTAATACTACTAATGGATTCTCTAAATTTATTTGGAAGTAATATCTTCCTGGAGTTGACTTTAGATGCATGTATTGAGAAAATAAACTTGGAAAATATTGGAAAAAATATATTACCGACTGCAATAAATAAGCAAATAGGGGTATTTATGTAGTATAGTGCCTTCGCCTTTTACTACAAAATGATTCAAAATGAAGGCTGAGAATGTTAGACCACATGCCGATTAATTTCGAATCAATTTTTGAGGACAAAAATAGTGATTCAGGCTCGATTAAATAATTGATATGTCACAATATTTTTAGCTAAATCTGAGTTATTTTGTTTCCAGGTTTGATTTAAAGCCCCACTTTCATCAGTTAAGGCTATTTAACAAATACAGTAGTTTTGAATGCAAAAATCTTAAAACCTTGTCACCTCGCCATTTATATATAAATTATTGATAAGTTATACGTGTCACAAACTAATATTGAACAGTCTTACACGGCAATATGTAGATATCTATATAAGTAAGGCACAACATAAATGGTTTTACTCTCTTCGAGGTGTCATTCTTTTCTACGCAAGACAATATATATAATATATATTGTTTCTAGTTAGGGAACCTTCATCAGTTGCGCTTCCCACTGAATGTCCTATCGAACACTTCTTTGTGTATTTAATACATTTCGTTAAATTTGAAGACGCGAAATATAAAGACCGACATCTAGGATTTTCGGGGAAACTAGCCCATAGAGATTCCGAATCTGGAGCCGTTCCATGTAATTGCTGTTATCCGTAATTCCTAGGTTAGAATTTCACGTTGAAATTTTCAGGTTAACTTCACCGAGGATTTACGGGTAACAGCAGTTACATGGAACGGCTCCAAATTCGGAACCTCTATGTGCTAGTTTCCCCGAAAATCCTAGATGTCGGTCTTTACATCTCGCCTCTTCAAATAAATGGTTTTGATCATTTATATAATAAAATAAATGATTCCAGAATTAAATATCTGGTTTACAATAAACTACCATAAGTTGAAATGACATATTATTGTGTATGTTTATTTAGCCAAATGTTGAGCTTGTTAAAGTCCCATTTAAATATTTCAGTAAAAATTTAGAAGTGTCATTATTAATGAATAAAAACACTAACATATTTTTTTACATTTCTGAGAAAAATAGTTTTGGACTATAAGTGTTCAAATTCATTATAATATAATTATATAAGAATTATATAATTCTAGAAATCATATATATTTATATATCTTAATATTTGCATTCAATCCTTATGCTATGTTGATTTATTTAAAGTGGCCAACTAAAAACAGCTGATTTCTAATTGTCTTCTAAACGTTGTTTGTGGCATATTCTTGAGTACTTTTATGTTTTTTTGGGCAATAACACCACAATAGAAAATGCAAAATGAAAATTTTGCAATCTACATCAATAAATATAAAGCCATTGACAACGAAGTCAGAATAGACTTTGAAACGTTTGGTATTCCTGCAATATATGTCGTTTTATTTCTATTGTGGTGTTATTGCCCAAAAAAACATAAAAGTAATTAAAAACTGCTATTAGAAGTCGATATGAAAATGTGCTTTTTCCAGCGTCCCTAATATTCATTGTGAACATAAAAATTTCTAATCATTTAAGTAAAAATAAATTTATAACAGCACAGGTGTTGTATAATTATCAGTTTCTATGTCCAGACCTCTTAATGTATGCAATTAGACTTTAACAAGGCAATTTAAAAATCTTATCGGTTTTATTACTTCTTTTTGGAGCAATTAAAAGTGCAAAATATCAGTATAAAATTGAAATATATGACATTTTATTGACCTTTATCTCAAGGTGCAAAAAAATTATCTCAATACCATATTAGAAATGAAATTGTAATTTTCCAAGTTTTTACCTTTCGATCAAAGTTTGATAAAAAGAATGTTAGCCTATGAAATTTTGTATATACCTAAATAGGAGGTTGTGAATGCGGGATTTAGTTGAGAAAAGCTCAAAATGAACTCCAAGACGCTAGTTTTGATTCTTGTCCTCAGTGCACTTGTCATGAGAGTCACTAACGCCCGTAAGTTAATTTTAATTTAATTTCTTTAAATTATTTAACTTTTATCTTGCCGCTAATGTGTTCGTATGTAACTCTGTGATTGTAAAAACTTCGTTTCTTCTTTAATTTATAAATTTCAATAGGAAACTCTTACTTTTAATCTGAATCTTCCTAAAGATTGTGCTCCTTTTATATTATGGGGAACATTATTATACAGTCCTCTGTGAAATAATTTTAAAATGACTAATTTGTTTACGAAAAGTTGTCGGTTTGCCTTGTATATTACTAACAATATAGCCAAATACTGTGGCAATAGTCAATATTTCATTCTACAAATGAACGTTGATAAATGTCTCTTCATTTCGTATTACTGAGAATTATACCGATTACTTCAACATATTGATATTTTTAGTTCTTCTTTTTAGTGTTCAGTAGTGCTCGCAGTCCCTTCGTAAGTTCTTGTTTTCTAAAAAGTGCTATGATTTACGTTATAGATGAATTTCTAGTACCACCTCGGGATCTACCTTAATAGAACCCAGTTTCATCCATCAAAATTGGTTAAGAAAAAATGTTTTTTCTAATTTTCTGGAAAACAGTAAATTTCATGTTTCCCGTTCCCGTTTTGGGATATTGCTTAATTGAATGCAGTATTAATTAACATTGGGCATACCAAAAATAAAACAAATACGAGAAGTTACTCTTATCAAATTTGGTGAAATGAGCATTTTTATTTTCCACCATTTCAGCGCAATAAATATGGAAAATTTTTTGACAAGAACCAACATCTAACTCAAAATTCGAGTCGATGCGTTCCTCCAAATTTGTAGAACTCTACAGATGTCGGTGCAGACAAAATTTGTCTTGTCACTTTGACAATTTGAACAAATTTGCTGTTTGCTTCGAGAAATTTGGAGTAGCGAATGGCCTCGAATTTTGAGTTTTAATGTTTGTTTTTGTCCAAAAATTTTCTGTACATTCACTTTTCAAAAAAGATATTCCAACTTGTCTCAGGGTACTTTCCCTGACTAAAGATGACAAACTGAAGTCGAAAGATGACTGGTTTTCTAGTCATGAACACTTTTAGTATCGTTTGATCTCTTGTCTTTTGCTTTTGCATAAAGGATCGGTTACCACCATCGAAATTTGATGTTCGTGGATCCGTTACCCATTCTTTTGCATTTGACATTTGATCTAGGCGTTACGAAACTGGGTCCAATCCTAAGGTTTCGACCTTTCAGGGTCCCACCAGTTTGGGAAGTAGCCAAAGAGTTCATTTGGTAGCTATTAATATGCACTAGAGGTAAAAAATCATTGTCAAAAGGACTTAATTCAGGCAGAATGTTTTTTAGTATGTTCATCGGCACTAGGTATGTTTAATGAAACCACGGTAGGATACCACATGTTTTTCTAAAACATGAGATGCACCGCTTTTCAAAAATTCAAGAAAAACAGGTATTACCCGCTGTTCAAAGAATAACCATTGATTTTTCTGAAAGAAGCTTCATTAATTTCCATATTTTAAACTGCATTGTATGGTAGGGAGGTGAATTCATACATTTTTAGGGTTCCGTATATACAATATACGGATACCCTTATAATATCACTCAGGATTTCTGCCTCTGTCACATCACAGACATTTTCTCCTAAACTACTGGACGGAAGAGGTTGAAATTTGGTATCAATGTATAGTTTGGTGACCCGATCAGGACTACTTATCGCAAAAGAAAAAAATTTGATTTTAGGGGTACTTCTGGGGGAAAAACTAAAAAAATATCGACCGTTCCCCCCCCCCTTGATCTCCGAAACTACCTAGCCTAAAATTTTGAAAAAAAAATAGGAAATATAGAGCGTTGCCCGAACTTTACAGGAAAATTAAGGAGAAATAATTAATATTAATTTTGGGGGGCAAATTATAGAATTAAATAAAAATTTAAAAATAAAAAAATTTTCAAACGCATCATGTAATATATCAAATGAGTCTGATTCTGAGGAACACAAATATATTTTTTTCATATTTAAGAAAAATTATTTAAAAAGAGATTAACGAAAATATATCAAAATTTACCCATTCCCTCCCCCTTATCACCGAAACTATAAAACGTAAAGTTTTGAAAAAAATATATATTTATAAATTCTGACCTGAAGTTTACTGGAAAAACAAGGAGAAACCTCTACTTTTAATTTTGGAGGGCCAATTACAGAATTAAACGGAAAATATAAAATTAAAATTGTTTCTAACCCATCATGTTATATATCAAATGAGAGGGCTCATTAAGACGAAAACAAATATAATTTTTTTCAAAATTTTAAAATAAATAAATTAAAAGATATTAACAAAAATATAAAAAAATCGACCGTCCCCCCCCTGATCTCCAAAACTACTGAGCCTAAAATTTTGAAAACAATAGGAAATATAGAGCGTTGCCCGAACTTTACAGGAAAATTATGGAGAAACCATTAATATTAATTTTGGGGGGCAAATTATAGAATTAAATAAAAATTTAAAAATACAAAATTTTTCAAACGCATCATGTAATATATCAAATGAAAGGTCTCATTCTGAGGAACACAAATATATTTTTTTCATATTATTAAAAAAAATTATTTAAAAAGATATTAACGAAAATATACCAAAATTTACCCATTCCCCCCTTATCTCCGAAACTATAAAACGTAAAGTTTGGAAAAAAATAGATTTATAGGTTGTGACCTGAAGTTTACTGAAAAAATAAGGAGAAACTTCTACTTTTAATTTTGGGGGGCCAATTACAGAATTAAACGGAAAATATAAAATTAAAATTGTTTCTAACCCATCATGTTATATATCAAATGAGAGGGCTCTTTACGACGAAAACAAATATATTTTTTTCATATTTTTAAAATAAATTAATTAAAAGATATTAAAAAAAATAAAAAAAATACCCATTCTCCCCCCCTATCTCCAAAACCATAAGCTGGAAAATTTTGAAAAAACAATGGAGTTATAGCCCCTTACTTGAACTTTACTGGAAAAATAAGGAAAAAGCCCTAATATTTTTCTGGGGGGCAAATTATAGAATTAAATGGAAAATATAAAATAAAAATTAAAAATAAAATCTGCTGCTCACTGTTTTCCAGACAGGTTTCAAAGAAGGCTGATATGTAATAGAAACAAAAAATATCTTTTGTATACATATGGTAACCGCAATCAAATCCGGTGGGTACGGATTTGAATGTTTTCATTTTAAAAGATCTGAGCTCAGAGAGGGACCGACTGCGAGAAGCTACTTTGTAAACCATGTAAAGATTACAACAAAATTTTCCTTTGAACATAGTCACACATCAGGATTAATTAATAGTGTGTGACAAAAGCTTGAAATATATTTTTAATAGCAAACTTTTCATACAGAGGATCCAACACCTCCTCCAACTGAAGAAACTGAGTCACCCTTGCCACGGAGTGCTGAAGGCACAACCCGCACTAATTCTGAAGCTCCCCCACCTATAGAGATCCTGAAGTAATATAACTAATTAACTAATATAGTAAGTATTAAACTATATTTATATTCCGATACGTTATATTTAAATTTTTTCGCAACCATCTAGCAATATTTTCACACTTTTGTTTGTTGAAAATTTCAAGAAGCAACCTGTTAGTTACCCTCAAATTCACACGTTTTATATAAACACAGTTTATAATTTTTGAAATTTTTTGTCAAACTGCATGTAATTTTACCAATCCACTAATAGCTATCTTCATCCTCTGTTATGGTATTACTTCTTTATTTTTTAGGTTTTATAAACATCTGAAGTATGTATAAAGGCTTTTTATTATAATAATACTTACATTAGAACCTACGCTTGTTATTTGCTTCGTTTCCATTCAACTGAGTGAAACTGGTTTGTCAACAAAATGAAAGTTAAAATCTTCAGTCCCATCATTACAATGGTGAAATTCTTCAGTTGAATCTTCAACAAAATGTTGAAAAGGCGTTGACCAATATTGGAAATTGAAAAATAATAAATAACCACCTAAGAATGTGTTTTAAAGTTGTGAAATACCAAGAAAGGCATGCATCATGTCGTTGATGATTTGGCAACATCAGTTTGCTGCAGTGTTGTTACTCAAATCTAACTAGCGATAGACATAAAACCTTGTATACTGTAGATGCTTTCTAGATAGATTTTGGTAGGTAGCAACATTGTGTCACTTCAATGCCAATGTCTAACACCAAAATAAGCCGTTAGCCCACTGAAAGAGTAGCCAAAACGGCTATACAGCTTTCGTCAATTAAGCGACCGTGCTTTATGCACTAATTCGAGTTTACTTTTTCCTCAGCCTCCTTAACGTTTCATATTCCCCTAGTCCAAATACATATTTCACTGTTTGTTTTCACCATCATTCATAAAGTTTACTCTATTCCATGGGGTCTTCCAGAACTCGTTTTCTATTCCTGTTCCGTTTCTTTCAAATTTCTTGCATTAGTAAACTCTGTGCTCAGCACCGTCCTCCAGCTCGCAAATGCAACAGTCGGTTTAATTTTTCCAATCATTTTCAAGTACGCTATGAACACACAGCCCGATAAAAAAAGAGTAAGATGGTAGTCGGTGTTACATACTTTATGTTTTGTTATTTATCTATATACTTATTTCTGGAATTAATCTTTTCGGACGCACTGTCTTTTCCTTGCTTTCGAGGTGATTTTATTTGGGGGTATATCGACATTTTTTCTGTGTAAATGGGTTGTACCCCCTATTTGAATGCCTGCCTCATATGAAATGGTTCTATATTCTGAAATTACTAATTACTCTTTACTTTGCCACATTTTTGTATTTCACGATTTTCATTCATAATATGGCCTCCGTATAGTAAAATAGAATCAACTAAGTATGTAAAAACATGCAAATGCACTCAACTGTGCCACATCTTTACAATTTGATGAATTTCAAATTTACATTTTATTAATTCAGTATTACAGTACCATTGATAAGGTCAGATTAAGACCTTAATAGATTTAGATTTTTTACACCTACATACAGATTGTTATTCTAAAGTGTGGTGATATTGCCCAAAAAAAGCAAAGAAAAACTAGAAGATTTCACAAATAACTTTCAAGAAACGACTTATTTTGAATAGTGTACGATTAAAATTGGCTCTTTAAAACTGAGCTTGAACCGAAAATTTTTTTTAAGTTTCACTTTTATAATTCTTCAATATAGATTTTTGGGAATAGTACTTACCGAAAAAAATGTATGAATGCTGTAGAATTGAATACACTAACTAAATGAGAAAAATTTGTTCCATCTTTGATAGTCTATGAAAACGAATTTTGCATAAAAGAGATTAGATAAGCCAATTATTTCCCCCACGTCTCACATTTTGAACCCATTTTGCACATCTATGATTATGCCTGGACAATATATAGAGCTAATATATTTTTCTATGTGCACTACCAATGTATTCATTAGGTATACACTAAGGTACCACACTATTTCTAACTAAATGGAGATCATTCACAGTGTTCTAATTACAAACCAAAATGCTGGAATTAGGTGCATTTTGCATGCAGAAAAAGAATAAATATTACAAAATATTTTCAAATGTTTGAATTTATTTATTAGTACATTGTGCGTTCAAAAAAAAAAAAAAACTCAGCGCATGATGTTTTTTAAGCTATGTTAATGTTGAAAATATATTTTATTATATTGCTTTGTTTTTTTTTCAGGGGAGCTCATCTAGTTTATCCGAAGTCAAGTATTGTAAAGCATAACCTGATGTAATCACTATATTAATAGAAATAAAATAAATTCTCAATTTAGACTATAATTATTCCAAATCCTAATTCTCCTAAATATTTGTTGTTAATATGCAAATTTTGTTAATAAATTATGCAGGATAAAGAAAATAATAATCTTGAATTTATGTAATTTCCTGTTGTTTTGTTGACTAACTAAAATTATGTATTTAATTTTACTAGCGATCGCCCAGTGCTCGAAATTCGACCAATTGTATCAATTCCTAACAAAATTCAACTTGTTTTTCATATGTAATTAATAGGACTTTATTTGTGAGCACATTTATAATGCATAGCTTAATGATATAAGGTATAGCAAAGAGGCAGTAAGTGGAAATTAAAGATAAAAATCTAGTTAACATGAAAAAATTAAATAATTCAGTTGTTAACCGGTAGGATAACATAACAAATAAATGTAAATGACAATTCTATTCAAATCGAAATTTCAAAACAATCTGTTTCATTTTACTACTAATACTTATTCAATTTCCATTTGTATGGTTAATTAAACGTAAATGCAAAGGTTCATCAAAAATGTTGGTAGGTACATACATATATACATATAATCGGATATTTGGTCTAATTTATCTCAAGATGAAGTGATTCAGTTTAATTTCACCTCTCTAACACTTATTAAAATACTCATTACAATTATTCCGCTTTATAATATATTTACACCACCCTGTATATGTAACTGTCTATGGACTACCCAATATATGTGCGTACGCAACTGTTTATGGGCCACCCAATAAAACATTTAGTTTCTAACATTTCTGGAATCACCCTGTATAATTATAACCTACAGCGCCTTATATCTCAGTCAGTCAGTCAGTTTATATATGCATAAGTAACTGCTCATGACAACTTCATTGAGGGCCACAATTTAACATAAGAACACAACTTTTTACCGATCAAAAAATCGCCTATCCAGCACTTTTTACTTTAAAATCTTGAAAGGTTCAACTGTAACAATGTAATGTTAGAAATATATCGAGTAGTGATAAAATTGTTATAAGATCCTACACATCAATTTGTATTGAATGGATTTTTCTACAGCAGGTTTAATAGTCATAATCTCGTTCTTTCTGGGTAATACGATTGATCCCGATTTGTACATACCAAAACCCCGAAATGGAATTTCGACAAAATCGTAGTGCCGTTTACAAAAATTACATATAAATAAGACACATGTAAATAAACAAACATATAGGTATTATATAATTAGATAAATAAGAAAAAATATATTTGCAGCATATCACATCTTGTTAAAAGAACAGTAAACAATTTCTGACTGGCTGCTAATTTTTAGGTGAGATGTTAAAATTAATTTATAAGATTACCTTATATCAAATGAAACTGCAAATTGATTAGTCTTATTTTATTGCTAATACTGTAATACTTATTCAAGTTTTATTGGCAGATGGCATAAATATAAATAATTAAAAATATATGTGCATATCACTTCTCCTGAGTGTTTTCATACCTTTTGATAATGAATGCATATGCAAATTGTTATTAGATTTGTGAGACAATCATGACTAAAAGAATGTAGATACTCTACTCTTCAGGTTCAGAATTCAAATGTATCGATTAGCTTTAGAATCTCTAAATTGTGTACATACATAAAACTTTTCATTTGGATTCTTCTGTAAATGCGCAAACTTCGTATACGTAAACACACCCATTCGCTTTGGTCACTTCAGTAATAGCTGCCATCGTTTTTGTAAAAAATTAACGCCATAAATGAATAGAAAAGAAGGCTTTTACAACATACATCTTTGTAAGTAAAAGTCGATAAATTTACTAATATTTTTTATACCTCGTTACGATTTTCCACTATTGGATTTCTGCTGTTGACGTCTGTCAAAATTCGAATATTTCGCCACTAACTTAAATTTTATTAATAATTTATCTCTGAATTAGTTATTTTAAAAGATATAAATAAAGATTCTGTATATATATTCTGCACTGAAGGTCGTCAATAGCTACTAAACAATACAAAGATAAAGAAAATGGGTCGAGAAACAGAGGAGAAAATGGTACCTAAACGTTTTGTTTTTGCCTATTTCTATATAGATATAATTGTAAATTGAGTTGTAGAACTCTCATCAAAACTACTTGTATTTTCTAAAGAACAAAAGATAGTAGAAAATCTTTAAATAAATATTTATATAACAATTTTTCAAACTTATAACCATTACTGGCGCAGTCAGTGGGATAGTTCAACATTACTTGATATGGTTTGGTAAAAAACTGTTAATAAATCAAAAATTTTCAAAAATCCAAATGTAAAAGGCATTTAAAAGATCTTACAACAATTCAGAAATCAAGGTAAGTGGAAGATTTTTGAATAATTTTGAATTAGCAAAGTGTCAGAATTGCACATCAACCAAAACGATTGAATTCTGCTAAACAAATGTGATTTTTCGTTATCAAAACACAAAAATTCTTTGTTTTCAATTTTCATAAAACAGTTCTTAAAGAGCAGTTTTATTTCTAGCTGATGTATGTAGACAGTAGCATTGCTAACAAAAATATAAGATTATTTAAGGATCAATTTAAATTAACTTATATTTTGCATTGACATTGCCAATTTCTTTTATTGGTCTGATTTAAGTAAGATCTTTGTTTTTGTTTACTAATTACAGAGGGTGGTGTTTAGAAATTAAAATGTTTGTACAGGGTCCCATAAGAGTGGAATTGTAGCTTACGAGGTGCTAGAAAAAAATGGGTGTTCCAAGCAGTTACATATATAAGGTGGTTAAAATATAGGGGGGGAGAAGAATTGAAGATACACCAGTTAATTACAAAAAATGTAAAACTGATTAATAGTTTACAACAGATGATGATCCGATTGCTTGGATATATATTCATTATTTCATTTATGATAAAACATTGAATTCGAGGGAAGTTCAGTCACTCAGGTACTTAAATAATAATATAAATCATAAATAACAATAAACAATCCAAATTTGATTTAAATGCCCAGGCAAGTAAAGATTCAGCCGGATCTCATACTACCCTTTTACAAAGAAAACAAACCGGGGACGTGTGTGGCTGCAGCTATAATGGATTATTTACAAATGACTCCAAATATCAAAGAAGTGATCAAAACAGCTAAACATGTATACCAAATATGAAACTCTACAGAAATGTAACTTCTCAAACAAGTACATACTGGTTAATTTATAGCTTATAGCACTAAACCTGGTGCAGTATTCGCACCTATTAGAAGTGGGATTTATGTTGTGTACTGCAAGTACGTCTAAAACGTCAATGACGGTTGCAAAATTAATGAATACACATTTGCAAAACCTATATTAACTGTTAGTAAATTTAGTTGACATTGTATGTTGTATAACTATATCTTATGAAATCGGAAGTTTTGAGTAAATAAAAATGTATAAAACCACATTAATTGAGTTTTCTAATACGCTAAAACTCTAAAAAATATCCTTTCTGTTTCGTAAGTTAGCACAGGTAAAACATAATGATGGAATAAATTTTTTTCGGGAGTGTTGATAACAACAACAAATCTTGAGATCAGACATAAGTCTGATCTCAAGATTTGTTAGGATTCCGTACATTCAATATAAAAAAACTGTTATTAAATTACTCGTGTTCGTCTGTCATATTACAGCCTATAAGTATGGTCAAGGGTTCCATCTTCATTACTATTTATCGGAATATCAAGAAATGGCAGTGGATTGTTGGTATCACCCTCCATGGTCAATTTTAATTTGGGATGGATGCCATTAAGGTGATCTAAAAATGTGTTGAGGTGTTCTCCCCCAGGAGGGCAAATCACAAATGTATCATCCACATATCATAACCATAAACGGCGTTTAAAACTTGCTGTTCTTCTCCATAAAAAGGTTTACTATTACTGGTGAGAGTGGTGATCCCATTGGAGTTCTTGCCACTTGCTTGTATCGTTGGTTCTCGTAAATAAAACACGTGTTCATCAGACATTGCCTTATTAAGTCTACAAGGAGGTGGCTTGTATTTTTCTTTTATGTGTGTGTTTTTAGAGGAAAGCAACTCTCACCAACAGACACCTTCATGCTAATTCTCATAACCACCCAGCCCAACTACAAGCCGTCCTCAAGACTTTAGTAACCAGATCACAAAGACTAACTGACCAGGATAACATCAAGTAGGAAATGGACAGTTTAAAAACAGCTCTGAGACAAAACGGATTTACAGACCGAAATATACAAAGAGCCCTAAAGTCAACACCGAGACAAACAGACGAGGAGCATGAGACACCAATAAAGAAGGCTTATTTTACCGTACGTCAAGGGTACCATGGACAGTTTTGCGAGAATTCTACGGAGACACAATATCGATACTATTTTCAATACAGACAGAAAAATAAGCACGATGTTGAGGACTCCCTTTAGAACAACAGGGAGTATACGAGATTCCATGTGCAGACTGTCATAAAACCTATGTGGGGCAAACTAACAGTAGAATTCAAGCTAGATGTGATGAACACCAGAACGCCATAAGAAAGCAAGAAAAAACAACATTCATTGCGGATGAATTCCCGGAAACCACCTAACACTTTAAAAACAAATATACATCGAAAATATTGCAAAAAAATATATTGCCGACTGCAATAAATAAGCAAATAGGGGTGTCTATATAAGTAGTATTGCCTTCACCTTTTACTACAAACTGATTCAAAATGAAGGTTCAGAATGTTAGACTACATGCCGATTATTTTTTATTATTATTTTTGAGCGCGAAAACTGTGATTCAGGTTCGATGGAGCTAAATAGAAAAATCATATCTATCTCCGATTTTAATATTAGATATTGTAAGCTGGAGATTATGTAACAATATTTTTAGCTAAAACTGGAGTTACTCTGTTTCCAGGTTTCATTTAAAGCTCCACTTTCTTCAATTATTGCTATTTAACAAATTCAGTACTTTTGAATGCAAAAATCGTAAAAACTTCTCATCTCGCGATTTTTTTTATAAATTATTGATAATGTCAGGAATGATTGGGTAGTACGACTATATTTGCAATACGAAATTATTTTAATTAAAAAAATTAATAATTTTATATGGGTGATAAGAGGACACTCGAAAGCAAAAAGTTGTATATCTAAACGTTTTCGGGTCTCAATAAAATGTACATTTGTAATTGAATGTATGACCTTGAAAGGTTTGGATTTTGTAAATATACAGCTTTTTGATCTCAGGTCTTGTGATATCCGTCTAGATAGATAAAATGGAAATACATCTCACAAATAACATTCAAATAACAAACTTTTATTGAAGAAATTGTCAAATTTTCACCTATATATTTAATGTGTCACCTGGAAACATTGTGAGCGCTTTCATATTATACTTTCTACTAACCAAAAACAGCTATTTCAGATCGATAAAAAAATGTGTTTTTTCATTGTGAACAGTACCTGGATGACCGAGCCTCGCTCTTGATTTAGAAATTTCGCCAAGTTTGCTGTATAAACATATTTTTCCTGAGATTATTTTTTAAGAACGCCTCAACTTACCTAACGAATAATTTAATTTCTATGAATTTATTATTTTAATTTTGTTAAGTGTGTAAATTAACACGGTACTCAAACCTGATTTGATAATAAAGATTATATCAACCCAAAAATCTTTATTGTGTCTGTGAAGAAATGAGTAGTGCCACCTCGTTTGGTCTACTTTTACTTTTTGAAATACCCTTACAAGTTATTTATTACATTCCAATAACGGTGTACGATTACTAGCTACACCGTGATTCCAATTATAAACAAAAAATAAAGTTAGTCAAAGTATAAAATCTAATAACTGTAACATTTATTTCATAAGAAATACCTTGTAAGAAATCAGAATATTGTAAATAATAATTTGGTCAAGTGCGAGTTGGACTCGCATACTTAGGGTTCCGTACCACCTTCAAGATTCGAATATTCCAGTTTCAGACAAGCAGGGAATGAGTGCATTTTCTTATACTTACCCTTATATCTTTTAAAGGAAGCGTTTTAAATTTATAAAAAATATACACTTTGATTTTCCACACATAGACTTTTTATTATATCTGCTTTAGGATTCGCTTGATTTTGATCACAATACATATGTATTTAATTTTCTAATTTGGCACCCAAAAAGTAGAATTAGAGTTTTATTTTACTAATAAACTTTCAAAAATGCCTTTTATAATCTACTGTCTGAGTTTTGAGGCTCTGTAGATTGGAAGAAAAACGGCAAAATAGGTCAAAGTTTAAATTATAAATTATTAAATCTGTTATTCAAATTATTTAAAAATATAAATAAAATATATTTTTCAAATTTTAAATAGTGTAGTTTCTAAAATGGGAATTAAGCGATGTTTAATATTTTTAAAATCTTTTATACAAATGATTTAAAAATATGATATATTTGTAATTCACATAATGAGCCTTTTATGTAATATATTACATGATGCGTTTGAAAATTGAATCTTTATTTTCCATTTAATTGTATAATTTGTTCCTAAAATTACTATGGGGGTTTTCTAGTAATTTATTTTCCGTTTAATTCTATTATTTGGAGGCCAAATATTAGAATTTGGTATTTTTTTTCATATTTTTCCTATAAACAAAAAAATGAGGTCTTAGAGTTTGGGAAATAACGGGGAGAATGGGTAATTTTTTTAAAAATATTTTTTTAAATATCATTTAAAATATTCATTTTAAAAAAATTAAAAAATATATTTGTACCTATTCGTCATAACGAGCCCTGGGATTAGATATATTATATGACCCGTTAGAAACAATTATAATTTTTTATTTTCCATTTAATTCTATAATTTGCCCCCCAAAATGAATATTAGGGGTTTTTTCTTATTTTTCCAGTAAAGTTCAGGTGAGGGGCTATACTTCCAGTTTTTCAAAATTTTTCAGCTTATGGTTTCGGAGATAAGGGGGGGAATGGGTAAAATTTTTTATATTCTTGTTAATATCTTTTAATTAATTTATTTTATAAATATGGAAAAAATATATTTGTTTTCTTCATCATGAGCCCTTTTATTTGATATATAACATGCTGGGTTAGAAACAATTTTAATTTTATATTTTCCATTTAATTCTATAATTTGCCCCCCAAAATGAATATTAGGGGTCTTTTCTTATTTTTCCAGTAAAGTCAGGTGAGGGGCTATACTTCCAGTTTTTCAAAATTTTTTAGCTTATGGTTTCGATGATAAGGGGGGAAATGGGTAAAATTTTTTATATTCTTGTTAATATCTTTTAATTAATTTATTTTGTAAATATGGAAAAAATATATTTGTTTTCTTCATCATGAGCCCTTTTATTTGTTATATAACATGCTGGGTTAGAAACAATTTTAATTTTATATTTTCCATTTAATTCTATTATTTGCCCCCCAAAAAAAATTAGGGGTTTTTTCTTATTTTTCCAGTAAAGATCAGGTGAGGGGCTATACCTCCATTGTTTTTTCAAAATTTTCCAGCTTATGGTTTTGGAGATAAGAGGGGGGGAATGGGTAATTTTTTTATAATTTTGTTAATATCTTTTAATTAATTTATTTAAAAAATATGAAAAAAATATATTTGTTTTCGTCATAATGAGCCCTTTCATTTGATATATAACATGATGGGTTAGAAACAATTTTAATTTTAATTTTCTATTTAATCCTATAATTTGCCCCCCAAAATAAATATTAGGGGTTTCTCCTTAATTTTCCAGTAAAGTTCAGGTGAGAGGCTATACCTCAATTTTTTTTCAAAATTTTCCAGCTTATGGTTTTGGAGATAAGAGGGGGGGAATGGGTAATTTTTTTTATATTTTTGTTAATATCTTTTAATTTATTTATTTTAAAAATATGAAAAAAATATATTTGTTTTCGTCATAATGAGCCCTTTCATTTGATATATAACATGATGGGTTAGAAACAATTTTAATTTTAATTTTCCATTTAATTCTATAATTTGCCCCCCCCCAAAATAAATACTAGGGGTTTCTCCTTAATTTTCCAGTAAAGTTCAGGTGAGAGGCTATAAATACATTTTTTTTCAAAATTTTCCAGCTTATGGTTTCGGAGATAAGGGGGGGGAATGGGTAAATTTTTTTATATTTTTGTTAATATCTTTTAATTAATTTATTTTAAAAATATGAAAAAAATATATTTGTTTTCGTCGTAATGAGCCCTTTCATTTGATATATAACATGAAGGGTTAGAAACAATTTTAATTT
The DNA here is from genome assembly GCA_034190945.1 of Octodonta nipae. Taxonomy (NCBI): domain Eukaryota; kingdom Metazoa; phylum Arthropoda; class Insecta; order Coleoptera; family Chrysomelidae; genus Octodonta; species Octodonta nipae. The sequence continues at coordinate 23,495,493 of CM067223.1, forward strand.
TATATTTTCCATTTAATTCTGTAATTGCCCCCCCCAAATTAAAAGTATAGGTTTCTCCTTATTTGTCCAGTAAACTTCAGGTCAGAACCTATAAATCTATTTTTTTTTCAATACTTTACGTTTTATAGTTTCGGAGATAAGGGGGGGGGGATGGGTAAATTTTGGTATATTTTCGTTAATATCTTTTTAAATAATTTTTTTTAAATATGAAAAATATATTTGTGTTCATCAGAATGAGACCTTTCATTTGATATATTACATGATGCGTTTGAATTTTTTTTTATTTAATTCTATAATTTGCCCCCCAAAATTAACATTAATGGTTTCTCCTTAATTTTCCTGTAAAGTTAGGGCAACGCTCTATATTTCCCTTTTTTTTCAAAATTTTAGGCTCAGTAGTTTCGGAGATCAGGGGGGGAACGGTCGATTTTTTTAGTTTTCCCCCCAAAAGTACCCCTAAAATCAATTGTTTTTCTTTTACGATATATACTCCTGATCGGGTCACCAAACTATACATTGATACCAAATTTCAACTTCTTCCGTCCAGTAGTTTAGGAGAAAATGGCTGTGATGTGACAGAGGCAGAAATCCTGAGTGATATTATAAGGGTATCCGTATATTGTATATACGGAACCCTAAAAAAACCATAGAACTTGTGCTTCTGGAGGTAGCCTGCAATGCACAAATGTCCTGCCAAACCTGGAAAGAGAGTGCAATAGTGAGACCAAGAAGCTATTTCACTTGATTGGGAACTGCAACTACCAATTGAGTGAAATAGCCTCTTGGTCTCTCTATTGCCCTTTCTTCCTATACTTGGCATATTTGTGCATTGCAGGCTACTTCCAGAAGGTGTATGCTCTAAGACACAAATAATATTTCAGTTACATTATTTTCTCATTGGTTATTGCACAATACGTTGGATTTAGCACTGTAAATGTTTTCACTCTTCACAATGAATGTTCACCCTTTAGATGTTTAAATATTTGTTTTAAAAATCTCAGGCTTTGAAAACTCGTTATTTATTCACTTGTATATTATAATGAACCACATCAAACTTGGAAAAGTTAAAAACTAACCATATATATGCAAAATGTACATTTCAATATTGGCTACTTTTTACACTACTTGTAAGGGTATTCAAAAATAGTATGATTACAACTGACTAAAGCTGGAAACGCACCGGAAGCAACATTTTGTTGCGCAACGTAATGTGGCAATCAAAAGTTGTTACCATTTCACATGCAACATTTGGGTCGCAACAATTAATTGTCTCAGTACATAACCATCGCCCGTCAAAGTGAGAAGTGTTTTATGGTCAAACTCATCGCACAGATTTTCAACAGACAAAATGGATAGACATACAGAGACGACTATTTTACTATGGCATTTTTAAAACTATTGCATGAACAAAATCAAAACAGAAATATAGTTTGGGTTTAGCCGATAAACCAAAAGAGGAATATTCTTGATTTTATTCGCGAGTAAGAAAATGATCACGAAAAATTTTACAACTATTGCCGAATGCGTATCGAAACATTTTACGAGCTTTTGAATCTAGTTCAGGACCGAATAAAAAAGAAGAGTACAAATTACAGAAGGTGTATTTCAACCGAAGAAAGATTAATAATAACACCAAGGATGGTCAACAGACTTTTTTTCATCCTTCTTCTTTCTTACGACACTGAAAATATAGTAATTTCACAAATCGGCAAAGCAAAATCACCCTTTTGATGCAAAACGTTGCAAGACATTGCAACACGTTGCAATGTCATGTTGCACTCGGTGCGTTTCCACCTTCATTTGATTGTAAAGGAAAATTAGGAGTGAAACGTTGCGCAACAAAATGTTGCGGCCGGTGCGTTTCCATTGCTTAACAGGGCGAATATGTAATTATTGAAATGTTATTCAATACTCATTTCACGTATCCACTCCTTGCTTCACCTTCACATTCATCATTAGATAGATACCAGATGAACACCTTAACTTAGGCTACATGCTAACTGTTAATCATATAGTTTATTAAGAAATCCAAACAAATGATATATTTCATTTATATTTGAAATTTTTGTATTGTACTTACTTTCATTATCATATTTGACATTATTCGAACAACTTATTTTCTTATTACAATAACCTGATTACTTTCAATTTTAAAATTATGTATAGTTTGTAAAACATATTTGTTTGTGGTTAAGTTAGAAAAACACCCTTGAAAATGTTTGACATTTTTCACCTGTAGTTAAATAAAATAAATTTTGTGTTCTTCTTCTTCTTCTCTTTTATGACTTTAACAAGTTAATGTATCCCGTATTCCATATAAGATATATCAAGAAATTTGTACATTGGATTTTCTTTCCTGTATTATTTGGCTATATTTAAAAAGTACTTCCCTTTTGGAGCAAGCTTCTCGCTATTGTATCATTAAGTACTTGAATATGTATAACTTGAAACCATATGTACAAATAATATGATTTTTTCTGTTTAGTTACTTCTCAGTTAATTCTGAAACTCCACTAAAGTATTAACCATTTTTCTGCGTTACTGTTTTGATTTTCAGATCTTATTCTTATTTGAAACGTCAGATACTAGGCAATGTAATGTGTTACAGAAGGATAAGGGCACTATTTTCCGATTGCTTATCAAATTTGATTATTCAGATGGCATCCAATATCTCTCGCATAATCGCACGCGTTAAATAAGCAAAGAGATCGGGATATAGTGTGGCTTGACACGCGTTACCTTTCTGTTACAGAGAATCGTATCAATCCTTGCAAAAACAATTTAACCTTTGAAGTAACATTTTTAATATTTAAATTTCTCAATAAAACGATTAATCCCAAAAATGATACCCTCACCAATCGATTTCTATCGATCGAAACTTCCAAATGGGAGAAATCGTTAGAGCCGTTTTCCAGAACTCAATTACTTATATATATATATATATATATATATATATATATATATACAATGCTCGTATTATAGTATTAGATAAAAGTTGAAGTGGTTTGATACATTATGATCACTTGTAATTATCAACTGAAAATATTTAATTTGCAACACATATCACAAGTAAAAATTTTCAAGATATTATTCAAACATTGAAATAGAAACGACAATTAAGGAATGACCAACATTGGAAAATTTCAACTCAATTAAGTAAAAATAAATTCATAACCACACATGTGTCGTATAGTTATCAGTTTCTATCTCCAGACCTCGTAATGTATGCAATTAGATTTTAACAAGGCAATTTAAAAATCATATCAGTTTTATTACTTCTTTTTGGAGCAATTAAGAGAGGAACGTATCAGTAAAAAATTGAAATGTGAAATATTTCATTCACCTTTATCTCAAACAGCAAAAAAATTATCTCAAACCCACATTAGAAACGAAATTGTATCTTTCGAAGTTTTTACCTTTCGATAAAAGTTTGATAAAAAGAATGTTAGTCTACGAAATTTTGTATATAAATAGGCGGTTGTGTATGGAGGATTTAGTAGAGAAAACCTCAAAATGAACTCCAAGAAACTAGTATTGATTCTTGTCCTCAGTGCACTTGTCATGACAGTCACTAACGCCCGTAAGTTGATTTTATTTTAATTACTTTTAATTTTTTAATTTTTATATATCCGCTAATGTGTTCGTATGTAACTCTTTGATTGTGAGATCTTTATTTCTTCTTTAATTCAGAAATTTCAATAGGAAACTCTTACTTTTAACCTGCATCTTTCTAAGGATTGTGCGTCTTTTATATTACAGAACACATTATTATACAGTGTAAGTCCTCCAAAAATTAAAAAAAAAATTAAATTATTAATTTGTATCAATATGAAAGTTGTCGGTTTGCCTTGTACATTACTGACAAACATGTTTATTCTTTTCGAAATAACCTATACAAATACTGTTGCAATACTCAATTTTATATTCTATAAATGAAGTTTGGTTCGTCTTTCTTTATTTCTTATTACTGATGCTTTTCCCTCTTACTTCAACATATTGATATTTTCAGCTCTTTTTTTTTTCAGTAGTGCTTACAATTCCTTATCAAAGTTTTGAAGATTTACAAGTTCTTATTTTCTAAAAGGTACTATGATTTACGTTATAGACGAATTTATAGCAGCACCTCGGTGTCTACCCTAATAGAACAAAGTCTGATCCATCTGAATTGAATAAGAGAAAATGTTTTTTCTAATTTTCTGGAAAACAGAAAGGTTCAAGATTCCTTTCCCGTTTCGGGATATTCCTTAATTGAATGTAGTATTAATTCTCAAAATCAAATAATCCGTTGTAAACAAATACGGGTATCGAATAGTTACTCTTATCAAATTTGGTGAAGTGAGCATTTTTGTCTATCAGCGCAATTAATATGGAACATTTTTGGATAAGAACAAACAGCAAAATTAAAAATTCGAGTCGATGAGTTCGTCCAGATTTGTAGAACTCGGCAGATGTCGGTGCAGACAAAATTAATTTGTCTTTGTATCTTGACAATTTGAGCAAATTTGCTCTTTGCTTTGAGACATTTGGAGGAAAGCATAGACTCGAATTTTGAGTTTTGATGTTTGTTCTTGTCCAAAAATGTTCTGTGGATTCACTTCTCAGAAAAGAAATTCCAACTTGTCTCGGGGTACTTTCCCTGACTGAAGATGGCAAACTGAAGTCGAAAGAAGCCGAATCTCCGAAAACGAACTTGACTGTTTTCTAGCCATGAACACTTTTCGAATGGCTTGATCTCCTGCATTTGCTTTTGCATTAAGGATCTGTTACCACAATCGAAATTTGATGTTCATGGATCCGTTACCCATGCTTTTGCATATAATCTAGGCGTTACGAAACTGGGTCCAATCCTAAGGTTTCACCATAACCTTGCGTTATGTGTCGATCCCATTTCGTTTCGACATTTCAGGGTCTCATCAGTTTGGCGAAGTAGCCTAAAAGCTATTTTGATAGCAATTAATATGCACTAGAGGTAAAAAAAATCATTGTCAAAGGGACTTAATTCAGGCAGAATATTTTTTACTATGTTCATCATATGTTTTTCTAAAACGTGAGATTTATCGCTTTCGAGAAATTCGATATAAAGGCTTCATCAATTATCACAGTTTAAATTCGATTGCATAACAGTAAATTCAGAGATGATTTTCATACATTTTCTGTAACTTAAACATATCGTATTTCACAAAATTTTAAACTTCAAAGCTACTTTTCTACACAACTTTCAAAATTTAAATGTCAAATTATATCTAAAAATATACTCTCTGACAAAGAATACGCAACATCCATAAGGAGATGTATAAATTTACTTTAGGTTTGGTGCAACATGGGTGCTATAGTAAGTAGTAAATGTTTAAAATTTAAGTAAAAATAGTCTTTATTAAGTTTGTAAATCATGTGTTTGTCCACCCCGGTTATCTATACAATCCCAAATACGTTAATTTAATAAAGTATATATTTCTTCTTGAGGAATTATAATGTGTGTGACGCTTTCTCTATCAGCTTGAACAAAATATATTTTTAATAACAAACTTTTTCATACAGAGACACCACCTCCTGAAGGTGAAGACACTGATTCATCGTCGCCAGGGAGCACTGAAGAGACAACCCCCATTGAGAGTGAATCTCCCACTCCTGGTGAAGATCCAGAAGGAATATAACTAATATAGTAAGTATTAAATTATATTTATATTCCGATGCGTTATATTCAAATTATTTCGTGACTATCTAACAATATGTTCACAGTTTTGTTTGTTTAAAATTGCAAGGTAGCAACCTGTTACTTACCCTCAAATACACACGTTTTATATATAAACAAACACATTATATAATTTTTTCAATACGTTGGAGAGCATCCAGATATGCAATTTTTTCTGGCAAGCTTCATGTAATTTTAACAATCCACTCAGATGCTTATTTTCAAAATACTTGCCAGTTCAGTGCTGACAGTGCTATTAGCTGTCTTTCTCTGCATCCTGTGTTATGATATTAATTCTTCAGTTTTTAGGTTTTGTAAACATCTGAAGTATTTTATAAAGGGTGTTTATTATAATAATTCCTACATTAGAACCTACGTTTGTTAATTTATTTGCATCGTTTCCATTCAACTGAGTCAAACTGTTTGGTCTACAAAAATGAAAGTAAAAATCTTGAGTCCCAAGATTACAGTGGTGAAATTTTTTAGTTAAATCTTTAACAAATTGTAGAAAAGGCGTTGATAAATATTAGAAATTAAAAAATATTAAATAACCCTCTAAGAATGTTTTTTCAAGTTGTGAAATAGCAAGAAAAGCTTGCATCACGTCATTGATGATTTGTCAAGATCAGTGAGCTGCAGAGCTATTACTTAAATCTAAACAGCGATAGATATAAAACATTGTGTACTATAGCTTCTTTCTACATACCATATGATTAAGGAAAACTGTTTGTTTGTCATTTTTTGTAGGTAGTAACATCACGCCACTTCAATGCCAATGTCTAACACCAAAACTACCCGTTATCCCACTGCAAGAGTAGCTAGACTGCTATCTCTAGCTTTCATCAATTGAGAGCCAGTGCTTTATGCACTATTTCGAGTTTTCTTTTTCCTCAGCCTTCTTTGCGTTCCATACTCTCCTAGTCCAATTACATAATTAATTGTTTATGTCTTCACCATCGTTGATAATGTTTATTATATTCTATGGGTATCAGTGTCCTCCCGAACTCGTTTTTTATTTCTGTTCCATTCCTTACATATTTCTTGCATTAGTAAACTCTGTGCATAGCAGCGTCTTCCACCTCCCATATGCTGCAGTCTCTATTTTGTATTTTGCCAATCATGTTCAAGTATGCTATGAAGCTTCCTTACACCGATAGAAACAGAGTAAAATTGTAATCGGTGTTACATATTTTGTTATTACCTACATTCTTATTTCTAGAATTAATCTTTTCGGACGCACTGAATTTTCCTTGGTTTGTGGGTGTTTTTATTTACGGGTTTATCGAATTTTTTTCTGTTTATATGGGTTGTACCCCCTATAACAATGTCTGCATCCTATGAAATGGTTCTTTATTCTAAAATTACTCCTCACTCTTTTCTTTGCCATATTTTTGTATTTCCCGATTTCAATCATAACAGGAGCTCAGTATAGTAACGTAGAATCAACTACTCCGTATATTATTATTATTTAGGTCCTAAGTATGGAAAAATATGGAAATGCACTCACTATGCCACATCTTGAAAATTTATATTTTATTAATTCAGTTAACAGTACCATTGTCAACGTCAACAAGGTCAGATTATGACCTTGATAGGTTTAGACTGCTATTCTAAAGATTTTTCAATCCATTTTTCCTGAAACTCCTGGATATCGAAAATCATTTCGAGATAAAATATGTGATACTATTGCCAAAAAAAAACAAATAAAAACTAGATGTCACAAATAATTTTCAGTAAGCGACTTATTTTATACAATGTACTCGTCCGAGTAAAACATGGCTTTAAAACAGATTGAACCGAAAAATTTTTGAAGTTTCACTTTTAAAATGTGTTTTTCGATCTGAATTCTTCAATTTAGATTTTTGGGAATAGAACTTACCAAAAAATGTATTGAATGGTGTAGAATTGAACACACTAAATAAATGAGAAAAATTTGTTCCATCTTTGGTAGTTTATGAAAACGAATTTTGCATAAAAGAGATTAGATAAGCCAATTATTTCCTCCACGTCTCACATTTTGAACCCATTTCGCACGTCTATGATTATGCCTGGACAATAAATAGAGTTTATATATTTTTCTATGTGCACTACCAGTGGCTTCATTAGGTATACACTAAGCTACCATTCTATTCGTACCTAAATGGAGATCATTCACAGTGTTAGAAATAAAAATCAAAATGCTGAAATTAAGTGCATTTTACATTCAGAAAAAGAAGAAATATTACAAAATATATCCAAACATTTGGATTTATTTATTAGTAGATTGTCAATAAATTCAGTGCAAGATGTTTTTATAAGCTACTAAGTGTATGGTGAAAATATATTTTATTATATTGCTTTATTTTTTTCTTTCAGGAGAGCTCATCAGGTTTATCCGAAGTCAAGTATTGTAAAGCATAACCTGATGTAATCACAATATTAGTGGAAATAAAATAAATTCTGAATTTAGACTTTAATTATTCCAAATCCTAATCCTCCTAAATAGTTGTTGTTAATATGCTAATTTTGTTAATAAATTATGCAGGATAAAGAAAATAATAATTAATCTTGAATTTATATAATTTCATGTTATAAGGTTTTGATAACTAACTAATACTATGCATTTAATTTTATATTCTGAATGGAGTTGGCCGTTACTGAATTCCACTTTATTTAGACGCACTTGTAACAATTGTTTCGCTACTTTGTAGCTTCTTCTAACAGCATTGTCCATTGCAACTGATTATGGTCTACGCTGTATAACAATTATTTCTGATATTTTTTTGAACCACCTTTTCAAGTAAAATTTCTCTTTACTCTATATTTTAATCAACCTTTATATGCAGCTTTTTCTAACATTATGTTAAACAGACTCAAAAACTATAATCTTGCTTCTCCCCATATTTCAGATACTCCATATTAGAATGCAACTGTTTATGGTCTACCCTATATAACAATTTTTTTAAAACTGTTTTTGATCCATCCTATTGGAAATGTCTGTGGAACCTTTGGTGTGTCACAAAGACAAAAACACGGGTTTGCACCCTAGTACCAAACTTTTATTTAAATCCTCACCCAAACTGCAGCTGCTTATTGGCCACCCTATATAAAATTTTATTCAACATTCTTTTTAACCGCTTTATATAACTAACTCTACTTCCATCTATATTAAAACCATCCTGTAAACACCGTTGCCAATTTCTCAAACATTGCAACTTCTTTTTGGACCACCCTATATAACCATAATTTTACTCTACAAAATATTTCAACCACCGTGTATGTGCATCTGCTTAGGGGCCACCAAATATAAAAATTTTAAACACTTAACTATAACTGTGATTCACTCACTATCTTATATATGCAATTGCTTATGGACTACGCTATATAACCATTTTTGAACCATCCTTGAGAGTATAATTTGTTTCCACCTTGTATTTCAACGACACCTTATATGCAGCTTTTTCTACCATTGTTTTAATCACAGTGCATGAACTATAATTTTACTTCGACCCACCCATTATATCATTTTTTGTACCACCCTGTATAACTATAAATCCATCAATAACAAATATATTTCACCAAAACCGCAACTGCTTATTGGGTACCGAATATAACAATTTTGTTCAACAGGTTTTTGAATTACCTTGTATGTATTACAACTACCCTGTATACGCTACTGCTTATTGGTCAACCAATGTAACTTTTTTTCAAAAAATTCTCATAACATTTACACCCTATATTTCAACTAGCCTATCTTTGCAACTTATTATGAACCACGCTATTTCACAATTTTTCCTAATATTTTTTCAAGACTTATTAAGGTATAATTTCTCTCCACACCCCATTTAAACACACTGTATAATTATAACTGTACACCACCCTATTTCTCAACAACCTTTTATATTCAACTACTTACTTGCCACTAAATATAACATTTTTGTAATGTATCCTTAGAATCCTACCCCACCCTATATTTCAACCATCCGGTAAATGGAACAGCTTGTAGATCATAACGTTACTTTATAAAAAATTTTAAACCCACCTGTATAGCTGTAATTATACTCCGCTACATATTTCAACCATCCTATATATGCAACTATTTGTTGATATAAAACATGTTTTTAACCACAACATAACCAATAATTCCACTCTATCTTATATTTCAAACAGCCTGTATAAACAACTGCTTCTAACATTTCAACAACCAATAATTCCACTCTATCTTATATTTCAAACAGCCTGTATAAACAACTGCTTCTAACATTTCAACCCATTTCATAGCTATAATATCTTATGAACATAATTCGAAGATCCTAACTGTTTTCCTAACACATTTTTATACAGATTTATTATTCACTTTATAAATATTCTACCCTTTTTCAACCACTTGGTATATGGAACTGTTTATGGCCCTCTCAATATATTTTTTTGGACCACTCCGTATAACTAATTCCACTCCCTCTTATTTCCACCACATTGTATATATCCAGCTGCTTATAGGACACCAAATAAACTTTTTTAGATTTTTTAAATCCATGTAATTCTAAACATTACTCTATAATATTTTTATAACCCACCTGTATAGCTGTAGTTATACTCCGCTACATATTTCAACCATCCTATAAATGCAACTATTTGTGTATATAAAATTATGGCCCACTTAATATAACTTTTTTGGACCACCCCGTATAAATAATTCCACTCCCCCATATTTCCACCACATTATATATATCCAGATGCTTATAGGACACCAAATATAACTTTTTTTAGTTTTTTTAAATCCATGTAATTCTACTCCGCTCTAAGTTTCCTATATAGAGAACACCCTGTAAAATTACGCTTGTAATATCAGTTGATTTTTGTTAAATCGAAACATGTTGCATTTGCACATTCCAAATTTTGAATAAAAGCTATGCCATTATCTAATATTATGTGTGTGCGGTGGAACCAATTGAGTAATTGTATTACCCAACATGGTAGAAGTTTTTTCGCTATATCTACCGTTTGTGTCAATAAAGGGAGATAAAATGTCTACCAGATTTTAAGTCAAACTATAAACTTCGCAACAAAAAAGATTCAGCAAAATCAGTTCAATAGTTCTTACGTGATGCCCGAACAAACAAACAAACAGACAAACTTACAATTTTATAATAGTACAGATTACGAAAAAACGATAATTATTTATCAAAAATAATAAATACGAATAAAAATAGTCATATTTGACAACTAAAACGATAAAAATATATAACCATGAACCAACAATACTTCTATATGATCCAAATATCGGTAATACCGGTGCCCTCACTCCGTTGATTTATTCAGTACGGCTCATGGCATGTTTCGATGCCGCTCCACCGTATAACACCAACATGTGGTTCCGCCGATCGGTAACGATATACCTCCTATACCTACACATCCCTAAACTATATTCAGTGCCGCACATTGCATGCGTTTCTTGCCACTCCGACGGGTCCGCGGATCTGTGTCCAAATTGCCGTCGGATGTACATCCATCATTAACACTAGGAATGCAGGTCCGGAGATGCGTGTCCACCCGGACTGCCCATCTCTAATCCCGAGACGAAGTATTCTACCTTAACACGCTTACTTCTGCACTTCTGCATAGAGTCCGAATCCAAATTTGGTTAAGAAAAACGTTCTTCCGGTTAGAATTTCCCCACCACCAGAAGGAACCGGAAGTGATTACTGTGTGTTTGATTTTTTTGCATACCTATAAAGCTGTTTTCTTCGAATCTACCTATCTAATGCGTCTCAGAGGACTAAAAATGCATTTTTTCAAAAAAATCTAACAAAAGACGTCTATTTTGTTATCGATAGAGCTTACCCCTTTTACCTCCGGATACGCCGTCAGTTTTCGAGAAAACATGAGAATTATTGGGGGTGTACGGGTAGATAGATTCAGTTGAACCTTATAGGAAAAATAAGTAGAAAAGCCTAATATTAATTTTTCGGGGACAAGTTACAGCATTAAATAAAAATACTTTTTTTTTCAAACGCATCATGTTATATATCAAATGAAAGGGATCGTCATGTGGAATGCAAATATATATTTTTTATATTTTAAAAGATTTAACATAATATTAATAATAATCAAACCTTTGCCCCCTTAATCTCCGAAACTACTAAGCCTAGAATTTTGAAAAAGAAGTAGGAATATAGGGCCACACTTAAACTTCACAGGATATGTAAAGAAAATAGATAATAATTTTGGACCGTAAGCGTATCATGTAATATAGCAAATAAATGGATTCGTTATGGGATTTTTTTTCAACCATTTGCTTAAATGATATTTATAAAAAATATAAAGAATTCGAATCATTTCCTTCTCTATCTCTGAAGTCTCTGAGTCCAAATATAGGCTACTGAGCCTATTTTAAAAAGTAGAGCTTTAAAGGGTGCTACAGAGAAGTGACATATAGTGCGAAACATGTATGAAATATATTAAATGGAGTAGCATTACCAAATGCTGGAACAGAAGCATATAGTTCCTTGCATTTTAAGAAAGGCCGCCGAAGAAAGTGCGCAAACTATACAGAGATGAGCGTCACCTCGACAATAGGCAGACAGTGTGGAAGAATATTAAGAAATAACGTTGAACAGAGCAAAAAGTAAGATTTGGAGATCACGCGTGTTTTAGTGGCGACCATATTTATATAATCCTATACCTGTTAGAAAAGAAAAACGGACAGAGTAGAGAAATTGGCATATCCCTATTGACAAAAGACGATTCAATTCTGAGACACCAACTATAGAAAGCGACAAAATTAAATCAAATTATAACAATAGAAGCCCTATATAACCAACCGTAAAAGTGATGATTACGAAACTTACTGTGGAATATACCGAAACAAGGTTAAGAATCAACTTTGAGAAATCTGAATACATGACGACTGAGGAAAAGAGAACTGACGAGCTGTAAATCGAGAAAAACACCATTCATACCAAGCACAGATAAATTTAGGTATTTGGGTAACGTCATTACAAAGTATGCAGAGGAAGACGTAAAATCAAGATTATGGCAAACAAGAGCATGCGTGAAACAGTTACAACCACTGACATATCACCAAGAAATAAATATCTGAACCGATGATTTTATTACAACTTGGGAATCTGGATTATAAGTAAGAAAAATATATCTATCGAAAGTCTCGCCATAGGAATGAAATGCTGATAATTGCCCCCACCGAGAGCCTCAAAATTAGTGAATTTAATATTAGAGCGAGTAATCTGAACTTCAAGAGCCTTGAAGAAGGAGAAAAACTATTTTTAATGTAATAGCACAAGAAATCTGGGTTTAAAACTATACTTAAGTAAATTTAGTACAGGATCCCCCCCTGAAGCATGAAATCCCCCCCCCTGGAAACACGTTTCTGGATCCGCTCCTGCTGGTAACTCAGATCATTTACAGAGAAAAAGAGCTTTTGGTGACGAAATTAATAGTAGAATGAAACATTAACGTTTTCTGGAGATAAAACATGACTAATTGACATAAGATTCAACATTTTTCACTTTTTTTTTTCATAAAAAATCCTCAAAAAATCCGTAACGATGTAGTTTTTTCCTTTTACATGAAATCAACTCGAAAAACGGAGTTTGCTACTATGAGCATTGTTGTAGAGAAATAAAAAACCTACAAAATGAGCTGCTAAACGCTCAAATTCGTTAATTGGTTCTTTATATAATGGAATTACAAAAAAATTTGACCATTTATACTTTTTTATTTTATAATTAAAACGTACTTATTAACGGAAAGGCTAGACCTTCTCATATCCAGTTTATATTCTAAAAATAAATATCGCCTCTCGGTAGAACTTGCAAATTTCCAGTCAAGCCTAAGGAAGAATTTCTTTTAAACGACCATATTACCTCACCAGATGACCCTATCATTATGAATAAAGCAGGATTGAAGCGTACAAGAGTTGATCTAGAGAAGCCTCATCTCAGTTTTCCATAATGCTTGGCCAATCTGGACTGATCGCCTGGACGATTCCATTCCAGACATGGCTACGGGGTGGTACATGAGAAACATTATATTTATATTTATAATAAATAGCCTTGTTGCAAATTTTATTTTTATGCAGACGCATCTTTATATTTCTAGCATAATATGAATTTATTTAATAAATTTAGCAAAATGAAATATCAAAACTCCATTTAGACACATATAATAATAATGGAGCAATCATTTTTCATATGTAAAAGGCTTACATTGTTATAAAAGATTTTTCCGTTTGTAAATGATTCAATAAATATTAAAACATATAGGTATATTTAAAGAAATTCAGATTTTTGTTAAGAAATTTTCTATTGATAAATTCTAATAAACGACAACAGATCGAATAACAAATAAATACACTATGGGTGAGAGATTTCGAAACATTTTTTTTAATTGAACCTTAAGTTATGTAGATTAAGGGAAAATTATTTAGAATGTCATCATCCACTATTACAGGGGTGGAAATGAGGGTTGAAATAGTGCACATTTCCAAATTCGATCTTTTGTTGCTTTTGTTTATGGTATATCTCAAAGACAAATACAGATATTTATACGGATAGTTTTTTAAATTGTAAGGTTATTAATAAAGATTAAAGAAATATTTATTGCAAAGCTATCCTCCTAAAAATTATAAATGAAAATAGGGTTGAGAGGGTGAAAACGTGAAAAATCCCCAAAAAATACTGTTTAGTGATTCATTGGACGATGACCACGGTTCTAAAACCCATTTCCTTATTATTTCCCACTGTGGAGATCATTAATCGTTATCATTTTTCACTAGAGGAATGAAATCGGTTATGGGAGTGAAAAAAACAACACAAAAGTTGTCGATGAATCCCGTAAGTAAATTTTCAGTCAATTATTTTGAATATTTTTCGACAATGTTTAGTTAGATCAATATTTTTTATGTTTGCCATTTTAAGGGGTTTTACTGTTTTTGAAGCATGCGCTAAATGATCACTGACAATGCGTCAAATTCATACTTTTTATTTTTCATCTTCTTTTTATGACCTGACATTCTTTGGGTACCTATTAACAAAAACCTATATATTTAGTGTTTTTGTGAAAGAAAATTTTGTATTGCTTTGTGAGAAATTAGAATGAATCAGACGACCATTTTTGATGCCGTTAGAGAAAAATGAAACACTAATAGTATTTTTTGACTATTTTTCACATATTCATCCATCATTCATACAATTTAAAATAACATCTATATATAAATAGGCAAAGACAAAACGGTTAGATACCATTTTCTCCTCTGTCCCTCAACAGATTTACTTTATTTTTGTTTTGTTTAGTAGCTAATGACGACCTTCAGTGCAGAATACTAAAATTTATTTGCAATATAGGTTCATTTATTAAATAAAATAAAATAGAAAATTCATAATATACGCCCACACTTTCAATGTCAGTGCCGCCAGATTGGTTGGAGAGAAAAACGTAAAATGGATTGACTCGATTGAGAAAAATAAACTAAATTAAACGAATAACTAACAAATTTTGTTTGGTTCTGAAAGTTAATCTACATTATTGAAATCTCACCCACAAAAATTTATATTATATGATAATGACAAGTTATTGGGTACTCGCAAGTTTTTCTAAATTGAGTTTGTCAACTAAAATCGGAAATTTGTATTGCCTGGCAACTGATTTATTATTTATTTTCAGATAATATTTTATTATTTTAACATTATACTTTTAGTTGTTTTCTGAAGGATACTTGTGGCATATTTTTCAATGTCTAAGTGCTTATTGGGAAATAACACCACACTTTAAAGGAAATCGCTGTATATTCCAAACGTTTCGGGGTCTAGATCAAACCCCGTTGTCAATGGTTAAGAAACTACGGATTAAAAAGGTACAATTCCAAGATGTAAATTTAAAAATTTGACAATGTTTATTATTTGATTTTTTACATTTGATTTCAGATCCTTAAAAGTTGGGTGTGTTTTTTATTTTATGCCATGTGCGAATGAAACTTGAATAAGTATTAGTAGTATGTTGCTGTTTTACTCGATATAACGTAATCTTTTAAATTAATTTTTAACATGTCGTCTAAAATATTAACAGTCAGCCAAAAATTGTTAAATGATCTTTTAGCAAGATGTGATATGCTGCAAAAATATTTTTACTTATTTATCTAACAGCATAATATAGATAATGTTTGTTTATTTTTATATATCTTAACAATATGTAATTTTCGCAAACAGCAGTATGACTTATTTGTCGAAATTTCATTTCGGGGTTTTGGCATCTATAAATCGATTGATCGGGAAAAATCGTATTACCGAAAAAGAACGAGATTGTGACAATAATTATAACAGCTGAGTTTTGAAATTACAAGAGTTTCAATATAGAGATCGAAACTTTTCCAATACAAATTGATGTGTGGGATCTTTTATCACTATTTGATATTTTTCTAACATTTTTTTACAGCTGAACCCTTCAAGAATTTAAAGTAAAAAATTGCTGCTTATACGTTTTTTGGATAGGTAAAAACTTATGTGTTCTCATGTTCTAAATTGACTCAGATATAAGGCGTTATGGCTTATAATTATAAAGAGTGATTTCAGATATGTTAGAAATCAAATATTTCTTGGGTGGCACATAAGCAGTAGTTTAAAATATAGAGTAGAGTGCAATTATAACTATATAGGATGGTTTGAAAAAATAATTATACAGGGAAGCCCCTTAGCGGTTAAATTTACAGGGTTATTGGAACAGAGGGCGCAGTAGAATTACAGTTATACAGGGTGGTGCAAAAAATATACAGAGATGCATATACAGGGTTTAGGAAATATTAGCTGGACTAGAATTGTAGTTAAACAGTGTGTTCTAAAAATGTTACAATAAAAATGCAAGATTTCGAACTGATAAGCAGTTGCATATGTAGGATAGATGCAATATGGGTTAAGAGAAATTATAGATATACAGGATGATTATAAAAAATGTTGGAAAAGGAAATGATTTATAGAGTAGCCCACGATGAGTTGCATATATATGATGATTGAAATATAGGTCGGATTAGAATTATAGTTACAGCAGATAGTTAAAAATTTCATAAACTAAAAGAGTAAATATGGTGGCTCTTAGGCAGTCGCAAATACAGATTATTTGGAGTGGGATTATAGTTTTACCGGGTGGTTCAAAAAAGTTAAAAAATATGAAGCGGTGGTCCATGAGCAGTTGCATATACAGTTGCAGATACATAGTTAAAATATTGTCCAGAGTATAATTATAGTTAGATAGAGTGCTTAAAAATATGTTAACAAAAATTTTGATTTTAGGTAGTCCATTAGTAGTCTTAATACAGGATGGTGGAAATATACTATGAGATAGATTTATTATAATAAGGACTTTAATAAATGTTAGAGAATTGAGTGCAATTATAGTTATACAGGGTGGTTAGAAAAAAATAATTATATAGGGTAGCCTATTAGCGGTTGGATTTACAGGTTTCTAGGAATAGAGGACGCAGTATAGCTATGGTTATACAGGGTGTGCACACATATTTGTCGTATTAAATTAAGAATTACGAATATGAACACAAATAAAGTCTTACTAATTATATCTGAAAAATAACTTCGACCACTGGGCGATAGCTAGTCCATATAAATATCTGTATTTGTCTTTGAGATATACCATAAACAAAAGAAACAAAAGATCGAATTTTAAAATGTGCACCATTTCCACCTTCATTTCCACCCCTATAATAGTGGATGATGACATTCTAAATAATTTTCCCCTAATCTACATAACCTAACGTTAAATATAAAAAAATTGTTTTGATATCCCTATTTTTGTTCAAGAGATTTAGGTTTGCGGTAACAAAAATGCAATTTGACCTATAGTGCGCTGTACCCATCATAGTGGAAAAAACTAATGAAGAAGTAAAGGATAAAAAAATTACGGAATGGAGTCCTATGGAAAGAGGAAGCAAGGACGCTCAGAAGATATTAGAGAGACCAGGTTGACAATGCTATGGAAAAAGGAAGGTTACTTACTAAAGGTGGTAACATCAACAGAAAATATAAAAAAAATGGTAGAGAGTAAAAGACAGAGTATAACGAAATTCTCAGTTAATTCTTTTTTGTTTCCAATTTATGATGGATTTTCTTCTCAAATAGAATTTAGTCCACCATGGTAAAAAGTATATCCGATTTTATTATCACGATATTTAATAAGTAAGTATAAATCTTTCCATATATGTCGACGGTCAATAATATATTTTCTATGGAAAATGACGTTAGAATTTCGAAATTTGTAATTGCCAAGCAAAGTTGTGTCATTACTTTGCTGTTTACGATCTTGTTTACTCAATTTTACCAATTTTCTGAAAAAACAGTATGTTTCGGGTTCTAGAAACAAATATATTAGCCCACTCTGTTATCTACCTTAATAGAAGGCGGTATACAGAAACCATCCAAATCGGTAAAGCTTTGGGTAAAAATCGGTTAATATACGTAAACAATTCCAGGTATGTATTCAGTATGAAACTTCATCCCTTTATGAGAAGATTTTCGTATTCCCAAATTTAAAAGACCCCAATTTCTATGTATAATATACTAAAATGTTGGGGCCCAAACAGCAGACATCGGGTACATACATCGGAGACTGTTGTATTAGTATTATTGCAACTTTAATGAGTTCTTTATAGAAGTATTATAAATTATTCAAGAAAGAGCACAATTAGATCACTTATGCTAGGTGATACTTTTTCTGTCTTACTAGTCATACTTTAACAAGGCCTTTCGTAAATAGTATGTTTTCAATTACGTCAGTTTTTTTTGGACAGAATTTTTGTATCCTGATTTTTTTTTTAAAATAACTGAACACAAAACAGCCCATTAAATTTTATCAGATCTAAAAAAAATCACAAATGAGCTTGATTTAGGTCGGAAATATTGCCGAATTATTTGTTCTTCATGATAAAACTATAATAACGATTTCGATAAGGTATGTTAAATTGCTTTTGGAAAAGTATATAAACGCTTGCTTCTGCAGTGTTCAGTACAGAAAGCAGCAATATGAATTCAAAGAAGTTAGTTTTGATTCTGGTTCTCAGTGCACTTGTCATGGCTGCAGTTAACGCCCGTAAGTAAATTTCATTATTATTGTTATTATTTTATTATGTCTGAGAGTATTATTTAATTTTTTGTTGTGGCAACTTTGGAAAACTTCATTGCGTATCTTAGATTGCTATATTTAAATTAGTTTATGGAAATCAAATTTTTTCCGTTGAACAGATTTATAAATCATGTCTATTGTTTCGGTCAAATGGTAGCTAGGAGTGAAGGACCTTCAATAATCACAATTGTGTACACATTGGAGCCAGGTGTAAATATGGAAGCTCACTTCGCATTTATAATAACTAGCGGTCGCCCAGTGGTCAAAATTCGACCAAAATCATTGTCAAAAATTTGAAGATAAACAATCTATATAAATTTGCATATTTCCACCATTTGATTTTTACTATGATACACTTTTCTGTGTTCACTGCCATTATAATTAAGTCAAAAATTATTTCGCATAGGATAATGTTTTTAGTTTTCTTATCTTACGATTGCAGTCAATGTACGACGCTAAAGCATATTCAATAATCAAAGTCATATAACGTTCTGTTCCTGAATTAAAAATAATATAAAAATAATTAAAAATAAATTAGAAATACAAATCCACGTCGAGAGCTCAAAATGTCAATAAAAATCAAGAATTTATAGAAAGTTTTGATTTGAGAAGATATTAAATAATTTTGTTATCTAGCGCTCTAGTTAAACTATAATAATCGGAAAATTCTAGTCATTTGTTCCATTTTTTGTAATTAATAACACTAAAGCCTGTCAATTACCAATTACAAAACTCAAAAAAATCGGTTGATAAACAGAAAGAAAATGCTACTGAACTCTTTTGCATTAAATTATTTATATATAGATCTTTAATAAGGGGTTCATACATAAATTATGTTAAAGGCTTTCCTCAGTAAGCGTGACGCGATGCGACAGGAGGGGGCGGGGCGGGGAGGATTCTAAGGTAATGTGACGTTGGCAATACAAGCATTTCTAATTTAATTTTTCTCTAGTTTGTTTATTTGGGATTCAATTTTTCTGTTACCATAGAAAGTCATATGTTTAATATTTCAGTGACAATAGCTTATTATTTGATATATTTATATAAACCTGCCACAATCGATTCGCCTGTACACCAATATCATATAAAAACGCTTCCACGGTTTGTGCGCTCTCTATTCAATAGCAAATAAAAGAAAGACTTTACACGGCCGATGATAAAATACAGTTGCATGTACAGGGTGAATTTTTTTTGATGATCAGTATGGGGATCTCGGAAACTAGCGGAGATAGAGCAATGGTTAAATTGGGAAAGATTTGCAGTTTTACTGGTCCAATTTAATGACACTTTCGGATTTTTGTAAAAAGTCATGGCTTACTAGATATTTTGAAAAAACAAAATTCTGTCGATTTAGTCAAATCCCTCTAGCTCCTTTGTTTTTGATTTTATAAAAAAGTGTAAATATCAAAATTGAAGAGAATTGTATCCCGAATATAATTGTCAGGTCCTCGTTTGCGTGACAACTCTCGTTTTCGAGATATGACACAAACTTACCTGTTTTTGAATGGAAACCATAGTTGGCTATGACCTCAAAAAATCGGACATTTTTAGAGCTTTTCAACGATATAAACTCGATATAGTTATTCATAAAAATAAATGAGTTATGGTTGCTTTTCTCTCTTATTTTCACTTTTAACGTAGTTAGTCATGAAATAGATTGATTTATTAATAACTATTCCAAAAAACATTGAACGACTTTTTTATTAGGTATATCAAATAAAATGAAAAAAACTAAATAAGTAGGTACTTACTAAACACTTGAAAAATTAAAGTATAATAATGGTTACAATTTATGTTCGAAAAGTCCAGCATTGTTATTTAGACAAAAAATGCATCTTTTTATGATTGACATTACCGTTTTCCTCACAGACGCCTATCAATTTCTTCAATTGCTTGTAATACCGCCTCCTTTAGGTCACGAACTGTCTCATACTTTCTTTTATATACTTTGTTTTTTAGCGCACGCCATAAATAGAAGTCTATAACTGCCAAATCGGGAGACCGAGGTGGCCATTCGCGTGGGCCATTTCTTCCTATCCAAGAGTTTGGATATTATCTAAGTTTTGTCTTACTAATAACGAGTTATGAGCAGGTGCTCCATCATGTTGGAACCACTCAATTTCTAAACGAGTTCTCAAATTCAAATTATGCAACATGTCTTGAAAAGTGTATTGCAAGAAATGCAAGTAGCGCTCCCCAGTAAGTGATTCGTCATAGATAAAAGGCCCCAGAATAGTAGACCCTATGATACCACACCAAACGTTAAAACCAAATTTTATCTGGGGTCGTGTTTGTTCTACATGGAAAGGGTTTTCTTGAGCCCAGATATGCTCATTGTGTCTATTGAACATACCCCAGTTAGTAAATCTAGTTTCATCTGACTATAACACCTTTAATGGAAACTGTGGATTTTCAAGGCATATGTCTCTAAACCATGTACAAAACAAAATACGTCGATGTTCGTCACCAGCATGGAAAGTTTGAGAAACTGAAAGTTTGTACGGGTGGAACTTGTGCGCTTTCAGTACCTTAACTACAGTTCGTTGAGATGTGCCAGCTTCTGCCGCAATCTCACGAGTTGATGTAAATGGATTTTGATTTACCATTGCCAAAACTTTTATTTGTGTTGCTTAGTTAATTTGATTACGTTCCTCTGGTGGTTCAGTAAAATATCCATATCTGCGTAAACTATCGTAAAGCCTCTTAAATGTACATAGAGCAGGTTGACGACGATTAAAATATCTATGAAAGTATTCCTCAGCTGCACGAACTCAATTTTTATGGCATATGATATAACATTCCACCATATTCAGTTTTTCTTCATTAAAATCTTCCATTTATCACGAAAACTTGTCAATATCGACTGTCAGTTCAGCACTACTAATGGAATACTCTCAAATGAGGAAACGTCAAAGTCAAAACAATCTTTTTCGTGGCTACCTACGTTAAAAGTAGATAAATAAACCTACGTAAAAAGTAGATAAATAAGATAAATAAGAGAGAAAAGCATCCATAACTCGGTTATTTTTATGAATAACTATATCGAGTATTAAATCGTTGAAAAGCTCTAAAAATGTCCGATTTTTTGAGGTCATAGCTAACTATGGTTTCCATTCAAAAAAAAGATAAATTTGTGTCATATCTCGAAACCGAAAGCTGTCACGCAAACGAGGACAATCATATTCGGGATGCAATTCCCTTTAATTTTGATATTTACATTTCTTTTATAAAATCAAAAACAAATTGGCTAGAGGGATTTTACTAAATCGACAGAATTTCGTTTTTCAAAATATCTAGTAAGCCATGACTTTTTACAAAAATCCGAAAGTGTCATTATATTGGGCCAGTAAAACAGCAAATCTTTCCCAATTAACCATTGCTCTATCTCCGCTAGTTTAGGAGATCCCCACAATGATCATCAAAAAAAAAAAACTCACCCTGTATAATAGTGTTATTACAGATACATAATTTATCGTATATAATAGAACCTGGTTTGCTCTAATTTCAATGGAAATGCTAAAAATTTAGAATAAATTAGTTAGCGTAGCGGGTTTTTCTACATATACAAAGGTTTGAACTACTACAATTTTTTCTTACAAAAGCACATATTTTAAAGGTTCTTCTATATTTATTTTTATACATTTATCTCATTCGGCATTTAGTACACAAATATTGACTTTTTAAATTTTTTAATTTTGTGTTCGTTATTACATATACTACTTACTCATTCTACGGTAGCATTTCTTAGATTTAACAATTAAAATTTTTGAATCGCATCGGAAAGTGAGTTCTAACAAAGTTATTTAACACCTACAAACATGTTATCCAGAAGAAAACAATTAAAAATTTAATACCGAAAACGGAATAAATACAAAAAGGTGGTTTCTTGTTGAACTGAAGATCTGCTATGCATATTGAAAGCAGAATGGATTGATGCAGATGAAAACAAAGAATATAATGCAAGATCGTTATTATAGATGCTTATTCATTATATTAATATATCTAGGGTGTTCTAGCTTGTGTGACATAATATTTATAGGGGCATCGCAGAAAGTGTGACGCAGCCTG
Source organism: Octodonta nipae (assembly GCA_034190945.1). Taxonomy (NCBI): domain Eukaryota; kingdom Metazoa; phylum Arthropoda; class Insecta; order Coleoptera; family Chrysomelidae; genus Octodonta; species Octodonta nipae. The sequence continues at coordinate 23,518,375 of CM067223.1, forward strand.
AAGAGTGGGAAGGAGGGGTCCGAAAAGTCAAAATTTAGCGTGACGTATTTTAAGAATGGCCCCAAAATACAGATCTTTGAAATGTCAATATATACATTTTAGGTAAAAGTTAGGATGTTGCAGAAATGGGAAATTAGTATATGCGGTTAGATTACTTAGTTAAAAATAATTGAAATACATCTTCCGCTTTTATATAAATACAGTTAAACATCTATTAATAATTATCACTATGAAAAATTTCAAGTACATAAAAAAATGTTAACAGTATATCAAATAATAAATTAATATTGAATATAATGTTTTTAAACTTTACTTTTTCCAACATGTTTTGCGGTTATGCAGATATTTGTAACGATTTCAATTTCTAATAAGAAAATGCAAGAAACCAACTCATAAGTAACTATGAAGATTCAGTATAAATAATTACTATACATAAGTACTTACATATTAGTTCTTCTTAAACTGCAATATATATTAATGTTCAGTATAATTTTATTAATTTTAAGTAAACACACAAACTTAGCGATGACTATTTCTGTATTATATCAAAAATATAAAGAAGCACAACGCATCTGCTGTTAATTCGCTACAACAACGATGGCGGTGAACATTAGAATTATTACAAAGAGTTAGATTTAACAATTTATCTTAAATCTCACTATTTGTATTCATATCATGGGCTTTGAAATCTTAGTTAAATTGTATTAATCTATTAGCCCTTAAAATAGAAACAATATACATTAAAAGTATAATGTTAAAATAATAAAATAGTATTGGAAACACATTGATCAGTTGCCACACAAAGTTTCAAACTTGTGAGTATCCCCGGAGATTGTCATTATCATACAATTTAAATTTTTGTTGATGAGATCTCACTAGCATGATAATTTCGAATAACTTTCGGAACTGATAAAAATTTGTTAATTTTTCGATTAATTTAGTTGGCTTTTTCGATTTTCTCTCAAAGCAATCTGGCGGCACGATTTGGCATTGAAAATGTGGACGTAAATTATGAATTTTTTATTTTATTTAATGAATGAATCCTAATTATAATAATTCCATCTTATTATATATTTCCACCACCGTGTATATGCAACTGCTGATGGACCACGCATAATATTTTTTAACATTTTTGAACCACCGAGTAAACCATTCTGTATATGCCACTGCCTATGACCACCATATTTACTCTTTTTGTTTATGAAATTTTTAATTATCTTCTGTAACTATTATTCTACTCCGACCTATATTTCAATCATCAGATATATGGAACTCTTCGTGGGCCACTCTATAAATCATTTCCCTTTCTAACATTTTTTATCATTATCCTGTATATCTATAATTCCTCTCACCCTATATTTCATCTTCCCTATATATACAACTGCTTATGGGTTATGAAATGTTGTATTTCCATTTCCGCCACCCTGTATATGCATCTATGTATCATATTTTCTGCACCACCCTGTATAACTGTAATTCTACTGCACCTTCTATTCCAAGAACCCTGTAAATTCAACCGCTAATGGGCTTCCCTATATAATTATTTTATTAGTTATAATTGATAACAGTAACAGTGTCGCCAGAAAGATGAATTAAATTAAACTAAAAAGTAACAAATTTTGACACGTTCCTAAAGTTATTCTACATCAGCATGATATTGAAAGAGACCCCAGGAAAATTTATATTACATAATAATGTCTATTCATTGAGCTCTCGCAATTGCTTTGCAATTTTCAATGATTTGTAAATATGGTTTGTCAACTAAAATAAGAGTTATGTCACAATTAATGAATTTATTTCTGATAATATTTTATTAATTTTAATGTTACTAGCTGTCGCCCAGTGGTCGAAATTCGACCAATTGTGTCAATATCTCTGGCAGGTTAAGTAACATGAAAATTTTATCGTGAGATTCTATCCTAGGACTTTAGGGAAAAAGCAATTACACAGAACGGATCCAGATTCGGAACCTCTGTGTGATAGTTTCCTCGAAAATCCTAGATGTCGGTCTTACATCTCGCTTCTACAAATAAGTAACGAAAATCAAGTTTTTTTCAGATATAATTCATAGAACTTTATTTGTGTTCAAATTCGTAATTCTTAATTTAATATGACAACAATTCAACTGCTAATGGGCTACCCTACATATTTATTTTTTCTAACACCCCTGTATAGCTATAATTGCATTTATTAAAATCCTCATTATAATAATTCCATCTCATTATATATTTCCACCACCCTGTATATGCAACTGCTTATACACCACGCATAATATTTTTTAACATTTTTCAACCACCGAGTAAACCATTCTGTATATGCCACTGCCTATGACCCACCATATTTACTCTTTTTGTTTATGAAATTTTTAATTATCTTCTGTAACTATAATTCTACTCCGACCTATATTTCAATCATTATATATATGGAACTCTTCGTGGTCTACTATATAAATCAATTCCTTTTCTAACATTTTTTATCACCATCCTGTATATCTATAATTCCTCTTACCCTATATTTCATCTTAACTATATATACAACTGCTTATGGGTTACGAAATGTTGCATTTCCATTTCCGCCACCCTGTATATGCATCTATGTATAACATTTTTTGCACCACCCTGTATAACTGTAATTTTACTGCACTTTCTATTCCAAGAACCCTGTAAATTCAACCGCTAATGGGCTTCCCTATATAATTATTTTATTAGTTATAATTGCCCTCTACTCTATATTTTAAATACCTTATATATGCAACTGCTTATGTGCCAGCCACGAAAAAAATGATTTCTGACATATGTGGAATCGCCTTGTATAATTATAATATACAATGATTACTTTACCACTAAACAATAACAACGCTTGCATGCCACTTCCAGAAGTACATGCTCTAAGTATATAACAGCATTGGTCTCTATATATAATTACTCAATGTTTTGAGTCTGGCGACGGCGGCACATTCAGTTGTTTGGCATTGACATTATGGACGTAAATAATGAATTTTTATTATATTTTATTTAATGAATGAACCAATACTATAAATTAATATTAGCATTCTGCACTGAAGGTCGTCAGTAGCTACTAAACAAAACAAAAATGAAAAAAATCGGTTGAGAAACAGAGGAGAAAATGGTACCTAATCGTTTTGTCTTTGCCTATTTATATATAGACAAGAGAAGAAAAAGTTAATTAGAACAAAACTATGACATGCATGAATTTGTGTGAGGAACATTAACCATAACCATAGATCTAAACGGAGATGTCAGCGAAATTGGCAAACTTGTCCACATGAGCAAATATGAAGGTCACTTCCAGTTATGATTTTCACAATATTAGTATTATATGACCTATATTAATAAACTTTATACCAAAAATTACAGAGGGCTGCCCACCCTATGAATTTCATTAAAAATTTTATATATCGAACCCTGTCTTTTCAAGTAATATTTATTAATGTAGCTCATAAAAGTGTTAAATTGTTAACACCAAAGTTGAAAGTAACTACATATTATCTCATGCAGACAAAACTTTCCAATTTCGTTGTAGGTTCCTTTTAGATCAGTGGTAGTGCGGCACACTCACACCAAATCATTCAGGTATGTTAACCATAGGCTCTGATGACTGTCATTGTTTCTATATAAGCTTGCATAATAAAAATATATTTTTAACAATGAACTTTTGCCATGCAGAGGATCCGACTCCGACTCCGCCCGAGACCGACCCGCCTACAGATGGAGAGAGCAGCACTGAAGACTCTACTACTACAGAAGCAACTACTGATTCTGGTAGTACTCCTCCCCCCGAAATATAAGCAACATCAGAGTGAGTATCAATTGTGTAATGTATCAATTATGTAATGTAGAATATATTTAAATTATTTCGTGATTTAGATATACATTCATAATTAAGAATGCTGGTAGAGGTCCTATTTCTTATATCAAATTTGTTAGAGGTCCACAAACGAGCTAGCTACACAAACATTTTATAAGATTCATAATTTTGTTGAAATGCTCTAGACTCCAGATATATTAATGAGTATTCTGTCAGATCATAGCTGGGTTTAACTTACCACTCAAATAATTATTTTGGAAATAATCTGTGGGGTCCTTTGTTCTAGTATGCCGGCATAGTTGTTTTTTCCTCATATGATCTATATTTAAAAACTTCTGATTGTTGTAAATATTTGTAACTCCTATAAAAGATTACGTTTTATTGATAATTGGTATATTTCGTTAATATCTAGGTTTCTGAGTTTTTTTGTCAAAAATCAATTCGACAAAATTTCTAATTTGTCGTTCTGGCAGACACAAGATTGATCTCAAAAAGGTTTCCATAAGACATACGGAACTCTAAAAACATTTCAAAGCTGTAAAACTTTTGGATTAACACGATAAAGTACTACCTATTAAACACACTTCTTGCAAGAAAAACACTAAACGACGTAGTGTTTTAGAGTATTGTGTTTTGAAAATGTATTTTATTAAATTGCTTGGTTTGTTTTTAGGTGGATTCATCCAGTTTAACGGACGTCGAGTTACTGCCAAATATAACCTGATGTAATTACAATAAAACTTGAAATTAAATGATATTAAATTTAGTTTCTGGTCATTCAAAATCCTTTAGCTTCCCTCCTAAATGTTCATCGTTTTGTTGTTTGATACTGGGATTTAAGTATCGTGGCAGAGAACCTACAAAACAAACAGTTCGATATGGTCTATGACCATAGAGAATACTCTCAATACTCTCCTCCTAGGTGTCATTCTTTTGTACACAAGACAATAGATAGGGTATATATTGGTTCTAGTCAGGGAACCATCATCAGTTGCGCTTCCCATGAGAGAATGTCCTCTAGAACACTTATTTATGTATTTGATACATATCGTTAAATTTATAGACGCCAGATGTAATGACATCTGTGGGCTAGTTTCCCCAAAAATCCTAGATGTCGGTCTTTACATATTGCATCTATAAACATAGAGAATACCTAAAATAGAACGCGTGTCTCAATCTAGAGCTGTAAGCATTATATATACGTCATTTGACTGACGCAAACAAGCACCAAAGAGAATCAAACTGACAAAAACTTACTTAATTTTCAGTTTTCCTTATCGTGTTTTACTTTTTCTCGAGAACTGACGTACTCTACATTTAGATATTACCTCTATGGCTATTAAATGTTGAAGATGTGTAGAATACCCTTTGACATTTTTGTTATTGTTATTATTATTATGTTATAAACATGTCAAGAGACTGATATGTAAGTAGTCTTTGAAAGGCTAGGACATCTTTAAACTCTAGCGTAAAATAAGTGGAAAAATGAGACGCAGCTTCGTGACGTGGGTCACGGTGAGACTTTGTAATCTACGTAAATATATGGGACTGCGTCATATCACGCGGCATTGCCAGATATTGCAGTGGCATATGTTTAAGTGGTTTACAAATTCTCGACGTGACTCATGTGACGAAGCTGCGTCTCAGTTTGCGGCTAATATGATCATTAGAAGTTTCTTTGTTACCCTGTATATTCTCAAATTAAATTTCTCTTAGTAACATCATAAATCAAATAATATAGTCAAACATTGTAATTTTAAATTTTAGAATTGATCCTTTTTTCATAGTTTCTTTGCCATTGACAACAGGCTCTGACCTAGACCCCAAACCGTTTGGAAATATACAGTGATTTCGTGAATTGTGGTGTTATTTCCCAAAAAGTTCTTATGCATTGACAAAAACACGTTTTCCTTGCTCCTTTTGTCAGCCTTACGTTGACATTTTCAGATTTACGATCCGACGTTTCATTTTTCGACTACCATCATCAACTTTGTTTTTGTATGGATTAACATTAGATTTTTCCGCATAAAAATAGTGCATTTCATTATGATTATCTTGATATACAACTTGTCATAATTTGCTTCTTGAAAAAAAAATATAGAAAGAATTAAATACTTGTCAAACGAAATTACAGTACATATAAGGTATATGTACTGTTTTTTTTTTTTTGATGAGATTTGGTAATTACAGTACACATATTTTCAAACAGAATTAGTTTTAGAAATGAAGAAAAACTAGATACTAGACTTTATTACAAATTTGACAAAAACCATACGAAAACAGCTCAAATGTCAAATTGTAGGATAGCACATTATTTAAAATGTTGGTGGAACATTAATATCCATATTTATAATAAAATATATTAAAAGTTCTCAAATTGACGACCTTCCTCTTGGGCACACAAACAAGCCACAAGAAATAAAAAAGCAATCTCCAATTTTCTCTATTTATATTTCATATCTCCTCTAAAATCCGAGATTCCAACGGTGAGGGTGAATTTGAATTACCCTGAATAATATTTGTGTAGATAATGTAAATTAAATTTGTTATTTCATAAATTTACGTATGCAAAGTATTTTTATCTAATTTGAAAACATATTCAGGATGTAATTATCTATAAATAAATATGCAAATTATTATATAAATAAAACAACCCCAAAATAATCTGCATTAAATATAATTACTAACACATAATGAGATTTGCAACTCGAAATGATTTAGATAGATAGCAGTTTGAATTCCGAATAATGATTACAATTACAATCAACTGGTTATTAATTTATCCATTATTATAATGGCTTCTGACGTATTTGCAGGGAATTACTTTGAAAAGAACAGAACCATAATTATATTTTAAAAACTGCCACAATCCACCACTTGCGTTTGCAGAAAAAAATTTCATGCAATGCAATAATATTCCGTGTGAAAATGAAATAGAACAAAATGAAATGTTATCTTTCAAGCAAGAAACTTTATTATCTGTACATATTTTATTACAAGATAACAAAAAACGCAATTAAAAAATTTATTTATTCAACACGGGTTTTGCTTTTTGACTCAAGATCAAATTATTTTTTAAAGTAAATGCTGCTTTAAATCGCAGTTAATAGCGACATCTAGGAGTGTTAGGGAAATTATATAACCTATAAAAATTTTGTCAATTATAATAGAATATTCACACGACGACATTTAAAAAAGAAAGAAAAAATGTCTGCCACAGTCATCGGCGTCGACAGATATACTTTTGAGGAATGCATCTGCATCTACATTGTCAAATATTTTAATTTACATCTTAGAATTGTGCCTTTTTAATCCGTAGTTTCTTAACCATTGACAACGGGGTCTGATCTAGACCCCGAAACGTTTGGAATATACAGCAATTTTCTTTAAACGGTGGTGTTATTTCCCAAGGAGCACTTAGACATTAAAAAATATGCCACAAGTATCATTCAGAAAACAAATATTATGCTATTTTAGCTAATAATAAAATAATGATGAGTTATTATGGTTAGATTGGTCTTGAAAATATCAGCTTTTTTCATCAACGCATTACTTATGACTGACTGAATATTGCAGATTTTTAATTTATATTATCGACAATAATTGAGCCGCAGCTTCAGGCTGTTGTTATCCGAATCTCAAGAACTACGCGCATGCACTGTTGGATGGAATAGAGTCATTGGTAGAGCAAACAATAGCGCAATGTGTAGAAGGATAGTCAATTTGTATTGTGCAGAAGGATAGTCAATTTGTATGAGAGTATTTGATGGACTGGCAAATTTTGATGTATCAGCTATCAGAAGGGTATGTTGTACAAATACTAGCCGATAACTTGTACTTAGTCATCAGACAGAAGGGTCAGAATGTACGCATTTTACTAACTGATGTCACGTGACGTGACCATAGTGTACTTCCAGCTGATTTAAAAGCATGCGTTAATTGTATTGCAGATATTTCGAGTGTGCCGTGACATGCCGTAACAGCATGTGAACTCACGTGAAGTGACAATAATGTGTTTTTACCTTTACAGTTTTACAGAAAATCAGAAAAAAGTAATTAAGGGACTACATTTAAGCGATTTTCAATGAACTTCACTGTTTTCTCTAAAACTGCTCACACAATTTGAATATTATAAATTGCATTCTACAAAGATATGTTACAGATTCATTCCGTATATTTTTCTATAAAGTAAAACATACCATTTTTCTGAAAACAGGAACAATATATGCAAAAAAAGGTGAACATCAACGGAAACTTCAAATTTACTTGATAAATATCTAGTTTAAATGTCAAGATATGCGATGAAAGTATATCATACAGGTTGTTTGTAACGGTTTTTATTTTGATTCATTTGAAGTGTTTCTTTTAGAGACGAAGTTATGTACCAGTGCTTATAGTCGTGTGAAGGGGCAGAGAATATTCCATTAGTTTCTCGAAACGAAAATTTGTTATGGCCGCGATCTTTTCTATACATTATGCGGTTGTATAGGTATTCTATTGAGTGGTACATAATTAGTTGCATATACAAGATGGTTGAAATAAGAGTGAAGCAAACCTTTAGTTACACAGAGTGGATACATGGCAAAAAATGTTAGAAGCAGTTGAATATACAAGATTGTTGAAATATAAGGTGGTGTAGAATTACAGTTATACAGGGCGGTCCAAAAAATTATATAGTGTAGGACATAATTAGTTGCTTCTACAAAGTGTTTGAAGTAAGGGTGGAGTAAAATTATTGTTATTCAGGGTGTATAAAAAAATTTGTTATATAAGCATAAGCACTTAGGATATTTGAATTATAGGACGGGGTAAAATATAATTATAGACATTGGTTCAACAAATTTTAGGCACAATTGCATATACCGGGTGGTTGAAATTAATGGTAAAGTAAAATTTTACTCATAAAATGTAGTTCAAAAATGTGAATTTTGTTATATAGGGTAGACTAACAGCACTTGCATAAATAGAATACTTGACATATGGGGCGAAGTAAAACCATAGGTATACAGAAATAATTTAAGCAATGGAAAAACAGACACAGTCAGTAGTATGGAGAGGATTTATACTTATACAAGGTGGTTTTAAAGATATCAGGGTCGTTGCAATATTGTGTGGAGTTGAATTATCGTTATACAGAGTGGTTCAGAAAATGATAGACAAATAATTTATATAGGAGTGACCAGTGCACAGAAGCATATACAGTGTGGATGCAATATAGAGTGAATTGGTGTTACTCTTATAGAAAGTGGTCCGAATAATAAAACAAATATAAAAAGTTAAAAAATACGTGGAAAATATAGAGACAGAATACAAATTGGAGAGAGGGAGAAAGAAAGAAAGAGAGAGAAATATCAGAATACCTAAAATGTTCAATAGAATTGTACCTTAATTCAGGAAAAAAGAAGATATGTTTGAAAATAGTGATTGCACACGGTATATAAACGGTTTTGATTTTAAATCAGCTGAAGTCGTTTCTGTTATAAATGTAAATTATTGTATGAACTGTGTCAACCACCATATAATATTTAATTTTATTATTTAGTATATATTTTTTTGTTTTCAATATCAAATATTTGAAATATTCTTTCTACGACCAGAGGTTAGTGGACACGCTAACCAGTCTAAAACAAAATAAAGATTTTCGTTTTGGGAGGGCTTGATACCGCTGATGGTAGGTTTTAGCCAAATAAACACTAATAATGTATACAACACAGCTATACCTATAATAAGTAATTTCGAAAAGATTGTTGAGGAGGTCTTGAATTATTTTGTCTATTCATGGGTTTTCTCTCCTCCAAATTTTTTCCTGTAACAGATAAGTATTTAAAAAATTGTATATGTAGAACAAAGTGTAGTAAGGCAATTTCGTAAAATTGCCCGGATTACTGGTTGTATGTACAGAGATTCTTCCTCACAGTTTTTCTGAGAGAAAGAGATGTCTATAAAATGATCAACCAGTATTCCTGTATATAAGTAATGTATTGTATATTGTGTAATACTTATCTGTGTATGGAGACGTTTCAACTCCGAGTCTGGAGTCGTTGTCAATCGTTTAGTGTTGTTTTCGAGGTTTTTTTCTAAAAAATTTTCGCTTTGATTTTGAAATTGCCTTACTACACTTTGTTCTACATATACAATTTTTTAAATACTTATCTGTTACAGGAAAAAATTTGGAGGAGAGAAAACCCATGAATAGACAAAATATACCTATAATAGTCCATTAACGAATTTTTTTCCATTATTTCGCGCTGTGCCGCGGGAAGAAGGTTAGGGAGGATAGAAGAAGGCTATGGTTATAGTCATATTTCTTTAGATAAGAAGATAAGGAGGCTGACCTAGACTACCTTTAGGAAGTTAAGGTTAACAACATTACATGCGTCCTACCTGTTGCGACTGAAGGTCCACAAATGTGGATGATTATGCACCAATCAGAACAAAACCGATGGAATAGTCAACAAATTCCATACATATTGATTAAATAAAACCCTTAGAAAAATGTTTACGTTTAAAATATCAGACTTCAATTATTTAAATAATCCCTGTTGCATAAATAATTGTTTTAACGCTGGATGAATCTTCTCCTCTAGTGCATCTTCAGTGAACGTTAGCTTCCTTGAACCTCCTGCCTACAGGAAACTTCAATTATTCTACTCTCTGTGGAGAACCTCCGCAAACACGCCTTTACGCAAGGCAAGTGTGAATTAATTCTCGAAAGTGGATCATTCGACATATCAACAGATTCAGAGAAAATCGAGTGTCATGGGAAATGCAAATGAAAACGTAGTTTTACGAGTTTTTGTTTAGTCATTTATTACGTTATTGTTTTCTATATCTGTGTGAAGTATTGTCTATCAAAGTCGTCACGAAAAAATTGGGAGCGGTTATTAATATTACTTTTACTAATAAATGTATTAATCATTGTTTTCATCAATAAGCGGAAACAATGAAAGTATATTACGCACCTGTATCTTGCTCATAATTTAGCAAAAACATGTTAAAATGAATTTTATTTATTTATTAACGTAAAGTTGATTTATATTTTCAATATTTGTTTGTCGTTCAAATTCCATTCTTATATTGGTCTGACTTAGACGGTGAAATGTTTGGAACGTGAAAATTCCAAACAGTATAAGAACTATTCCCAAATAATTGTTAACAGAAACTAGAAAATGCTACAATATCACAATATATAATAGAATTTAACAGCTAACCGCTTATGTCATCTCTGAAACAGTGGTTTATATAGTCTATAATTGATATGAATTTAAGAGAAAATTCGTAGACGAATATTATTTTTCTTTCTTCAGTTGTTGTACCCTCCTGGTTTTAGCGTTTTTAGTTTTCAGAGGTATCTGTTTTTCCAATCTTAGATTTCTGGTCCCTTTTCAGCTATGTTGTCTTTTATGTTTTTTAATATAAGCCGTCCACTTTTCCCGTTTCTCGTTGGCGACCATTATCTAATTTGTTTGCCCATATGTTTTCCAGCATCTATCATTGGAATGGTCGATTTTCCCTTTATCTTTGATAGTGAAAGATTTATTCCCATTCCCTGCTAGATATCTTAGGTTTTTAATTTATCCTGCCTTGTAACCCATAAACATCACATATATTCCAGTTCTATTGTTCTGATCTTATCTCGAACTGTTGTTATTGGGCACATCTCAGCACCGTAGAGTATTATATTTTCCAGAATACTATTGAGCAAACGTTTTTGTATCCCGGCACAAGTTTTCAGTCCATAGCAACAACAATAGAGTTTTTGTCGCCATATTTTACCTTACCTATCCTCGATGAAGAGCAACGTTGATAAACTACACGCTTATTTTAAGCCTTAATCTACTACGATGGATTTGTGAAGTGGTTTCCTATTTCTTTTTTGCTTATAGTTTTCTCGTACCTTTTCTTTTCTTTATTTTTCTCTTATATTAGGTTCAAACTTTCTTTTTTTTTTTGGCAGGCTATGGATGGTATTAGCGCTATTCCCCTATGGTTTGAACATACTGGTTTATCTTCCTTTTTGTATATGGAGCAGATAAGTAAATTATTTAAATAATAAAAACCAAAAAAGGCTTTTCTTCTCTCTTTTTTGCATATATTAGGAAAAGTGATGTAGCGATAGAACAAGAACATCTTTAAATGAATGTTTATAAATTCTTATAAAAACTCTTTTCCCGGAAAAATTGCAAAAGAATTGTTAATCAAGTGTATTTTTTCAAAAATACATAATTTTATTGTTGAAGAATTGTAATTTATATTAGACATATTTTGCCTATGTTTGCGTAGTATCAAGGAATAATGTCTGATGAGGATATACCAAAGATAATTTAGAGCACTTTACTTTACATATTTTCCTAATGACTTAAAACTTGTTAAAAATTCTCGTGAATAGTGCATGAAACTGGCAACGCTAACAAGGTTTGAGCTGTCCGACAGCGCTTATAATTTCTCCGAACACCGTCTATCATAAATTTAGGCGATTAATGAAATGAATGCGTTTAACCAATTTCACTGGATTGCGCCTAACATCCAAGATAGGCTAATTGAATTGCAGTATAAAAAATTTAAAAATATTTTAGGTATATTCCGGTCAGTCGATCCTGGTTAATACGATGCGCAAATTGAACCCAATTAATTTTTAAGTCATAAACTATTATTTACAAAGTATAAAGTTCCAGCTTCAGTAATAAGACAAGGTTGTGAATTTTATACGAAAATTCATATTTTTCAGATTATTATCGAATTTTTTCAGTGAAAAATACTCCAACTGATCTTTTAAATGCATTATTTGCACTGAACTAAAAGTTGAACACATACGGTATATACAAATCGATATAAATTTTATTTACACAAATTTCTTGACATTCCTTACTGGTTCAAAAACAATGTACGTCCCCAAGAGAAAGTAGGTGTCCCAATACAGAAAATCGATGTGATTTATTCCCATGATAATTTAATGTGTTGACATGAAAATATGATGATTGATGAAAAAAATAACATTCAAATTATATCATTATCTGCGGGCAGGAAAACTCGTTAACTATTGACTTCACAGAAAAGAGAAAAGATAAGATATCGGGTGGGAGTTCAGTTAAAAATAAATTGATTTTGCTGAAAGTTCAAGGTGTGGTTCAGTGGAAAGACACCTGAAAGATAAATGTTCTGCTTTAAAGTGTTTCGAGAATACGCACTACGTTATAAAGCTCTATAACATAATCTTGAGGATTTATATGCATTACTTAACTTTTTTTTAATGTATTTATTTTACAATTTTTAGTGATGCAATGACTTAACTGGATGCAGTTTTCAAATCTAATTAACTGTTTCGATATTGCCTAACATAAGGTATTTTACTTTTATTTATTAGCTTGACCAACCTCGTTTACTATTGAATAGAATAACTGCTTTTGTGATATGTATATGTATTAAGAAAATTTGGTATGTGATTGTAACTTAGATGGATCCACTATATTGTAGATGATCTGAGTAATTCAGTAAAACGGTCGAAATTCCGTGAGCCGTTTCCGAGTAATCGGTGAACAAACATAAAAAAAAACATAGATTGAGACGAATTGAGAACCCTGTTCTTTTTGAAGTCGGTTAAAAAGTCAATAACATCGCTACAAACATGTCTTCTAGAATTTCCAGCAAAAAAACTGGTTCGCCAATCACTTTTTTGAGGTTAATATTTATTTTTAACGGACGGTTAGAACTCCAGCACAAAAAAATAGAAAAAGTTGTCTGTTCTCCATCTGAATGTGTTATTTATTTGCTACAGTGGTATTTTGTTATAACTATTTTCAGCTTTTTAGTTATAGGTTATATATTTAAATGTATGTTTTTACATTTATGAGATCTGCGATATTTATTTGGAATTTTTGACATTACCCCCAAAAGTGACAATTTTATTATTTTCTTTATAAACTCCTGATAGGGTCACTAAACTGTATATTGATAACAAATTTCAACCTTTCCGCCAAGTAGTATCAAGGAAACTAAGCTGTGACAGACAGAAAGCAACAAGAGGAATGTACTTGCTTCCAATCATCGGAATAACGAAACTCTAATTATGTTTTTCACAAATTTAAATATTTACAAATTGCAAAATTGTTCAATTCGTTAATACGAAATTTAAAACAATAACAAATTTGGTTTTCTTTATTGAATAAATAAATTTGACAATTTAAATGTTACATGTTATTTTATTGTCCTTTGAAGACAACAAATTGTGCTGTATGTAAACAAAATACAAAGTGTGCAGAAATTGTTTAAGTGTTTTCATTATACACGTTTAATGATACTAATGATTTGATAATTATGGAATCAAACCCTGCTCTGTTTCAACAAGGGTATCAAAAATAAATTAACTAATTGTTCTTCTGTTTATCATAAACGCCTACAAATGAACCTCCTTTACATCATTATTAGGAAATAAATCTCCATTTGTCTGGAAAAAGTGCCCCCTGACATTTCGAATATAATTGTGCTGTCAGCGGTTGCAAAATAAGGGGAACTGTCATTAACGCATAAAAGGTTTAATGAACAAGAGACGAAAAAAAAACAAATATGTCGCCGGTGATCCATAATTAATTATTCCGGTCATGAGATTATAATTGGGGCCGTTTATGGATTTTTTTTTTATTTTAGGTGACATTTGGGCGTGTTGAAATAAAGAAATAAATAATATAAAATGTGTTTCGAATACATTTGAAACATTTGTATGTCTTGAGTTATATTTTAGATATTTAGATTTTTGACGTTTAAGGTATTTTTGACATTTTTGATTTCAGAAAAATTAGCCGAAAGCAATTTCCAAATGTAAGTATTATAGTAATGAAAAAAATTGCAGATATATCCTTATATGTGCCTTATTATTGTAGAAATTTTTGGTCTCGATATTTTCAGAAATACAAAGGTTTTCCGATTAAAACGGAACTACGTATATAAAAGACGGATACTTTTCAAGTCTTATTAAAAAATTTAGCTGGCTGCTGTCGAGTAAAAAATTTAATTTTTGAATAACGTTAATTTTTCGGATGACCATTGGTAATTTCTTCTATAATTATCGCCAACCAAGAACCACTGAATTCTGAATTCTAATAAGGTAGTAGGGATCAATTACTGCAATGCTACTACCTTCTTAGAATTCAGTCGTACCTAGTTCCCAATAATTTTATATAATACTAGCCGGTACCCGCGGTTTCACCCGCGTAAGGAATGTTCAAGCCTTCGCAAAAAGAAATAACTTATAAAACATATGAGTTATTCTATATAAAAAAATTGTAACTTGTTTGAACCACCCTACTTAACTATAAATCCACCAATCCCGAATATATTTTACCCAAACTGTAAGTACTTATGGGCCACCCTATAAAACAATTTTATTCGACATTTTTTAAATCACCTTGAAAAACTGTAACTCTACTTCACCCTATATTACAACCATCCTGTATATGCTGCTGTTTATTTGTCACCCAATATAACTTTTTGAACACCTGACTATAACTCTTCTCTATCCTAAATTTCAGCTAGGCAACTGCTTATGGTCTACGCTGTATAGCAATTATTTCTGATATTTTTTGAACCTCCTTTTAAAGTAAAATTTCTCTTTACTCTATAGTTTAATCAACCTTTATATGCACCTTTTTCTAAAATTGTGTTAAACACACTCAAAAACTATAATCTTGCTTCTCCTCATATTTCAGATACTCCATATTAGAATGCAACTGTTTATGGTCTACCCTATATAACAATTTTTTTAAAACTGTTTTTGATCCATCCTAATATAAATGTCTGTGGAACCTGTGGTGTGTTACAAAGACAAAAACACAGTTTTGCAAGCTAACACCAAACTTTTATTTAAACCCTCACCCAAACTGCAACTGCTTATTGGCCACCCTATTTTATTCAACATTCTTTTTAACCGCTTTGTATAACTAACTCTAGTTCCATCTATATTAAAACCATACTGTATACACCGCTGCTAATTTCTCAAACATTACAACTTTTTTTAAACCACCCTGTATAACCATAATTTTACTCTACAAAATATTTCAACCACCGTGTATGTGCATCTGCTTAGGGGCCACCAAATATAGAATTTTTAAACACTTAACTATAACTCTGGTCCACTCACTATCTTATATATGCAACTGCTTATGGACTACGCTATATAACCATTTTTGAACCACCCTTGAAAGTATAATTTGTGTCTACCTTGTATTTCAACGACACCTTATATGCAGCTTTTTCTAACATTGTTTTAATCACACTGTATGAACTATAATTTTACTTCGACCCAAGTTTCTGATATTGCATATATGCAACAGCTCATGTTCTATCCTACAAAAACATATTTTAACCACCTTGTATTTGCAATTACTTATCGGCCACCCAATATAACATTTTTTGTACCATCCTGTATAACTAAAAATAACAATTTTTGAATTACCTTGTATGTATTACAACTACCCTGTATACGCTACTGCTTATTGGTCAACCAATATAACATTTTTTCATAACATTTGCACCCTATATTTCAACTATCCCATCTTTGCAACTTATTATGAACTATGCTATTTCACAATTTTGCCTCATATTTTTTCAAGACTTATTAAAGTATAATTTCTCTCCACACCCCATTTAAACCACCCTTCATTTACAACTTTTTCTACTTGTGTGAATGACACTGTATAACTATAATTTTACTGCGCACCATATTTCAGGGAATCCATATATACAACTGCTATTTAAAGAAAATTTTCTAGCTTTTTTACCCACCCTGTACAATTATAACTGTACACCACCCTATTTTTCAACAACAACAAATATAACAGTTTTGTACTGTATCCTTAGAATCCTACCCCACCCTATATTTCAAACATCCGGTAAATGGAACAACTTGCAGATCATAACGTTACTTTATAATTTTTTTTAAACCCACCTGTATAGCTGTAGTTATACTCCGCTACATATTTCAACCATCCTATAAATGCAACTATTTCTGGATATAAAACAAGTTTTTAACAACAACATAAATTATAATTCCACTCCATCTTATATTTCAAACAGCCTGTATAAACAACTTCTTCTAAGATTTCTTCAACCCATTTCATAACTATAATATCTTATGAACATAATTCAAAAATCCTAACTGCTTACCTAACACATTTTTATAAAGATTTTTTATTCACTGTATTAATATTCTACCCTTTTTCAACCACTTGGTATATGGAACTGTTTATGGCCCACACAATATATTTTTTTGGACCACCCCGTATAACTAATTCCACTCCCCCTTATTTCCACCACATTGTATATATCCAGCTGCTTATAGGACACCAAATAAACTTTTTTTAGATTTTTTATATCCACGTAATCCTAAAGATTACTTTATAATATTTTTTAAACCCACCTGTATAGCTGTCGTTATACTCCGCTACATATTTCAACCATGCTATAAATGCAACTATTTGTGGAAAAACAAGTTTTTAACAACAACATAAACTATAATTCCACTCCATCTTATATTTCAAACAGCCTGTATAAACAACTTCTAAGATTTCTTCAACCCATTTCATAACTATAATATCTTATGAACATAATTCAAAGATCCTAACTGTTTACCTAACACATTTTTTAAAGAATTTTTATTTACTGTATAAATATTCTACCCTTTTTCAACCACTTGGTATATGGAACTGTATAACTAATTCCACTCCCCCTTATTTCCACCACATTGTATATATCCAGCTGCTTATAGGACACCAAATATAACTTTTTTAGATTTTTTAAATACATTTAATTCTACTCCTCTCTAAGTTTCCTATATACAGAACACCCTGTAAAATTACGCTTGTAATATCAGTTGATTTTTGTTAAATAGAAACATGTTACATTTGCACATTCCGAATTTTCAATAAAAGCTAAGCTGATGCCAGTATATAATATTATGTGCGTGCGGTGGAACCAATTGAGTAATTGTATTACCCAACATAGTAGAAGTTGTTTCGCTATATCTACCGTTTCTGTTAATTTAGGGAGGTAAAATGTCTACCAGATTTTAAGTCAAACTATAAGCTTCGCAACAAAAAAAGATTCAGCAAAATCAGTTCAGTAGTTCTTACGTGATGCCCGAACAAACAAACAAACAAACAAACAAACAAACAAACAGACAAACTTACAATTTTATAATAGTATAGATAAAATAAAAATTGTTTATTTATAGTACAGGCCATTCATTTTAAAACTAACCATCCAAAATAACTTTTAAAATATCCTTAAAACAAAAAGACAAAAAAACGTTCATTTATGTTTATTGGGACGCATTTAACCCTGCAGTTCAACCCCTAAGCTGGGGTAAATATCACTTCTAATAGTTTAATACAAAGGGGTATAATGTGATATCTCTTTTTAAAGGTCCCTTTTTGCAAATCTTTTGACACATAATTTTTTTAAATCTGATTATTTTTTACAGAATAATGACCTATAAACCGTAAAAAATTATTTTTGAATTCTAATTGAAAATAATTTGGTCAAGTGCGAGTTGGACTCACATACTGAGGGTTCCGTACCACCTTCAAGAAAGATTCTAATATTCTAGTTGCAGACAAGCAGGGAATTAATGCATTTTCTTATATTTACCCTAATATATTTTAATGGAAGCGTTTTAAATTTATAAAAAATATACACTTTCATTTTCCAAACATAGACTTTTTATTTTATCTGCTTCAAGATTCGCTTGATTTTTATCAGAATACATATGTATTTAATTTTCTAATTTGGCCCCCAAAAATTAACATTAGAGTTGTATTTTACTAATTAAACTTTCAGAGAAGCCTTTTATAATCTACCGTCTGAGTTTTGAGGCTCTGTAGATTGGAAGATAAAGGGCAAAATAGGTCAAGTTTTAAATTATAAATTATTAAATCTGTTATTCAAATTATTTAAAAATACAATTTTTCAAAATTTAAATAAAGTGGGAATTAAGTCGATGTTTAATATTTTTGTTAATATATTTTAAACAAATGATTTCAAATATAATATATTTGAAATTCACATAATGAGCCTTTTATCTGATATATTACATGATTCGTTTGAAAATTTAATTTTTATTTTCCATTTAATTGTATATTTTGTCCCTAAAATTACTATGGGGGTTTCCTAATATTTTTTATATATTTCAACTTAGCACCAGTACCCCTAATTATTTTCAAAATTTTAGATAGTATGGTTTCGGAAATAAAGCGTAAATGAATTTTTTTTATATCTTTATGTTAATATCTTGTAAACAATTAATTTTAATAAATATGAAAAATTATATTTGTATTCCTCATAATGAGCCCTTTATTTAATGTATTGCATAATGCGTTAAAAAAATATTTTTTTATTTTCCGATTAATTATATTATTTGACAATATTAATATTAGGGATTTCTTTATATTTTTCCTGTAAAACAAAAAAAAATTAGGTGTTATAGTTTGGGGAATAATGGGGGGAGTAAAAACTGTAAAGTTCGGGTAACGTTCTATATTTCCTATTTTTTTTTTAAATTTTAGGCTCAGTAGTTTCGGAGATCAGGGGGGAACGGTCGATTTTTTTAGCCCCCCCCCCCAGAAGTATCCCTAAAATCAAAATTTCTTCTTTTACGATATGTACTCCTGATCGGGTCACCAAAATATACATTGATACCAAATTTCAACCTCTTCCGTCCAGTAGTTTAGGAGAAAATTGCTGTGATGTGACAGAGGCAGAAATCCTGAGTGATATTATAAGGGTATCCGTATATTGTATATACGGAACCCTAAAAAGCACGAGTGTATATATCGAGATCAACAAGTGAGAAAATATCTTTATGTTTATGCATTTAATTCGTAGAATTCTAACCTTGTCATAATTATCCTCAGCAAGCTGCTGTAAAAGTTGTATGTTGTAGGGAAAGAATTTATTCTGTCGTAAAGAGCCGACGAATATATTTCTTAACCTGGAGACTTTTGGTATTGATGTTTGAGAATCCTGGTCAAAATGAGCTAAAATCTCAACATATGCAGCTTCAGTTAAAACTCTACCATACTTTTTAACAATTTTATTGCACACCCTTCCAGTTTCTTGAAATTTATGAACTAAATCCAACACATACTGATGCCCAATATTTTTATCGCGATGTCTCTGATGAAAAACGTGAGCAGTTATACGTGTACAGCCCCAAAAATAAATATTATTTTAATTCTTTCTTGTAAAGAATTAACCATTGTCGAATAATAATTGTTTACATTTACAATCAGAAAATAGAAAACATGTATGGATTTTTCTCACTTGTTGATCTAGCTATTCATACTCATGCTTTTTTTTCAATAACACTTCAAAAATTTTAATTTTTTCTGTTTATAGGTCATTACTGTGTGAAAAATAATCAGATTTTAAAAAATGATGTGTGAAAAGTTTGGCAAAAAGGTGACCTGTAAAAAGAGCTATCACATGATACCCTTTTGCATTTAAACTTGTAGAAGTGATATTTACCCCGGCTTAGGGGTTGAAACTGCAGAATGACTATAAACTATTTCAACTGTCACAGAATTTCGGTTTAATTTAATAACAGTAACAGTTACACGCTTGTAGCAAAACAGAAAGGACTCTTCGCTTTTACCTAAATGAAAGTTTTCTGTGCATTTCCCTTAATATTTGAATATCCTAATCACCAGCACTTAAAGTGTCACTGTTCGTGTTAAAAATCCAGAAAACTCCATAAAATTATAGAGTACAATCTGACCTCTAAACATCCAGAATGATGTTAAATATTTAAAGGAGCAACACGTGTGAGATGTACCCCATTAGCCTCTATTATCTGACCGTGATGATGGTTTTATAAAATTGATATTTCTCTCGAATTTAATGCTAAAAGACTGTGGAGGTGGTTTATTGCGCAATAATCCAGTTAAAACAGCTGGTTATAGATCCCACTGTAATAACTTATTTTATGTGCGAAGCATTCCAAACAAAACAGTGCTAGTTAAATTTCATAACTTTCACGTTGTTGTCAAAATTTCTTATATAGAAACTTTTCCAAACTCAAAATATTTTGTTCTTTGTAAACAGTTCTCGTATTTATTATATACTTGAATATATAATATGCTAGTTATATCGGGCCACGAGTTGCTATAACTCAGTCGGGTTAAATGAATAAGAGGTGTCTAAATACTTGAGAGATACAATCTTAATTAATATTTGTATTCGGTCAATACCGGATGTTTCCATATCATCTGTTGTCAGATGTTCTGAGATTTTAAACTTTTTGAAATTCAATTCACAATATTTTGATAGAAAAGAAGACGGTCTAAAACTCAAAAGAATAATGTCGAAAACAAAACAAAACACTCGACGAGGCCCATTGGTCTCGCCCACTTGACTACAACGGACTAATCAGCCCAAGCCTTGCCTCAACGGCAAGGAGCAGTCTACGTGGTATCACTTACGCCCGCGCCCTCTGAAGATGTTTGCCGCATTTGCAGATGAAACGTTCGGAAGGAATTCCAACAGACCACAACCAAACGGCTCGGAAAATTATAGTTCATCCATTTTTGCAATTCCTTTTACTTTACGTTTTAAATTTTTAAACTAATTAAACATCTTGCTTACGACGGTTTTTATTATCTTGAAAAAGATTTATCTCCAAATGCAGTATTTTGTTTTAAGTTTGCAGGGTCAGACCTAATGTTGAATTGAAATTTTTGAGTTTGAAATTTTGGTTAATCTTGGGAGGTTTAATTTGAATATATTGAACATTTATAATTTCTGTACGTTTTAATTTTCTGTTTTGATTTTTCCTAAACATAACTGAACCCCATTGTCCCGGACCCCCCCCCCTATCGAGTAGTTAAATTTGACCAAAATTAGATTAGTTTCAGAAAAATTACACATATGCATCTCATGGGATTCTTAAATACTTACAAAATGATAAAGTGAATATCATTTTATTTTGTACCTTAACACCAAACTTTTTTTTTCACTCTACTCACGTTTCAACAGTGAAGCTTTCATTATCAAGGAGTAAACTATTCCTAGGAGTAAACCAAAACTCAGTTTTGGTTTACTCTATGATGATGACATGTTGTGAAGGGACCAACTTCTTACTGGATCTCATTTCTCTTTTGAAAGTTGCCATGGTATTCTAATTTTTTATGGACAAGACTTTGACATTATTCTCTAGGACATCTGAAATATCTAAAGTTGCGATCAAAATCTCTTATAGTGATCCATATCTCTGTTAGGATAAGCAACCATTACTAGATATACTTGGCAAGGTTTTGGCAAAAATCTCACTGAAAGTTTTAGTCATGCACGTGGTACAATCTCTGTGGGTTGAGCATCGGATTAAACGTGAACACATGTTCTGTAATGAGCCAATAGTACATTTTGCCGGATGCTGTATACATATAACTACAAATCCACTGATGCCTCACTCTATATGATCATCGGTTTACCGGGCGTTATTTGTCCTCACTTATTGCTCAATCCCTGGATTTCGGATTTCCTCAGAACTTATACACTGGATGACTAAACTACCGTTGCCTTTGCAGAATCTCAGTCTGGATGGTTCCCATTGAATTGACTATCCCTATATGGCAAGAATTTTGGCGTCAAACTCTGCAGTTCTTCTTAAAGTAGACTGTGCATTAACATTGAAAACACTTCACCCTATCCTCGTTTAGATGCTTCAAGCGTGTTGTCTAAACTAAGTAAGGAGTAGTCCATTCCAAAACTACAAAGCACCCTGTCTATAGTGAACAACTGGTTGGAAAATATACAACCAAATTAATAAATTGTATTGACCGTTTCTTAACATACCTTATGACTTCTAAAGATACATAGCTTGTTTTGAAAAACGACTACGATAATAATCAACGTCCATTATCAAAAAGTGACATGAAGAAGAAAATGTTTACAGCTCATATTTATCCTCAGAACATTTTTCTAATACACCTCTTTAATTGTCCAGAAATTCACATGACCAATTACTTTTCCAAACGTTGCTGGTATCTTTCAGTTAGTGATACTATTTTCGACCCTAAAACAGCGTGGTCAAGGTGAATTATCATGAGGAGAACAACTCATTTAGGTCCCTGTTGTTACTGTGAACTTCAAGTATCTTCATTGAAATAACAATTCCCACTAATTAAATTTCTAGTTATTTAACTCCCATTTCGAACACTTTCAACGAAAGTGCACAAAGTTTTCATGATGAGTTTTCGTTTTCAGAAGCTGTTAAATTAGTATAACGGTCATAAAGGCTCTCTACTATATAACATCACGGGTCATTTGGCTTCTTATTTTTCTTCCACTCGTCTGCGATGTGTGTGGGGAATTGTTAATATCTCCACGTGCAATCCTATCACAACTTCGACAGTAACTTACACGGATGATGTGAGGAGGAAAGCTGATTTCATTTTTAACACAAGTATTGATATTTTCGCAGGATAAATTTATTACAGTTGAATGTAACATGAATTTAGAACATAAATATATTTTTCTTGGAAAATATTAGCGGCGACATTCAACTCAGTCGGCTAAGCCAATTGGTTTTGAGGCAGTATCTGTAACCTATAATAAACGGTTTTTCAATAATAATATATTCACGTTTTCTACATGTAAAACAGATTCCAATTTACCTAAATTTATTAATACATTATACCATTTAAATTAATGTAGTGCTAGTTATGATAATTCGTTTTATGGCTACTACCGTTGCCACTACAATACCGACTGCCCTACGAATTATTACTACACTAAGATGGAAAGTTTACATACTGCTCCCTTATAGACCGTCAGCTGGTGACAGATTTTGGTCCACTATTTTCTCGCTTCTGGCTCGGTGGTGGTTGAAATGTGTGTTATTGTTGAATACAATGAAGCCAAATTTGCAGCAAAAAAAACATATTTTGGAGCAATTTTCTCGCTTCTGGCTTGTTGACCAAACGACGCAACCAAGCATCAACATTCGATAAATATACGATAAATGGCACCTGTGGCTAAAGGGTTGAAATAAGGACGAGATCCTGTAAGAAAACGTTACAATGTGCTATGATTTTCTCGCTTCTGGCAGAAGTATGAAAGTTAAGTTAAAGGTTAAGGACCGGAAAATTTTGCAATATTAACTTTAAAATGTAAGAAAATGCCATAAGCATCGGGTGTGGCTTTCATACTAAAAAATAGTAAACTTGCAGAAAAATATGTGAAAATTGTGACCATTATAAAATCATATAACAAAAGCCATGAGTGCCGGATGTAAGTTTCATAATTAAAATAATTAATATATGTAAGAAATGTATTTCAAAAATAGCTGTATTTTTTAAAATACATTCATGCTATTTCGCATGTGCTCTGAAAACTTACGCACTTACTTATCTTATCCATAAACTTTTGAAAAAGGACTACATAGTATTAACCGTAAAAATGTTGTTTTTAACTGTGGTGTTAAACTGAGCTTCCTTCGACATGCATGTGAACTTAAATTTTCGGAATAAAATTTGTGCTGGTAAAGTTGCATAGTCAGAAACATAACTATTAATAGATTACTTAAATATTATGTAACATTTGGTGAAATTGAAGAAACAAGCCTTCAACGAAACAGGTTCCCATATTTATTCTATCTAAATCAATAGCAAACGGCTAATTTATACCAAGGAGCTACCAGATTTTTTTTCTGTATTCCCACACTAACCGTAAGAGTTTTATTTTTATAAACTACGCTTGTGTAAAATAAATATACCAATCTAGTCAGCATGTTACATCCCGCAAAAGTTATATACAATTTAGTACATAAATTAATTATTTTAAATATGAAAGCCACACCCGTAACTTATGGCTTTTGTTATAAGCTCTTAGAATAACATCCTTTAGTCGTATGCCAAATGGCATGCAAGACAACAGGGTTTTTGCATGTTTGTGGCTTCGGTTTGGCCATGACCAACATTTATGGAAATTACACTATCACGTTCAACTCATTATAAAGATCATATAATTCAAAAGCCAGATGAAACAAAATGACGGAAAAATTTCCCGTCCTTAACCCTACTTAGCCACTAACAAACCTGATGGCCATTTTTTTATGGACTACTCACTATGTAAACTTTCATACTTCCGATTGCCAAAAGCGAGAAAATCAAGACACATTGTACCGTTTTCTTACAGGGTCTCGTCCTTATTTCAACCCTTTAGCCACAGGTGCCATTTTGATGCTTGATTGCACCATAGCTTTCGTTTGGTTACCAAGCCAGAAGCGAGAAAATTGCTCCAAAACATGTTTTTTTGGAACATGAAAAACGATTTTTTCCTATGTTGGCCACACTATTTTCCCGCAAATTTTGCATCATTGTATTCCACAATAACACACTTTTCAACCGTCACCGAGCCAGAAGCAAGAAAATAGTGGACCAAAATTTTACTTTCTTAGAAGAACTCCAAACAATCTTCTCACACTGCTCCGGCTTTTGACGCTCTTTCCTGTTTAGTCACAGGTGCCATTTTGATGCTTGGTTGCATCATAGCTTTCGTTTGGTCACCAAGCCAGAAGCGAGAAAATTGCTCCAAAACATGTTTTTTCGGAACATGGAAAACGATTTTTTCCTATGTTGGCCACACTATTTTCCCGCAAATTTTGCATCATTGTATTGAACACACAGTTTTCAACTGTCACCGAACCAGAAGCAAGAAAATAGTGGGCCAAAATCTGTTACCAGCTGACGGTCTATTACTTTGGAAGACGTCATATAGCTATCGCTATGACTCACACTGCCAGTCCTTTGACATCCGCACAAAAACCGCTCAGTTGAGGACTGCAAGGCAGCGCGAGTGGCAACAGCCGGAGCATGAGGAGCGAGGTGAGGACTACTTTTTTACTCACTTCAGCATAATGTATAACATACACTGATGAGGCATACTTAGTGAAGTTCCAATAATGTCTGAGCAACTGAAAATACAGTTTTGTTTGTTAAGGTACGCAGAAAGATGAAAATGAGTCTCGTCGAAAAAAATGATCATTGGACTACAAGCATTAATACTTTTTTGGTTTACTATTTAAACAATTAAGCTAAATATGACGCCCTAGCATAATTTCCTGTATCAACAGAATTTAATGTCGAGGCATTCACTTTTTCTGGTTTTTGTTTATACTTTCGCGAATCGCTGAAATATCTTGAGCTAAAGTGAAGTCTTCAACTGACCTGACTTCCCCATATTTTTTAATAATCCCTTGCGATCCTCAAATGTCTCTCATCGAGAATACTCATTTTAATATAGTTATATTAGTTTGACCACTATATATGTATGTACCTGTCATTGATAATGACAAAGTTTTGATTATACAACTATGTAGGCAACGTAGGTTAGTCACAAAACAAAATATACTATCCGTCAGTTTTGAGTCTTAATTTAATTTACTCTGAAAAATTCGAAAAACGTATGAACGTCGTATGCCATCGTATCTGCCCGTTCGAGTCGCCGTCGGTACACACGTCCCTCGTCCGCAAGATGCCAGGTATAATTCGGGGATACTTTACAACCTTCCACTTACATAAAAACTGTATCCCGAGCACCAATTTTTAACACACACAAACACGTCCCTATACGTCTGCCGTCCGAGAAGACGACCACCAACGTTGAAAATGATTAGGATTCAATCTATCAGTGAGACAGGCAAATTTAAGGGCATTTCAATATGCAAATGTTAACGGTTGTTAAGTGTTATATCACTTATTAAAGAAGGCTACCAACCCAATGTGGGTGGTCATGTTTTGCGGACAACGGACGTGTGTACCGTCAGCCTTAAGAGAACGCCTCTGCCTGTGCGTACTGAGGGATGGGTAGAGGGGGGCAGCTCCTGGACCTGAAAATCATGCCGTGAGCCATTAAACCTTCCCATAAATTTACTGACTTGCCCCCCCCCCTTGGACCAAAACATTTTCTGAATTGTCCGTCTTGCTGGGATATTTTTTTTCCGATTTGCCCTCCTCTAAGACAATTTTTCCCCAATTTGCCCCTCCCTAGACCAAAAGCTGGGTACGCCCTTGCGAATCTGATGGTACACTATGATAGTATGCGCCAGTCTTAGAATATTGGGAGACATTAAATTGTTTTATATGGCTTTCGAACACATCGTAACGTATTATTCATTTTCAAATTTCATTTAACTGGTCATTCATGCTCTAAGCGTTTAATTAATTCCGATACACACGGAATATGTGAAATTATACGCATAATTTTGTTTGATGTTTGTGTTTGGTTGTTGTTAATGTTGTGTTGGTTGTTTCTGTTTTGATGCACTGATCTCCGCCCTATTTCAAGTATGGTTTTATTTGTAAACCCCTTTGGATATTAATTTTGTATTAGATGCACTTTAATAGTATTTACTTCGCCGTTAAATATTTCACTGGATGAAGATGTTTCGAAATGGCTTCGCTTTCGCGACAGATAATTGTATTTGTGGTGATATTTGATCTATATACAAGTAGACCGAGATAAGCAAGTTTTTTTTGAATTTCCATTTCCATTGTGATTCCAGACAAAAATGTCGTTAACACATCTCTATCATAACTTTGGTTTCTGACTATACCTCGGCATAATTGTTTTATTAAAATATTCCTAACTACGAATGAAAAATATATGACCATACCAAAATCTTGTGTTTAGAAATCTTCAAATTAAAGTATGTTGTTTTTAGGCAGAATTCAGTTACTTTCATAAAAGTGTCAATTTTGTTTTTGTGTGTAATGAAATATTCTGATTTAACTTGTTTTTATTAATTAGTAATGATTTTTCCATTGCTACATTTGTAAATATACTTCTAGAAATCGGAGTTCTTTCACTATAGACTTCATTAAATAACGAACATGATTCTTCATAACTTCGCAATGCACAATTATTAAAATCTCTCTGATAAAGGAGCCATCTTGGCATATAATATTATGAAACGTCATATAAAAAACGATGTTGCATACTTTTAAATGTTTAAAACTCAAAGCTACAAATCAAAAATATGTAAGATACCGATATATTTTTTTTATCACTAGCAAATTAATTTTCTGTTATTACGAGAAAATAATAAATAAAACCCTAACATCACTCCTCTCTTATTAGACCAAGAAATTAATAAAAAACAATTTTTTTAAATAAGTAAAACAGGTTTTTTTCAAGGTGCGTACCGAAAAGAATTGTTTTCTCTTTAAATTAATTTCTCTCTCAAATATTAGCCTAATTCAAGTAAGGTTTCATTTGCAAAAAAAATGTCATAATGACTCAAGAAGAATTATAGCTTACTCTTTGAAAAGTAATTCAATGACGTCATCACTTTCATAAATAAGCATTTTATTTTTTTCGGCGTTTTTCGTAAAAACGAAAATTGTCCAATTTATGAATTATGTGCAGAACTTAAGAAAAAAAACCTTAACTATAGGCAGGTTCGATTGATTTCTACGAAAATAGAAGCGATAAAAACCTCTTCATTTAACAGAACTAAGGTCGGCTTTTTCAATTTTCGTTTTGTATCGTGTTCTTTTTTCTTTAATATTGTTGTCATGTTTAAATCCCACATATGTCCACAATTCTTGGATTGCTCGAATTGTTGTGTCTTTAGTCAATTTTTATGTTCATTTATTCTTTCATTTAGAGGTCAAAATGAATCTCCAATATATAAATTATTACATTAGCAAGAGAAATTTTGGTGTCGGTTTTATTTTCGATATAAGTGAATGTAGTGCAATTTCTCTCCTCAGAAGTAAAAATTGAAAATGAAAGTTAGGACAAGAGGTGGAACACTAGTAGTCTTCCTGTAATATTTCTAAATATTTGGCGTGTTATTGCTTTCAGGTGGTTTAACTTTCCTGGTCAAGTCACGTATATTTTGCTTTTTAAGTGATCCATAAGGTCAATAGAGAGGATTCAAATTGGGCAATCTGCCTGACCACTCAAAGCCTCTCTCTTCTATCATTCAATGGATTCGCAAAAACTTTATGTAAATAAATATATAAAATATTTTCTAAAAAACTTTATTTAGTAGTGTACATGATGCATCTTCAGCACCGTATACAAAAATTTCTTATGAGTAAATTAAAATACACTCAAAAATTAAAATTAAAATTAACAATAAACATAATTGGCTTTTCATCCCTTATGAGGGGTAAGGTACAAGACCTTTTTCTTTCAGTGTATCAGTTACCCAATTTATCCGCTGCTTTATAAAGCTGATAAATTCGTCCTTAGTTCGTTGATTGCTGGCATTATCTCTGGAACTACTGAACCAATTTTCAAAACTCGTTATAAAAAGTTGCTTCACCGTTGTGCACAACAAATTGTAGATAACTTTGATAGAAATAAGTTAATTCTAAATCTCAATATTTGTAATCAACTCGCAACAAAAACAGTTGCTTTATCCAGGTTTTATAATTAACCCACACTAATTGGCTACAATATTAAAATTAACTGAAAATCATAAGCTGCTCGTTAGGTGAACTCATTAGGTATAATATCTCTGAAATAGAAAATGATGCAGATGTGAAAATTGGTATATACACTCCTCTCTAATCAGTTTATAGATCGATCTATGGAACAATATTAAAATTATTCGAGAATTAAAACTTAACAGCAATTCACTTATATAGTAATGGTTTATAAAGACTCATTAATAAGATTTAAACAACAGACTAGTATAAATAAATTTTTCAAATATTAAAAACCAACAATAATATGGGATTCTTTTGTTTATTTCTTATATTATGAAAAGTAAAGAAAAGATTGTAATTGAGTCAAGAGAATTTGTAAAGAATCTGGAATCTGGTTTAATGAGCCTTTAAGGAATGTAAAAATTGATATTTTTGAAATATTCATTACTTCTTTGTAACTAAAGCTAGAATAATAATTTTCATCAAAATGATAACTTACTATGTTAAATTGATGTGGGTTTCAGATGGATATTGTCAGATAAGCAGCTGTTGCAGAATTGTAATTTAAATAATTTCGAGAGATATTTTGCAAAACGCACCAAATTAATTAGGCTAGTTCGATCGGGATTTACTAAAAATATTTAGAGATATTTTTGTTGTAAGGCTGCGAAATAAAATACGAACATGCCATAGTCAACCAACGGAACAATAACAAAAGCTGTGAAGGCCATATGAGTATATAAGGCTTTCTTGAGGAAGTGACATAAGAGGAAATTTAGGATGATGTTGATGATTATATTAATTTTATATTCCCAGTTTATAAGCTTATATCTGCATATTACTCTATTTTTCCATTAATTTATGAGGTTAATAGTTACTGTAATAAAAATTATAGTGCTTTTTCGATATTAAGTTAAAATAAGGTGAAAAAATAAATATTTTTAATAAAAAATAAAGTGTGTTTGGGACATGAAAAACAAAATTTTTATACAAGAAAAATAAAAGCCAACAACTTGTTATTTTAATTTTTCACATAAATTTTGAGGTTATGTGAAAAAATTATAACTACAAAAGTTGTAGATCCTTTTAATTACATACAACTTTGCTATTTAATTTTTTTCCATAGTTTTTTTCATAGTCTTGTCAGTTTTTACCCTTAAAAACTAACTCCCTTCCACTTCCCGACCTCAGATCACTAGTAAATTATTTTTCTATTTACTGCTGTGGATTCTCTTCCTTTTCCAATATGTTTCATCCTACTATATATATTGTTTTGGTTTCAAAAATTATCGACCCTGGTCCAAAGTAAAAGTAAGTGTCGCTAGTTTAAGCTACTATTCATATTCACAGGTTTTATTAGTATCTACGATTTCACACTGCATTTGATGTGCTTTCAAAATATATTTCATGTGTCTCAATCGAACTATTATTGTTCTGCACAATATTTCTATAAATAAATTAAAAAACCATTTTAGAAGATTTACGTATCGAACTATATTGATCTTGAATCCAATTAATCTTAACATTATAAGCTATCATCACGTTGAAGATTAATGTTCCAGCTCTTATATTGTGAATTTATGATAAAATTTTATTTTCACCAGTTTTTTTTCAATTTCACTTTATAAAAAATCAAGATTTTACAATTTGCTGCTTCTCGACAACTTTCTATTGAAGCAAAAAATGCATTTTTCTGGGGTTTCTAATGTTCGTATTATTTACTTATACGAGTTTGTTGCTAAATTATGTCAGTTAAGGCTTACAAACTATTACTTATATGATGGCGTTAGAAATTTGCTGTTAAATTTTAATATTTAATAATCTTTCAAAAAATTTGTTATCTGATGGGTGGTAGGTCTGAACTGTTTATAGAAATTCACTATTTGAGCTCGTGAAGTAAAAAAATTTACTAATAAATTCATTTTAGTGAGTAAATAAATGATTTGCTATTTTGAGAAAACGGAATGACTGGACGGGGTCAATAATGGTTTTTATTGAAATCACCTATTGTTATTGAATGATTAGAAACAAGTTCTAAACGTTGTTTGTGGCATATTCTTGATTACTTTTATGTTTTTTTCGGCAATAACATCACAATCGAAATAAAACGACGCATATTGAAGGAAAAACGTTTCAAACTCTATTCTGACTTCGTTGTCAATGGCTTTATTTATCAGAACAGACTTTGAAATGTTTGTCTCTCAACTGGCCGGCCGCTGCCGTTACTGGGAATTCCCTTAAAGCTTCCAGAACATGATGGAATTTCCCGACGATTCGTGGACGTACCAGACAATTCCGAGATTAATATATAAAAGGAACAGCTGGCGATAGGAGGCATTCAGTTTTCGTCTGACGTATTGTACAGTTAAGATAAAATGTAAATAGTAGTTTCTGTGAATATAAATTTGTGTAAAAGTAGTGGAAATAAATTAGGGTGAGTTGGACTGTGTTTTTAAATAAATCCAAGAACTGAACTGAACCCGAGTGTGAAAATAAAAACATTACAATACGTAATCTGTCATTTTATAAAAGAAACCAAAATAAATTTATATCAATTCGAATTTAAGATACTTCATCATACACTGCTCTACGAAAAAATATTTAATGGGGGAATTTCCCTTATAAATAGAATAATGTCATATGTAATCTATTTGAGACTCTGACGTAGTGTCAATATCTCGTACCAAACCTAATTTTCAGTGAATCGCTCAGAAAATTTGCCATCAATCTCACCCCGACGATACCCCATCTAACATTCAGCTCGCATTTTGTTTTATTGAAATACTCGGCGAAACGAAACATTTGGAACAGCAAAAAAACTGCTCTAAGACAACGAATCGAATACACATTTGAGATGTGACCCCGATGGTGACCTTATTCCCTATAATTAACTCGCTCTTTTTAGTTAGATTGCCATTGACAAATTTGACACGAGCCGAGTGGAATAAACTCGTGCCGTTCAGAGAAAATGCACTGTAAATGTGGGTGGAAAATGCCGGTGAGAGAATGGAAAATGGAAAATTTGCGCCAGTTAGACACGTAGTTCTGATATTGAAGAAGTTGAGTGGTTTTACTCAAGTACTTTTTCGGAGTGCGGTAGGAAATCCGAGTTCAAGGGAATTCGATACAATCACTGTGATTATTTTTTTTTCTTCTACATAGCAGAATATAAATAGAAATCAGCCGGAGGCGTATCGATGGATTACTTTAAAAACAACACAACAATATAAAATAGTAAATAACTTTTTAATGTTTCTGATTATTTATTCAAGATACTCTACATATGTTACAGTTTAATCGGGATATACGAAGGATTTAATTTTAGAGAACTTATATTTAAAAACTAATTTTTAGTAGAGTAGAATCCAACCCATATTTACGGAATAAAGTTCGTCCTATATTTCAACCATCGTATATAAGTCCTTGTTGGCTACCCTATAAATTATTTCATTTTTAACATTTTGTATTATTGTCCTGTGTAACATTAATTCCTCTCCACACTATATGCAACCTCTTATGGGCTATGAAATAAATACTTTTTTAATCACACTGTATAAATATAATTCAACTGCAGCATATATTTTAACCATCCTATATATGATTTGTTTCTGGCTACATCATTTATAATTTTTTAACCAACCATTTTAATTCCACATTTTTTTACCACTAAATGTCCACTCCACTCTATATATTCCAACAATCCTGTACATACTGCTGCCTATGGACCACCATAATGTTTTTAACTGCCTTCTGTAACTATCATTCTACTCCGTCCTATATTTCAATCATCATATATATGCAACTCCTTCTATCACTTTACTGCTGATTTTGTTTGCTCCAACTAAACACCCTGTGTATAATCGCACCAAATAGCAGTTTAGAGCTTGACATGTGTTGCAACTCCTTCTATCACTTTACTGCTGGTTTTGTTTGCTCCAACTAAACACCCTGTGTATAATCGCACCAAATAGCAGTTTAGAGCGTGACATGTGTTGTCACTGAGTTTTCTATTAAGCCGGGAGAATGTGACACAAAAAGCACCGTCTTCGCAAAATAGCAAAATTTTCATTTAAATAAGTATTTGCCTGGTATACACACAAAACGAGCTTGGTACTCATTGATTTAAGTAGCCGAAAATACTATGCTTTAGTACCTATATGCTCAAGATATACGAGGGTGAATCAAATATGAACCGGACTTTTCCGTTTCTCGCCCTGTAGGTGATTCCAGTGGCATGACGTCTCGATATATGTTAGGTAGGGATGTTAAGAAGAGGGGAGTTCGCCGGTTTGGCGAGGCGTAGTCGATGCGCTGTTAGTAGCATCATGTCAGAGCAAGATGTGCATACGTCTGTTGCCCAACGTGTTGTTATCAAATTTTTGGCGCGGGAGGGCGTTAGACCGTCTGAAATTTTGCGTTGACTATCTGCACAGTTCGGCAATGAAACAGTTTCAAGGACCCAAGTGTACGACTGGCAGAAAAAGTTTTCAGATAGCCGGGAGACAGTGGAAAATGAGCCTCATGCACGCCGTCCCACGACAAGCATCAATGAAGCGAATATCTACGCAATTCGTGAGCTGATTGAAGGTGACCGCCATCTTACAGTATTGGCAATTGCTGAACACGTTGGGGAGTGCTCAATCAACCATTTCAGATGAGTTAGGTTACCGAAAAGTGTGTGCAAGATGGGAAGATCAGAAAGCAAACCGTCTTGCCGTATGTGAAAGGCTGTTAGCAAGATATCGAGCAGAGGGGATGAGTTTTTGAGACATATTGTCACCTGTGATGAGACATGGGTGCATCATTATACCCCCGAGTCCAAACGTGCAAGCATGGAGTGGCGAAAACCTGGAGACTCAGCACCGCGGAAAGCCAAGACCCGTCTTTCTGCAGGGAAAATTCTTGCAACAGTTTTTTTGGGATTCGAAAGGCGTACTGCTGATCGATTTTCTGCACGAGTATTATTGCGAACTACTCCAATAAGTGAAACTTGCCTATCGGCAAGAGGCGGGATATGTCTATCCGAAGTGTGATTCTGTTGCATGACACAACGCTCGGCCACATACAGCTGCATTGACTTAAGGAAAATTGAACAAAATGCATTGGGAACTTGAACACCCGCCTTACAGTCCTGATTTGTCGCCATGTGACTACCACATGTTTGGGCCACTTAAAGAAGAACTGGGAGGCCACCACTTTGAGGACAACGAAGGTGTAGAAACGTTTGTGCGCAATTGGCTATCGACACGACCAGTTTCATTCTTTGAGAAAGGTATTAAAAAACTTCCGATTCGGTGGGAAAAATGTATACATATGAGAGGACACTATGTAGACACTATGTATTAAAATTTCTATTGATCGTACAAATAAAATTTTTAAAACAAAAGTCCGGTTCATATTTGATTCACCCTCGTACATAGAAAATTTTCAAATTCGCAATCAAAATTTCCAGTGCCTACAACTCCTGCACTATTACGTTGGAATTAAAATATTTTTAAGGAAATATCCGTTACGTCACCGATGAAATTTTTGATAACGATATTGGAATTTTCGGCGATTTTCTGCAAAACTGCAAGTTGCAAGTCGCAGAAAATATATGAGACCACCTAGGGATCTTCCTTAATAAATTAAACGTTAAAAAACTATACACATCCATAAGAGGTTTTTGAAAAATCGACCAATATGTTAGGGATAGTGGTCGATTTCCATGCACGCATGTGTTCATTCACAATTTGCATCACTTTACCAATAGAATTCATAACGGTTCACAACAGGAGCAGAAATCAGGTAACATATATGCAAAAAAAATACGCGACGAATTGATCACATCTTCCTTTTTGGAAGTCGGTTAAAAATTAGCTCTCATTACCAATTTCGTCGAAAACAACACCCTGTCGGCATGAAGTAGCCTTGGTTCATCAACGGTGTTAAGAGTTTGGGGATGGTTGTCCAATGACTCATCGGCGTCGTGCAAAGTCTGGACGTCCGAGACTAATACAAGGCCGTGATTTGCATCATTTGGCTGTTACAAATTCAGTTACAGGACGGATATTCTATAGGTTGACAGTTAATCGAAAATGGCTTGGAATGCAGTTACACATTTTGTTAATAGCAAAACACTTATGAAAGTTGTTCCTCCAGGTACACCCTTTGTTAGCCCTACCTCTGATACCACACATAAAGCTAACTGCTTGACATGGTGACGAACTCGACAAAACTGCAATGAACAAATGCATGGCATAAGGTTTACCAACAAATCTAGGTTTTACTTAGCTAGCCGTAATGGATGAGTAAGAATCTATAGAATTTGAAATATACATTTGTTTGTTGAAAGACAACAAAGTGTCATTGTGTAACAGGGAAATCACCTCTAATTCTCATCAGCTGCAATTTGTCGGCTCTAAAGTATATTAATGAAGAATGCAAATTTTGCCTTCCTACCAACAAACTAAACCAGATGCACTCTTTCAACAGAATAACGCTGGAACTCAAACTGTTAGTGATACATTTTCATTAAAAAATACAGCATAGAGACTTTAAAATGGTCATCAAGATCACCTGATTTGTGTGTCACCGAACACGTTTGGTATATAGTAACTGTGAACCTTAATATATTGCGACATGCATAAGCTAACTTGGATGATAGCTGGTATGTCATGATGACGAAATGGATGAGTGTTACTCAATATTACACAGAATCCATAGAATAAACGAATATGACTCGTTGCAGAAATTTGTTCAAAGAGTAACAGATTAGTACAAATATTATACAAATAAAATTATTTGAAAATAATTTATCATTTGGTATTGCATTTTTGTTGGTCTTCATAGTGGATTTTCGGTCAAGATGGCGATACAGCCACATTTGTAAACATATAGTATTGATTATTTTTAGTTAATGAATTATCAGAAAGCTACAGTTAAATTTGGAGATTTTATATTTCCTTGCTATGATAACTTTAGATGCAAATGTGTATATTTGATCTGATTTGGAAAAGTATTTTCGTCTATCATTGTGTGCATTCAGTCAAATTTATCATTAGTATTGTACTCTTGCAGTGCTTTGCTCTCGCTGGATGTAGATTTTTGTAGCTAGTTATATTCAATTTTTATAATTGTGTGTCGGTAGTATTTGTGCATAGTTCTGTAATATCAATACAGAATTTGACGTTTGTTTTTGTTATAAAGAGGTGAAGCGGATATGTATATACTTTAATGCTTTATTAAAGCGCTGCAGCGGTGCGAGTAAAGCAGACACTATTTAGTACACAGCTTTAACGAAGCCCTTCAACGCTACTATTCCCTGAATGCACCGAATGACTGAATTGAGGAACTTAACATTAACCTCCTCCTTTGTGGGTGTCGGTCAAAAATTGTCTCTTTTCCAAGTGAAAGACACACTAGTTTAGTGATAGTGAATTCAGTTCTTAGTACAGTCTGGAAGTCCAAGACTATCTCAGATGTATATAGTCTTGAAATTTTTCAGTTCTTTTATAAATAAAAAAAAATTGGAAGCATTAAGAACCTAAGAAATTCAACTAATGATATATTTAACAACTCTTGGAAGATATATAAATGTTTATATTGTATACATAAATATGTATGAAAACGTAAGTTTTCAATGTATCTGTATATGAGTAATTTTTTAAACGACTTCAATAAAGGAGGAGGTCCTCAATTCGGTTGTATTTTTTTAGACATTGTTACCTCCGTACTCAGGCAACTATGAACCGATTTCGATCATTCTCTTTTCATTTAATAGAATATACTTCCAGATTGGACCCATATTTTTTTAATTTTTTTTTTCTTCAATTGCATAGAATGGTCGATTTTGCAAAAAACTTGTAACAGACTTTTTAATGTATCATAATATTAAAAGATTTTATTTATTGTTATTCGAAATCTAGAAAGAAATTTATTGAAAATAGATTGGTATTTCATCATCAATGACATGGAATGGTCAATTTTACAAACAATCGGAAAAATCTTGTAATAAACTTCTTAATAAATCATAATATATGGTGAATGCGCTCGTACTAAAACATTTTAGTTATTCTTATTCGAAATCTAGGATGAAATTAATCGAAAATAGATTGGAATTTCATCAAAATATTTCCCAATGAATGTTTTCAATTTGTCGGCATTTAAGTTAGAATAGTACCGAAAATTTTCTTATTAATAATATTTAGAAAATAATAAGTTAGTCCTTAAAAATTGCATAGTCTTGAAACCTAAAATGAAATCATCACATGTTACTTTGATTAATAAATGTATACGAGGTTTGTCAAAACGCATTTTCCTTAAAAGGAACTAATATTTCTTTTGGCAATATCGGAACTGGTTATGAATTAACGTTAATTAACGGTTTCAAAGAAAAAAGTTGCCAATTTTAAGATGGGTAAAAGCTTAAGTGTCACATGTTAATTTGAGGCACACATTAAGGTTATACAAGTTTATCGTTATTCATTATACAAGATGGTTAAAAATGTTATATGTACCCAATAAGCAGTTTTATGTGCTTACATAAATTCATTGAAATTTAGGGCGTTTTAAAATTAGTATCTGGGTGACCGAGCTTCACTCGTAAATTCAAGGTTTTATCATAAACGTACATATGTATATCCAAATAATCGGACATTTGCTATGTAAACTAATTTAAATTCCCCTAACATAATATATTTTTTTATTTACATGGTGTTACTACAATTCAACTCCCCCCCCTATATTTCAACCACCCTATATGTGCAACTTCTTATGAAAAACCCATCCAATTTTTTTTTAACATTTTTTTAATCACGCTAGAATTCCACTCGATTTCATATTCCAACAATCCTGTATATGCGACCGTTTTTGGCCATTCTACAAACAGTTTTGTTTCCAAATTCTTTCATTTATATTCGAACAATTTTATAAACACTTTGTATAACTATAATTCCGCTCCACCCTATATATGCAATATAATATATTACAGGCTACCTAATATAACAAATCTTAAATCACACTGTATAACTATATTTTCACACCACCATATGTTTTAACTACCCTGTATATGCATTTGTAATTGTAATTTTTTCGAACCAATATGTATAATTAGAAATCCAGTACATCCTATGTTGCAACCACCCTATAAATGCAAATGCTAATAAGCTATCCTATAGGTTAACCATCTTATTTTTTTAGCGACCTGCATAACAATACTTTTACTCCGCCCTGTATGTCAGCTATCATTAATTTCCAACTTCTTATGGGGTACCCTACACAGTTATGTTTTCTCGCTTTTTTCTAGCCATACTATAATTCCATTTGACACTATATTTTAACCATCCTGCATAGCAAATCTTATGGACCATCTAACATATTTTTAAAGACCCTGTATAAATATAATTTTACACTAACAATTCATATTATATGCATCAGATTAACATGCGAAATTATGAGATCTTACTTACCGTGCTAATTTTTTCAACTTGAGAACTTGAAATGTCTAGGTATAAATACATAATGCTAGGAAAATATGACGGAGGCATAAAATAGTTATATGTTCCGAACATACAAACACAATTTTTATTGAAAGAACGTTTAAAAAAAGTTTCAGTCTCAGATAGGTCACCAAATCACTCTGTATTGAACGCCTTGAAATTACAAAGCAGCCGCCTTGATTGTCATACTGTCAATACATTTTTTAATAATTTAATTTCTCAGTAAAACGATTTTTCCCAATCGCCAATCGATTTCTATCTATCGAAACTTCCAAATGGGCAAGTTTCATCAAAATCGTTAAAGCCGTTTTCCAGAACTCAATTACATATATATATATATATATATATATAAACATTGCTCGTATTATAGTATAAGATAATTATACAGGATACTTAAAATATGTTAAAAACTAAATAAGCTAGAAAAAAATTTTTGAAAGATACTGGATAGAGTATAGGGTAGAGTGGAATTACAGTTTAACAGAGTGGTTCAAAAAATGTTAAATTGATTGGCTATTAGCAGATGAGTATACAGAGTGAGGTATATGCTGGAGTATAATTATAGTCATGGAGCTTGATTTCAAAATTGTTAGAACAAAAAAATGCTATATTTGTAGCCCATAGGCAATTGCATATATATGGTGATAGCAATATAGGCTGGAAAAGAATTGTAATTATACAGGATAATTAAAAAAATTTAGAAAAAGAAATATTTGTTTGGTACACTACAACGTGTTGTGTGTATACGATGGGTTGAAATATAGAGCGGAATAGGGATAAATTTATAGTAGATGGTTAAAAAAAATACCAAACACAAATTGTTTATAGTCTGGTCCACAGTCAGACGCATATACAGAATGGTTGGAAAATAAAGTGTTATTGTTATACAGGATGGTTGGAAAATAAAGTGTTACAGTTATATAGGGTGGTTCACAAAATTCGGTCCATTTGCATATAGAGAGAGGTTGAAGTATATTAGAAGTGGAATTATTATAAAAAATAAATGTTAGAGAATTGAAATTAAACTGACTCATTTAGTCTTCTGTGCATGGCATATTTACATATACGTATCCACATGTCAGTTTTTTCAATTTTACACGAGATTCGTCAAAAAGTTTGAATTTTTGTCTAATAATAAAGTACTCCTGTTTTATCTATAAAAAAATATTATAAAACAAAGTTAGTAACAATTGAAACATGCATCCAGTAATGCCATTATCATTAAAAAGTACACATAAATCGCTTTTAAAATAATCACACTAAAAAGTAGAAAATTATTCAATTGGATATTTAAAACGAAAGATATTATTTGTTTTATAAGACTACGTTTGAAGTGGTGCCAACCCTGAAAAATATGTGTGTACATGGCGTATAAATAGCTTTATAAATTAATAACAGTTGAATTTATAAAGCTGTTTATACTCCTATGTAAAATATACGCATTTCTTAGGCTTGGCATCAACTTTAAACGCAGTATTATAGAACATATAATATCTTTCGTTTTAAATATCCAATTCAATTATTTTTTGCTTTTTAGTGTCCTTATTGTTACTATGCATTGAAGTCGGAGATTTTTTTTAAAGCTATTTATAATAAATTTTGAATCATTGAAAAACTGTGAGTTCAGAGTTTTCCTTTCTTGATTGCCATTAGAATTTATTGCATCTAATTGTTTGACTAGATCCCATTTTTCCGTCTTCTCCCACAAAACTTTTCCACCCAACTTTTGACACATCGCCTAGTCATCAGCCCCGTAATTTTTCATCGGTTCTCTTCAACCACCCCCACCACCCCTTCTCTCGATCTTCTCGGAAACTTGTTGCACCGACGAAATCCTTATCTTTTACAACTGGTCACACACATTTTCACACACACTCACCACTCACACAATAGTTCTTGTGGAACACCCACATAGGGCCATCGCAGAGATGCGCATTTGTCACCCTATAAAAGCACAGACGGACGTAGCAAATCCACCAAACAACCGCATCCCGCGAACAATTGAAAATCGCGACACACCGTCTGGATACTAGTGAAGATCTCGAACAGGCGGCGAGTTCATTTTTTTGCGGTAAAAATAACAGTGTTTGTGCGGATCCTTGAAAGGATATCAGGAAGTGACGAAGAGGCGTAAGCATTTGTTTTATTTGTTTTTCATTAGAACGAATAGATTAAATTGTGTGTGTTGGGATTTGTTTGAGCGAGGAGTTTTTGA
The DNA here is from genome assembly GCA_034190945.1 of Octodonta nipae. Lineage (NCBI taxonomy): Eukaryota > Metazoa > Arthropoda > Insecta > Coleoptera > Chrysomelidae > Octodonta > Octodonta nipae. Next base: position 23,559,324 of record CM067223.1, read on the forward strand.
ATAGGGAAAACTTCAAATAATTACTTTTCTTTTGTTTTGCTGAAATCAAATTTACGTAGAATTTTGCGAAAGTCATTTTATAAAAAAATAAAATGAACACATTATGTTTGTCTTAAAGAAAATTAAATAATTCATGTTATGAATATTTTTCATAATATAAAAGTTAATATAAAATTATTTTTCAATTACAAATACAAAATAATAAGCACAAGGGACTGTCTATTAATTTTAAATATTTACACCAATTAAAACACGGTTATTTCAATTTTACAAAAAAATGTACACAAATAATTTAGGAAATTTTATATTTTATGTCATACATATTGATAAATACGGAACCAGACGTTTATTTAATAACTAATAATAAAATTGCTAATATCCATGTATTTTTTTAATAGTAAAGCCCAATTGAAATTATTATTTTTATTATCCTTGACAGATTTTTGTGAAAATTCTTTAATTAAAAATATCAGTAGATATAATGCAAATTTTTCTTAAAAAATAATTGAATTTCACTATTTTTTTGTTAAAAAAAATATAATAATAATTTAAAAAATTCTTGTCGTATATAAAAAATTATTTTCGTATATAAATAAATTTCGTATATATATTTTTATTTGGATAATATATACAATATATCAATTTCAAATCTTTATACAGCCACGATATGTTTTCACCTTAGCCGTGCTCAAATAAATCCAATAGAAAAGCTCTAATATTTCTTATTGACTGGGTGTCCCGTTTGATCTTTTTCTAGGTTTATTTAAACAAAATTTTAAGACAATATTGTGAGTAAAACAGATAATTTCCACATCTTATATTTTATGCCATTTGTTAAATACCGAACTCTGTAATTAATTAAAAACTTTGTAATATAATTGCCATTATCTAAGATATTTTTTAAATAACGATACAAACATTTTTGTTTTTTTTATAAACAAACAACGGTTGTTTCAAACGTCGTGTATGAGTCACGTTACAATGGAGAAGACTATTTTGTGTAATTTTAAACAACCAACACTTTTACCAGATACAACCAGATATATTGAGTCCAACTTAACATTGCTCACTGTTTTCGGTAAAAATATTTAGAAAGTTTAATATTTAAACACAACATTTACCATAAATTGGTATTAAACAAACTATAACACATAAGATCTATGGTTTCTCAGAAATCTCCCAATCATAGGAACGAATGTAATATTTTCTGTATTACCATTCTCGCCATTGGTTGGGGAAGAAGGGCTGCTAATTTGTCAATTATTTATACCTTTTCATTAATATCTAAATCACGGGTAGTTTTAAGTGTGTTTTCGTAATCTAATAATAGAGTTTTCTCCATCAACATCATTGTTCTTAACTACATTCAGTAATCATTTCTTATGAATATTTTTACTATCCCTCCTATGAACTTCACGAACAGAAAACAACCTGTTTTCAATCAAATCTTCCATTTTTTTCAACATCTCGAATTCATATGAACAATCTACAAAATTATTAAATCTATGAAATCGTTCTAACTACAGTCAGAATTTGCATATGAAATATTTTACAGGTTTCGGTTTCTCACTTTTTGATCATGCCGTCTTTTAACAGGTTTTTCTTAATTTCGTTTTATTCATTGTCAGGAGGTTTTCAATTCGTCTATATATACATTTCTTTGATCGAAACCGAATCAAGGAATTTGTATAGTTCCAAATAGATTCTGTTAAGGGCGCTTCCGAAGTGGTCCCATTTTTCTTTCAAAGACATAACTTATACCCTTTTTTAGAAAATCTGCAAAAACTTTTTAGCCGACTTTCTTATACCATAACGGTTAGTGTAGGCGATAGTATCAAAAAATGAAATGTCTCTGTTTGGATCTTGGGGTGTAATAAATTGAAAGTTGATTTCAATTAAATCAAAACCTTCAACATGAAGGTTCTCAGTTGGTCTCTATATATAGTGTCTCTTCATAAGTTCTAATCAAATAGAAAACTTTCTTATGAATAATATTTAGAGAAAAAGTTTTGCTTCAGAAAAGCATTTACATGGTCTGTGAAATACTTTTATTTGTAATACTTTCTAAAATTGTTATCAAACAGAAGTAATTAGATTTAAAAAATACATCTAGTTATACCATATCACTATGAATTGTAACTGTATATTATATTTGACAAAAAATATTAGTCATGCTTAAAAGTGAAATAAATATCTTTATTTTATACATAGGATTTTAATCAAAATGTCCGATAATATTAACAGAACTAAAAATGTTTAAAATTCTCAAATCGTCTACAAGATCGTGACTCCACCTAAGTTAAAATCATATGCAAACCTTTCTTAATACGCAAATATTTAGAAAACAAGTTACTCTATTCTATTCAACAATAAACAAAATTGGTCCAAATACTGAATGTTGTTTAAAACTAAAATACATTATTTTTCAGAATATCAAAAAAGTTAATTAGATTTGAAAACTGCATCCATTTAAGTCCATACATCACTAAACATTTTATAATAAATACTAAACTAAATTCTTTTTGTGAAGTCATTGCCAAGGTAAAATGACAATAATTTGAGAAGTAAATTTATGAGTTGTACTTTGCAGAAGTTTTTTTTTTGACTCGGTTTCTGGTTTTTAATGTATTTATTGAAATTCTTGTCATAACTTCTTAAGTTGTCAGGACTTCTTCATATGTAAATAATTTCGAAATGATTATTGCGGAGATATTTGATTTATTTCATTGCAAATTGGGGTTTTCCTACCTCACTTCTTTTCTGTACCAGATAAACGTTTGAAAGTTGAAATATAGTAGCTCCATTTTTTCTAAATTGCCCTTATTGCATTTTGTCCCATTACAACTTTCTAATACGTACCTGTTACAGAAAAGAAGTGGGAAGAGTAAAGCATAAATAAGAAGTTAAAAATAATTCTGCGTAATTAGATTGTTTAACGCTATGAATATTTTATTGGTCCGATTTCCTTTATAACTTTCTACACAATTTTGTTATATTCATACATGTTTCTGGAAACACTTTAATCAATTCATTAGGTAAAAAAGAGTCTGATCACTTGTCAGTGTAGAGGTTACTTTCTTAGTCAACTCATGAAAATAGTTTTATCTTTTATATGAATTGTTAATTAATTTTGGTTTCTGGATAAACTTCTTCTTCAGTTTTTCGTAAATGTAAGTAATATGGTAATAGACAAATTATTCAAAAACCAGTTATTATAATACATTTTCCAGAAATCCAATTTATTATTTCAGACAAATGTTTAACATTTTTGGAAAGACAAAAAAATGTTACCATTACAATTAAAACATAACGCCCCAATTAATTTAATTAAAGAAAAATCCAAAGTTGAAAATAAATTGGCATAGCTTATAATAAAAGCAGCTCGTTTGGTTTTAAAACAGAAAGCAGACATCTTTTGACAAATAATCATGCCTCAATAAACACCAAAATATCTGTGATTGGATAAACAACCTTATAAACTGAAACCATTGTACTTTATTAAATTTGTTTAATTTAGCAATGAAGATAATAATGTACCGTTTATACAAATTCAAATATATTCTGAAACAATAACAATAAGGGGTAAAAACACAAACGATTAATAAGATTTTATATCAAATGGGTACCAGGTTTTCATTCATGTTGGTAATACTAAAATTAATTTCTTTAGAAACAACTGATTGAAAAAATATGAAATGCAAACTGACTATGTTAAAAAGTTTAATAGAAATGACGTCATAATCAATGGTGACAATCAAATAGTTTTGAGTATATCTGTGAGACCTGGAAATTCTCTAGAGTCTGTTAATTTAATAATTGGGATCGGACCAATATAGAAATTAGATATGGACCACATGAAATAATTCGATTACATTCCTGAAAAGAACAGGTAGTCTGATATTTTGACAACCTCGCTTTTCACTTTTGAAAATGATTTCTATACCAAAACATACCCAGTAAACAAATTATAAAACTCTATTTGAGAAAATCGCGCACACAGGTACATAGTTATAGATTAAACACATAACGTTTTTTTGAGGTAGGTTCAAACAAATAACCCTTGAATACATACTTTTGTTTTGCACAAAAAACGATGTTAAACATCTGTCAATAAAAAATAAATTTATTCTTAAGGATTTTTGGCTTCTATAAACATATACAGTATCTCATATTTATGCAGACGAAAAAATACATTTTTTATACCAAAGTTCAATTAGATCCACTTGTCAGATTTCTATATTTCGATAGGCGCTCTTAGATCTGACACCGAAGGAGTCCTCATGAATTAGTAATTTCCTTGGGCAATAGTGCGTCCGTGACATGTTTCTGCAGAAGTGCAAGTATTTGACTGCCACTTGACGCACAGGAGTGCTTATGAATGCCAAATAAATACAAACTGAAAGCAACTATCCAAAATAAAAATGAATTGCATTTTAATTCATACTAAAAATATATTCTAGAAATTCCAGGACAGAACCAAATATGTGACATACGTTTTGATAGTATTTTTTGAATTGTAAACTGTTGCCACCAATTTGTCTAGTTATTTCTGGTAGTTCCCAGTAGCTTCGCAATCTATTTTTAACCGACTTCGAAGAAATTGTAGTTGGGTCATTCTCAGATAAGAGGTTTTGTATCCATAGAGAATGTGGCGAAGGAAAAATCTTGAAGCATCTTGATTAAACAAATATTTTACGATTTTAGTGTCTTTTATGTAAACATTTCCAAAAGGGCAACTCAATTCATACATATTTAGTTTATTTTTAGAAGGTAAATACATTAGGTAGGATAAAGACATCAACATCAGGGGAGAGACTTTGATGTAATTAAACAATGAATACAATCAACTTTAATCTAACATTGTACTTATTGCAATATTGCGATATGTGAATCATTCATCTGAAGCCGATAGCAGATCCAAAGCTATTGAAGTGTAATGAGATCAATCTTTTCAAGACAATGGAAGACCCAGGAAATTTCGAGGAAGGAGTTTCATTGTCTACCAGCTTCAGAAGAACTCTCTTTAGTTACGATCTCTTTTCTTCATTATATAGTCTCTTACTGGAACATAATCTCATATTAGAATCATCTCCAAGAAAACTGATAATTTTCCTCTCAATTATTTCACAGCTTCCTTTGACTTTTCGGTTAGTTTCCATCATTTGTACTTCCAATTTTCTCAAAGATTTAATATATTTGTTGTTATGTAAAATGCCATACTTATTACCAATTTCCCACTTATAATTGTTTTAAAAACTTGTTTTATCCATTTCGTTTGGTAGAGCAGAATAATTCTGCAAATAGTAGTTTTTTCTTTATTCTGTCTCTAGCACTTGGAGAATTCATCACTTGCTCTACCTTGCTGTTAGGTGTAAGTTTTTGAGGCTTTTGTAATTTTTGTAATATTTTTTTGTAACGCGCTAATTTAGTCTTTAGATTATTTACTCTTTCATCTTTTTTTTTATTAACTAAATATCTTCTATCTCGGTCTGGTTTAATTTTAGCAATTCTTCTATCAAAATTCCCTTGCGGCATTTGAAAATCATCATCCGAAACAGGTGGCGTCACCAGGACATTAGTAACATTTCGAAGGGCAAGTCGTTGCCTACGCCCTCTTCCTATCTATTTTCATATCTTTCGGGTCTTTCGTTGCTATCTGGAGGTCATTTGGTCGACCGTTTTTATCACTCCTTCTCTTTCTTTTTGTTTTTGCAGTTCATATTTTTCAGGATAACTTTTAATACTGAGATTCCTGGTCTCGCTACTGGTACCACACCTTCCCCTCAGTGAGTCTATTGAGTGGCGATATTGGCAAATCCTGCTACATACCGATAGTATGTGCATAACCCTAGGAAACTTCTTAGCTGGTGGATATCTTTAGGTGTTGGCTTTGATTTTCTGTTCATCCACAATTACTTCGTCTACGGAAACTGCATGTCCAAAATAAGATATTGCACCACTTTTTGGAACAGTTGATACTTCTTCGGGCTTAAGATTACTTCGGAAGTCGCTAATCTTAAAAATTAAAAAACATATCATATTGATCATATCATCATTTCCCTGATGACGATAGCAGATATAAAGCTATTGAAAGGTTTTGAGATCAATCATTTCAAGACGATATAAGTACAAGGAAACTTCGAGGAATATCATATTGATTTAGAATGTTTCTTGAGAACGTTGGCAGAAGTTAACTATATCTGAATTAGTTTACACAAATATGTTATAAATACACATTATCTTCTCGCGTCAGTGAGTATCTCCCCTGATAGTTATCTTGCCAGGCTAAATACAGCAGGGGAGAGACGTTTTTATGACAACCTCATAATTTTTAACTGATTTAAGTTAATATTGAGTTAATAATATATCACACCTCAACCAACACGGTATTATTAAAGTTTGGCAGTAAATGCAAATAAATTAACTGAATTTTATAATTTTCACGAATAACCAGTGGAGAGACATAATGACCTCGCGAAACCAATGCACCTCACAGTTGCATCGCATCAACTAACAAATGGCAGCAATCAAACGACTCTTATGTTTATTATTACTAACTTCACGTTGGTGCACGTCCTTGAGCACTATTTTGTATATACCGTCCAATATTTCTGTTACTATTAACGGACAAAATTCGCCAGAGGAGAAACGCAAAAAAAGCGGGACAAAAATCAAGTGTGAAAATTATTGAAATTAAACAAATATTGTTGTATTTCACCTTAATAATACTTAAGTATACTTGTTTAAATTCCTGCCAAATATACTTTAGTTGGCAACTGTGCTAAAGTAGGTAAGTACTGTCTGCGGGTTTAATTAAAAACGTGAAAGGGACAGGCCAGGGTAGAGAGACTTTTTCAGACTTAAATATGGAATTAGAAGAAAATGTACTTTAATTGGAGATTAACTCATAATGCTATTTATAAAATACATTGAATTGCTGTGATTTATTGCATAAAATTGCAACATATAGAATAAAAAGCTATTTTATAAGGATTGCCGTACATATTACCTCTTATCTGGGAATTACCCAGTTTTCAAATCTATTCCGTCAAGTGCGTTTACTTCTGAACAATCATGAGCCATTCTGGTGAATGCGCCAGGGAAATATATTTGTGTTCAACGTAGCAGCGTTTCATCGCGAAAGGATAAATTATAAATTGTATAAAAGCGCATACATGGTAATTCGTGTACTGGGACCCTCTGAGGGCTACCTGTAAGAGTTAACTGTAGTGTGTCCATAACGTTCGCGAATGTGCAAGCAATAACCTGCACTGACAAAGTTTTATTGCAATCGGATGAACAAATATTAGGCCTACGAACAAATCCATTGATTTTCATATATTTGATTTCATGCAAGTGGTTAAATCTTTAAAAAAGTAAATTTATATAGGGTGTCTCATACCAAGCAGCCTAACAAAAATGTACGGAAACTACAAATATTTAAAATCTGAAAACTTTAAGGCCTTTGACTACACACAAAACGAAATCGCGGGTCCGGTCGGCAAAATAATCTCATTATTTTTTATGCAAAATCACCTAAATAAAATGAATAATACACCGAGAGATCTGAATTAGAAGTTCAACCACGATTTTCTGAGTCCTGCCTTCTGAAGTACTGAAAGGTTATATGAGATACTTACAATTCGTGAAAAAATCCTTGGGTTTCATGCGGAATTTTCCCAACAAAAAAAGTAGGTGCTGCGACGACATTTTGAGTACTGCCGTGTTACTAAAACGATAAGTTTCCATCGATAAAGAAATGATTGATTACTTTAGTTGGCAGGATCATTGAAAATTAATATTTTTTTTACATGTTGATGATTTTAACCCTTACATCCATTACTACCCCCCTGCCAAACAAAGTTTCTTAGTAAAATCGATGGTGACCTATAGTTTTATTAACATCTAATTTTCACTGTAAATTCCCCTAGGTCTATAAGAATCAAGATGAAGCCCAGGCGGAACTTGGTCACAATTTGTTTGAACATAACTCTTGTTTAGATTTCCTGGCACAAGCTGAACAAAAAAGGGCCATAGTAACTTCCCCTAAAGATTTTTGGAGTTATTAATTCTTTAAAGTTTAAAAAAATACAAAGACAGTCTTTATGGCCACTTATTGGTTTATAATAACAAATAATTTTGACATTAACTTATAATGTGTTTATAAGAAATGTCTTATATTTCGAAAAAATATAGGGCTAGACCATTCTCCTGATCATAAACATAATTATATGGGAACTCGCTTAATTATTTAGACAATAAAGTTTATAATTACTGAATATAATATGTATTACGAATTTCAAGTCATATCATTGATAAAATAACGAATATGTTTTTCAGCTTTTTCAAAACTAGTCTCAAAGTAATACAATACAATGTAAACTAAAATATTTTAATTTTTAATTAACAAAATACACTGGATTTTTTTACATCCTATTCTATTCCTATTCAACTGCTGGTAGAATCAGGTAATACATTGTAGGTTAAGTTACATACTTTTTTATTAACAGCAGTAATCAACTTATGTCGCTGTGATAATTTACACACTCACCAAGAAAAACTGTAGAATAAATAATTACTATTATAATGGGTATATTTGCAATTGTTACCACATCACCATCTTTCTTATAGATGTGTGTAGTGTCAGATTTCCAATTCTGACCTCTGGACCTCTGGCCAGTATTATAGACAACTATTACGCAGAACCCTTAGTAACTACAGCTTGCTCCCAAAAAAAAAGAAAACATAGCCAAAATATGTTATAAAATGGAATAGTATGAGCCAATAGCCAACATCATCACATTTACGTCTCTGATCCCGAATCGGTTTCGCGTTTTCATCTGTTGCTAAGTGCTGGAGAATCCAAGCCAACATCTGCACGGCCGTTCTTGAAACGATTATATCAGTCGAAACTCCTGTTTTATTCATAGCAGAGTCACGAAAAGCAGTATTTAATATTTGTTGCTGAAGCGTGGTGCGTTCTTATGATAAAATTGAAGTCTCCGTTTTTTATAGAAATAATTAGTTCCCATTAGACAAAACATATATAATGTCTGACACATAATTGATGGGTTTGATTTAAGGTTTATTTTCTTCTTTTTAGGGCATTTAAATTTAAGCTTGTTTTCAATACTGTGTACTTCCCAACAAACCCTTTAATTTTATACTCAAATTATAGGAGTGCGAAAAAATTTCCAGTCCGCCATATTGGATTTAGAGTGAAGTCATTGTATTTTTCGTATTCTTATCAGCAACCCCTTTCAGTTGATACCCATATCCTGGGAGTGCACAAAAAATAACTAACCCGCCATGTTGTTTAGTCCATACTGGATTTAGAATAACGTCACTTAGCTAACCATGCATTGTTATCCAAACTAACCATGTATGCAAAATACCATCTCATTCGGTTGAGGATAACTGCTTTAAAATTTAGTTGCAAGATATGAGTTGAGTTAAATTAAAGCTTGTAAAAAAATTCTTTTATAAGAGATCCTTGCCATCATATGTGCGTTCCAGTAGCCTTGGTAGCGTTCTTCCATCGTACGAAGGTCTTGATGGATTCGCTCGCTGGTTGTGAAAAAAGTGTAACTTGATGCTCATGTTACATAAAAGTATTTTAAAGTAACTCTTAGTTCTTCAACTTGTTGGGAATATTCAGAACTTTCTCCCAATTTCTGTCACAGCCTTTGAATTGGTGTCTTTTATTAATGGTAATACATGTGGAGCCTCAAAAATGCCCGTTTTTATCTTTAGCACTTAGTTTTGAGACTTTATTTTATAGAAAATGGAAATAGTTTCCATTTTTTAAGACTTTTAACAAATTATTTTATAATCCTTAATTTTATATGCAACTGAGTCAAAACTATACGATCCCTTGATACTAAAGGTGGATTTATCACGTCTTGTTGTCCTGGAACTAGCACTTGCCGAGTAGGCCAATACTTTTTAAACCAGAGTTAATTCTTAGCTCCTCTATTCGGAGAAAACAGATATGCTTTTGTGAAACCACCTTATTGTCCTAATTGACCATTTTTATATTAACACATATGCGCCAGTTGTTTTCCACATATTTAATTTTTGTCAAAACCAGAGCCATAGATGAATAGTCTTCGTTTACTTTTGTAGAATGTGCAGTAGGCCATAATCCTAATTTATTCTCATAGTTTAAGAGGGCACATTTTAAACTACATTTGGACGAGATTCTGTTCTCTTGTGCAGTAATGAAAGACAATTTTTTATTTTATTTTGTTTCTAAATTTCCTCTTTTTTTGCCTATAAGTCAAAAATTCTGAGCAGTCAAGTCAAAGTCAGAAGTCAAGTCCCAGATTTAATTAGGTTATTTAAATCATTTGCAGGTGTAGTTTTAGGGCTCCGGATACGTCTATAGGCCGATCGAATGCAAGGATATTTCAATTTTCCTCGATGTTTTCGGTTAATTACAGTTATTTTTACCAAACAAAAATAATACTTGTCATAGTGTACAGTTTTCATAGCAGTCTTGTACCTGGAACTATTTATTTTCATATTTGTCCACAAGCGTAGAAATGAAATGCACGTTTTGCATACTTCTTTTGGAATCTAAGGCTTATCTTACATTTGCAGCAGATGCCCAAAGTAATTTTGGTAAGCCTCATTTTCAAACGTTGTCATATTTAAACGGTATTCTTTAAACATCTACTCTCCACCAAACTCTTAAACAAAAGTGGTTTGGATCATTCATGTAAACTCATCTTAAAGATGGTACGATAACTCAATAATTTCTAAAATAGAAGAAAATAAAAATAAACATAATTCGTAAGGGTGGCAAACATTTCACACCCTATACTCAGGAAATGGTCCCCCGTTGGCTTAGTGAGAAAGTTCTTCAACTCACATAAGTGTATAAAATTGGATCTTGGTAAGAGGTCAAAGTTTTTTCAATTAATAAAATAATAAAAAATTGTAACAAATTTCGGGTGGGTTCAGGCGTATCTGGTGTAAGTGGCAAAAATCAGATAAATCGACATTTGCCTCTTATCAACCCGCAATGAGGCAGCGTGCTATAGTATGCCTCATATCCCGCATAAAATTTTAAAAAATTTTCCATATCCTCAATCCTTCGAGACTATTCTTCCCACAATAAGATAAGACCTTAAGCTCCTCATCTGTTCCCTCAAGACCATAAGCGTCTCGGACCAGCTCTTCAGCTTTTCTAAAATGTTATTCTTCTCAGTCCTTCGAGCCAGTTCTTCGATTCTTACTAAACTTCTTCTTCTTCTTTATTTCAGTTATTAGAGAGACCATTTGTCAACCTATCATCAGTCTCTTCAATACAGTCCTTCAGTCCTTCTCCCCGATCTTAAGCTGTTCTTCTTCATTTCTGTTAATGTCAAATGTTTACTTTATAATAAGAAACTGGTGAGCACTTAAATGTATTGGCAACTTGGTCACTGGTAATCACATCTAGTAATGTGACCTTTTTTGGGATGTACCGACTTCTAACGTATGTCATGTCACTAAATTAAAATATCGCATATAGAGAATTATAATGTTTATTAGAACGAAAAGCAATTTTATTGTTGGTATTGTTTTTGTTTACTTACTAATGATTAATACACAGGGTGAGTTCTTTTTGATGATCAGTATGAGGATCTCAGAAACTAGCGAAGATAGAGCAATGGTTAAATTGGGAAAGATTTGCAGTTTTACTGGCCCAATTTAATGACAGTTTCGTATTTTTGTAAAAAGTCATGGCTTACTAGATATTTTAGAAAAATTCTGTCGATTTAGTCAAATCCCTCTAGCTCCTTTGTTTTGGATTTTATAAAAATAGTAGTAAATATCAAAATTGAAGGGAATTGTATCCCGAATATGATTGTCATGTCCTCGTTTGCGTGACAGCTCTCGTTTTCGAGATTTGACACAAACTTATGTTTTTTTGAATTAAAACCATAGTTGGCTATGACCTCAAAAAATTGGACATATTTAGAGCTTTTCAAGGATATAATACTCGATATAGTTATTCATATGAATGATTTTCTCTCTTATTTTCACTTTTAACGTAGGTAGAAATGAAAAAAATTGTTTTCACCTTGACGTTTCCTCATTTGTAGTGCTGAACTGACAGTCTATATTGACAAGTTTTCGTGATAAAAGGAATATTCTAACGAACAAAAACTGAATATGGTGGAATGTTATATCATATGCCATAAAAATTCAGTTCGTGCAGCTGAGGAATACTTTCATAGATATTTTAATCGTTGTCAACCTGCTCTATGTACATTTAAGAGGCTTTACGATAGTTTACGAAGATATGGATCTTTTACTAAACCACCAATATTTTGGCAATGGTAAATCAGAATCCATCTACATCAACTCGTGAGATTGCGGCAGAAGCTGGCACATCTCAACGAACTGTAGTTAAGGTACTGAAAGCGCACAAGTTTCACCCGTACAAACTTTCAGTTTTTCAAACTTTGCATGCTGGTGACGAACATCGACTTTTTTTTGTTTTCTACATGGTTTAGAGACATGTGCCATGACAATCCACAGTTTCCATTAAGTAAAGGTGTTATGGTCAGATGAAACTAGATTTACTAACTGCGGTATGTTCAATAGGCACAATGAGTACATCTGGGCTAAAGAAAACCCTTTCCATGTAGAACAAAGACGACCTCAGATAAAATTTGGTTTTAATGTTTGGTGTGGTATCATAGGGTCTACTATTCTGGAGCCTTTTATCTATGACGTATCACTTACTGGGGAGCGCTACTTGCCTTTCTTGCAAAACACTTTTCAAGACATGTTGCATAATTTGAATTTGAGAACTCGTTTAAAAATAGAGTGATTCCAACATGATGTAGCATCTGATTATTACTCGTTATTAGAAAGACAACACTTAGATAATATCTATCCAAACTCTTGGATAGGAAGAATGGCCACCCCGGTCTCCCAATTTGGCAGTTATACTTCTATTTATGGGGTGCGCTAAAAACAAAGTATACCAAGGAAAGTATGAGACAGTTGGTGACCTAAGGGAGGCCGTATTACAAGCAATTGAAGAAATTGATAGGCGGTCTGTGAGAAAAGCGGTAATGTCAATCTTAAAAAGATGCAATTTATGTCTAAATAACAATGGTGGACTTTTCGAACATAAATTGTAACCCTTATTATGTACTTTAATTTCTTAAGTTTTCAGTAAGTACAAACTTATTTAGTTTATTCGTTATATCTGATAAACCTAATAAAAAAACGTTTAATGTTTTTCGGAATAGTTATTAATAAATCAATCTATTTCATGGCTAACTACGATAAAAGTGAAAATAAGAGAGAAAAGCATTTATAACTCCGTTATTTTTATGAATAACTATATCGGGTATTATATAGTTGAAAAGCTCTAAAAATGTCCGATTTTTGAGGTCATAGCCAACTATGCTTTCCATTCAAACAAAGATAAGTTTGTGTCATATCCCGAAAACAAGAGCTGTCATGCAAACGATGACATGACAATCATATTCGGGATATAATTCCCTTCAATTTTGATATGCACACATTTTTATAAAATGAAAAACAAAGGAGCTAGAGGGTTTGACTAAATCGACAGAATTTCGTTTCAAAATATCTAGTAAGCCATGACTTCTTACAAAAATCCGAAAGTGTCATTAATTGGGCCAGTAAAACTGCAAATCTTTCCCAATTTAACCATTGCTCTATCTCCGCTAGTTTCCGAGATCCCCATACTGATCATCAAAAAAAAATCACCCTGTATAACCTAGTCCCACTTTCTAATATTACCTACTTCAAAATCAAAGAAGTGTTAGAAGAAAGTCTAATTTTTACATTTCACTACAAGTTTGACCCTTTCAGAAGCTTACGCTTCAAAAATCATAGAGATACGAAATTAGTATAGAGCCTATAATACCTACATTCACAACAAATTATTTTTATGAACACGCTTTCGTTCAATAAAAAAAATGCATATTAACAAATTACCCCACCAGAGCTTCATCAAATAAAATGTTACTGTAATATTGATTGTTGAATTTTCCTCATCATACCCTCTAATTAAAGTTCATCGTTATATCTGTGTGAAATTGGATATCGGGAATAACATATTTACTATAATAACTAAAATTATAACAGGAAATGTATTTCTATTAACTTCCATTTAGCCAGAGTACATTTCTCAATTTCAGTGTTTCACAGAACTACTAAATGGATTTCATCGGAAAAACTTAATATGTTTGTGGTTTATGCTACAATTACATTAAGCCCAGTCACTAACGCCTGTGAAATTTAAATGTAAATTCATTACCTATTATTTCAGCATTTTATAAAAATCTTTGTACAATATCTGCCTGATTTTGCTTCTTTATGTCTGATCAGTTGCTGTAATTGTCTACCTCCGTATAAATGATATTTCTACCAAAAAAATTTTGATGTTGGAATACCGAACTATTGGTATTTGTACTATACCCAGATTTTAATTGTCTATACAGAAATCTCGTAAACTATAAATTTAGCCGCAAAATGAGACACAGCCTCGTGACGTGACGTGAGTCACGGGGAGAATTTGTAATTCATGTTAACATGCTACGGCGATTTATAGCAATGCAGCGTGACGTGACGCAGAAAAACTCAAGGTGACCTGCAAAACGCAGTGTTTATGACAAAGTTTATAACCGTTAGTATGTTCAAAACTTTATAAAAATGGACCAAAAATTAATCGAGGCAGTGCGAATTCGTCAAGTTTTATATGATACAACCCAAAAAGACTTTCTTAGGTCAAAACTCCGAGTCTGAAATGAAATCATCAAGTTATGCAGAAACCGGTATACTTGACACTATGAAAATGATGTTCGTCGGCGGTATTCACTCTATCCTTGAAACAGAGGGTTAAAGGTAAAAAAGTTGCTTGTAGGTTTGTCCGTAGACGCTGTTTTGAAAAATTATCCACGAATGAGCGATCTAGGCAGTGGGATGCAATGGGCTGTACCAACATTCAAGTCGCGGATAATTTATGAAACCGTTGAAATGACTGACAAGTGGCCTCTACAAACCAACCCTGTATCTCTTTTCAACTGATGAAGGTTCCCTACTTCATCAGTTGCACTTCCCACAATAGAATTTCCTCTCGAACAATTCTTTATGTATTTGATACATATCGTTAAATTTGAAGACGCGAGATGTACAAAAGAATGACCCCTCGAAGAAAGTATTCAATATCTCTGACAGGTGAAGTTAACCTGAAAATTTCATCATGACATTCTAACCTAGGAATTACGGGTAACAGCAATTACATGGAACGGCTCCAGATTCGGAACCTCTATGTGCTAGTTTCCCCGAAAATCCTAGATGTCGGTCTTTACATCCCGCATCTTTAAAAATGGCTCAATGTTCGAAATTTGACAGCAGTCGACGGTAAAAATTCAATTGTGTATAATCGTGTAGCAAGGTATAAATATCACTAAAATAATCGAATTTTACTTACAAAGATGTATGCTCTAAAAACCTTCTTATTTATTCATTTATGGGTTACTTTTTTTACAAAACGATGACGACAGCAACTATTGAAGTGACCAAATTGTATTTGATATAAGGTACTCTTTTAAATTAGATTTAACATCTCATCGAAAAATTAGCAGTCAATTAAAAATTGTTTACTGTGCTTTTAACGACATGTGATATGCTGCAAATATAATTTTACTTTTTTATCTAATAATAAAATGCATATATTTTTTTTATTATTTGTATTACATTTTAGTTATATGTAATTCTCGCAAACGGCCCAGCACTACGATTTTGTCGAAATTCCATTTCGGGGTTTGGCCGTCTACAAATCGGAATAAATCGTATTACCGAGAAAGAACGAGATTGGGATTATGTTTCGCTCAACACAGGGTGATTGTGTGACCTACTTGAAAATGAAAAATTCTTTCAATATAAATTGATGTGTAGGATATTATAAGAATTTTATCACTATTTTATATTTTTCTACCAATACATTTTTACAGTTGAACCTTTTATAGGATTTTAAAGTAAAAAGTGCTGGTTAGACGATGTTTGGATGGGTACAAAGTTATCTGTTCTCATGTTAATTTGAGACATACAATGAAGTTGCCTTAAGCTGTTACATATGCATGTATATATTGACTGGGATATAAGGCGTTGTAGATTATAATTATACATGGTGATTTCCAGATATGTTAGAAATCAAATGTTTCTTGGGTGGCACATAAGCAGTTGCATATATAGAGTGTTTAACATATAGAGTAGAGTGCAATTATAACTATACAAGGTGGCTTGGAAAATACGTATATAGGGAAGCCCATTAGCGGTTGAATTTACAAGGATCTTGGACTAGAGGGCGCAGCAGAATTATAGTCATACAGATATTTGTCATATTAAATTAAGAATTATGGTAACAACCATCGGCTTATTTTATATACGAGCCAGACATATAGTAGTGAAATGCTAAAGTTACAATTGGTCTGAGAGTTGGTTCCGAATCGACACTTTTATGTTCTTGAACTACCATATAACTTGGTATTCTGTACAAAACATAACCAAGTAATATATTAAAAGTGTTTTCGTTTATGTAAAATTAGATACTTGACGTACGTCAGAAGTCAGGCTCCACAAAAAAAAGAACAACGTTACAAGCTTTGGTTATCTTGTGTGCTGACCACAGCTATATAATAAAGACAACATTTTAAATTAGCACTTCTGGGTTTAGAGTAAATACCCTATGTTTAAATTCATTTATATCGATCCTTAGAGCATACCTAGTTCACATTACTTTAAAATGACAAACAAAAAATATTCGTTTTGTGATATTACATATTTAGATATTATCAAAAAATACTGTGCATTTCAAACCAAGCAAAAAGCTAGTTTCTTTTCAGGTTTGTGTCAAATTTATTATTTGTGAAATCATATTTGAATACCTTTGAATGAACACTTATTAGCATGATTACAATAAGTATTTCATAGGAATTAAATTATTTTATGTTAGGTAAATGAGAGGTGGTTTTAAAGGTAATCATCTCAAGTAAAATATATTTACATATAGCAAACTTGTTAAAATTTCATATCCCAGGGCAAGGTTTATTCCAAAACTACTTGTTTTAATATGTATTGGATTAAACTATATTACAGCAACTAGTTTGAAAATAGCTTTGATTTTGAAAACATATCTACTTAAATAATGAAATATTGTTCCAATAATTTAATCGGTTAGAATTAAAGTGACCTCGTTATGTATTGCCAGAGTATTAAATAGGTGAAGTAGGTTTAAATTATTATAATTCAACAAATTTTATATGTTTATTAAAACTTAATTACAGGTCACGTATTCCTTTGCAGACATATTTAAATTAAGACCTAAATTACACATTAGGATAAACACTTGAATCATAACACAATAGTGATAGTTATTTTAGTTTTACTGAAATTAATGTCCATTACTAAGACTGACGAAGAAAGAGAAATAGAGAGATAAAGATAACGAGAGACGGAAAGTATATTTCGTCAGAAACATTCGCTTACATTGTTCAGTCTCAAATGACTGCTGCTCTTTTTTCCCATTTAACCAACTGCGTATCTCTTATGGTTTACGAGATCGGTGTATAGGCAACTAAAATACAGATCACTCTGTATAATAGACCATAAACTTAAATAACTGAAAGAGTAACTTTACAAGTAGTTCTATAAGTAATTAAAAAAAATATATAAATTTCTTAAAAATATGAACATTAATTTTAAACACATAAGTAATGACATTCCACGACATCTTTGCGACCCAGATAAAACCAATGATGCATTTCTTACTTTCATAAATGGTACTTCTGTAAGTCAGATAAATACTCCAAGATCAATTTACAATAATAGTAAATTTAATACTGCACTTAATTTCTGTTTTCTAATGGCAAGCGCAGAACAAATATACAGTGTGTCCGGTTATGGACTAGCGATAATCTAAATACTTGTAAAGCAACTATTTTAATATACAAATACACCATTACTAGGGCTCAGTACCCCACTCCGCCATATTCGACGGACAATAATCATCAACATTTCAAAACAAAATATTAACATTTTCTTAACTTTTGAAAAAAAGATGAAATTCAAAAAAAGGGTAAAAAAATTATGCAATTAAACAATTATTGCAAAGGGGCCGTTCAAGTATTACGTAAGCAGATTTATTACTATTATTTACCCCCTCCCTCCTCCTTGCCAGCAGAACTAACCAAAGCTCTTACCACCCATGTCATCAAAATAAGCAAAGTAAAGACCCCCCGCCCCCCTAAAGTGCTTACGTAATACTTGAACGGCCCCAAATCAATGCAAAAGAAGTCCCGATAAAATTTCATTTTTTTCACTAAATTGAAAGTTTTTGAGTTAAGCTACAATATAACATTAAATTCACAACTGTATATTTATTATTTTAGGAGTTATTGTTGTTTAAACATTGCGTATGCGCAAGCACAAACGAGAGTTACCTTTATTATACCGTCAACATATGTGGTTGCAGCTAGATGGTGCACCCGCGCACTATTCTCGAGCAATGAGAGAATATTTGAACAATAACCATGCACCGTGGATCGGTCGCGGTGGTGTAGTAGCGTGGCCAGCTCACTCGCCCAATTTAACCCCCTTGGACTATTTTTTGTGGGGTGCAAAAGGGTGCAAAAGGTGTATGCTACAGTTCCAAACACCAGAGAAGACCTCGTCGCTAAAATTATGGCAGTCGCCGAAGAAATAAAATCAGACTTAAAACTAATTAAGCGCTCAACTGCCCAGATAGCACACAGAGCATTAACTTGTCTACAAGCTGGAGGTGGGCACTTTGAACAAATGCTGAAGGATAAAATTTAATGTGTATAAAAGATTGTAAAAGTATCAATTTACCTATGTGCATACTGTATGTATTACATAATATATGAAGTAGCTATCTTTTTTACATAGAAATCCTACTGTACAACGTCTGAAATAAAGTTTGATATCCAAGATTTCATTGCAAATTAAGAAAAAGTGAAATTTACTTCAGGTGTGATATCACTCTAGTAGTGACAACGAGTTATCCATATATTACAAGTGCCTGTCAAGAATGTTAGCATTTTCAGTTTGTAACGCTTTAACGAAAATTTACTTGAGCTCCCGCTGTCCCAAATTAAACTTCCTTGAACTCGGTATCTACTTCCAAGTATGTATAAACACAATAAAGGAAGATTCCGCTACTATTACGATGTAGGCCTTGTCTCATATTTCAACACAAATGAGTACAGAGATAATTAAGTCATTGTTGTGTTATGTTTTATTGTAATTTGTGGTCATTGACAAGCTTCTATCTTATCGTACTCATATTTTTTAAATTGTTCAAAAATATTGTTACTTAGTAACATTTGTCCGTATGAAGATGAACGCAACTAAATTTATTATAAAGAAATAATAAAACAACAAAAATTATGTCATTCTATAAATATTTAATAGTGTAATATAATCGTTCACTTGACTTTTGTAACATAGTTCAGATAATTATTTCCAAAATGCTAATTGATATCTTTCTAATAACAAAAATTTATTAAAAAAATTTAAAAAACTAAAATTGTTACAATCAGACAGTAGGATGATTTTTATTTTGTAAGATATATTGACATCTAATTAAAAGTTTTGGTTCAGATCCGAATGATGAGAGCTTAAATGTTGAAACGGCGTTTAGTGTAAAATTTAAATGTTCAGTGTTAAGGAATAAAACTTTGTGTTTACACATTCAAGATTTTTTTCCAACAAATTTTATCGATTTACTGAAAAACGTAATATTCTAAATTGTTGAAATTTCTTAATTTAAACAGAACTATAAAAGCACATATGACTTGTAAATTCAGACCTACTTCCCCTATTTAATATTCTGGCAATATACATATAATGAGTTCACTTTAATTATAATAGATTAAATTATTGGGAAATTATTTAAGTAGATTTTTTTACATATCGAAGCATCTTCAGACTATTGTTCAAAATATCGGTAATAAAATAGTTTAATACATACATACTGAAAAAATATCTGTCCAAATGCATTAAATTGGGGTGGCGCTGATGCCGCAAGAGCGTGGATTTTAAATTAAAGGCCGAAAGTCAGAAGTTCTTAGAGTATTACTTTTATGTTTTTTTTTGGGCAATAACACCAAAATCAAATTTTCATTTTGCAATCTACATCAATAAATATAAAGCCATTGACAACGAAGTCAGAATAGACTTTGAAACGTTTGGTATTCCTGCAATATACGTCGTTTTATTTCTATTGTGGTGTTATTGCCCAAAAAAACATAAAAGTAATAAAACTTTGTGTTTACACATTCAAGATTTTTTTCCTACAAATTTTATCGATTTACTGAAAAACGTAATGTTCTAAATTGTTACAATTTCTTAATTTAAACACTACTAAAAAAGCACATATGACGTGTAAATTCAGACCTACTTCCCCTATTTAATATTCTTTTATTTTATCAAGTATATTATTAATGCGAAAATTGTCTGATTTATTTGGAGCTGGTATATTTGGTAACAGCTTTAGTTCCTTCGCTGACGGCGTGCTTGGCGAGTTCACTGGGCAACAATAGAGGAACAGCAGTTTGAATTTCCCTGCTTGTAATAGTGGAACGTTTATTGTAGTGTGCCAGTCTGGAAGCTTCAGCAGCAATAAGTTCGAAAATGTCGTTGACGAAACTGTTCATGATGCTCATGGCCTTGCTGGAAATACCGGTATCGGGATGTACTTGTTTCAATACTTTGTAAATGTAAATGGCATAGCTTTCCTTCCTCCTGCGCTTCTTTTTGTCAGCCTTTGAAATGTTCTTTTGAGCTTTTACGGCTTTCTTTGCAGTTTTACCGCTTGTCTTGGGTGGCATGTCGAATTTCTAACGATGTATACGATACGAGACTCGAAACGAAAGTATATTAATATACATATAATGAGTTCACTTTATTTATAATAGATTAAATTATTGGGAAATTATTTAAGTAGAATTTTTTTTACATATCGAAGCATCTTCAGACTATTGTTCTAAATGTCAGTAATAAAATAGTTTAATACATACATACTGAAAAAATATCTGTTCAAATGCATTAAATTGGGATGGCGCTGATGTCGCAAGAGCGTGGATTTTAAATAAAAGGCCAAAAGTCAGAAGTTCTTAGAGTATCTCAAAGACATTTAGCAAAAATATAATATTTTGCATATTCTCAATACTCTTATAATATCACTCCTGACTTCTCCCTCTTTCACATTCACAGCAATTTTCTCCAAACCTACAGGACGGAAACGGTTTAAATTTGGTAACAGTGTATAGTTTGTTGACCCGATAAGGAACACATATTGCAAATGAAGAAATTTTGATATTGGGGGTACTTCTGGGGGTAAATTTATATTTATCTATGGAAAATATAAATTTAAAATTGTTCCTAATACTTCATGCAACATATAAAATCGAAGGGCTCGTTATGACAAATAAGAATCCATGTTTTTCATATTTTAAAAATAAATAATAAAAATTAAAATTATCCAATCCCCGTTATCTTCGAAACTTTGCGTGGTAAATTTTGATTTTTTGGAGCCGTCCCATGTAATTGCTGTTACCCGTAATTCCTAGGACAGAATGTCACGATAGAATTTTCAGGTTACTTCACCTGTCAGAGATATTGAATACTCTCTTCGAGGTGTCATTCTTTTGTACGCAAGACAATATATATAATATATATTGTTTCTGTTTAGGGAAACTTCATCAGATTTGTAACCTCTATGTGCTGGTTTCCCCGAAAATCCTAGAGGTCGGTCTTAACATCTCGCGTCTTCAAATTTAACGAAATGTATCAAATACATAAAGAAGTGTTCGAGAGGACATTCAATTGTGGGAAGCGCAACTGATGAAGGTTCCCTAACCAGAAACAATATACATTATATATATTGTCTTGCGTACAAAAGAATGACACCTCTAAGAGAGTATATAGGACTTTATCTTAACTTTACAGGAAAAATAAGGTGAAACCCCTAATATTAATTTTGGGGAGCCAATTACAGAGTTAAATGGAAAATCTGAAATTAACATTGTTTCTAACGCATCACGTAATTTGTCAAATTAAAGGTCTCATTGTGAATACAAATATATATTTTCATATTTTTGAAATAAATCGTTTAAAAGATATTAACAAAATAATAAAAAAATTACTCATTCACCCCCTTTTATTTCCGAAACTATAAAACCCAAAATTTTATGGCTTTACTTCAACTTTACAGTACAAATGTGAAGACACGCCTAATACTAATTTTTTGGGGGCAAATTACAGAATTAAACTTTTTTTAAACGCATCATGTAATATATCAAATTAAAGGGCTCATTATGAGGAATACAAATATATATATATATATATATATATATATATATATATATATATATATTCATATTCTTAAAATCATTTATTTAACAGACATTAACAAAAATATATAAATTCTTTATCTCAGAAACTACACTACCTAAAATTTGAAAAAAAAATTGGATATATTGGGCCTCACTTCAACGTTGTAAGAAAAATAAGGAAAAAATCCTGACATTAAATTTGGAGGCAAAATTCCAAAAAAATTAAAAACAAAATATATTTTTTAAACGCATCATGTGATAAATCAAGTGGCAGAATAAGGAATACAAGTATATTTTTTTCCTATTTTGCAAATTAATTTAATTTTCCTGATTTGTGTCCTTAACTGAGAAAGAAATAAAGAAGCAGAAACAGAGACAAGGAGATAACCAGAGAAGAGATTACATTTCCTAAGAAGCTTTCTCTTTCATCGCGCAGTCTCAATGACTGCTCCCCTTTATTATCTTTTTGCTTTAATTGTTAATTGTTCAATATAAAATACTTATTAATTTTATCCATGTTATCCATCACAAACACGTATTACATTTTTATATTTGCATTTTTCATTGATATCAACTTAATATAAATTGCAAATACAGTCAATATACAGGGTTCAAAAACCTTAAAATCATTTTTTAATTAATTTTAACGCGTACTGTCCTACATGTGCTTTTATTTATGTAATGTTACAGTTTTTTGTGAAGATATAAAAATCTAAGTAGCTTTATTTTACTAATTTAACTATATTATGATTTTCAGCGTTATGTTACTTTTTTTCTTAACCAACGTGATTAATGCCCTCAAAAAAGGGATCTTATGAATCTGGAATCTACAGCTCAGTTACCTAATAATTTTCTACTGTACCCACAGAGATAGAAGCGTCAGATTTAAACCCTTCGTCATCTACAAATCAAATGACAATATTTATTCCATATGTCGATGTATTTTTGGTTGCCTATAGCTTCTTACAAACATTCATGTACTTAATATTATTACTATACTGCTAGCAGAGTCTAGAGGAAGGCGCAAACATCACAGTCCAGACGTTTTAGGCTAGCCGCACAATGGCAACTTTTTAGTTTCGGTGATTAAAAAATTCAGTCAAGTTGAAGTTGCCCGCTGTTGTTTCCAGCGCACACTGGCAACTGAATAGTTGTAGTTAACGTCGGTTTTAAAATGGATTTTGTATAGACTGCATGTGTTTGTACTTCTGTTCTAAGGAAGAGAAAAATACAGAAAATATTGGGTTCATCCATTGTTTAGCACAAAGCTGATTTTAATTTTTAAATTAAATTTCATTTCAAATACAATATTTATAAACTAGCACTATATCAATTTATACTGTGCTAAACAAAAATTACTAATTATTTTCTGTTTTCTACCTTTCCCGAGTTGATGCTGTTTTTCAATAAACTCTCGACACTAATCACACTTTTTTAAAGATTTTTGTCATAATATTCTTTTATTTTTGTCATATTAAGACGTTTAATAATTAAAACTCTATAAACGCTTCGATGTCTACAGATATGTTGATAAAAGCACAACGAAATTGCAACAGTAAAATCAAGAGCAACTTTTTAATCGCCAGTGTGCGGAAACAGATTTGAATATGTGCGTTCTATTTTGCCGGCAACAATTGAGTCGCCAGGAATATCGAACGTGTTGGAATTTTTTAGTTGCCGCAACTAAATAATCGCCTGCGTGCGGGTTGTCATAAGAAATAAAGTGTTCTATTTTTGTGATTAAAAAGTTGCTTGACAAAAGTTGCTAGTGTGCGGCTAGCCTTACTGTACTTCAGGCCTTATGCGCATGTTCGAAAATGCCCCAATTGGCTTTTCTGTTGTTGGCTATGTTTTCTCCCTATTTGATTCTTGGTAAGGTTTGCGCAAAACGGTTTATATTTTAGATAGAGTACCACGGTATAATCTGTTATCTCTCAGTGTCTCTCTTAATCGATGACCCTTCCGCTTACGGGCAATAGCAGTATAGTAGTGTTAAGTATATGCAAACATTCACCTTTGAAAAATTAGCAGGAATGTCAGGCTGAGAATTTTCCACCATTTTGAGGAAAAATAATATTTTGAGATATATTTGGATACAAAATATTGTGATGAATTTGTAGGAGAAAATTCAAAATGAAGAGTAATATTGAGAAATCACAATTAACCGTTCTTTGATGTTATTTTGCTTGGTAGCATCTGTGATCTGTTGTCTGTCTGTAAATACAGATATTCAATGAAGTGAATTTTAATGATACACCTGCATTTTTAGAGTTGGGGGGTAATCCATATATCTAACATGACTATAAAATTGCTATAACTTAATTTAATTACAGGTTATAATGTTTATGAACCAATAGTTAATTAAATTTATTGGTGCTGACGACATCCTCAAACTGGGGTGATGAGAGAGCGTTTTCACTGATAAGCATTGTTGAAGATAAATTGAGGTACAGGATGCTGACATACACAGCAGACCACATTATGAAAATACATTACACGCTTCGGGAACTTGGAGACTGTTAAATGTATACCAAGTGATGATATGTTTAGTTCTGAAAACGTCTATAAAACTAAATCCAGATACGGCAGAAAATATTTTGGAGGAATTTGAATAAATATTTACTTGTGATTACAGATTTCTTACTACTTACTGATTGATTGATTCAAAAATTTAATCCAATTTCAGTTGAAGTTTTGGGGTTTTACGTTACATTTAAATTGTGAGCTATTTATTTTTGGGGGAACGTAATTGCAAATATGGGATTTTGGACAAAAATAAAGTTCACCTGGGAGAAGTTGGATATCGAAATCTTCCATACTGATAATTAAACAGTCACACAAGAAAAAAGGTCTTGACCTGGGGGCCCCACTATGTGTACTCTATGTATTTGCGGTCACTGAATCCGAATTTGGGGAAATTTTCATCCCAGCATGTGTCGGTTTAGCCATATCTTCAAAAAACACTCTGAAATTTACTATATATCCTTCAAATCACAAACGCTATGGGTTTAAATTCTCAAAATGAACACCAGTACTTAGAAAGTCCCAAGCTCCTATAGCAAAGCCTCGCTTTACTGAATACGTATGATAAAAGTGAAGAAATTCATAAATGAATGAGTATACAACTAAATAACCGTATAGATTTATTAAAATATTTAAAAAAATTAAACTAATGTGAAAACTAAACTACTGTGCTGTGTGGCTCGGTTGCTTGGCTAATCGAGCTCCAACCCAAATGGGTTTTTCTCTTCACTAAAAGAGTCGATTCAGCCGTTTTGAAATCAAGCATTTCTTCTAAGGTTGAAACCGGGAATCCCGAAATTGACAAAATTCGTATTAGATGGGTGGGCATAACTTAGATCGATTTTGATTTAGAAACATCCGGTCATCATTCTTTTTTCACACAGTGGATCGTTGGTTCCAATTAAGACTGTAGGTCTAGTTCGAGTGAGACTGCATTGTACGAGTGACTACAAATAGATCACACGCGAATATACTTGCTTTCAAACTATAAAATATACTGTGTATGTACAGGGATTGAATTCTCTCTGTAGCTCTCTTACAAGATAAGTGCAACAATTTCCGGATTTGTCGAGAGCTTTCATAAATTGCTTCATTAGACCAAGCTTGACATAAAGGGGTGGGAGCAACTTTTTTTTTAAAGTTTGTTTATGTATATTCGCGCGTGATCTGTTTGTAGTCACTCTCACAATACAGTCGCACTCGAACTGGAATCAGAGTCCTAATTTTCACCCACTGTGTGAAAATGAGGCATATGTGTTGCCCCTTATAAAACAATGATTACCTGATGTTTTTAAGCTCGAACTCGATTCCCCGAATCGGCGAGCCGTAGCTCAAATTACGGAGCAACACAGCGTCTCGAGGTTATTTTTCACATAAGTTTGAATTTTTTATTATATTTTAATAAATTTATACGCACACTTAGTGATATACTCTTTCATTTATGGATTTCTTCGCTCATTTTTCATACTTATTCATTACAGCGAAGCTTTGCTAAAGCAGCTTGAAACTTTCAAAGTACCGGTGTTCATTTTGAGGATTTAGAACAATCGGGTTTGTGCTTTCAAGGGCATATAGTAAATTTCAGATTTTTTTGAAGTTATGGCTAAACCGAGACATACTGGGATGAAAATTCGGAATCAGCGACCTCAATAACATGGAGCACACATAGCGGGCTCCCCAAGTTAAGATCTTTTTTTCTGTGTGGCTGTGAATTAATATCATTTCGTAGAAGAGAAATGCAGTATACAATATGTTATTTTAGTAAAACAGGTTACAAAATAATTACAAATGGTGTTGACAGTAATTCTAAGGATGATGTTGTAGCGGACGGAACTGACTCTGCTGATGACAGTAAAGATACTGTTTTCGTAATAAGATGATTTTGAGAGGTATAATTCAATAAAATTACTTAACTTCTCTTGTTATTGAATCATTAAAATCTAGGCAAAAAGGATTCGTTTATCTAATTGTGCGGCTACTATAGACTCCATTAAATGTACAAATTTACAAAAAGAAAAACACTAAAAAAAGAACGTACCAAATGGACTATGGTATACTCCAGATTTGCCAGATTGCAAATGTTACATGTGGATGACGCAGTGTTAATAAAATTTCCCTATTTTGCTGTCTATTTAACAAACAGGAAAACTTCTATTTAAGTAAATTTTTTACTAAATACACAGCAGAATACAGTTTCATTAAATGAAAAACAAGTGTAACTTCGCCAGCCTACTAATATTTAATATTCAGATTTGCTCCTATATTCCTAATCTTAGTCCTGCATCTTGGTGGACCACGTTTGTATCAACCAAGTTAACTTCTTTATCCTAGCTTTGCCTCTGCTTTCTTCATATCTTCTGAAATATCCATAAGATCTGCGTTTCTGTAAAGTGTTCTTTGAATGCCTATACAACTTAGTTTACTGTGTAACAAACACGGGCCATGTTATATATTAAGTCTAATTCTAATTCTGTTTGCGATATTTCAAATTAGAGAGTTGACTTACCTCAGGAGTCGCTTAAAGACTTACAAAACAGGGCAACCTTACCAGATGTGCTAACCAATTAACACGCTGTCATTACAGTTGTGTACTGAACAAATTCATATTATAAAATAAATAATTTACATTTCTGAATAATATTTGAGTTTAGAGTAAATAAGCTATTTTTATATTTAATATCAGACTATAGAGCATATACTTCTGGAGGTAGCGTGCAATTCATATTCATAAGGGACCTATGTGCATATACCTACTTCATAAGACTTTAATAGCATAAACTAAAAAATATTATTTTCTTGTATTAAGTTTTGCCCAGAAATACTTTGAATTTGAAGCCAAACGAAAAGTTTGGTGCTGCGCAGGTTTGTTTCTGTTGCCTGTCAAATTTATTATTTATGAATTGCAAATTTACTCACTTATTACAATTAAAATAAATATTTTCCAGAAACTAAATACTTTTCTAATAGGTACGTGGAAATAGTCATGTGTAATATGGTATTGAATGGCACTTTTGTGCCGACACCTTTATGTGTCTTATTGGTACTGAATCGGCGTTCATCAATGTAATGTAATATTTTTATTTTTGGCACTCTTGGATTTATTCAAAAACACAGTCGAACTCACTTTAATTTATTTCCACTACTTTAACAAAATTTAAATTCACAGAACTATTTACAATTTATATTTACTATACGACAGTCGAATACAGAATGAAAGAATCCTCAGCTCTCCGTATTTATATATTTATTCTCGGAATTCTCCAGAACGTCAAAGAGCCGCCGAGACTGGGCTAGATTCTTCGAGAAGTACATCAAAGTAAGCCGCCGATCTCCATTCGCCAGTCGAACAATATTTCGGATTCCTCGAAATATCGGATGAATGCCGATTCCACGAATTATCGGAGGAATTTCGTTCACATTGCTCCCTCTTTATGACCATTTCGTCCCGAAATGTCCCAGAATGCTTCCTGGTGTGGCGATATCTGCAGGACCCTCCATTTCGGCAGCGTACAAGGATGTCGATGCCACTGAATCGACAGATAGTTTCTATCATACTTCTCACCACCCTCCAATTCAACCCATCCAACCTAAAGGCAATCTTTGGAACCTCCAATTTCATTAAGTTCTCCTACATCATCACGGTCCTCAATTCTACCAGAGTCTTTCAAAGATATGTTGGCTTGTCCTGCGAGAATGTTTTCGTTATCAAATAGAAGATGTCTCTTGTATCCACTGGTTGTTTATCTTCGTGATAAAGGACCTTCCCTACCACTGGATCTTGCTCCCTTAGCTTCTAGAACCGACTGTACTTCTTGGCAATCACTTTGGCTATTCCTCTGGACATCGGGAAATATCGAGCCAAACAATGAGCCAGGACATATTCTACAGTACAGTGCCATAACCTGTTCGAAGGTCATCTCGTCATCGGGTGGTTGGAGGCTGCACACATGGGCTTGGTCAACTTCGCCGGCATAAGGGGCTAACCTGTTGAAATGTACCACCTTGGTTTTCCTCGAGGTAGCTTCCTCATTCTGTAGGCAACATAATTGATTCCTTTTACAATTTAATATTGTTCAGTTTCAAATGACTGCCGCTCTTTTTTAAAAATTAACTTACAAAACGTATGTATTTTGCAGTTATATTCAAATCAGGAATTAAATTACACATTAGGATTAATACTTAAATAGCAACAAAATAATGACATTTATTTTAATTTTCGTGAAATTGATGTCCGTTACTTAAAATGTCACAAAGAAAGAGAAACAGGGACAGTGCAATAACGAGAGACAGAACGTATATTTCGTCGCTTCCATCGTTCTGTCTCAAATGACTTACTATCTGTCATTCGATATTAATGCTTTAATAAACTTGCTCTATTGTTTAGCAACTCATCAACAGTAAACATGATGAGTTGTTGTTAATTTCTTATGAAGACTTGTTGTTGTAGTCTTTTATTAGGGTTCCATATATACAATATACGGATACCCTTATAATATCACTCCGGATTTCTGCCTCTGTCACATCACAGCAATTTTCTCCTAAACTACTATACGGAGGACGTTGAAATTTGGTATCAATGTATAGTTTGCTGACCCGATCAAGAGTACATATCTTAAAAGAAGAAATTTTGATTTTAGGGGTACTTCTGGGGGAAAAACTAAAAAATCGATCGTCCCTCCCTGATCTCCGAAACTACTGAGCCTAAAATTTGAAAAAAATAGGAAATATATCCGAACTTTACAGGAAAAATAAGGAGAAACCTTAATATTAATTTTGGGGTGCAAATTGTAGAATTAAATGAGAATTTAAAAATAAAAAAATTTTCAAACGCATCATGCAATACATCAATCGAAAGATCCCATTCTGAGGAACACAAATATATTTTTTTCATATTTAAAAAAAAATGTTAAAAGGATATTAACGAAATTTTGGGGGGGGGGCAAATTACAGAATTAAATGGAAAATATAAAATTATAATTGTATCTAACGGATCAAGTAATATATCAAATCAAAGGGCTCATTATGGCGAATACAAATTATTTTTTTAAATATTTTTAAAATAAATTAATTAAAAGACATTAACAAAAATATTTAAAAAATTACTCATCCCCCCCCCTTATTTCCGAAACTATACGACGCAAAAATTTGAAAAAAATAGAGGTGTAGCCCCTCACATGAACTTTACTGAAAAATAAGGAGAAACCGCCTAATATTGATTTTGGGGGGCAAATGACAGAATTAAATGAAAAATAAAAAATTAAACGATTCTAACGGATCATGTAATATATCAAATCAATGACTCATTATGGCGAATACAAATATATTGTTTTAATTTTTTTTAAGTTAATCTATTTTGCCCTTTATTTTCCAATCTACAGAGCCTCAAAATTCAGAGAGTAGATTATAAAAGGCTTCCTTAAAAGTTTATTAGTAAAATAAAACTCTAATGTTAATTTTTGGGGGCCAAATTAGAAACTTAAATACATATGTATTCTTATAAAAATAAAGCGAATCCTGAAACAGATAAAATAGAAAGTCTCTATGTGTGGAAAATGAAAGTGTATATTTTTTATAAATTTAAAATGCTTCCTTTAAAAGATATTAGGGTAAATATAAGAAAGGGCACTCATTCCCTGTTTGTCTGAAACTGGAATATTAGAATCTTGAAGGTGGTACGGAATCCTTAGTATGCGAGTCCAAGTCGCAGTTGATCAAATTATAATACGTTTAACACTAGTAGAGAAAACAGAAACACTATCTCACAAAGAAAAAGCTTCTCTAATTACAAATCGAAGGTTACTGAGTAAACATGTCACAGTTTATCACGCAAATTATTACGAAAACACCTCGTACACGCGAATTCTACTTCCTTGTCTAGTCAGTTCACTGTCATCTCTGGGTACAAAATTACGTCAAATTTAACTAACTCAATATGCTCAATAATTTCATTATTATTCCCGAAACAATTCTTTCCAGATCTTAAGTAACCGCGAAGTTTACAGAAACGTTATTCTACCCTCGAGAAAATTAGAGAACACACAACATAGTTGTTTTGTTGCTATCAATTTAGTTAATTAGGTTTCCGCATCACCATACTTATTAGTTTACAAATTAATTGGGGCCTTTGGGACTATCTTCTCCAGTTTCTTCTATTTAGCGAACTGACGAAACTTAAAAATATTGCTTGAAAGCCGAGCAAATTAGAGGTGCTTTCTGGAAGTTATTTCGAATTAACAACACGTTAAATTTATGGCTAAAACAATTTAGAAGTTGCAATGTTTTCACTGAATTTCAAAAGGTATTCTGGAAATTGAGTAAATTATTGCTGGAGTAAACGTTTTAAGCAATTATCTGTTTAGTGAATAACAAGAACTTTTCTTTACGCTTGAAGCAGACAAACACGGTCGCTTACATCGAGAACAAACACTGGAACTGTAAAAAGGTGATGAAAATAGATAAGAATAAATAAGTAACAGTAAATGACAATACGCGAGATCATTAGATAATACCGTAAAACAAGGTATTTTCATGAATTTGTATCCAAAATTATGTTAATGGGGACTCATTTATTAACGCAGTACCAAAAAACCAAAGTCTACGAAAATTTAGAATACAGACTTATTTTATTACGTAACCATCCGTTAAAAACGTATTATGAAAACTTCAATTTTAAGGAGTAGGAATGGGGGGAGGATCTTTGTACCTTAGTTCTTCAAATTCGAAATAATGAAAATTAGAATTGTAGCTACTCACCTAGTAGACGAGCACTAAGAAAAAATTTTCAAAACTTTCAACTTTAAATAGGGGGGGGGCAATACTCAAAATGTTACTTTTAGCTAGTCTTGTGTTTCCGAATATTGTTAAATATTCCTACCATTAACAACAAATCAGACAATTCAGCCCAGGTCACGAGATACAGGTATGTAGAGGTTAAGGAGGTACTCTAAGACTACATTTATCTACTGCTAGGTATCAAAAAAAATCCGCAAAGCTTTACCTCACCATTATTAACCTCCCCCCTTTTAATTTATCACTAAAAAATTCTGACCTTGAAATTAACATGAATAGTTTATTGAAGACTGTGGCGAGATAATATCCACGTAACACTGATCTATTTATAGCATAACATGAACTGTGACAAATAAAAATATGCTCCTTATTTATTCATTCTACATCTAATAAAGAAAAATAAATCAGAGAGTCTTAAAGTTTCCTGATTAAATGGCTTGAATGACTCGTTTCCCTTAAACTTTGTAATTTTATTGACGTCTCGTTGTTAAATGTAATCAATGGTAATTCAGACACCTTTAATATCCTCTTAAGAAACTTTTTATAGTTTTTTATATAGAAAACATTTTACTGGGGTCGCCTCTTAAATCTTCGACAACGACGGCAAGTGAGAAGTTTAATTATTATTGTAGTTAAATCTTATGTTTTTATTATGGAAACGGTGGCAATATAAAAATTGAATGAATAATTTGTTTACACTCAGTGTTTTAAAAAACAATTTTGCGTAAATGTCTATGGTGGATGAATTTTACGATGATTCGGAAAAGTAGCTTACGACTGAATAGCTTATTGTATATAAATGAGTTTTTGAACTTTACAATTTTTGACACATGTGTATAATGTTCTGCTTTTACTTTTGAATTTCTGTTAGTTTCAAAAATTTTATTCAGTACATTTCACTTTTCTAATAATAACACAAAAAACTCACTGTAGTAATATTGCTTACAAAAATATTAAAACGTTTATAGCCAAATGACCGAAATCTATTTTGATAATATCTTCTAAGATAATTTCTTCCTGATCATTTACTATAGAAGTCAATGTATTGCAAAAATCTACAGAAAAAGTTCATTTTCTGAAATTTACATTGGTCCAAAGTATTTCTGTTTCAGCTAAGATCAAGCTATCTTGCCAAGCACAGGCAGATCTACGGGGAGGGGCGAACACCCCATCCATAAGTCTCAAGTTCAGTGAGTTCGAGATTTAAACGAAGAACTTTTTTACATCAAAAGCTGAAAAGGAAGTAATTTCTGTGGATTTAAATTTGATGATTGACTTTTTTTAATGCAATGACAAATAAAAAAGTTCAGCCCCTCACTAATTAAAATCCCCCTGAAGGCCGTCTCTGATTCCATCCTTTTTCGGTTGGAACACCAAACCTCATCTGCATCTATGAGTCAAAATTGTTTTCTACCTTAGAATTTATGATAGTACTTATATAAGTGAAATTATCAACGAGTAAGAATTTACTATAATTTTAACTTTTGATATCAGTTTTGATATCAGTACTACTCCAATGCTATTTTGAATACTGTGAGTTCATTCAAGTTTTGCGGTAGCTGATGGCTAGCAATCTGCTCCTCCCGCTGAGTAGGATAACCAGGGATTCTTTGTTACTACCTTAAGGAGAACTGGTAAAGAGGACTTGGTTGCCCCCAAAAAATGGAAATGTAACTAAGGTTGGAATGGGTAAGACTGCGTTCCAGACGACGCCTATTTACAGGAAACAGTTATTCACTACCCGATGATCGTAATATAGATTTCAAATTTGCATTAATCCCTCGGCATTGAGTTTATTAATTGTACGAATTAAAACTCAGTACGGATGCTGCATGCTTGGCTGAATTTGAAATATGGTTGAGACAAAAGCTATAACACTGTGGCTGTACACTGCTTCCTAGTTCAATATTAAATGTAATTAATTTAACCTTAAATAAGAATGAATAAATCATTAATATTTAAAGATATATTTTAGTTGGCATCTGTTCTAAATTTGTCCAAAGTTTATTCCACATGGCCAGTGAAAATACAAATCAATTCTAATAACAAATGGCAAATAATTTTAAAATTAGTTGAAACAAAAGTGTGAGATAATTAATAAATGAACTAATTTTATGTTCTAGGACAGTCGTATGAATGACATCTATCATACAACGGATTTATTACATAAATCATTCGCTGTTCCTAGAGAAAAGAAAATACGAAGTTATTACACGGACAATTAAAAACAAGAACATGCAGTGAGCATCCCTAATTAAATTTATCAATAGTCCTCAAAATGTAACCCCTTTCAGTTTGTTATCTCTAACGTAATTGCAAAGTTTTTTAAGGACAGAATATGTGAAAAAAACCTGATTGAAACACGCGTCTGTTCTGTTTGGTTAGGAACATGTTAAAATAATTCTGATCATGGCTAAACAGACAACTTATCATCAAAAAAAACGCATGACATGCCTTATTCTGACTGTTTTTCTCTTTATTAACACACTTTTAATAGCTTCACGTATAACCTGTTATGTAGTCAAGTCTTAAATTTTAACCCATCTCAAGAATAATTTAGTTTCGTAAGCCTGCGCATTCACCATTTTAAATATGTCAAGAATGTTTTTTAACTTATGAATTATACTTTATTTCAGTTTATTCCTTATTAGATATTCAACTGATGCATTTTTTTAAATTATTTTGAAAACCTTTTTTGAACGAGAAATTTGTCAATGTAATTTATACGAATTTGGGGGTTATGACTGACCCCTATGACCCCCCATTGGACCGCAACTGATATGGCTCATTAGCAATAGCAATAATGGGGATGGGTATTTGCAAGAAAATAGTTGTAAATACCGTCGACGGAAAAATAACTTAATTTAAACAAGAATATATCAGTTGCTACTGTAAATGCTCATTGTATGATTTAAATTGAAAAATCATGTTCGTCAATGTATATACCATGCAAACTGGTCGACCAGCACTTGATTTTTAGTGCATTTTGAGATGTTTGACAGAAGTTATGCATGCTGTTTTAATAGTAAATATTATATCTTCACGCCCTTGAAATAAAAGTATTTTATTCGAATTACTACATGAGCAGAACTCCGGCTGTAATGGTTTATTTCCGAGCAGTTATATACAACAAAGTTTTATGATTGCGCCGTGCAAAAGATTCGTGGCAAGTTTTGATGGAGTTAAACTATATTTACTTTAAAATTAATTTTTCAGATCTCTACGGCACCAAAATATTTTCCTTTATGTTGTGTTATGGACTTGCGTTATCGTATTATTTTCCATTAACAAATTTTCATTATTAATATTCTTTAATATAAATCACCTTTCAATTCAAGTACACCTTTGGTAAATGTTTCGGAAAATATGCCACAGCTATCATTTTTAATCCCGGATTTGCACACCAGCCTTGTTGTCACGTAGGCGCTTCTGAATCTATTTTGAATTTCATTAGTTCACTGGATTCAAATAGAACACAAAACCTGCTTGCTATCAAATTTCTGTTAATATTCATGAAAGGGATCTGAATGTTGATCGCACTAGCTCTTTTCATAATGGAATTGCTACATCTGGTTTCTCACTTACACAAATTTCGCCAGTTTATTAATTTTATTGCAGATTAATTTACCACAACACGAAAATATAATATGGGATGGTACAGGTATAAGCAGTTACTACCTACTAGGCGATCTTGACAAGTTTAGAAAAGTAATTCACGATGTTCATTATAAGTCATACGGACATATTAATTAATGTACAAAAATAAAAAAAATGCTACCAATAGGTGAATAAATAATTTGGTCAAATGCGAGTTGGACTCGCATATTTAGAGTTTCGTACCACCTTCAAGATTCTCATATTCCAGTTTCAGACAAGCAGGGAATGAGTGCATTTTCTTATTTACCTTTATATCTTTTAAAGAAAGCGTTTTAAATTTATAAAAAATATACACTTTGATTTTCCACACATAGACTTTTTATTTTATCTGCTTCAGGATTCGCTTGATTTTTATCAGAATACATATGTATTTAATTTTCTAATTTGACCCCCAAAAATTAACATTAGAGTTTTATTTTATTAATAAACTTTCAGAAAAGTCTTTTATAATCTACTGTCTGAGTTTTGAGGCTCTGTAGATTGGAAGATAAAGGGCAAAATAGGTCAAGTTTTAAATTATAAGTTATTAAATCTGTTATTCAAATTGTTAAAAAATACAAATAAAATATATTTTTCAAAATTTAAATAGTGTAGTTTCTAAAGTGGGAATTATGTCGATGTTTAATATTTTTGTTAATATCTTTTAAACAAATGATTTAAAAATATGATATATTTATAATTCACATAATGAGCCTTTTATCTGATTATTACATGATACGTTTGAAAATTGAATCTTTATTTTCCATTTAATTATATAATTTGTCCCTAAAATTAATATGGGGGTTTTCTAATAATTTATTTTCCGTTTTATTCTATTATTTGGGGGCCAAATAATAAAAGTAGGGATTTTTTTCATATTTTTCCTATAAAGGAAGAAATTGAGGTCTTATAGTTTGGGGAATAAAGGGGAGAATAGGTAACTTTTTAAAAATATTTTTGAAATATATTTTAAAATATTCATTTTAAAAATATTAAAAAAATATATTTGTATTCGTCATAATGAGCCCTGTGATTTGATATATTACATGACCCATTAGAAACAATTATACTTTTTTGTTTTCCATTTAATTCTATAATTTGCCCCCCAAAATGAATATTAGGGGTTTCTCCTTATTTTTCCAGTAAAGTTCAGGTGAGGGGGTATACTTCCATTTTTTTCAAAATTTTTCAGCTTATGGTTTCGGAGATAAGGGGGGGAGTGGGTAAAATTATATTTGTTTTCGTCATAATGAGCCCTTTCATTTGATATATGACATCATGGGTTAATTTAATTCTGTAATTTGCCCCCCAAAATTAAAAGTAGAGGTTTCTCCTTATTTTTCCAGTAAACTTCAGGTCAGAACCTATACCTCTATTTTTTTTCAAAACTTTACGTTTTATAGTTTCGGAGATAAGGGGGAGGGAATGGGTAAATTTTGGTATATTTTCGTTAATATCTTTTTAAATAATTTTTTTTAAATATGAAAAAAATATATGTGTGTTCCTCAGAATGAGACCTTTCATTTGATATATTACATGATGCGTTTGAAAATTTTTTTAATTTGAAATTTTTATTTAATTCTATAATTTGCCCCCCAAAATTAATATTAATGCTTTCTCCTTATTTTTCCTGTAAAGTTCGGGCAACGTTCTATTTTTCCTATTTTTTTCAAAATTTTATGGCTCAGTAGTTTCGGAGATCAGGAGGGGAACGGTCGATTTTTTTAGTTTTCCCCCCAGAAGTACCCCTAATATCAAAATTTCTTCATTTACGATATGTACTACTGATTGGGTCACCAAACTATACACTGATACCACATTTCAACCTGTTCCGTCCAGTAGTTTAGGAGAAAACTGCTGTGATGTAACAGAGGCAAAAATCCAGAGTGATATTATTAAGGGTATCTGTATATTGTATATACGGAACCCTAAAAATGATTATCGATAAAGTTAAAAGGTAATAAGCCTTACATTTTACAAATACATATAAGTATACATCCCAAAAACTCTTTTGCAATGCAATGCCTGATACACAAAGGCAAAGGCGGGTTTAAAAATCAACACAAAATTTTTAATAAATATCATTTAAATACCAACGAATTTATCAAAAAAACAGTTTAACCACTAATCCAAACTCGTATTAAAACTTATATTCGCTTGAAAGATTATGTGAAACTCACATAGCTTCAATGAAATACGATATAACACGCTTAAAACGTAAAATAGAAGATGGTTAATGCAAACTATATGGAGTAATAGGCTGATTCTCGTACGCCGCACGGAGACACCGTGATCTGCTGATATGACCGGACGTATCCGAACGTTTCAATTTTTGTTTAAGTGATTTAATTAGTGGTTGCTTTGTTTTTGTCCTCGTAGTCTATGAAAGAATATTTAATATGCAGAGAATGTGTGTGTTTACATAACTGAAAAAGAGTATCAACTTTAACACTGACTATATTAAAAACAATACTAAATCGTTTCAAAACAAATTTCATATAAAATTGGCAGGTCCACCTAGCCCATATATTAATTGAAAACAAGAGTGCAAAATGAAAAATAAAGTATTTATACGAAGTTTTAAAAGTGAAATTTATTATAAAAAGAAATGGTTGTCTGGTTGTGATGGCATCAATACATTATTTTGTTTTCCTTGCATTATTTATGGCGGGGAATCAATTTGGACGGTAACAGGAGCGAAGTACTAAAACTTTTCTTAGAAATACGATGTCTCAGGACTGGCTAAATGTTCTTTCTGTGCATAATATTGAAAAAAATATATTCAATCAATGCCAGACTTTAATAAAAATTGTCATTGAACATTTCGCTTCCAAAAAAGTCGCCGAATATTTTAATTAATAAAAATTAAATGCAGTATTAGCAAAGTTATGGTTTGTTTTGTTGCATCTTTGAATCCTAACATTTGACCAGTAAAGTGCACCACCAATTTCACAACCCACCAGCCGCCACTGCTCAAAGGTAGAAAATAGTTTTACATACAAGAGTGCTCTTACCTATTTTGGGTTTTTTAGAAAGTTGAGAGAAGAAATTAAATATTATTTACTAGTCGAGTAAGAAAGATCAGATGTGAAAGTAATAGTGTCTTTACTAAGTCATCTTGAGATTAGAAAAAAACATATTCGGGTACTTGCTTCATTTGTGTAAATTCTTAGTTATCTAAACCATTGGATTCAGATTCCTGATTAAAACCATGCTGCTCAGCTCTTTTTATTTGTTGCTCCAAGAAAGAGGAAAAAGGTGATGAAGGTGGATCTCCATCTTTTTCCTCTTTCCTTAGCAAATTTTTCCCTGTAGTACACCTTTGCTCCACCTATACTGTTCCTGCATTTGGTTTGGATTCATTATAATAGATCATATTGTACCTGTTATTTTCTCTACCGCTCTTGAGTATATTATCTCTATAGCTCTTTGTTTGAAGTGGCACATTTTTTGTATTTTTGTATTTCCTTTAAAATGTTGTCATGCTACCTCTACACCTCGGGTAAAAGGAATATTCCGATTTCAGTACTTTGGGTTCAACGGTTCAATCAATCTATTTGATTGTGTTGGCTTTCTGGATACGGTCTGTTTCAGGTGCCCATTGTGAGGTTTTTTTCTTTCAAGGACCTCAAGAAAGGTAGCTTGTTGTTCCCTTCAAGTTTCAATGTAAACTGAATACTTAGGTATATCGAGTTTAGGTGATATAGGAATTAAACAGTTCTTTGCCAAAAGACCATATGACAAATATGTCATCGACGTGTCTTTTCCATAGTTTTCAGTTTTAAACTAGAGACATAGATATTTAAATTCCGAATCTCATCACCATTTTTCTCAAATACAAGAAGTTCCCAACACGTTCATTTCAAGATCTGTACATACTCATTCATGATAGTAATAAATCACATGAATTAAAACAAAACAAAACGAATAAACATATCCCAGAATGAAAAAGTCCATAGAGCCTCGACAACACACAATACGAGATCCCAAAGACGGCCTTACTGGAAGACCAAAAACGGTCTTACCATACATCAAAGAAAAAACGGGCAGAATTTGCCGAATTCTTCAAAAGCATGACATAACAACGGCATGCAAACCCCACCAGACCATACGAACAAGCCAATACAATCCTAAACCAAAAACTAAGCTACAAAATCAAAATAACATCTAGTAGTTATAGACCTCCAGAAGGCATACTATTCCGTACCGACTGTCAAGCTTTGTGAAGTATTACAACAAAGTGAACAATCTCATTAAAGCAATCTCGAATTTATATTGTAACATGAAATCGAAAATAAAAACGGGAATAGATCCTCTGAAGAATTTAATGTTACTAAGGTTTTAAGACAGAGTTGCTGCTTATCTCTCTAATTTTTTGAAATCTACATCACAAAATCTGTAGATCAATGGAAAAAGAAATGTAAAGGCATGGGAATTCAACCTGATGATAATTCAACACTCTCCGGTTTGCTGATGATCAGGTTGTATGTGCCAGCGATAAAGAGGACATTGAGAATTAATCAGAAAACTAAAGATATTGAGCTGGGTAACAATGGCAAAATAAAAATATGCGATCAATCAATATAAATATTTAGACGTTATATTTACTAAAAAAGTAACAGATGATGTACACATTCTGGAAAAAACACTACTACAATGATTAAAAGTACACTAACTTACAGCGCGGAAACCTTGAAACTGAAGGAAAATATGAGACGAATGAAACAGATGTTCTAAAAAGATCGGCCATAATATCTAAACAAGAGAGGATACGAAATGGCATGATTAAAGAAATAATGAGAATACAAGAAACGATTTCAACATATATTCAAAGAAATGACTTACTTGGTTTGGACATGCCCAGAGAATGATGAATGAAAGGTTACCGAAAAAAATAATGAACTTGACCCAACACTAAAGAAGAACATGAATAGCGGCAAACTATACGTCGAAGAGACGAACAGAAGAATTTCAGTCCGATTAGAGGAGCACAAATTAGCTGTTAGAAATAAAAATGGACGTTGGTTCTGTTCCAACATCAACAACAATCAATTGCGAAAACTGCAAACAAACAGTACAAACAACCCATTCGAAAACAAGACTAGTCCAAGAAGCTATTGAAATAGAAAAAAATAGTCAGTGGAACTAACTATTACATTAAGAACA
Source organism: Octodonta nipae (assembly GCA_034190945.1). Taxonomy (NCBI): domain Eukaryota; kingdom Metazoa; phylum Arthropoda; class Insecta; order Coleoptera; family Chrysomelidae; genus Octodonta; species Octodonta nipae. The sequence goes on from CM067223.1 coordinate 23,599,832, forward strand.
ACAAAATAAAACATTAATAGCGACACACAGAACAAAACCGTCAACAACTGATGTGCCGAAACGACAGCGAGGAGGCGGAGCCAACGTCGACCAATCACTACCGCTACGACCTTTGACGCAAGTTTATAAATACACAACCAAGATAAAACATCTTTTACATCACCGTAACAACGCACTGAGAATGCCAAGTGAGACATTAGCGAAACATCTGTGAGATTTAAAAATCTTGAATCATACTAACAAACGGATACCAATATAAACTTGTCTCAAAATTACACACCACACGGTGAAGTTTCCGACGATTTTGTACAAACCAACATTTACATTTTTAGTTAGTTGAGTTTTTTTTGAAGATCTCGGAAACTAGCGGAGATAGAGCAATGGTTAAATTCGGAAAGATTTGCAGTTTTACTGGCCTAATTTAATGACACTTTCGGATATTTGTAAAAAGTCATGGCTTACTAGATATTTTGAAAAAACGAATTTCTGTCGATTTAGTCAAATCCCTCTACCTCCTTTGTTTTTGATTTTATAAAAAAGTGTAAATATCAAAATTGAAGGGAATTGTATCCCGAATATGATTGTCATGTCCTCGTTTGCGTGACAGCTCTCGTTTTCGAGATATGATACATACTTTTTTTAATGGCAACCATAGTTGGCTATGACCTCAAAAAACCGTACATTTTTAGAGCTTTTCAACGATATAATACTCGATATAGTTATTCATAAAAATAACGGAGTTATGGATGGTTTTCTCTCTTATTTTCACTTTTAACGACAGTCGATATTGACAAGTTTTCGTGATAAAATGGAATATTCTAACGAAGAAAAACTGAATATGGTGGAATGTTATATCATATTCCATCTACATCAACTCGTGAGATTGCGGCAGAAGCCGGTACATCTCAACGAACTGTAGTTAAGGTACTGAAAGCGCACAAGTTCCACCCGTACCAACTTTCAGTTTCTCAAACTTTGCATGCTGGTGACGAACATCGACGTATTTTGTTTTGTACATGGTTTAGAGAGATGAGCCTTGACAATCCACAGTTTCCATTAAAACTAGATTTACTAACTGCGGTATGTTCAATAGACACAATGAGCATATCTGGGCTAAATAAAACCCTTTCCATGTAGAACAAAAACACCCCAGATAAAATTTGGTTTTAATGCTTGGTGTGGTATTATAGGGTCTACTATTCTGGGGTCTTTTATCTATGACGAATCACTTACTGGTGAGCGCTACTTGCATTTCTTGCAATAAAATTTTCAAGGCATGTTGCATAATTTTAATTTGAGAACTCATTTAGAAATTGTGGTTCCAACATGATGGAGCACCTGCTCATAACTCGTTATTAGTAAGAAAACACTTAGATAAAATCTATCCAAACTCTTGTATAGGAAGAAATGGCCCACGCGAATGGCCTCCCCGGTCTCCCAATTGGGCAGTTATAGACTACTATTTATGGGGTGTGCTAAAAAACAAAGTATACAAAAGAAAGTATGAGACAGTTGGTGACCTAAGGGAGGCGGTATTACAAGCAATTGAAGAAATTGATAGGCGGTATGTGAGGAAAGCGGTAATGTCAATCTTAAAAAGATGCAATTTTTGTCTAAATAACAATGGTGCACTTTTCGAACATAAATTGTAAACATTATTATGTATTTTAATTTCTTAAGTTTTTAGTAAGTACCTACTTATTTAGTTTTTTCGTTATATCTGATATAACTAATTATGTATTTTAATTTCTTAAGTTTTTAATAAGTACCTACTTATTTAGTTTTTTCGTTATATCTGATATAACTAAGAAAAAATCGTTCAATGTTTTTTGGAATACTTATTAATAAATCAATCTATTTCATGGCTAACTACGTTAAAAGCGAAAATAAGAAAGAACTCCGTTATTTTTATAAATAACTATATCGATTATTATATCGTTGAAAAGCTCTGAAAATGTTCGATTTTTTGAGGTCATAGCCAACTACGGTTTCCATTCAAAAAAAGAGAAGTTTGTGTCATATCTCGAAAACAAGAGCTGTCAGGCAAACGAGGACATGACAATCATATTCGGGATACAATTCCCTACAATTTTAATATTTACACTTTTTTTATAAAATCAACAACAAAGGAGCTAGAGGGATTCGACTAAATCGACAGAATTTCGTTTTTTTCAAAATATCTAGTAAGCCATGACTTATTACAAAAATCGGAAAGTGTCATTAAATTGGGCCAGTAAAACTGCAAATCTTTCCCAATTTAACCATTGCTCTATCTCCGCGAGATCCCCATAGTGATCATTAAAAAAAACTCACCCTGTAGATTTTTGGATATTTTGAATGTGTATTTAGATTTAAATAACTTGATAATGGGAAACAAACATAATAGACTACTGCAAAATTTCCCAATATTTCAAAATGTATATAATTTACATTATTTTTTAGTTCACTTTCACTCAATTCAGTGATATTAAAACAAAATAAATAGTTATTTTAGCATACTATTTTTTATCAAACTATTTAATACTGATTCCATTAACAGCATAAAGACAGTGAATTAAGAAAATAACTATTGCGTCCTTGAGTGTTAATTTATTTTAAGACCATGAGCTTGAATTTCAGGAACAGTCTAGTTTCAAACAATAAATCTTATGAAAATTCCACCTTATCATGTTTCCTCGCTAAACCGGAAACTTCTTGTGAAAAGAAGCCTTTTAATCTAATTCATTATGTAAACATGCAACATAAAATATTTTTATTTCGTAATATCTTGAACTGAATTTTCTTACAGTAGGACGGTTGCTAATTATACTTTATTATAGTTTTCAGAAGAAGAACTGGACAGTTGACAATGAAATGGCATACAGCCCTGACAGTTTTGCTGGCTTTGGGTTCGTTAAAAATTTGTAGCGCACGTCATTCAGAAAGTTTTATAGAAAATTATTCCGACAACAACGCTTTGGACGAAAGCAGTTTGATTGGTAAGTACATTCACTTGAAATATTTATAAACAGAATTAACGTATTGCAGATAGTTCAATGCGATTAGCCTTTTGTGATCTATAAACGCGTTAAACATATTGAAGTTGAAAGTATAAGATAAAAAGTTGTTTTGCTCATATCGGACTTTTTATCTCTTGAGTCAATTATGCGGTTATTAAAATTTGCGCACACGACTGTTTGCTAAATATAGCTCACTTACCTACGGTATAGAAAGAACCCTTTTAACGTAATTATTAACACTCGTCTGAAACTTTGTAGATGGCATCCATTTAAGGTCACTTAAAACTTTTCTTCCTACGAAAACATCGTTTGTGAGCAGTTTTCATTTGTAAATCAAAAACATGACAATTGATTGAGATATTGAAGCGGTATAAACAACCATTTGTTCTCGACTTGCATCGTAAGATAACTTGATACAAAATGGACAAACAATTGGCCCTCAAAACTTTGGAAAATTAGTGTAACAACCATCTTCAGCATATCAAATTAAAGAGGGTATGGAAATGTCCTTCAAAAAATAGGAACACATGCATCTAATCATACTAATAAAAAAATTATAGCAACAAAATGCAACTTTTATATTCCGATCTAGAGATTCGCATGGGAAAATGAGTCAGAATGTTGCCTCACCTACTCTTTAACATCAATGGATAATGGATGATCAGTAAAGCTACCAAAGACTGAAATGGAGGAGTTTCCATGGGAGGGCAAAAAATCTACAGCCTATATGTTGTATAAACTGCGTAAGTTTATACAAAAATTCTAGTGAACGCCTCCTGCAGCAACTGAAATATTTTAGCAATAAAGCCGGCTTCAAACTGAACAACAGAAGGTGCTGTCTTATGAGTATTGACAAAGCTAACACACTGCCAAACAGATTTCCATTCTTACCTGATAACGAACTTAAAGAAAATATAATATACTTAGAAGCAACCGTCTCCCATACAGCAGGAAGTCAAGAAAAGATCTACACCACATTATCAAAAAGAAGACAAAAAGACTGAGGTCACTAGTTTTCTCAATAAATTCGAATCATGAATAAAAAACGCTTAACAGAAACATTTGAGATGACCTAACACAGAATAGTTCAGCAACCTCTGGACTGCTCGCAAAACTTTTCTATTCTACAATAGAAGCTGTTAATGAAAGATATTTATTGGAAATGCAAAAAACCTGCTAAAATTTTTCTTCGTCTACTAAGGTTTGACGGAATTGAAAAGCAGGTCATACAAGGCAAACTGGAGGAAGAACAGATAAGAGGGCGAAATACAAACGTAGACAAACCTACAGCTGAAGGAAGTAAATGATATGAAAAAAATGGATGACAGAAAACAGTCAATCCACGAGGGAGATCATAATGTATTTTTAATCAAGCTACAACAAATATATAGAAATTTTCTTTCGATGATTTAGTAAGCAAATAATTTGGTGCTTATTTAGTATTCCCAACTGATTTTTTAATGCAAAAATCACCAATTTATTTTATAATTTGTAAAAATTTTAAACTGCTATAAAATTTGCACATGAAAGTCGAAAAATATTTACAATATATATTTTTTTTTGAATTGAGAACTTTCAATCTATTTTTTGTTTTTAATGGCTGTTCATAATTGACTTGTTTTCTGATTTCCACAACGAAGACTGCTGATATTTTTCACCAATAGAAGAGTTGAAAGTATAATAAAAAGCCATCTACAAATTTTCAGATGAGTGTTAATAACGTTTAAAACACAGTTCTTTGCCATGCACAAACAGTATTAATAATAACATCAAAAAACAATATGTCGTATATCATGCATTACTTTGACCTTTGTCTTAACTTTATTTTTATTTTATACCCACTACTAGATTTTTAGGAATGATCATAAATTTGCCGAAAACACTGAATATTTCAAAGGTTATAAATCTTTCAGGAAATACGGTTTCAGTGACAATAACGTCAAAAAATGTAAAAACAAAATTTTTAACAACATGAATTGTTTGATATATAAAGCCCAACTATGTAGTTTTAAATTTTGTTAGACTGTAATGGGAAAACTGTGGAACCTTTAGTGTGTAACAGACGTATGAACACAAAGTTTTGGTTTACTCCTTGATGATGACAGTTTCGCTGTTGAAACGTGCGTTAAGTGAGAAAAGAAAAAAGAAAGGTTTAGTATTAGGTTACAAAACTTTGGTTTTATACGTCTTTCTTTTAACTACAATTGGAAAGACCTCGAAACGTTTGGAATATTTGAAATGAATAGACCTTTCTAAAAGAGTGATGTAATTATTTCCAAGAAATCCATAAATTCAAAATGCATTTGCTTTCGTTATGACGTTTTGGAAATTGTTCATGTTAACCATTTCTGTCTTTTTCACTTCTACTTGCTATCAAATGATAAACAAGTCCATAGGATTTAGACGTATCCATCATCATCATATTCTGTATCAGTATTATCGAAGGAATAAAGTTTAGACGGCTTTGGATGTGGCTTTGAGACAAAATTGTCTACGCCAGTTTATACACATAATGGAGCAAATTGAAAGGACGTATAGCAGATAAAATAGAGAAATATTCTTCCCCGAATTTCAATCTCTATTCATAGTACAAATATCAATACACTTTCAATAACACGTGTGTGGAGGTAATATTTGGAATACAAAACACCGAATGATCATTTTTCCGAATAAAAAATCTGTTCACGGACAAAGTTTTAGGTCTACCACTGAATGCTGTGTTGGTACGTTTCCTATCTGCTATTATACGAATCTGAATGTTGGTCGGCCAATCAAACTATAATCTGACTGCACCATCCCAAATCCTAAATTCCCTGCTTGAGAGACTACAATGTATCACAACACGATCCAGCATTACATTTTTTAATTGAGCAAAGTAGAGACAATAATTTTGACACTTTTTCGTTTACCAATTCAATTGTGTTCATGAATAAAACCTAAGTAATCAGACCAGTGGTCTGATTACTTAGGAGGACGTGGGGAACGCGCCCCTCTCTGAAGCTTAGAAATAATATGTAAAATAATTATAGACAGTAATCATTAGACAACTAAGCTAGTAAACTGGCAGATATTGTACAACAGTTAAGAAGGAAACCTATAAATTAATAAATCGCAAGACCTTTGTTCCAAGTAAAAACAAGGTAACGTACTGCAATATCAGAATATTTATCTTGCCCCCTCCTCAAGAAACTCCTAGATCCGCTCCTGAATCAGACTTTCTCAAATACTCAACTATTCATTTAATTCACTACCAATTACTAATAAAATGAATCATAGATCAAATGCTCTAGACAGCGTGATTTAGTCAGTTACTTTGAAGATAAAAATAATATTAAACCAGTAATAAAAACGGGCATTTTGATGAAATGTTGCTCAAAGGAAACTATTCTTATTTAAAAGAAAAACTTAGTCTAAAAGTCACAAGAATCTGTTCCCTTCAAGCAGATATTTGATGGATAACATTTAAAATAAAATTCTCTAAGAATTTCATTCATACATATGTAGACGACATCTTGACACGATTTATGTGAAAGAACAAACAGGTAGATACATACGTATGTCATTTTCTTTAACAATACCCAAAAATATAGTTCACAATAGAACTCGAACACAATAAGAAAATTAATTTTCTGGAACTGACTCGTTATCAAAATATAATCAAATCGTGACATTCTAGCTTTGGATAGTCTTACACAGACATATCCATTCAGAATTTCCCATTATAATAATGTCTATAGGATTGTAAGAAAAAAACTATATAGATTAATTTTGTTATATGGATAAATGTATCTGTTTATTCTGTAATTTACTAAGCTAAAGCAGAGTATAACCGCAATAGACTAGAGATGATTATTTCAATAGGTTTCTTCACATAATTTTATCAGATGTATGAAATGTTTTACTTACAGAATACTGCAATTTTTACAGTTACTGTTTTACAGTTAGTTCAACACTAACAGCTTACACTTCTGGAAGTAGCCTGCAGTGAACAAATTCCTGACAAGGCTAGAAAGAGAGGAGAATAGACAGGGCAAGACACTACTTCACTTGATTGGGAGTTGCTTGAATTTGTTATTTTGTCAATAGACTGACTATATTTATGTTTGGCTATGTTTCATATTAGTATTTTGTGATAAAACAGCTATATGACAGCTGAATAGTACAGTTATTAGGGTTCCGTATATACAATATACGGATATCCTTATAATATCACTCCGGATTTCTACCTCTTTTATATCACAGCATCTTTCTCCTATACCAGTGGACGGAAAAGGTTGAAATTTGGTATCAGTTAATAGTTTGGTGACCCGATCAGGAGTACATAACGTAAATGTAGAAATTGTCCTTTAACGGGTACTTCAGGGGAGAAAAACTAAAAGAATCGAAATCTTCGAAACTATAAAACATAATTTTTTTAAAAAAATTATAGTTATAGGGCCTCACCTGAATTTTACCGGAAAATCAAGGAGAATCCTCTACAATTAATTTTACGGGGCAGATAACAGAATTAAATGGAAAATATAAAATTATAATTGTTTCTAACTCATCATGTAATATATCAAATGAAAGGGCTCATTATGTTTACAAGATATTAACAAAAATATATAAAAAATTCTCATTTCCTGCTTTATTTCAGAAACCATACTACCTAAAATTTTGAACATAATTAGGGGTACTGCGGCTCACTTGAAATTTATAAGAAAAATTATTAGAAAACCCTAATATTAATTTTGGGGACAAATTATAGAATTAAATGGAAAATAAAAATACAATTTCAAACGCATCATGTAATATATTAAATAAAAGGCTCATTATGAGAATTACAAATATATTTTTTCATATATTGAAATCATTTGTTGAAAAGTTATTAACAAAAATATTAGCATCGATTTATTCTATCTTTAGAAACTATCCTATCTAAAATTTTGAAAAATATATTTTATTTGTATTTTTAAATAATTTGTCTAAAAGATTTAATAATTTATTATTTAAAACTTGACCTATTTTCCCCTTTTCTTCTTACAATCTACACAGCCTAAAATTCACACAGTAGATTATAAAAGGGAAAAATATAATATCAAATATCAAAAATATCAAAAACGTCAAAAATGTGCTGCTCTCAATTTTAAATACCAAAATAATGTATTTTTAGAGACCGTTGTAACTATATAAATTACGGGATGTGAACATTACCAAATGAAGAAATGTTCAAGTATTTCAAATACGCCCATTTGCCTAGCCCCTGTAAAGCCGGGACGGGTCAGCTAATTATTTTATACAGAGTAACATAGGCCATACTTTGATAAAATGTATTTCTAGATGAAGCTAACGGGGTTTGTATTATTTTGAAAACAGAAACAGATACTGCTATAAATATTCACTCTTAATATGGATTAAAACCCACTTTAATCATTTTGCGAAAATTAAAATTGGAGGCCATGTGTCGTATTTTTTAGAGTTTTTTCAGGAACCGAAGGTACTTAAGACCTGAGAATTATTAAATAAATATTTGAAAATAATAGAGAAATGACGTACATTTTGCAAAAGTTCAGTTAGTAGATAAGGGGATAATATTCTCGATCATCCGCGGCACTTCAATTGCTAGCCTTATATGATGTTTTTTTATAAATTTTAATAAACTTGGCGACCTGGCACTACATCTATATACGGCCACTAATATACCTAACTAAAGTTAGCAGGTACTTGCCAGCAGGAAGATGGTGAATCATCAGTGGTACCAACATAAAATACAAAAACTGAGAAAATCATACTTTTTCAGCTTATTAAGCCTCAATCCGTTCAAGAACAATAACATGGGTTTAGAAAACTTTTATTACCTACCCCAAAAACTAATGAAATCAAAATATCCATATATTCTGTACGATTCAATATTAGGTGTCTATACAACCTTTTTTAGCATGAACAATTTGCAAATGATGCCAGAATGTAGTCCAGAAAATTTCAAACCCTTAAGTTTGCCGCGGGGTGAGCTACAGAATTTGAAAACTACTCTTGCGTTCCAGCGTATTACAATAATCATTCATTGACGTAACTCTGTCAAAGAAATTGCATATACACCCGTTTTTTTTTCAGGTTTGAGTTGTACGTAAATGTCGAAATGTAGGCCTGAAAATTTGATACCCCTACGTTTGTCGCGAGGTGAATTATGGAATTTCAAAGTTAACCTTAAAGTCCGGCATGTTGCTATCAACATTGACTCAACTATATTAAAAAAATGCGTATACACACGGTTTTTTTGAAACCATGTAGTTTACCCCGCGACAAACGTAGGTGTTCAAAATTTTCTGGGCTACTTTGTGACATTGCAGATAACTCAATCCTGCAAAAAAAACGGGTTTATATGCAATTGTTATGTCAATGAATGATTGCATTGTAATACGTTGGAACGCAAGGGTAGTTTTCAAATTCCATAGTTCACCCCGCGGCAAACTTTCCTATTTTCTGGGCTACATTCTGGCATCATTTGCAAGTTATTCATGCAAAAAAAAGGGTGTATAGACACTTTTTTATAACATTACGTCACTTAATGTTGAATCGTATATAAGTATTTTGATTTCATTAGTTTTTGGGGTAGGTAATAAAAGTTTTCTAAACCCATGAAAAAGTATGAATTTCTCAGTTTTTGTAACTTATGTTCGTACCACTGATGATTCACCATCTTCCTGCTGGCAAGTTCCTGCTAACTTTAGTTAGGTCACTAATATTTACTTAAGTTACTTTATGAGCAACATTTATTTTCAAAATCATTTAAAAAATAACCAATGAATAATTTCTTTTTTACTTTAAAATATTCACAGGTCTTGTACTTAAAATAAAATACTCTTTCATACCCAATGTCTCTATACTTCCATGATGGGAACTACGAGAATCATTTCATAGTTAACTTCGCTAGCGAAAGGACAGAATTAAAATTGTTTAAAATATTTCGGAATTAAAACAATCCAATTTATCAGTTATTATTTTATTTTTTTCTAATGAACATCTTTTCGCAATGCTATCTTAGTTAGAAATATAGCTCGGCACTACTAATAATGCATGTTTAACAAATTTTGTCAGCCTTCCATTTCAAAAACTGTTAATAATTTTGCATTAATTTTCATTCCTGTACCTGGAATTGTAGAGTAAGCTGTTGAGTTTAATGCGCCTTGAATTTTGAGATACGTTATAATTATTACATTCTCAAATATGTGATTCTAGGAGCCCATTACTTTTTTTGAGACAAACAATCTTAAAATTAGATACATTCCCCATTTTGAATAGAAAATATTTGTTCAAATACTTGATGTAGTGTAACTGTCATTTAATTAAATTAGTTCTGACATTCATATCAAATATTTAATCAATTGTTAACCGACTTCCAAAAAGGAGGAGGTTATCAATTCGTCGCGTATTTTTTTTTCACTTTTTTTTGTATGTATGTTACCTGATTTCTTCTCCTGTGGTGCACCGTTTTGAATGAATATGGTCTTTTTTAATAGAGTATATATCCGAATTGGTGAAACTTCAAATTTTGGAAAAGAATTTTATTGATAAAGTGATAAAATTTGTGAAGGAACACATGCGAGCATGGAAATCGACCAATATCCCTAATATTTGAGTCGATTTTTCGTTAACTCCTAATGGATGTGTATCGTTTTTTAACGTTTAATCTATTAAGGAAGATCCTTAGGTTATCTCATATACTTTTCTGCGACGTGCAACTTGCAGTTTTGCAGAATATCGCCGAAAATTCCAAAATTCTCATCAAAAATTTCATCGAAATGACATAACAGACATTTCCTCATAATTTTTTTTAATTCCAACGTAATAGTGCAGTAATTTTAGGCACTGGAAGTTTTAATTGCGAATTTGAAAATTTTATATGTACATCTCAAGTATATAGATAGTAAAGCATAGTATTTTCGGCTCCTTAAATCAATTAGTACCAAGCTCGTTTTGTTTGTATACCAGGCAAATACCTATTTAAATGCAATTTTTTCCTTTTGCGAAGACGGTGCATATGGTTGTCACATTCTCTCGGCCTAATAAAAAATTCAGTGACAACACATGTCAAACTTTAAACTGCTATTTGGTGGGTTTATAGACAGGGTGTTTAATTATAGCAAACAAATTCACAAAGTAAAGTGGTAGAAAGAGTTGCATTTATATGAAGATTGAAATATAGGACGGAGTATAATGATAGTAGTCCGTAGGCAGCCGTATATACAGGATGGTTGGAATATAGGGTGGGCTGGACGTTTGGTGGTATAAAAATGTAGGTAGGTAGGTACCTAACAACATTGAATGTGATATTTATTTGCTGGAGTTGTATTTTGTTATAATTATTTTTAGCTTTTTAGTTATAGGTAGAAGTCGGTTATATATTTTTTTTAAATGTTTTATTTTATAAAATATTTCATCAAAGATATTTGACAATGTAATACCGGCCATAATAACACCTAACCTAAACTAATATGTAAAATTCAAAGATACAGAACAGTAATATAGTCTGTAAGAAAACAATCTGGATTTGGGAGGTAATATAAGGACCATCTTACCGTTATCTGGAATACGATTACGTTTGTAGAGGTTTTCTGAAAACCTAACAGCAATTATACCAACAATACAGCTCCTACAATAATCAAGGATCAGGCACATGTATCGCCATCTTGCAGAATGTTCTAGAAACCTTCCCACATATCCCCGTATAAAATACAACATAAACCTTTGTACACCCACCAAATCAAATTAAATTAGAAAATTCACTGCAGCGATTTCTAGGAATTCTGGAAAGAAGATTCTATAACTATATTCAGTTCTGCGTAGGCTACAAAATTAAAAACAGTTATTCGTTTAAATAGCAATATACCTATTTTTACGGCATGTAATTGAGCTTCCCTGAAAGCTTTTCCTGAAATAATGCACGATATAGTTGTGAGGCCAAAGATAATCTGTCGGAGAGCATAACTCGTCGCATGGTGTAGCAATAACAGTGGGCAAGCTAAAGATGAAAGTATCGTTTTGAGCTTGAAACCAACAAGAAAAGTAAGTTAATATGGTCGGTGTGTTCTATCCTAAGCATTGTTTGTGTTTTATTAGATAAAAAGCTAAAGGAAGAGCACGCTTTGTTCTTTGATTAGTATTAATAAATATCATCCGAAGCCATTGTGTAAAAGATATGTTCTGCGGTAGGATAAAAGAATTACGAAGTTTCCTTTGAAGAGGGTTGTTGACCTTACCGCAATATAATAAAAGTATCAAAGTCAGAACTTCGATTCCCAATATTGGGAAAACTCCATTAGCCAATTAGTAAAAAACTGTGGACAAAATCCTATTGTAACAAATAACAATTTAAATTATAAAAGCTATTTGACTTAATTATATATTATTTTTATCCCACAAAAACTATTTTTTCCGGAATTAAGTACTATCACGACTGTGATAGATAGGCAACTCAACTTACATGTAGTCTCTTTAGTTAGGACGCTTTAATGTGGGTTTAAAATTGTTCGAGAAGTATCGAGAAACTTCAACTATACATTAATGAAACAACGGGAGTTTTTTTTCGAAATTTTCACTTTATCCATCCCACCAGAGTTCGTCAGAAAATCCAAGGTGAAATCCAAGTGAAATTTAATTGCAAACCCAGTTAGCAGTTTTAGTATCCTAAATTATTATTCACTTAATTGTGAAAACAGGACCTAAAGAAAAATGAACATACAATGAGAAACGAAACTGAAAGAACCAGAACAATTAACGAAAGTAATACAGGGATAAAGGCCAATGAAATAAAAAATATTAAATGAGGCAGAAAGATCAAAAATTCAACAAAAATGGACAAATAACAATTAATAAAATTATTAGATAAGAAAAAGCTGAACGAACAGTAATGATAGAAAAAAAATATCAATATGAAAATAACAGAAATAGATTATTTATATTTTTTCTTGGGAATAACACCACAATTGAAATAAAAGTTTGTATTTTAAAAGAAAATACCACACATTTCAAAGTCGATTCTGACTTCGTTGTCAATAGCTTTAAAATATGTATTGAAAATGTAAATTGCAAATTGAAAATTTGATTTATGACATTTAAGTTTAGAAGACAACACAAATAGCACAAGAACGAAATTTCAACAAGAGCTGATCCAACAAATAATAGAAAATTACCATGAACAACAAAATAACAAACTTAAAAGCTAAAGTTAACGACGCCAAAAATTATGTTGATAATTTTGAATTGAAAATTAATCACATTGAAAAAATTTTCAAAAGATAATTACCAAATTACAAAATGAAACAGAGAAATAGTGATCATTAAAGTCTTGTGAAACCACTTACTTTGATCCTGGCCAATGTAAGCCGTTGCAATAATCAGTGCATGGGACCAATAAGAATAAGGTAATAGTACTTATATTTCCAGAATTCCGTATAGTATGGCAATCGCAGCCTTGTTCAGGTTAACAAAGTCAACGAATAGAAGAAAGTCTGTGAGAAAACTATAAGAATTTAAATTAGACATTAGAAGTTTGATAAAGGAGTTTCGAAAAAAACTTATCATCCAAAGGTATATTGAAGGCATTACAGACAGTCAAACCCAGAAACACTCGGCTATGTGGTATGAAAAATCAAACAAAACTTTTTCTCCAAACTTTTGACATTGAAGCTGTAATGAATATGTGTAAGCTTTTGGTGCACTAGCACCATAGAGATAACAGAATTGGGATACTGTTTGAAATATTAGGTTAGAAAATTCAATCAAGTAGGACTTTTCTTTGCACCATATAAACATAAGTAGGTATGTCCTATAATTTAAAAAAACTCGCTTAAAATCCAATAAAGTTTTATCTTTTATAAAACATACCTGACGGATGCTAATAGTGTGATATTGGTCAAACATACCAGACAAATAAAAATTTAAAAAAATGGCTAACTTTCGGCTAATTTTCTAGAAATATTTTTATTAACTTAGGACCTCTGATCTCATTTAAATATTCTCATTCATTTTTTTTTTGCACAATCACCTTGTAATATTGACGGTGTCCCTCAGATGCAACTCTGGGTCACTATTAAATACTTTTTTAAGTCCGAAAAACAAATAATTTATGGGCTTGACTGATCATATACAAAAAGGGTCCCTAGTAATTTTTTTTAGGTATAAAATATTTGCAAATTGAAAAAAAAATAACATTTTCAAAGCGTATAAATAACATAGTAGTAGAACAGCCAAATGGAATAAATTCGATAGCGAATAAAGGAGGCCGTGTTGGGACAATCGCTTGGACACGTCGATTTTTATTTTTAAATGCGCATTTTTCCAACAAAAACAAATTATATAGGGTTTGTCATGTGACAGTGGCCAATACCAACTTTCTTATTTTAAATGCAAGCCTCTGTATATTATTAATTTTTTAGATTCTCCAGAGAATTCTAGGCATAATTCATGTACAACGTCCTACACCTGTCTTCAACTTTTTCGGAAATATTAAGTGTTTTCAGATTTATTACAAAAATTAACATAAAAAAAAGAAAATTGTTACATTTCACATTACACTGAATACTTAATTCCCATTTAGCTCTTGATATTGAGATAAGAAGCAAGAACCATTTCTGCGTTTCTTCTTACTGATATGAAAAAAAATAGTTTTATTTATTTTCGTCAAAACTCATAGCCTTAACATCATGTTGTCTGCCTGCATGACAGTAGTGATCAGTGTCAGTACTATTGTCGTTAGAATTTCGTTAATTGTACGTAATAGTATCAGAAAATGGTTCAAGTTTCTCGCTTATTTCACGAAATTGTTCTAAATATGCCGCCTGTATCCAAAGGAACAATTAGTAAAATAGGAAAGCAGTTTCGGGAACTTGGTAGGCTGCCAATGCTCTAAGTGATAATATGAAATTGGATATTATGCTTGAGTTTCAAGAAAACCCACATAATTCTGGTAGAAAAGCAGCCCTACTGTTCAACGTTAGCCACACATCATTTTTTCGAGTATTAAAGGAAAGTAAAATGCATCCCTACAAAATGATGCCGACTCTAGAGCTCATGAAAGACGATTTCGATAGGAGAACGTATTTCTGTAAACAAATGATGGTAGATAACAATGTGATCCAAATAGAAGATGTTTTGTTTTCTGATGAGAGCACATTTACAGTTCACGGTCATGTTAATCGCAAAATTGCCGCTATTGGTCTAATAAGAATCCTCACTGGATGACAGAGGAACATACGCAATATCCTTTTTTTAATGACGACAATTTGATTGGAGATAAATATTTAGATCTGCTCTAAAATAATGTCGTGCCAACTTTGACAAACTTATATCCTGATCCAATAAACTTACAAGTTCCTGCCAATACAATATGGTTTCAGCAAGATGGAGCACAGCTCCACTAGTAAATCAATGTCCGACAGTACCAAATTTTTTCAAATCGGTGGATTAGGAGGCGCGGATCGATAGAATGCCCAGCACGATCTCCTGATTTGAGGCCATTGAACTACTTTTTGTGGGGATATGTCAAAAGTACTGTATACAGAACTAAACCCCTCAACTTAGATGACCTAAAAAGACGAATCACGCTTGCGATTAGATCAGTCACGCCTGAGATGTTGAGTAACATTAGAAGACATTTCTAAACCAGATTAGCATTTTGCCAAGACGTTGACGAGTATTTTGAACATTTCCTACATTGACATCAATGGTTTTTTGATTTTTTTTATATTATTGAGAAATAATCAGTATTACTTATTAGGTTTTTAGTGTAATGTAGCAAATTTGTGAAATAAAATTATTTTCGTAATAAATCTGAAAACACTTAGAATTTCCGAAACAGTTGAAGATAGGTGTAGAACATTGTACATGAATTCTGTCCAGAATAGTCTGGAGAATCCAAAAAGTAAATAATATAGGGGCTTGCATTTAAAATAAGAAAGTTAGTTTTGGGCACATGAGACACCCTATATAATGTTTTTTTGATGAAAAATGCGCATTTAAAAATCCAAATACCAAGCGTATTTCCCAACACGCCCTCTTTTATTCGTTATCGAATTTATTCCATTTGGTTGTTTCATAGTGTATAACACGATTTTCGGGCATCCAGTGTTCTGAAATAATCTTTAGACCCTCTTTAACTAAATCCTCATGAGCACTTAATAATTATAATAGTGTACAGGTATAGTTTTTTAATAGTTTATTGTACTCCAGCCCCCAGCACGTATTATATGCCACTAAAACATATAATATACCTATCCGCCGTTTCCTCTTTAATTAATGAGGATGTTTAGTAAGTATTTCAAATAGGTGTTAGGTGCAAACAGAATTTTGGAAAAATATTATATTTAATTCATAAATGAGTGACATGAACGTACGTGGTATATTCCATTGCGGGAGTATAATAAACAATTTAAAAAATACTTAATTTCTAACCACTCATTAGAAAGAGATTTCTAAAGATAAGTTTAGAGGTTTGTAAACATAAAAAATACTAATTTGATTTCTTTGTAAACTTCTGAAAATGGCTGGTTTTACGCTTTTTCAAACTTAGACCAATCACTAGAAATTTTTTCGTGCAAAAAACACTATCAGGATACTGCCTGTGCCATCACATTAAGAATGATTTGTAGTGATGTTTTGCTACCTTTTCCACTCGCAAATATGGTTTTTTACTTTATAAACAATTGAAACAAGAAAATTGCGTTTTTTTTTTCGTTGCATATTTATAAAATGAAAATTAATAAACTAATCTCAATGGTGTCAACAGGTAAATTGTGAAGCATGGAAATATCAATGAAATGAGCCCAGGATCGATCCGATAAGATCTTTAGTAACAGAGAAAAACAAAAAACACTGAAAAATTTTGCGGTTTTCTTTATATTATTATAACTCCGTCACTATCGAAATTGTAGAACTGGGCTTGTGGGAATTGATAGTAATTGATATCTACCTTATGCGTGACTAAACCAGGCGCTATCGGTTTATTAGTTTTTGAATAATTGCTATCTGAAGTTTTTAGTCCACTATTCTTGCAGTTTGTCTCCATGCGACAAGGATCGTCAAATATCAATTCAGAATAGAGATGTTAAAGGTAGAGGTATCATTCTGCAACGCCTCTATTTTTCATTGAATGTATGTGAAATATATGAAAAATGTTAGCAAAAATGACCAAAATTTGGTGAGCGTATGAATGTGTTCGAGTAGTGTGGGGAACATGGTTGTTGAGGGGAACTGCTAACAATAATTATTATCGATAGTAACTGTCACTCTGACAGATGGTGAAAGAATTTAATCGTTAAAAAAACTATACAGAGTGATTTGTTCAATTTTATTATATCAAATGAGAACTGTTTGTTTATTAATATATTTATATGTAAATGGTTTCTAGAAAACGTTTTTGCTTTAATTTGTGGATTTTGGGTTTACGGAACATCGAAGGAGAGCGCTCATTAAAAAAAATTTTACTTGTGAGGATTTTAAATATTAAAACGATCTATGTATGTGCCTCTACTATATATTACTATACGCTTCCCCTCAACAACCGTGTTTCCCCTACTCCTTGGATACATTCATACGCTTGCCCATTTTTTGTTATGTTTGCTAACATTTTTCAGATATTTCTCAGACATTTAGTGAAAAATGAGAATAGAGGCTTTGTAGAATCACACCTCTACTTTCAACAACTTTTTTCAAAATTGAAATTTGATTATCTATGACGCATGGGGGCACAATGCAAAAATAGTGAACAGAAAACTTTATATCACGATTGTTCAAAAACTAATAAACCGTTAGCGCCTGGTTTTGGCATACATAAAATAAAAGTAACTTACTATCAGTTCCTACAAGCCCAGTTCTACAGCTTCTGAAGTGACGAAGATACGATTTTTTAAAAAAAAATTCTACTTTTTTCAGTATTTTTTGTTTTTCCCTGTTACTAATGATCCAATTGGATCGAGCCTGGGCTCATTTCATTGGTATTTTCATGCTTTACAAGTGACCTGTTGACACCATTAAGATTAGTTTATTATTTTTGATTTTATCAACATGATAAGAAAAAAAACGTAACTTTCTTGCATTAATTGTTTATAACAAAGTAAAAAACCATAGTTGCGAGTGTAAAACATAGCAAAATATCTCTTGGAATCTTTATTAATGTAATGGCACAGTCGGTATCCTGATAATATTTTTTACACATTATCAGTTAATTTTTGCTCTATTGATTGGCCCAACTATAAATAACTGATTCTCAAAAAGGATTAACTTAAGACAAAAGTTACGACGTCCCTTTTTTCAGGCTGCGTCAAAAATCTAAATAAATTTTTGGGCTGAAAAAGAGATAATTTTCCCAATTTCTTTTAAAAAATGATGTAAACTAATTATGATCAAGTGGCACGTGAGTGACATCTTGATTCCTATTCTGCAGCATTTTAGGAAAGTCATTTATGGCCAAAATCGAATAAGGAAATATTTTTCTGAACGATGAGACCTTGTCTATAAAACCTCTTACATCCGAATTCTTTAAATTGTGATACTGAAAAAAAGTTGCTTAAAAAATAAATAGCTTGTTATAACTTTTTCATGACATAGGGAGGTAAACATTACCTATATGATACCAACGAATATTATTATATTCGTTGATGATACGTTTGAAAGTGTAATCCGTCTAAATATTAATTTAATTCAAAAATATATAAAAAAATTTAGTTGTGAATCTTACCTTATATCCATATATCTCTGAAACATTTATTAAGATGTTGAATATCTACCAACCACACTCACTAAATACGAATTGTCACTGATCACTTTAATCAACTAACCGAACATATTTTATTATTAATATAGTAACATTTATTAATTAAATTTATTCATTTTCAATTGCCCATTTATTACAGGACAATACCTGTCCCGGTTACGCCAACATAACAAAAAAAATGTGCATTATATGATTGGTCACGAGTCACGACGTCTTTCCCACTGCTACTACGATTCTGTTATTGTATACTTCAACTGTGGTGGCGTTCTGAACGCAAAAACAACAACTATTGGATTCCTAGAATTATTTTTTTTCTTTTTCTTAAAATTGGAATATTATTTCCCAGGTAAATTTGAACGATCTCATCGACTAATAAATGGTGTATTTATTTGATTAAAGATAATCATGATTCTGATTTTTACACTATGTTATGTGTGGAGCATTAATACACTGAATTATACATCCTTCATCCTTCCACAATTCCCTTTTTTACCAATAATTAAAGTGGACCTACGTGTGTGTAATGTATGTTGCCTATGAGTTGAGTGTATTAGTTTTGTGAAGAATAAATATAAAAATTATTTCATTTTAATTTGGTTTAGGGAACAACTTCTTCCTGAATTATTTATGAATGATCTTCCCGTATTTCCGTAAGTAGATCAAACTCAATACTAACAGCAGTTATATGTTGGGTTCTTTCTTTAAGAACACCTAATAGTACATAGTTGTTTCTTGAATTATTTTTTTACTTAATGTTTATGCACTTGTTGAGAACAGATCAGATCTCGTTGTCAATGGCTATAAAGAAATTATATGAAAAAAAGTAGCACAAATTGAAACATCTATAATTGAAATGTTTGGTAATATACAGGGAGCACAAAAAAATTCTAAAAATCATGTAGTAGTTATTAAAGTTCCTTTCAAATTGGGAGAATTTGAAGGAGTTATTTTCAGAATTTTATGTGGCACGCCTAGGTTACAAGATAACGCATTCGCCAAAAATGCGATCACAGAATTCTGTTTATTCAGTGATCCCATTAAAATCAACGAAAAACCTTGTAACTTCCCCGATACTGGGTTGTTTAATAGTACACGACCATTAGCAATTTCTTCCTTTATTATCAGCAACCAGCAACGACTGAATTCTATGGAGGAAGTACCGATGGAATCGTTTTCATTTAATAGAATTAAGGCGGACTCTTTTAGCTTTCATTTCGTGTTGTATTCTTCTTTGTGTGAATTTTGGAATTGTATTTGATGACCAAAGTCCCAGGCATGTTCACAAATTGATTGATTGATTTTTTTTAAATTTTCGTTTTTATATTATTTTTGTATTCATTTATTCTAACATTTAGAGTTCAAGGGTGTCTCCAAAAAAGAACTTATTACATTCACAAAGAATTTTATAAATGCATTTTTTTGAATTTTGAGCTGTTTTTTGGTTTTGTTTTCGTAATGGAAACTCGGTAAGTGCGGATCTTCCGCAAGAAATCGTAACCTCCGCCACCGCATTCGCCTCCGTAAAATTGTTGGGGAGTTATAAGGGAGGTTTATTTAGTTCGCAAACGACATACAGTGTGGAACAGTCAAGTTGAATAAATTCGTTAACGAATAAAGGAGGGAGTGTTAGGAAAAACTCCTGGACACGTCGACTTGTATTTTTAAATTCGCATTTTTTCAACAAAAAAAATTATATAGGGTGTGTCATGTGACAGTGGCCAATACCAACTTTCTTATTTTAAATGCAGCCTTGTATATAAACTGATCTAATCGCAAGGGTGATTTGTCTCTTTAGGTCATCTTAGTTTAGTTTTGTATACAGTACTTTTGATATATCCCCACAAAAGTAGTCCAATGGCGTCAAATCAAGAGATCATGCTGGCCACTCTATCGATCCGCGCCTCCCAATCCACCGATTTGGAAAAATTTGCTTCAGGTACTGCCGGACATTAATTTCGTAATGGGGCGGTGCTACATCTTGCTAAAACCCTATTTATTTAGTATTTCCAATCCTGCCCAAACATTAACTTTTTCAGGATATTGCGTATGTTTCTCTGTCATCCAGTGAGGATTCTCATTAGACCAATAGCGGCAATTTTGACGATTAACATGACCGTGAAGTGTAAATGTGCTCTCATCAGAACACATCTTCTAATTGGATCACATTGTTATTCTAACCTTGCCCTGATTTGTCCACAAAAATAAGTTTTCACTGTATAAGATCGCCTACGCTGCTCCACATACGACCGAAAACGACAAATCAGACACAAATCAGGGTTCCGAAAGCATAATTCAAAAATTAATTGAAGACATACATTCCAGATTTTGTGACCTTCTAAACAATAGGTACACTGTATTCGCTTGCTACATATTTGGACCACGGTACAAAAATTAAAGTTTTTTAATGAGATAATTAAGAAACAAGTTCATTCCGAACTAATATGTTTGCTTACCCTACACAATTTTAATATTTTAAGAGCTACAATTGGAATTGTTGATGAAGAAGAATCGAATCCAGTAAATGATGAACCAAGCAGAAGCTTCTAGATTTTACCACCAACGACAATGAAGAGAAAACAGAAACTGGCAGCGCAATTTCCAATAGCAATCTCATGATATGTAAGTCACTAACTAATGACTATAGTAAAGAACACCTACTGCAGCTAAACGAAAATCCATTATTGTTTGAAGACGCGATATGTAAGACCGACATCTAGGATTTTCAAGAGAATCAGTACACAGAGGTTCCGAATCTGGAGCCGTTCCGTGTAATTGCTGTTCTCCCTTAACTCCTAGGACAGAATGTCACGATAAAACATTCAGGTTACTTCACCTGTCAGAGATATTGAATACTCTCTTAGAGGTGTCATTCCTTTGTACGCAAGACAATATATATTATATATAAATATAGTATATATTGTTTCTGGTCGGGAACCTTCATCAGTTGCGCTTCCCACAATTGAATGTCCTCTCGAACACTTGTTTATGCATTTGATGCATTTCGTTAAATTTCGAAGAGAGTATCTATTATTGTGGTGGAAATATATCAGCTTTTTCTCCCATCGGTCGCCGTCAAGTTCACTACCAGCTGGTTTAATTTATGAACCCCTGAGGCATCAATTGGAAGGTGACAAGGCTGTAGAATTGTTGTTAATTTTGATTACTTATAATATTTCTACAACAAAATGTACTATAGGTACATAGTATATACCTATTTTAAATAAAGACTTTTTTACTTTCATTTCTTACTAAATCTTCTTTTCACTCTGCCTCTGCGCCCGCTAAGATCCCTTCGTTACAACCTTAATTTCTTGTTTTGAATGAGGTTTCAATATTAAATATGTTGCTTAGTCTTTCTGCGAGACCCTGTATGTTTTGTTTTGTTATTATAGTAATGTGATTATCTTGGGAGTCAATGTTACTTGAGGGACTTGAAAACCGACTCGCACTAACTTGTTTCCCAACTTTATTTTTTGATTTAAAGTAATACCTACCTACTAAGATAACAAAACTAACGGTGCTCAACTAAATCTTCCTAATGCTTGACTTTTTTGTGAACGATGTAGGCGAACAAACAATTAGACATGTTTACCCTAGGACTGTCAAACTTTTCAATTTATATTGGTAAATTGTTTTTTATAATTTTGAGGTAATTTCCGTTAAGTTGTTTTTATTGCTAAATCCGTAACCGTGATAAATGACTTCTAATTGTGCTAACGACGAAAAATTGTACATTTTAGAAAATTACTTCGTAACCCACAGAAAAACCACAACCGCTGACGATGTTAATGAAAATAAATTTTTGGAATTCATCACCAAACGCAGGGTATTTTTTTATAAATTTGTTGATTTATGGCACTTCTGCAAATCCAGATACCATAAATAGGTTTGAAGATGAGAAGATAATGGATATTAAGTATTTCATTATAGGGACAAGTAAGGATCATTCGGTTACAGGGAACATTTTTCTTTTCTCATGAAAAAAATATATATCAGTGTACTGGCACTAAGTTTTTTGGCAACTCTGTTGTAATTGGTTTTTATTTTAGACAGTTATGTGTCACTGATATGCTGCATTTGCATAGAAACTCCGTTTTATATTATACAGGCAGCCTTATTTTTATACCAGGAAACGTTCATTGGTCAACAGGTCATAACATATTTCATTTCATTTTATTTTAGGAACTACTCGTAATATGTAAAAACTATTACAAGCATTCTGCTCACTTATCATAGGTACATTAAAAGAAACCAACTGTTAATGAAAATACTAACAAACAAGCCATTAATATAATATTATTCAAGGAGACATATGTATATGTTTCCAGTACACTTTTGAAACTGCCGTTTTGGCGGGTCGAGGCTTTACATGCGGATTGAAAATTATCTAGGTTTTCGAACAGTTGGTCTGCACCTTAGAAATGTGACCATACAGGATGCTATCATCCTGACCAGATAAAACCTAGTTATTAGAAATATGTGTACCTAACAATAAAATTTGAATGAATCTGGACAGTAGATGAAGACTAGATTATGGTTTTCCCTCGTATAGTCTTGGAGGATTAACCAAGTTTAGCCTAGGCGTCCTTGACCCAGATATGTCATATATCGGGGTCCTAGATAAATACACTACCCATAATAAACAATTATATCGACCAAATAAAAACCATACCAAACTAAGAGCAAGAAAAGCACACAAACTGTAAAGCAGATATTAGTAACATAAAGTACCGAAAAACTGTCCATCACTGTAAATTGTATTCTGAAGGATGTTTGTGGCATATTTTTCAATGTTTAAGCACTTTTTGGGCAATAACACCACAAGTCACGAAAATTGCTCTAGGTCAGACCCCGTTGTCAATGGCGAAGAAACTATGAAAAAAGACACATTTCTAAAATGTAAAATTAAACTGTTTAAAAATATCTATTATTCTGACGTAACTAAAAGAATTTTATTTGTTAATATACACGGTGGTACAGAAACTTCTAAAGATCATATAATAATTTCAAACTGGAAGAATTTGAAACGGGTGATATTCAGAATTTTATGCGGCGCTAGGTGTGACTTTGTTATAAAATAGTGCATCCCCCTCGGAGCCGCCAATGATTGTTGCAAGTTTCTTTAATTATTGTTACGAGAATTCATCCGATAGCTGGTGCAATCGGCCATCTACCAATTCGTGAAAGGGACATTATTCCGGTGCTTCTGGGAATCCGAAATGTTTCGTCTCTCAACAGGCCGTTACTGGGAATTCCCTTATAGCTTCCAGAACATGAAAGAGTTTCCCGATGGTTCGTAGACTTACCAGACAATTCGGGGAGAAATATATAAATATAGACAGCTGGCGATAGGAGGCATTCATTTTTCGACGGTCGTATTGTATAGTTAAGATAAAATGTAAATAGTTTCTGTGAACATAAATTATTTCAAAGTAGTGGAAATAAATTAGAGTGAGTTGGACTGTGTTTTTAAATAAATCCAAGAACTGAACTGAACCCGAGTGTGAAAATAAAAACATTTCATTATAGTGGAAGTCAATAATACTGTTTTATGTTATCAAATAATTTCTAAGTAAAATCTTTTTTTCTTCCTAGGGCTCCCCCTCTCACCGAAAAACTGGCCTGGGTATCTATAAAAATCTCAATAAGACAGCATTAAGAATAAAACGACCATCGAATTAGTATCTTTAGCAGCAAGTTTAACTAAAAGGCCTAGATTTCGCTGTATGACTTTCATATAATAGTCTTAATTATATGTTTTAAATACATAGAGACATTTTAGACATCATTTGAAGGTAGCGCAATTAAATATCCAAACAATATGTTATAGGTTCGAAGGTATTCTAAATGCTTATTTTGATCATTCATACATTGTATAACGTAACGTTTCTACAACTATTCTGTACACGTTATCTAACAATATTAGTTATACCAGTAGTTTTATAAATAAATTAATCTATGACCCGACTGTAAATCTACCATTAAGAATTATGTTTATGGTCTTGTTGTTAATAACACCGAATTTGTAGTAATATTTCCGTATTTCAGTAACTTAAAAACGTTTTGTGGGTGTAGTTCAGACTCTGTTGTCAACTTAGAGCATACCCATTCTGGAGGTAGCGTGCATTGAGCAAATGTCGTGCCAAGGATAAAAAGAGAGTGCAATAGAGAGAGCAAGAGGTTATTTCACTCAATTGCTATGTGCAGCCAATAAGCTCATGGGATGCTGTCCTCAATCGAGTGAAATAACCTCTTACCCTGTCTATTGCCTTCTTTTTAGCATTGGCACAAAATGTATGCACTGCAGGCTATCTCTAGGAAGTAAATTCTCTAAGATTGTTAATGGCAATAAAGATACTTTATGAACCGGCCAAAAATTTAAAATTAAAATCAAAGTGTTTGACAATATTTTGTGATCTAGTGACAGCAGTGACAAACACTTATATATGATGCTTGCAAAACCAAAAATAGCTTGTCATTCTTATGCAGATGAGGATTATTCCTATTGAATTAAGACATCTTCAACCATACATGGGTGAAACGAGAAGTTTATATTAGGGAACGATATTGGCTATATATAGAACTTCTTGGAAATTCGAATATCATATTATGAATTTACTAGAATTAAAAATAGTATTATAAGTTACAGCGGCGAATTCGGGTCACAAAGACAACCACGTTTATACAAATTTAAAAAAATTTCTTTAGATAAAAACATGACAAATTATTATTTCTCAAACAAAAATTTGACCTATAAAAAACTGTTCTCAATCTTTCAGATAAACAATTAAACGCTTCTGCAACTGCAGTTCTATAAAAGGACCTTAATTTTGCTAATTCCCCAAAGTAGTTACGTGACTTAAATCAAGAAGATAATCAAACATTTTGATTTTAGATTTTACATATTCTGCCTATTCACGAAGTTGTTTTATTGGAACGGCCTAGACCTCGGAACATTTGTCCATAAACATATCAATAATGATGTATAATTTTGCATGGATATCTACCCTACTAAAATGGGTTATTTTTGGAAAATGCAGGTAATACTGAAACTTCTTTCTTTCTAACCTGTTATTAACCATAATCAAAGTTTCTACTATCACGCATTTTAGTATAAAGAAATAAATATTAAAATATTCATAAAAGTAAAGCATAAAAGTTGAAACTACGGCATAAAATTTATAACGATTATTAGTTAGGATGGGAAATTTAGAAATTTGAGCACAATTATTACAACCAACCCTTATGGCTCTATCAAGTAAGATTAAAACTAATTAGTTTTTAGGTAGATTACGTCATTACAGACAGAGTGTCCCATAACTTCCTTCATCATTTATAGTTTGGGTAAAGGTTGTATGTTCTGCAACATGGCTAGTAATTATAAAATAGTATTATAGTATTATTCTCTGAAATTCCATCATTGGAAACATAAAATTCGTTCATGGCAGGTCAGTGAAGATAATTCACTGAATGTCCTATAGGTTATATGAATAGTTTATTAGCACACTTCATTCTTATAAATCAAAATAATTTTATGTATCCATTTTCCTTTTATTAGGGTTCCGTATATTCAATATACGGAATCCCTAATAAAAAATCACTTCTCATTTGATCGTCTGCCAAATCACAGCCAATTTTCTCCAAGTTTACTTACTGGACGGTAAATGCTGAAATTTGGTATCAAAAGTACACGTCGTAAATAATGAAGTTTTGATTTTGGGGGTACTTCCGGGGGGAATTTTACAAAAATTGACCATAACCTTACTTTATTCCCGACATTCGTGAGCCTAGAATTTCGAAAACACTGAAAATGTAGGACGTTTATATATTTTTATAAAAAATCAAAACCCATAATTTAATTTTATCGAATTAAACAAAAAATATATCGTTATGTAAAATACAAGTATATTCTTTTTGCAAATTTTTAAAATATATTGGTAAATAAATATAAAAAATATATAAAATTTGATATATTCCCTACCATATCTACGAACACTGCGAACTACTGAGCTTAAACTTTGGAAAAATATGAGAATATAGGGCCACACGCAAAATTTACAATCAAAGTAAAACACAAATTCTAACATTTAATTTATAATTTTAAATGGAAAATAAAACATTATTTTTTTTAAAATTGCATCCGATATGTATCAAATAAAAGTTATTGTCATAAAAATACAAATAAATTTTATTTGTATGTTAAATATAATTTGTTTAAATAATGCAATATTTTATTATTTAATTTAATTTGACCTTTTCTCCCCTTTGTCTGCTAATCTACTAAGAATAAAATTCAGACAAAAAAAACATATAGGGCTCCACTGAAAATTTATTGCTAAAACAAAGCGAAAATCCTAATCTAAAATTTGGGGTCCAAATTATTAAATTAAATAAATATTTTTATAAAAATCATGCGCACCATGCAACAAATCAAATTAGAAAGACTTGTGAAAAATAAAACTGTGTATTTATAAAATTAAAACGCTTAGTTAAAAGAGGAAAATTAGAATAATATATCATATGATTTACCTACATTATAAGAAATCTCAAAGGTGGTACGGAACCCTTAGTATGCGAGTCCAACTCGCACTTGAATTTTCTTTTCCCTGCACTTTATTAATAATACCTTTCTATCGAAATTTCCACACCATAAAGTATTAGCCAACAGTCATTTTGATAGAGTTATATAAAAATAAACAAATTTAACCTACTATCTTTCAAGCGGAGATCAAATCAAAAAATAAACAATCCTTGTACGCAATAAGGTCACAGATATCCGCTTGACACAAAGATCTAAATTTTATGCAAACAGCGACTTCCGGATTCAACTATTTATTTAAATACCTTTCTCCTTCTTTACAGAAAACGATGCACTGGATACAAACAACGTTGACAATGAATGGCTCGACACTGCAATGCGACTTCTTGCAAAGCTTTTAATTGTTCCCTGGCCAGAAGGAGTGAGTCCACTCCTTTACGTCGACAACAATTCCGCTGAAAGTATAACGTCAAACGTCGAGGACGAAATCTCCAATGATATTGATTCAGAAAATTACTACTCCCGCAATCCGGTAAAGAGGATGAAAGTCTACAGGAAATATCCGTGGAAGCGGCAAAATTCCCGGTAGGTATTCAAAATTAATTCTGTGTGCATTTTAATAGGACAAACTTTCATTAAGTTTTATCGAAAGTTTTGTTTCCCATAGATACTTTAAATGTTTATTCATATACTTATTATTATACAACAAGAACGAGTTTCGGTATTAAAATTAAGTTCTGTAAGAAGTACCAAGAAAATAAAACGTTATTTTACTTTACAAGGCCATTCAAAATTTGTATAATATAATCGAAATCAAGCTGTTGTTAATACTGGTTAGACGACCAAACACGTAAAGCCTGCCTCTAATATTTTAGGGTACAATCTTTATATAGAACAATACATACTGAGTTTAATTTTTTTTATTGAGTTTGTTACTAATATGAGAACGTCGGTTTTCACGTAGCTTTTTGCAGATTTGGACCGCGTCATTTTTTCGAATTAATATATAGTCAGTTTTTTTTGATGATCAGTATGGGGATTTCGGAAACTAGCGGAGATAGAGCAATGGTTAATTTGGGAAAGATTTGCAGTTTTACTGGCAAAATTTAATGACACTTTCGGATTTTTGTAAAAAGTCATGGCTTGCTAGATATTTTGAAAAAAACGAAATTCTGTCGATTTAGTCAAATCCCTCTAGCTCCTTTGTTTTTGATTTTATAAAAAAAGTGTAAATATCAAAATTGAAGGGAATTGTATCCCGAATATGGTTGTCATGTCCTCGTTTGCGTGACAGTTCTCGTTTTCGAGATATTACATAAACTTATCTTTTTTTGAATGGAAACCATAGTTGGCTATGACTTCAAAAAATCGGACATTTTTAGAGCTTTTCAACGATATAATACTCGATATAGTTATTCATAAAAGAAAACGGAGTTATGGATGCTTTTCTGTCTTATTTTCACTGTTAACGTAGGTAGCCATGAAATAGATTGATTTATTAATAACTATTCCAAAAAACATTGAACGATTTTTTTATTAGGTATATCAGATATAACGAAAAAACTTAATAAGTAGGTACTTACTAAAAACCATTGTTATTTAGACAAAATTGCATCTTTTTAAGATTGACATTACCGCTTTCCTCACAGACCGCCTATCAGTTTCTTCAATTGCTTGTAATACTGCCTCCCTTAGGTCACCAACTGTCTCATAATTTCTTTTGTATACTTTGTTTTTTAGCGCACCCCATAAATAGAAGTCTATAAATGCCAATTCGCGAGACCGGGGTGGCCATTCGCGTGGGCCATTTCTTCCTATCCAAGAGTTTGGACAGATATTATCTAAGTGTTGTCCTACTAATAACGAGTTAGGAGCAGGTGCTCCATCATGATGGAACCACTCAATTTCTAAACGAGTTCTCAAATTCAAATTATGGAACATGTCTTGAAAATTGTATTGCGAGAAATGCAAGTAGCGCTCCCCAGTAAGTGATTCGTCATAGATAAAAGGCCCCAGAATAGTAGACCCTATGATACCACACCAAACATTTAAACCAAATTTTATCTGGGGTCGTCTTTGTTCTACATGGAAAGGGTTTTCTTTAGCCCAGATATGTTCATTGTGTGTATTAAACATACCGCAGTTAGTAAATCTAGTTTCATCTGACCATAACACCTTTAATGGAAACTGTGGATTGTCAAGGCACATGTCGATGTTCCTCACCAGCATGCAACGTTTGAGAAACTGAAAGTTTGTACGAGTGGAACTTGTGCGTTTTCAGTACCTTAACTACAGTTCGTTGAGATGTACCAGCTTCTGCCGCAATCTCACGAGTTGATGTAGATGGATTTTGATTTAACATTGCCAAAACATTTATTTGTGCTGCTTCGTTAATTTGATTACGTTCCTTTGGTGATTTAGTAAAAGATCCATATCTGCGTAAACTATTGTAATGCCTCTTAAATGTACATAGAGCAGGTTGACGACGATTAAAATATCTATGAAAGTATTCCTCAGCTGCACGAATTGAGTTTTTATGCCATATGATATAACATTCCACCATATTCAGTTTTTCTTCGTTAGAATATTCCACTTTATCACGAAAACTTGTCAATGTCGACTGCCAGTTCAGCACTACTAATGGACTTACTCTCAAATGAGGAAACGTCAAAGTAAAAACAATCTTTTTCATGGCTACCTACGTTAAAAGTGAAAATAAGAGAAAAAAGCATCCATAACTCCG
The DNA here is from genome assembly GCA_034190945.1 of Octodonta nipae. Classification (NCBI taxonomy): domain Eukaryota; kingdom Metazoa; phylum Arthropoda; class Insecta; order Coleoptera; family Chrysomelidae; genus Octodonta; species Octodonta nipae. Next base: position 23,629,864 of record CM067223.1, read on the forward strand.
TTATTCTTATGAATAACTTTTTCGAGTATTATATCGTTGAAAAGCTCTAAAAATGTCCGATTTTTTTAGGTCATAAACCAACTATGGTTTCCATTCAAAAAAGATATATCTCGAAAACGACGCCATGACAATCATATTCGGGATAAAAATCCCTTCAATTTTGATATTTGCACTTTTTTTATAAAATCAAAAACAAAGGAGCTACAGGGATTTGACTAAATCGACAGAATTTCGTTTTTTTCATAATATCTAGTAAGCCATGACTTTTTACAAAAATCCGAAAGTGTCATTAAATTGGGCCAGTAAAACTGCAAATCTTTTCCAATTCAACCATTGCTCTATCTCCGCTAGTTTCCGAGATCCCCATACTGATCATCAAAAAAAAAAACTCACCCTGTATTTATATATCTGAAGCAAAATATAAACAAAGTTTTCCGACATTTCGCCCACACTTAAATTTTTTTCAAGGAGGAGAAATACAAAAATGTTACTGACCATGCGGCGACGAAATTCATTTAGTGTTTTTCTCATGAACTCACTTTGAAACTTTACTTTATTAAACTTGTCACTCTGAAGTCCCAATTTGTAAATGACTTTGGATCTAGCCAACGATGAAATAGTAATTGGTCCCCCGAAATTTCAGATAAAATAAGGGTAGGAGGTAATTAATGGGATTATTTTGGATTGTTTTATGGTTGTGATGATATTTTGAATTAAAAATGTCCAAACAGATTAACTATTTTACAAACAGCAAATATTTCAAAAAGTACAGAAATTAAAAAATATATGAAAGATACCTAAAATATCGCAAATACCAAAATTAGTAAAAAACTGAAAGTGTGAAACTGATCAAAAATCACAAAAATATCAGTGGTCTAAAAACATTTAAAACATGAATGCCATAAATATCAAACACGACGAAGAAAAGTCCCTAAGACAACTTGAATAAGAAAAGTTAAAATTCTCGAATACATCCATATGTCAGAATCCTCGACTACAAATTAAATAACTAAATACTGTATTTCTTGACATTTTCAGAACCAGAAAGTTGCTGTACAAGTGTAGTTCATAAAAGATGATGTAGAAACTTTTTCAACAAAAAACCTAAAAAATTGTTCAAGTCAGAAAAATGTCAAGTACGCAAAATCACAAATATAAAATTTAAATAGATGTAGTCAAGGTGTATTCAAAATCTTAAATCTTCAATGTTTTTGATTTAAAATTTTGACATACTGTTACAAGTGAGTAGGCGCCAATTTTGATAAACATATAATTTATATGAATGTTCTATACCCAAAAGTATTGTCTACTTATTCTTTTCCATTTAATATGCCGAAAATATGATTACAATTTTTACAATCATCAAACAAATCGATATATAAATAGACAAAGACAACACGGCTCGGTACATTTTCTCCTCTGTCCCTCAACCGATTTTCTTTATTTTGGTTTGTTTAGTAACTATTGAAAAAATATATAAAGAATCTTTATTTATGTCTTTTAAAATAAGTAATTTAAAAATAAATTATTAATAAAATCCAAGTGAGATGGCTCCCACTATGAATAAGTAGCATAAGCCTAAATTTGATGTTCGAAATTTAAAAGTACTCGACAGTAAAAACCCAATTGCGTACAATCATGTAGGGAGGTATAAATATTACTAAAATACCGCCTTTTACTTGCAAAGACCTACGATCTAAAAACCACCTTTTCTATTCATTTATGATGTTACTTTTTTACAAAAACGATGATGAGAGCAACTACTGAAGTGACCAAGTTGAATGTGTTTAAAATAAGTTTGCGCATTTACAGAAGAATCCAAATGTAAAGTTTTACTTAAATACACTATATAGAGACTCTCAATCTAATGGATACATTTGATTTCCGAACCTCAAGATTTGAGTATGTGTATTCTTTCAGTCACGAATTTCTCACAAATCGAATAACAATTTACTAATATTTGGCAAACCAAATGCATCCATTATCAAAAGGTCCTAAAACACGAGATGTGATATGTAAATATATTTTTAATTATATATATATTTATGCCATCTGTAAATGAAACTTGAAAAAGTATTACAGTATTAGTACGAAAATAAATTTTGCAATTTTATGTGATATATGGTAATTTTTTAACATCTGTTCTAAAAATTAGCTGTCAGTCAAATATTGTTTAATCTTCTTTTAACGAGATGCTGCAAATATATTTCTACTTTTTTATCTAATAATATAATACATATAATGTTTGTTTATTTGTAATACTTTTTATTTATATGTAATTCTGTCAAACAGCACTTTCCATTTCAGGGTTTTGGCGTCTAAAAATTGGGATATAGCGTGTTATCGAGAAAGAATGAGATTTTGACACTTATGATAGCTCTTTCGTTCAATATAATATGATTTTGTGACCTACTAGAGAATGAAACTGCTTACGAAAAATTAATTTAATACAAATTGATGTGTAGGATCTTATAAGAATTTTGTCACTATTTGATATTACTCTAGCATTACATTTTTATAGTTGAACCTTTCAAGATTTTAAAGCAAAAAGTGCCAATCGATTTCTTGATGTGTAAAAAGTTATGTGTTCTCATGCTAATTTGAGGCATACAATGAAGTTGCCTTGAGCAGGTACATATGCATATATAAATTGACTGAGATATAAGGCGCTGTAAATTAAAATTATACAGGGTGATTCCAGATATGTTAGAAAACAAATGTTTTATTAGGTGGCACGTAAACAGTTCCATATACAGAGTGTAGTCAATAGGCAGTTACTTATGTAGGGTGGTGGAAATACATTATAAAGTGGAATTATTATAATAAGTAATTTAATAAGTGTTAAAGAACTGAAATTAAACTGCATATATGTACCAACATATTTGATGAATCCTGAATTTACGATTAAACCTCGGTCACCTATATACTACAAATTAAATGTACAAATAGACATTATGTAAGTATTAGTTGTAAAGGGTGGTCCAATTTGAGGTTAATTTTTAAATTTGCCGCCATTTATATTTTGTGTACTAGAATATCATATGTTATTTGACTAATAACAAGTACGAATATTCCGGTCATTAAAGATGGAGAGATATAGGATTGAGCAACGCTTGTTTATTATTAAAAATTAAATTAAATTTGGTGAAAGTTGTGCAGAAGTTGGAAGAAAATTTCGTACAGAATATGGAAGAAAAAATTGTCCATCAAATGTTACCATTGGAAAAGTTGTTCAAAAATTTGTGGAAACTAGTTCAGTAAAAGATGAAAAAATCAAAACATGTCATAGTAGTGGACGTTCAGGAGAAAATATTGCAGCTGTTGCTGCTAGTGTAGTTGAACAACCAAAAACATTCGTCATCGTGCACAGTAATTGAACATTCCAAAAACCACTTTATTCAGAATTTTGCACAAAGATCTTCATTTAAAGGCTTACAAGATTCAGATAACGCAAGAAATAAATCCAGCAGACTTGGGTTTAAGTCGTCAATTCGTTAATTACAACAGAAACTTGAAAATCATCTTCGGCGATGAAGGACATTCTGAATTGGGTGGATTTGTTAACAAGCAAAATTGTCGAATCTGGAGTGAAGCAAATCCACGAGAAATAATGGAAAGACTGATGCATCCACAAAAAGTAACTGTTTGGTGTGGTTTTTGGGCTGGTGGAGTGATTGGTCCATACTTTTTTGAAGATGACAAAGGAAATGCTGTTACTGTGAATGGTGATCGATATCGAACGATGATTACTAACTTTTTGTGAGATGAATTAGAGCATATTGATGTGCCGAATATGTGGTCCCAACAGGACGGTGCAATATGTCATTCAGCAGCAGAAACAATCAATCTTTTGAAACAGAAATTTGGTAATCGTAATTGCTCGAAGAGGAAACATTAATTGGCTATTTGAAAGAAAAGGTCTATGCCAACGATCCACAAACAATTGATGACCCAAAGGAGAATATTATTGACTGTTTTCAAGTAATTGAATCTCAGTTATGCCAGAAAGTTATCTAAAATTTTTGCAAAAGATTAGAAGCTTGTTTGTTGTACAGCACCAGGTGGTCACTTACAAGAGATTGTTTTCCATTACTAAACCGAAACAATTGTACTATCATTTGAAATAAATGATTTGATCATTCTTAAATAATGTGTATGTTTTATTAAAAATTTAAAAATTAACCTCAAATTGGAACACTCTTCATAATAAAACACATTATCTTGCAATTTCTATTCAAATGGAACTGTCATTTGCGTTTATTTGTTATATTTTTCTACCGATTAATAATTTATTTTTGAGAAATTTCATGATAACTAAATTTTTGTCTTTAATTCCCAGTTACTGCCTGTTTGCCAGATCTTATATCATTAAACTAAGCATTAAGAATGTCACATAAATAAAGTCCTAATAATTACATATGAAAAACAAATTGAATTTTATTAAGAATTGATACAGTTGGTCGAATTTCGATCACAGGCAATTTTAGTTATTATGAAGCACTTGGACCTTAAATGAACTTTTGGACAATTTAACAAAAAATAAGATTGTTTCTATTGCAATAACTTATTTGTTCACCGATTTAAAATTAGCCACAGACAATTTGAAGATAATTTTTATGGCATTTTCTCTAGTCTATTTTTAAATGGTAATAAACAATTAATTATCGTCGATATTGACACTAAATCTAATATATGTAGCTGTTTTATGAAACAGATCCACTGACCATTCACTAGGTAAATGGATTTATGAAACCAATATTACGAACTGAAATGAGAGGTTTATCAATTTATTTATTCTTAATATAAAAGTAATATATACGCTAGGAGCTTCTGTTAAAGACCTTATAAACCGTATCAGTTATTGCAAAATTAATTTAATTCTCGTAATAAATATACCAGACATGTTGAAAGGCCAATTTATTTAATCTCAATTTTTTTATATTCTCATTTCAGCTAGTGCACGGCAGTCTATAGCTGAATGTTTATTTTATGATTTCGCTAAAGTAAAATTATATAGTAAGTATATTTAGGATAAAATTTCCTAGGGAGTATATTTAGTAATTTGATAATTAACCAAAGGTTCAAGCACGTAACAAATTTAGAGTCCCACGGCTTCTCCATTATTTACGTTATTGTGTTTAAGTTAACCTATTTCCAGGATTCTGCATAAGTTTGTTTAATCCGGAATTGAGTTAGAACAGGTCAGAAATGGAATAATTTTAATTCGTGAACACACAAGATTATTTGTTTTGAAATTGTTAACGCTTAGTCGAAATTAGTTATGGAAAACAACATTTCCACTGTACGTATGTATGCATGTGAACAATTCATTCTCCTACGATGTGGGTTTGCCAGTTTACTGAAATTCCTAGAGTTCTTAATTAAACGACAGCACTTCTATGGTGCTGCAATTTTCATTAAAATTGTTGACCTCCCTATTAGAGAGTTCATGTTGGACTTTGAAAATCTTTATATTGCAACGGCCTTTTTAAATTTAGACGTATGTTGATTTTCTAAGGCACTAATATAAATATAATGCTTATTTCCGAACTTTTTTGAACAGTGTAAGTTGCCTGGCCCTGTTAAACAAAAAAATCTAATTATATTTCAATGATAATACCTAGTACCTAAAAATTTCTTACCAGTATTCGTCACATTAAATTATTATCAAATTATATCAAGTACTCTAAAAGGTGTGCAAGAAAAAAATTATTACCAGCAGAGTCCTTTAGAGACGTATAGCATATTGGAGTCAATTCCCATATTATTTTTGCATGTTCTATCTGAAAGCGAGAGATTGCCCACATTTCCTCGCCCACCCTATATATAATAACTCCTCCACCCCCAAGACATCATTTGTAATTACGCCCCGGCATTGTAAAACAGTATTTTCTTCACAGCTTTTTCCTTTTCAGACTGTTTCTTGCTTTTTGGTCCATGTTTTTATTCTACTTTTTCTAAGTTCTTTGGGAATAACTACCACACAAACTTGAAAGTCTGTATATTTCAAAAGTCAGTAATTTTTTATTTTTTAAATTTTTTCTTCAATTTTTATTCATACTATTAAAAACGAGGTCTGATTTAGACCTTGAATCGTTTGGACTTTTGAAATATACAGACTTTCAAGTTTATGTGGTAGCTATTCTCAAAGTAATTAGAAAGAATAAAAACCAGAGATGCTACAATTTTCTTTCAGAAAACAACTAGAATTCATGTTTTTATTGTAAATTTCGAACCTACATGTGTCCTCATTCAAAACAAAATTCTAATGTTAACAACGAAACATTTCTGTGTATATCACAAAACTATTATTCACATTGACGTACCATAAATGTGACAATATAGTAATAATAGTTTCAATCTGACTCCTCAAGTACTTCGCGGTGTCGTTCAGTGTCAAAACTACTTTATACGAAAGTCCCAAATTCATGTAGCTTTTGATAAAGCCTGGTCTATTAGAATATGCCTCTGTATGAAGAAGACAAGCTTTCAAGGAATTTCTGTTATTGTTCCAATTGATTTAATTAAACCTCTTATTAATGCGCTATTAAACAGTTCAGATAACAACAAATTAGTTAAACTAATCCTGAAATATTCTAGTTAAACTAACTGAGCATTGTCAAATAAAGCAATATTAAAAGCCCTAAAATATTCTAGTTAAACTAACTGAGCAATGTCAAATAAAGCAATATTAAAAAAGCCCAAAATAGTGACGGCAGCCTCAAGTGTGACTAGACTGACCTGATAGTGAAACTGCCCTGTTTCTTTTGTCTAAAGTTGTTGGTCGATTAGAATTATGAGGCAGGTGTGTGGTGATTGGTTGGGTGTTGGTGGGTGTGTCTAGTTTGTTCAGTCTGGCTATTATAGAGCTCCAAGCTGTTGAAAAGCGGGTGCTGTCATCGCGTCGGTCGTTTTCTTTTTCAATAGCTTTACAAATAGTGGATACCCTAAGGCAATTGAGGGATATGATAGTCTTCCTGTCACAGGTGACAGCTATTAGGCCTATTTCGTCACTCCACTACTTCAATGAAACAGCCATTTTTTGCGTTCTGTATATACCTTTAATTGTTAGAATAGTCTACTTTACCTATACATCACGTATATTTCTGTTGAGCTTGATAGTGAACCATGATGATTCAACCTAACCTTTTCTCTCAATTTACTGACGAACTTCAGAAAACCGAAATTTCAAAACATTTTGTGAAACTTCACCCAGTCTACATTTCATTTCGCTAGTACTACTAGTAATAACTAAATACAAATTTATGAATATTTTGAAGTGAAAATGTCTTTCTCAAATTTTTTCATTTGGTCTTGAAGCCCCGAATGTAAGAGTGCGAAAAAGTATACTGTGTTTACATAACAGTTTTCTAAATCTATCTATGTTATGATAAATTATATGTTTTTTGTAAATTCTAAGTATAACAAATACAGTAATCTTATTTCAGTTACATCCTGATATTCAATGACTTATTCGCTTCTTATCACCGATCTTTTACTGTCTTAAGGAAAGTTGGTGAGAGTTGTTTAACGAATAAAAAATATTGTTGATATCATATTAGTAAGACTTTCTAAGATCACGTTTGTTTACTTATTGTTTTTTCCGTTTCTTTCGCCTTGTTCAGTAACGCCATCTATAGAACTTCGTTAATTGATTCCTTAGATAACGAAACCTTTACCTGAAATTCCAAAAAAGTGTATTTTTTTTATTTTATAGTTAAAACATTCTTATTAACTGAAGGAGTAGATCTCCTCAACTTATGTTCTAAAACTAAATAATGCAAGGTCAGGAGTTATGGCAAAATATCCATCAATCCTATGGAAAACCTTTTTTTAAGGCTATTTTACCTCACCAGATAACCCTATCATTTTGAATGAACCACCATTGGAAAACAGAAGAGTTGATCTCGAGACCCCCCCATCTCACTTTTCTAAAATTTAAAGTACAAATACATATAGGTACTGAAAATGTTTGGCCATTCCGTATCAATTTTTCTGGACGAGTCCATTCGAAAAATTGCTAAGGGGTGGTACCTGCGAAACTATATCTTTATAATAAATAATCTTCTTGTAAATTTTAAGCCAATTTTTTTAGATATATGTGTTTTGATCTTTGATTCAGACATTTACAAATGCGAAAATCGCTTGCAAGAGTCTTCGCATTTTGCATTTTATGATTGCTCCGTCATTATCATCTGCGGCTAAAACGAATTTAAGTATTCCATTTAGCTAAATTTATTACATAAATACATATTATGCAAGAAATATAATTATTTGTCAGAATTAAGATTATTTATTATAAGGATATAGATTCACAGGTACCAACACTTAGCAATTTTTCGAATGGAATCGTTCAAAAAATTTGATACGGAATATAATAGAATAGAAATAGTATAAATAGTTTCAATCCATATACCTATGTATTTATACTTCAAATTTTAGAAAAGTGAGGTCTCTAGGTTAACTCTTATACTTTCCAACGGTGGTTTATTTATAATGATAGGATCATCCGGTGAGGTAATATGGCCTTTAAAAAAAATATATCTTCCATAGGTTTGATTGACATTTTGCAAAAACTATAAGGGCTACGTATTTGTTTTTAGAACGTGAATTGGGTATGAGATGATCTATCGCTTCAGTTAATAACAATGTTTTAGCTATAGAACAAAAAAAACATATACGCAATTATTTATTTTTTTAGATGTTGGAGAAACCAATTACCGAAATTGAGAGTATAGTAGTTCATTTTGTTTGTATTTCATTTCTCTTCAACTTTGCCTATAGTAGCAAACCCAGTTTCATAGGTGAAAAATGGGAAAAACTAAATTGTTACCGATATTTCGCCTTTTCCTTGTTATAAAACTTGTATGTCAATTAGTCATGTTTTATCATTATTGTGGTATATTATGGGAGGGAAGGCATTTATATTTATATTGAAAAACAATAGTGGATTTTGAATTCGAAAAGTAAGAAACTTTAAATATTAGATTGTGTCTAAACGTACAATGAATAACTGAATATATGAAACATTTCCTTCCAGTGGTACACATTTCAGTGTTTCAGCTGATAAAGTAATTCCATGATGGAACGAACAATATTTAGAAAAGTTTGATCGTTAAAGTATTTCCCATTTACACTGTGGAAACGAATGCAAAAAAGATATTACAGTAAACAACGTTTGTTGAAAACTTTGTGTCAGTAGAGAGGTTCTCCAGAGCGAATAGATAAATAAGGAACAAGTAACACTTTGATCTGCTGTGGTAAAACAAACTAAAACAAAGTAAAAGGACTGCCAATATATACAATAGTACTTCTTAATTTTTTCAACTACTTATTTTAATTACGTGGTAAGGTTTCAATTAATTCTTGAGTAATGTTCATTGACTCAGGATTTTTATTAAAGTGAAAAATATATTATTAAGTTAAAAAAACATATTTGAGTTTTTTGATGAAAAAACTTTATTCAGGGTATAACGTATAAAGTTACGTTACACTTCTATAGATACAAAAAAATTAAATAATTTGGTCAAGTGCGAGTTGGACTCGCATACTTAGGGTTCCGTACCACCTTCAAGATTCGAATATTCCAGTTTCAGACAAGCAGGGAATGAGTGCATTTTCTTATACTTACCCTTATATCTTTTAAAGGAAGCGTTTTAAATTTATTAAAAATATACACTTTGATTTTCCAAAAATAGACTTTTTATTTTATCTGCTTTAGGATTCGCTTGATTTTTATCACAATACATATGTATTAAATTTTCTAATTTGGCACCCAAAAAGTAGAATTAGAGTTTTATTTTACTAATAAACTTTCAGAAATGCCTTTTATAATCTACTGTCTGAGTTTTGAGGCTCTGTAGATTGGAAGAAAAACGGCAAAATAGGTCAAAGTTTAAATTATAAATTATTAAATCTGTTATTCAAATTATTTAAAAATATAAATAAAATATATTTTTCAAATTTTAAATAGTGTAGTTTCTAAAATGGGAATTAAGCGATGTTTAATATTTTTAAAATCTTTTATACAAATGATTTAAAAATATGTTATATTTGTCTTTCACATAATGAGCCTGTTATCTGATATATTACATGATGCGTTTGAAAATTGAAACTTTATTTTCAATTTAATTGTATAATTTGTCCCTAAAATTACTATGGGGGTTTTCCGTTTAATTCTATTATTTGGAGGCCAAATAATAGAATGAGGGATTTTTTTTCATATTTTTCCTATAAAAAAAATGAGGTCTTAAAGTTTGGAGAATAACGGGGAGAATAGGTAATTCTTTTAAAATATTTTTTTAATATATTTTAAAATATTCATTTTAAAAAAATTAAAAAAATATATTTGTACCTATTCGTCATAATGAGCCCTGGGATTTGATATATTACATGACCGGTTAGAAACAATTTTAATTTTCCATTTAATTCTATAATTTGCCCCACCAAAATAAATATTAGGGGTTCCCCCTTAATTTTCCAGTAAAGTTCAGGTGAGGGGCTATACCCCCATTTTTTTAAATTTTCCAGCTTATGGTTTCGGAGATAAAGGGGGGGAATGAGTAAATTTTTTTATATTTTTGTTAATACCTTTTAATTAATTTATTTTAAAAATATGAAAAAAATATATTTGTTCTCGTCATAATGAGCCCTTTCTTATGATATATAACATGATGGGTTAGAAACAATTTTAATTTTCTATTTAATTATATAATTTGCCCCCCCCCCCCAAAAATATATATTAGGGCTTTCTCCTTAAAGTTCAGGTAAAGAACTATACCTCAATTTTTTTTTAATTTTTCAGCTTATGGTTTCGGAGATAAGGGGGGAGAATGGGTAATTTTTTTAATATTTTTGTTAATATCTTTTAATTTATTTATTTTAAAATTTTAATTAACAAATTTATTTGTTTTAGTCGTAATGAGCCCTCTCATTTGATATATAACATGATGGGTTAAAAACAATTTTAATTTTATAATTTCCGTTTAATTCTGTAATTGGCCCCCCAAAATTAAAAGTAGAAGTTTCTCCTTATTTTTCCAGTAAACTTCAGGTCAGAACCTATAAATCTATTTTTTTCAAAACTTTACGTTTTATAGTTTCAGAGATAAGAGGGGGGAGGAAATGGGTATATTTTCGTTAAATCTTTTTAAATAATTTTTTTTAATATGGAAAAAATATATTTGTGTTCCTCAGAATGAGACCTTTCATTTGATATATTACATGATGCGTTTGAAATTTTTTTTATTTTTAAATTTTTATTTAATTCTATAATTTGCCCCCCAAAATTAATATTAATGGTTTCTTCTTAATTTTTCTGTAAAGTTCGGGCAACGTTCTATATTTCCTATTTTTTTTAAAAAATTTTAGGCTCAGTAGTTTCGGAGATCAAGAGGGGGAGAACGGTCGATTTTTTTATATTTTTGTTAATATCTTTTAATTTATTTATCTTAAAATTTTGAAAAAAAAATATTTGTTTTCGCCGTAATGAGCCCTTTCATTTGATATATAACATGATGGGTTAGAAACAATTTTAATTTTATATTTTCCGTTTAATTTTGTAATTGGCCCCCCAAAATTAAAAGTAGAGGTTTCTCCTTGTTTTTCCAGTAAACGTCAGGTCAGAACCTATAAATTTATTTTTTTTTCAAAACTTTACGTTTTATAGTTTCGGAGATAAGGGGGGGGAATGGGTAAATTTTGGTATATTTTCGTTAATATCTTTTTAAATAATTTTTTTTAAATATGAAAAAAATATATTTGTGTTCCTCAGAATCAGACCTTTCATTTGATATATTACATGATGCGTTTGAATTTTTTTTTATTTTTAAATTTTTATTTAATTCTATAATTTGCCCCCCAAAATTAATATTAATTATTTCTCCTTAATTTTTCTGTAAAGTTCGAGCAACGCTCTATATTTCCTATTATGTTCAAAATTTTAGGCTCAGTAGTTTCGGAGATCAGGGGGGGGAACGGTCGATTTTTTTAGTTTTTCCCCCCAGAAGTACCCCTAAAATCAAAAATTTTTCTTTTACGATATGTACTCCTGATCGGTTCACCAAACTATACATTGATACCAAATTTCAACCTCTTCCGTCCAGTAGTTTAGGAGAAAATGGCTGTGATGTGACAGAGGAAGAAATCCTGAGTTATATTATAAGGGTATCCGTATATTGTATATACGGAACCCTAAAAACATTCAAAAACTATTTAGAGATATATTTCAATATCAAAACAATTAATCATAAATAACTAATGTAATGCAATATGTAGCATTGTTCTTCTTATATTCTTTATGTAAACTTAAGTATTAATTTTTAAATAAAATGCAAGAAAACAACTCAGTATTCTCATTTAAGGAGAATATATACCGAAATTCATACCTGCATCACTACTACAAAATACTAGCAACCCCCTATTGCTCACTCTCTATTATTACAATATTCGAAAACTAGCCGATCACATCCTTATTAATTTAAAAATTAAAATCATACTTCCCGTGCCTGTATATTTCTCGGTTACCAACAAGTAGTGAATGTTTTTAAAAATATATACCACTTGCCCCCTATTGCATTTGAATTATGATAAAATATTTATATATAGTTTCATTTATTTGTACGAACTAAAATCACCTTTCTTACAAAATTCAACTTGTTTTTCATATTTAAAATTATTTGTGTCTACATTCTTCATGCTTAGCTTAATGATATAAGGTATGGCAATAAGTGGAAATTAAGGTTATGAAATTTCTTAAAATTAAATAATTCAGCTATTAACCCTTAGAATAATATAACAAATAAATGTAAATGATAATTCCATTTGAATAGAAATTGCAAAATAATCTGTTTTATTTTACTACTAATACTTATTCAATTTCTTTTTGTACATTTAATTATTAGTACATGGGTGACCGAGCTTTACTTGTAAATTCAAGATTTCTCAAAAATGTTGGTACTTATATACATATAATCGGACATTTGCTTTAATTTTTCTCAAAATGATGTGATTTAGTTTAATTTCAAATGTCTAACATTTATTAAAATACTCATTATAATGATTCCACTTTATAATAAACTTTTACCACCCTGCTAATGGACTACCCAATATACAGTGAGGACGCGTGGGTTGGAACAAATTCATTTAAAATTCAGATGTTGTTTTTTGGAAAAACGCTCGGACACGGGTTTTTTTTCGGACTACGATAAACTCATTTATACTATTATTTTTTATTTAATTTTTGTGTTCTGCATTGAATTCTAAGTATTTTTCATGTACAATGTCCTATACCGAAAATTAACAGTTGTTAAAAAAGTTACATTTTTTTCTAAAGTTAAGAAAACAACAGTAAAAAATAAAAATAAGGTGTTTGTTGGTTTGAACCTATTTATTTACGTCTGGTTCTTATGATTGTTGGCAGTATTTTAAGCGTATGAATGGAAACCCTTTTTTCCATGCTGGTGTTTTTAACACTTGTTTATTTCTATAGAACCTGTACTATAATTTTATTTCAAATAAGTAGTTGTCAAATGCAGTTGCAAAGCTTCAAAGTATGGCGACAGAACTCCATCACAAGCTGAAGTTTGCGAATTGTTTAATATGAAGTACCCGGAGCGGCCTATTACACGATCGGTAGTTAGTAAAATAGAAAAGAAGTTTCTAGAATTTGGCCACATAAGAGACAATTAAAAAACTAAACATCTTCCACAAGATACACAATTAAATGCTCGATTTATAAAAATATCCTCACAAATCCTCTAGACAAATAGCCGCAAAACAGTCAATAAGTAAATCTTCTATTCTAAAATGCTTGCATAGAAATAAATCGCACCCATATAAAGTTCATTTAGTTCAGGAACTTACTCAAGATGATTTGGACCGGAGAATAGAATTTTGCGAAATAATGATAGGTAGATACAATGCCAACCCGCACTTTTCATTTATATGAATTTAATTTTGTTCAAATGGTTCAGTAAACAGGCAAAATTTTCGATATTGGGCAACAGAAAACCATTAGATTATAGAAAGTCATACATAGTTTTCTAAGAAAATTAACGTATGAGCCGGAATTGTGGGTCTTTTTTTATTGAGGGAACACTTAACTCGGAAAAGTATTTAGACCTATTACAAAATGACATAATACCTTGTTTAACAGAACTTTACCCGAATGGTGAGAACCCCAATATATGGGCAGATTCGGTATGGTTTCAACAGGATGGAGCGCCCCCGTACTATTCGCGAACAGTGCGAGATTATCTTGAATATATTATCCCAAATAGGAAGGCAAGGAGAAGTAATATCGAATAGCTAGGTCTCCAGATCTAAGCCCGTTAGATTTTTATCTTTAGGATTACATTAAATCTAAAGTCTACTTCAATAAGCCGGAAAATATCCAAGAATTAAAAAATGGAAATAGGGCCGAAATACAACGAATCCTGCCGCAAACGCTAAATAAAGTGTTACGAGAATTTGAAAACCGTCTCAGGTATTGTCAGGGAGTTAATGGTCAACAATTTGAACATTTAATTTGATATGTTTTTTTTTCTTCAATTTTGAAATAAATGTAAGTTTTTTAATAACTGTTAATTTTCGGTATAGGACATTGTACACGAAAAATACGAATTCAATGCAGAATTCAAAAATAAAATAAAAACAAATGTTTCCATTTAAAAAAATGAAGTTGACGGTCAGAATTTATTTCTAGCCCACCCTGTATAAATGAGTTTATCTCCGCAAAAAACGCAGTCCAAAAAAAAACTGACGTGTCCGAGCGTTTTTTCAAAAAACCAACACCTGAATTTCAAATGAATTAGTTCCAACCCACGCGTCCTCACTGTATATATAATACACTCTGTGTATGCAACTGTTTATCGGCCACCCTATGAAATATTTGGTTTCTAATACATTTGGAATCACCCTGCATAATTATAATCTACAGCGTAACTCCTCAAGACAACTTCATTGTGTACTTCAAATGAGAACTCACAATCCAAAAATCGCATAACCAGCACTTTTTACTTTAAAATATTGAAAAGTTCATCTGTATAAATTTAATGCCAAAAAATATAAAATAACGATAAAATTCGTATAATACTACACATCAATTTGTATTGAAAGAGTTTTTTAAGAGCAGTTTTATTGTGAAGTAGATCACCAAATCACCCTGTAATAAACGCCCTGAATGTATCTGTTACAATCTCGTTCTTTCTCGGTAATACGAATTATCCCTATTTGTAGACGCCAAAACCCCGAAATGGAATTTCGACAAAATCGTAGTGCCGTTTGCGAGAATTGCATATAAATAAGAAGTATACAAATAAATAAAAATTGTAGGTATTATATTATTAGATAAATAAGTAAAAATATATTAGTAGCATATCACATCTCCTTAAAACGATATTAAACAATTTTTGAGAGACGGCTAATTTTTAGATGAGATGTCCAAATTAATTTAAACGATTACCTTATATCAAATAAAAGTGCAAAATGATTCATCTTATTTTATTACTAATCCTGTAACACTTATTCAAGTTTCATTTGCACATGGCATAAATATAAATAATTTTAAATATATTTGCATTATATATTTCAAAACATTAGTAAATTGTTATTAAATTTGTGAGAAATTCATGACTCTGCAAGAATGTACATACTCAACTCGTGAAATTCGAAAATCAAATGATATTAATTAACTTTAGAATCTCTAAATAGTGTACTTACATAAATAAAACTTTTCATTTGGATTGCTGCCGTCATCGTTTTTGTACAAAAGTAACGTCATAAGTGAACAGAAAAGAAGGTTTTAGAGCATACATCTTTGTAAGCACATATCGATTATTTAAGTAATATGTATCCTTCGCTACACGATTGTAGACAATGGGGTTTTTTCTGTCGACTGCTGCCAAATTTCGAAAATTAGATTAAGGCTTAAGCTACTTGTTCATAGTGTACGCCATCTAACTTGGATTTTACTAATAATTTATCTACAAATTAATTATATTAAAAGACATAAATAAAGATTATTTACATATTCTGCAATGAAGGTCGTCAATAGCTACTAAACGAAACAATAATAAAGAAAATCGGTTGAGGGACAGAGGAGAAAATGGTACCGAACTGTTTTATCTTTGCCTATTTATATATAGATATTCGCACCTGTATCACTTTCTGTTTCGAAGATAAAGAATTTTCCCAAAAACATATTTGATCTCCATTCCCCCTATTCAATAACTGAATTTTCGTAAAATCACGAATAATGTATTTATTGATTTAAACAAAAGAAATAACCTATTAAGTTTCTTGCCTATATTCTCTTCGATACCAGACAAGTTGTAATTTCTTCACCACCTACTCTCATGACAAAAATTTTGCAAAAAATAAAAAACTCGTATAACTTTTTGTACTCGAGATATTGAATTTTCTTAAATACTGCCCCATCTAATTGTTAAACAATATATTAAAATAAAATATAGCCTATGTTGCTCACAAATAGAATCGAAAGCTACTCATTGAAAAATTTAACAAAATCGGTTTACCACTTCCAACAAACATACAAACACATTTTACCTGTTTATATAGGCTGTCTTAAATATCGTGTGCCACTATTGTTATCTCCTAAAGTTTAAGTATTACAAGTTTGGTTAAATTAGAGAAAAGTTACCGTTTTTAACACTCTTTCAAGATGTTTTAGCAGTGTTGAAATTAGTTTCTGAGATGCAGGATAAATTTTGTTGCATGTTTCAAAAACTACTGAAATTTACTCAGACAGAAACCGGATTGTAAAAACAGAGTTTTGCACCCTAACACCAAACCTTTATTTTAAACACTCAACGCCGTTTCAACAACTCTAAGTTGTCGTCTTCAAGGAGTAGTAAACCAAACTGGCATAAAGATAGTTTGGTTTACTCCTTGAAGATGACAACTTAGAGTTGTTGAAACGGGGCTGAGTCTTTAAAATAAAAGTTTGGTGTTAGGGTGCAAAACTGTGTTTTTACATTTGTAACACACCAAAGGTTCCACAGCTTTTCCATTAGAAACCGGAGTGTCACAGTAAATATTACTGCATAGTAATAAATTAATATCATAGTTATTATCTTTATAACAACTCGATTTTTTTAAAGTTAATTATACGATTAAACACTTTGTTTTAGAAATTGTATAATCAAAAGACAGAGACGTACAAAGAATTTTTTTTTTGATTACTCGGTGTTGGATTTTTTGGTTAGAATCTTCGGCAAATATATCTGTCTAATACATGATTGTGTAGCAAAATAAATTTTCTCTCAAATTATCCAATAAGATATTCAGGTCTATATTTAACAAATATGAAGTCGGTACCAACGGCCAGAACACGGAACTAGAGAAATAAAATTTGATAGACGATTTTGTAGAGCGGAAAAAGTTACTTATCTCTCATTTAAACTGTGTCTTGAAACAAACTTACTGTAGTTATTTTTCACCCTGTATCTCAGAAACTAATTAGAATTTTCTACGGCAAAAAAATCTTGATGAGTTTCCAGAACAGCATCTTTATCTCTCATTTAACTCACCTCCTAGTACTTACTCTTTAGGAAATACCAATAGAGGCATACTATGACACCCGTTATATTAGCACAGATAAAAGCACTAATAAAAAGTCACCATTGGGACATTTTCTTAAGTCGTCGCTTTGTTTGGAAAAAGGATTTTTATGATTTGAGATAGGACTACATTAAAATTTCTCCCAAATTAAAAATTACATTACTGTTATAAATATTCTTTACAAAATTATTGTGTGAAAAATTAACTGAAAATCATCAGAAATAACTTTTTTGTTATCCTGATTAACCTGTATATTGAAACATCCATTAACTGTGGGTCATTACGAGATCGGAACTAAATAACAAACATACATAACTGTTCCATTAAATTACACCCTTAAGATTATTATGTTGCGCTGTTACGCTTTATCGTCGTCTTCAAGTGACCTAAACTTTTCTTCTTCCAGATATGAGCCGGGAAATCCCTACATCTGCAATCCATCTAAGGTAGAAGTAACCCGCCTGTTGGTTGCCCTGCATGATGCCCGCCAAGGAAACAGGGAGCGATTCGTAGATTTCTGCAACAGGAAACGTCCCGCATTCTCTGTGTTTACCAACATTCGTTATGTTGGTAAATAAATGTACGTATACTTCAGAGAATTTCAAATCAGGCAAACGATGTATAAACATGTTTATGTTCCTATGTTACAAAATAAAATTCTCAAATCATGAATTAGTAAATAAACTAGTTTCACTACTAAAAATTTCACAACTTATCGATGCCAACATCACTACTGAAAATAATAAAATCTTACTAAAGCTTTAAACTTTTTGTTCTTATATAGTCTAAGATCCCATTGTAATATTATTACGTTCATCTATACTATTATAAAATTGTAAGTTTGTCTGTTTGTTTGTTTGTTTGTTTGTTTGTTTGTTTGTTTGTTTGTTTGTTTGTTCGGGCATCACGTAAGTACTGCTGAACTGATTTTGCTGAATATTTTTTTGTTGCAAAGTCTATAGTTTGAGTTAAAATCTGGTAGATATTTTATCTCACTAGGTAGACAGAAACGGTAAATATAGTGAAAAAACATCTACCATGTTGGATAAACACAATTACTCTCTTGGTCCCATCGCAAGCACCAAAAATTTGATATTTGAATCACCTTAGCTTATATTCAAAATTCGGAAAATGCCTATGTAACATGTTTCGATTTAGAACAAATGAACTGATATATCAACCGTAATTTTACAGGGTGTTCTATATATAGGAAACTTAGTGAGTAGTAGAATAACATGGATTTAAAAAATTTAAAAAAAGTTATATTAGGTGTACCATAAGTAGCTACATATATATAATCTTGTTGAAATAAGCGGGACTAAAATTAGTTATACTGGGTTGTTCAAAAAAGTTATATTATGTGGGCCATAAATAGTTGCATATACCAGGTTGTTCATAAACGCGCGGAGTAGAATTATATTTACGGTGGATAACAAAATGATATATTGTTTGGTTCATAAGTAGTTGCATATACAATATGCTTGATATAAAGGTAAAATATTTATACACGGTGGATAAATTAAAAAAATGTTATGTAAGCAGTTATGAATAATGTTCTTGAGTTATTATAGTTACGAAATAAGTTAAAAAATGTTAGAAGAAGTTCCATATATAGGTGGTTGAAATATAAAGTGGAGGGAAACTATACTTTCCAGGGTGGTTAAAAAATGGTTATACAGTAGTCCATAAGCAGTTGCGTAGATAAGATAGTGAGTGGAGCAGAGTTATAGTTAAGTGTTAACAAATGTTATATTTGGTGGCCCCTAATCATATGAACTTACAGGGTGGTTGAAGTATTTTGTAGAGTAAAATTATGGTTATACAGGATGGTTAGGTTAGGTTTCGTAAATCACAACTTGATATTACGAAATTTGTCATTACGAATCATTTTAATTTTTTAATTTTTTTAATTTCTTGTTCATTTGCTCAGGGTAAAAAGGAGGTAAGAGCAAGATAAAGTATAAGGGCAATTTGACCCCAGATGTACGAGTATATAAGCTGCACTGACAGTTTGAATTTTTAAATTGTTTACAGAGTCGTTGTACTTATACGAATGAGATCTGATTTCAATATTCCGTTCTGGATCGAAACAAAACTACCCTTTGTAATATGAACTACCACATTCGACATTAAGAAGCAAATGACTATAACAAATAACACGTGAAAGCTTGTTGAATTGAAATAAAATGTTTGGATTTACAGTGGCTGTAGCTAAACGGAAAAATATCTGGAGCGGTCGTACCGCGTCACGGAAAACCAACGGCCCATCTGGAATTTTATAAATGCAGTTTATTGTATTTTGAGTTGAGTTTTTTGGTTTTGTTGTTTTACTATATTTCTTGTTTTAAATGATGTTTTAATATTTTATAAAACTCCTTGTGAATGTATTAAATTCTATATTGGAGAAACCTCTAAACCTCTAAATGTTCAAATAAACGAACACAAAAATTGCATTAAAAACGGAAGTTTGAGAATTTCAAAATTTCTGAACATGCTTGGGATCTTGGTCACTAAATACAATTTCAAAATTCATTTACATTACACAAAAAAAACACAACACGAAACAAAAACTAAAAGAGTCTGCTTTAATTTTGTTAAATGAAATCGATTGTATTGCTACTACCTCCGTATAATTCAATCGTTTTTGGTTACCGATAATTGAGGAAGAAAGTGCTAACGGTCATGTCCTTGTGAACAACCCAGTATCGAGGTAGTTCCTAAGATTTCTCGTAGGTTTTCCCTTATGATTTTAATGGGATCACTGAATCAACAAAATTCTTTAATCGCATTTTTGGCGAATGCATTATCTTATCACAAAATCGCACCTAGGAGCGCCATATACAATTCTGAAGATAAACACTTTCAAATTCTTCCCATTTGAAAGGAACTTTATGATTATATGATCTTTAGAAGTTTCTGTGCTACCCTGTATATTATCAAATTAATTTCTCTTAGTTCCGTCATATGTTAAATAATATTGTCAAAGATTTCAATTTTAAATTTTAGAATTGTGCCTTTTCATGGTTCCTTTGCCATTGACAACGGGGTCTAACCTAGACCTGGAAACGTTTGGAAATATACAGCAATTTCGTGTATTGTGGTGTTATTTCCCAAAATGTGATTAAACATAGAAAGCTTAAGTATTTTAAAATATTATCTGCATAATTTTCTATTACATAAATAGCCGAGGCTTTTCTTAGTAATAAAAATTCATTTTTGTTGTAAAATTGAACATTAAAAAACAACAACACGATGTTTATCTTAAAACATATGTCTTCTTACCTTTGTGTAATTCTGAATACAAACAAATATTAATTAGATCATTTCCACTTACCTTTAGTTCTGTCAATTATATTCTAAAGAAACCGAGACCTATTAAAGTTTCATAAATGTGCGTTCATGAAGCTACAAAAGTGACAGTTCCAAGGATGACGTCTGAATTTTGCACTAACTTTTATAACTGGGGATAGGGTGTCCTCGTAATTTATTTTGCTCTTCCTTACATTTTATAGTTAATTTCCTCCATTTGCGGTGACTTTTAAACAGGCAATCCTATGTCATCATACAGAGAAAAAAATAGCTTTAATTTGATATTACATTATATCAGGTCAAGGGTAATGGTAATGTATGTGCCATTAAAAAATCACACATATTATTCATACATAGACTTGCAATAAATAACCCGCCCGAGGCGATTCCACCGCGTACCAGGTCGATATTAAAAAGTGATTTTAGTCCCATAAGAAAAAGTGGTATGTCGTTCTCCTATACCATCTACAGAGAGAGACAAATCAGATTTTTTTGGTCCGGGGGGGGACAACTCAGCAATTTTATGGAAAGCTTTAATGGCTCATAACAGGTTTTTCAGGTCCAGAGGCCCAGCCTCTCTCTCAGTGCGCCAATAAATCACGTTGTAAACGTAAGTTTTTAAAAACAATAATTGACAAAACTCTTAAATAATACACACATGATGTCAGGCAACGTAACAGAAACGTATTCCCCTAATAGTATTGATCTATTAAAACTGCTTTTCAGTTTATTTACAGGTAAACATAGTAATTTTATGGTAAGATCTTCTACTAATAAAAGAACTGTGACCCTAAAGATCACTTATAATATGCATCTTCCCATTATGTTTGACAGTTGGGTATTTCACTGTATTAAAAATAATTATAATAATTATTATTAATTTAAGATAATTTTATGTATTTTTTAAGAAATCTGGATTAATATTGTAATAACAGTAATAGAAAATTAATATATTATATAGGAATCACGTGATCTAAAATCTATAAAATTCGTCGAGAAGTATGGACCAAGTAATATAATGAGATTACGGATCTTGCCATAATATATTCTGTAGATTTGTTCCGAACGTAGTTCTTGGTAATGTTTAGGTTCTGCTGTCTTACTTCAAGTGCTCAACGCTGTCGGGTGAAAAACAAAATATTGGGATTTTGTTAAGAATATATCTATAAATCAATCATTTTAGTGTATCCAAAATGTTTGTGATGATTTCTTGCATCAAAGTAGTCTTCACAAAAACAAAGTGTACAATTGATGCTGACTTTTCTGGAATTTATATTAGCAAGTTGCAGTCACTTTATTCAACAATTTTTCTGAAATTTGGTGCAGAATTCTTTGTACACAGCAGCACTAAAAAGTATTTATAAAACATTATTCGTGTAAATATACTTAAACAGAGTCGTCATAGAACAACTCAATGAAATAGATATTGGATGAATTTAAGGCTGCGGTTGTTACGTCACAAAAATTATGTGATCTGATAAAGGGTTTAATATTTATTTGAATTTAATTCCCCTTTTTTTTAGAAACTATTGAAAACAGTGAAGAAAAACATACTGCTACCTTGATACTACATTATTAACAATTTATGAAAAAACGGTCAAATACCCATTTATATTGTAGAACAAAATTGGTTCGGATTATTAGGCGCTGCAATACAAAAATCGAAATTACATGTCTGCCGTGTGTGTGACCCAATTAGCTACACCTGTCGATTGATCTTTTTTAAATCTCGTTTTGTCTGCGAAGGATGCCCTCGTGTACCTACTGTTGTAATTTATTTACATGAAATTTAAATTTTAATTAAAAAGTGCTTTGTGTGTCGTTTCATTGTTAAACTTTGAGGTCTAAACTGCACTCGTAGTTATGAAATGCTTATGAAAAACACCAGAATTATGGATATTTGATTCCTATTTACAAGTAAAAAATATTGACAAACCCTTTTTGTCAAAATGACTTTATTTTGTTAAAACATTTGTTTGTTACATTATACAACTACGTGTTAATAATACTTTTTTGAAGAATAATTGATACAATATACGAGGTTCGTCTCCAAGGTAAGTTAAGCAATTTTTTTAAATGAAAACACATCGATATGTTACTTATTTTTTCTACATAGTCTCTTTAAATTTTATTCTGCTGTCTTACCATTGGGCCGCCATAGTGAAAAGTCCTCCTTTTACTGCGTAGTTCAAGTCCTCTGCATTGAAAGTAGCTTGGTGCAGGGTCAGGAGAGTAAGTTGGATAACCAAAAACATCCCATCCAAATTGTTCACGAATGGCTTGAGTTTCACTAAGGTTCTTTGGGCGAGTGGTCAAGTTTCAAATTCTTGCATTAAATTGCACTTCTCAGGTTTCTCAACATTTCTCAAAAGTAGGAAGCAGCATTCGTCTTCCTCGGAACAGGTAGTCGATAAGTAAAAGTTACTTGGTATCCCAAAACACCGTTGCCATGACCTTGCAAACGGATTGCACACGTTTTATTATTTTCGACGCATGGGTTGATTCTCCCATTCCTTGTATTCCCATACCCAGTGGTGAAGCCATGTCTTGTTGCCGGTTACAATACGGTCGAAGAATGAGACACCTTCATAATGACGAAATTTCCCATGAAGATTTTTACAACATCAAATTAATGACGAAAAAAATTGCTTAACGACAATTTGTATGTGTTATTCGATGTACATTCTTCAAGTAAAACCAATTGAACACTAGTGAGAAGGTCATCACGAAATCTATTTATTTTTGAAGGACGTTGACTTCAGGCTCAGGTTTAGAAATTATTTCACTTCACGTTGACTGGTGTATTCCTGAAGAAATAGGTTTATATTACCTTTTGTATTTTGTAATGCGCTAAACCACTGCCAGCATATGATTGTTGGTGTACTCAAAAGACCTTTGATATCGTTTATATCAATTACTGATTTTCCTTTAAAATACTGATACCTTTACGGTTCAATCAAAGTTATAATTCCTAATAATTTCTGTTGGCTCGTTCAATATTATTTAGTTTACTTTCAAAACAAATTCATCATTTTTTCAGCCTTATTGCTAAATAGAGTTTAATTATTCACAAATCAATAAATACTTCAATAACACTACTGTCAATTCAGAATTTCTTCGTCTAAACTTGAAGATTGATTACTCTCTTCGAGGTGTCATTTTTTTGTACGCTCGACAATATATATAATATATATGGTTTCGTTTTAGGGAACCTTCATCAGTTACGCTTCCCACAATTGAACGTCCTCTCGAACACTGCTTTAAATTTGAAGACGCGATATGGAAAGACCGACATCTAGGATTTTCGGGGAAACAAGGACATAAGAGGTTCCGAATCTGGAGCCGTTCCATGTAATTGCTGTTACCCGTATTTCCTAGGTTAGAATGTCGCGATGAAATTTTCAGGTTAACTACACCTGTCAGAGATATTGAATACTCTCTTCGAGGTGTCATTCTTTTGTACGCAAGACAATATATATAATATATATTGTTTCTGGTTAGGGAACGTTCATCGGTTGCGCTTCCCACAATTGAACGTCCTCTCGAACACTTCTTTATGTATTTGTTACATATCGTTAAATTTGAAATCTAGGATTTTCGGGGAAACTAGCACACAGAGGTTCCGAATCTGGAGCCGTTCCGTGTAATTGCTGTTACTCATAATTCCTAGGTTAGAATGTCTTTGCGTACAAAAGAATGGCACCTCGAAGAGAGTATTCAATAGCTCTGACAGGTGAAGTTAACCTGAATATTTTATCGTGACATTCTAACCTAAGAATTACGGGTAACAGCAATTACATGGAACGGCTCCAGATTCGGAACCTCTATGAGCTAGTTTTCCCGAAAATCCTAGATGTCGGTCTTTACATCTCGTGTCTTCAAATTTGAAGACTAGTTGTATAAGATTCCTTCACACTGACAGAAATTGCTTATTTCGACCGGTTTATGATAGCCTCTACTTCCAAAGCAGGAATTTCGTTGACCCTTGACATCTCTAATATCGTTTATAAACCTTTTTGTAGCCATTTGGTCTTTAACGTCTTCTGGTAGATATGCGTACACTGTGTTAAACAGCTAATGTCTTCTTCGAATTCTGGTAAACTGTCACTAGATTTTTGTATGTTAACTTGTTATTCCACAGGAATGCATTGAAGAAGTTCTAATGCTGGAGCTCTTGACTAGATGTTGACTATCCCAATCGTTAATTGTAACCACAGCTACAAACTGTCGTTTCTACATCCGCCAAGTTCAACTACCATCATAAGTGCATAGTTTTATTAAGGGAACCTTTGGTACTTACAGTATTATAATATTCCCTCCGCAAGTCTTGATGAATGTCTATAATTACCGTCGGCACTCCAATTTGTGTAGTGGTTACTTCACATTGTACTTGGCTTTGAATCGAATTGATGTCATATTTCATCATTAATTGCCTTTATATCTGATTGTATAATCTATATTTTCTGAATTATTTTTTCGTTACTATTCTTACTAATTACATTAGTTGTTCAAATTGTATTTGTCTGTTGTTTAATTCATCAGCCTGCCATTTTTCTTCAAATTTTGAAAATAATCCTTCAATTAAATTTTTTTGTCTTTAATTATAGTCACATGGCATATCCAGGCTCTGACTTAGTTTCTCGTCCAGCTCATTAGCCATACCTAGTTTTTACTACAGTGAACAATTTCCAGAGAATTCTCCTGTTAGTACCAACAATTAAAGATTGTAACAATATAAATACTTGACATAAATTCTAGTGGTTAATTGCACATTTGAAAGTTTTTTTGTTCAAAATTTTTGTTGGCTACTTGTGTTTTTTATCAAAGAACGTTTTATTATAAGCTTTAGTGATTTATTTATAAAAATTACAGTTCTAAATATGTGGATTTGACCACGTGGACCAACTGAAATTAAGCTACCCGTTGTATACATTGTAGTAACCTACGCCTTCGTTTGTAGCATTCCTAATTAAAACTGGCGCTAATTGATGAAATGTATTTGAAACTCTTTGACATGTCTCCTGGAAATAACAAACTAAGTAATTCATTCGGAAATCGTTAAATTTGCGTCAGAGAATAGAGAGCAATTGTTTGACAATTTGTCGCAGCACTAAACATTAATAAAAGGATCTAGAAAGCAGCTTTACCTTGTGTACGGATTAACATGACCCCGACAATAAATATTACTTTCATTTAGTAATCTTTTTGGGATACATTTTATGAAGCACCAGTATATATTTTTACCCAGTTCAAAAAAGTTCGATGCTTATATCTGTTTTTCGATCCGGTTAAATGATTGGGGATAGTTTAAACAAAATTATATTAAGGAAGTTCTTGATTTAGCGTCGAGTTTAAAAAATCAGGTCATAAAGTTTATTATATTCAAAAATAAAAATTACATTTAATAATATTAATAAAATACCTGTAATATTGCAATGTTTCTTATACATTTTGTTTGAAAATTATTTCAATTACAAATTTACCTCGAATATTTGGTTTAGTATAGTGTGTTAATCACTTATGGAATAAAATTATTTGAGGCCTTATTTTACAGAATTATTGAAAACGTTGGAATATCTCAATTTTTAAATTCAATGGTAATTACTTCAAACAGAAATTTTAACTAAAAGAGTGACTCACAATCGATACCCTTATTTTTTTATGGAACAACCTATATAATGACATGTTTTAAAAAACTCTTCTTAAGCTGATTTCGACGAACTATAACAGTTATGGTTTATTATGAGTAGTACAGGGAGAAAATCTGAAATTATTTATCCTTTAAGAAATTGAATACAAAAAATACTCGAATTATTTGATGGTGTTACATTAAAATAAATGCTTAAAATATTCTCCATCTAGTGTTTGGCAAAAACCCAGTCTGCTATAGACCTCTTTTCTATCTGTATTTATAGTTTTCTTATTTTTGCTGTTTCCTTTTTTCTGAGATCTGCAACGCTAGTTGGTTATATGCATATAGTTTGTTCTTGAGATCACCCCATAGAAAAAATCCAGTGGCGTAAGTTCGAGTGAACTAGCTCGAAAAACAATTAGGGACGAATTCCTTTAGGTACGGTCTTAAGATCAAAGCATTGGGGGTTGATTACCCCGTATCACGCCACACTTACTATAATTTGTTACATTAGGCTCTCCAGAATGATGACGACATTATGGTAAGCGGATACAGTGAAGGCATAGTGAGTTCACCAAACAAGAACCAAGCCTTTTGTCGGTGAACTTGCCTTTAAAAACGATCTTCTCGGACGCCTGGTAGATTGACTGCCCCACAACCAGTGCTAAAAGAATAGTCAGCTCTGACACAATTCCCTTTAGAACAAAAACTCAAAAAATAAGACATGGAGTTCTACCTCAGAAAAATTTCACAGCAATTGACGCGGGCGGCTAGGCTCGCATGGAACTCCTCTTGTCACCTACATCACCTCCATGTTGTGTCAAACTATCATCAAACTTCTAATATGGCTGAGTTACGACCTGGTTAACTTTTAACCACCAAGACTTAGAAGCACCAGGAACCTTTAGAGTCTTACGGGAATAGACGTTAATGATTCTGATCTTGTGAACCGGAAACTATTGCGAATAACCTATCCATCGTGACTGCGTTATGGTGTTTGGCCCTATATCCTCAAACTGAGCGGTGGTTTCGTTATCTCAAAAAATCAATAATGATCAACTACATGGACTATTTTACCAGTAAACAATAACAAGCTTGCGTGCCACTTCCAGAAGTGCATGCTCTAAGTATATAACAGCATCTAACGATCGCTCCCTCCAATTAATTACTCAATGTTAGTTGTTAGGCGTTGACAGTTTGGACGTAAATAATGAATTTTTATTATATCTTATTTAATGAATGAACAAATAGTATCAATTAATATTAGCATTCTGCACTGAAGGTCGTCAGTAGCTACTAAACAAAACAAAAATGAAGAAAATCGGTTGAGAGACAGAGGAGAAAATGGTACCTAATCGTTTTGTCTTTGCCTATAGATGTAGTTTTTCTTTATGGAGACACCATTAGAACAGTTGTATGTTTCACATTATTTTGAGGCCGAATTTGACTTGCACTTATGGATATTGTCTTAAACACTTAATGAAATATCCACTCTTAGATCATCTACTTAGTGTGGTTTTCTTTTGAATGGATTCAAATGTCAAAGTGCACTAAATTATGCATAAATTTTAGACACAGTACCTTATGAAATGTTAAACAACTGAGGATACCACTCATTAAACGAGTTTATCACTTCAACATGACTTCTCCAACAATCCTCATAACCGATCTTAAAATCTCAGTTCAATGAGTCTCACTTAAATATTTCATTATTAATTCAGAAAGCAACACATTTTTAATTGGGAATTTAATGTTTCAATGTAATATGTAAACACGAAAAAACTGACAAAATTGACAGATTAGAATCCACATCCTTTACCAATTTAATTTAATGATTGTTATTGTCTAGAGCATTTCATACCTACTAAAGGTAAAAAGAATAACACATAAACACTATAGATTTTATTTATTTTGGAAATTTACTCAAATACGTTGAATACTTAATCTAGAGTTAGTTTTTTTGGTGAATTGAAAAACAAATGCCAAAAACGACAGCAATATTAATTGATGAAAAAAGTTTACGTGAAAAAACATTCATCAAATTTTACCAGATTTTAATCATTTACTCCTTACTACAGCATCTATATTTTCCAAAAACAATATTAAATTTAAACATCTCCTCTGTTTCATTCTATACCACTCATAACAGAAAGTAGATGTTATAGTTGAAATTAGCTTAATAAAGGCATTTCGAAAATATAAAAATAAATGCTAAACTTTTATCAATCTCCCTGTGTATTTATTTATTTTTTTTTCGGAAAACCTATAATTGAATTGAAATGTTAACGTATCTCAGTATTTTTAATAATTCTATAAAATAAGACCATAAATGATTTTATTGCATATCTGGTTTTCACACTGTAAAACTAGTGAACAAGCGTTTCGAATTTTGAAAATACAGGCGCTAGTGTTATATTTGATTATAAAATGTTGCACAATTATTCACTGGATTCGATTTATTACTAAACGCATTTTCCTATTTCAGATCTGAATAATATCATTCAACGAAAATGGACTAAAAAGCTTTTCTTCTACTACTTAATTCAATTCATCAAACGACTTTCACGGAATACGAACTTGCAGACTATTCTGCTGCATTTTGTTATTTTTCTTTTTATCAAATAATATCTCCTTCTGTACTGAAATTAAATGCTAATGCCTATAGCAATTGCTATTAAGGTTGATGGAAACTGTAGGGAATCATGCAGAAATATTCCTAATAAATTTCTTTTTGAAAGCAAATTTACGTTGTCTTTTATTCACACCTTTGTTTTATACACTTTGTAAAAATTTACCTCAGCTTTATCGTTAGGCCTAATATTTACAGTTTTAGTGATAAATTAGAATTGAATTTATTTTTTATCAATATTATGTATTTTCTAAGCAAAAAAATGTATATTTATGTTTGTTATATCTGTAACTTACATATAATTTTTATTAAAATCTATTTGTTAGCAAACGTCTTAAGTTTACTTGCATTTTCTGTGTATGTTACAGGGCGGTCCGTAAATAATGTCCCATACAGGGTCTAAATCAAACCGAGTTCTGAATATCAATAAAAAATTAACGTAATAGATGTAAAGAAAGTAAACATACTAAAAAGTTCACAATGACGATTATAGCATTCAAATTGCGAACTTTACAATTTTTACTCTTTGTAATTCCGTTATGTAATTTTTTTGTCATTGAAATTGGAGCCTGATTTAAACCCTAAAACGCTTGGAATATTTGAACTATTCAGACTTTCAAGAGAGATTTTCAACGCACAATTGTAATTTTTAAAGAACACTTGTTGAGGCAGCAAATTATAACTAAAAAAATATTTTTTTTAGTTCGTACATAAAACAAACTAACACAAATTCATCTGATAAATTGTACATCAATCATAAATCTTGTAAGAGGTCATTCCTTAATTACGTCTCCGGAGGTAGGGGGGGTTAAGAAAATACCTTCGCGCTTAGGGGGCTAAAACCAATTCTTACGTAAGATTTTTTAAATCGGAATTTAACATTAGAAATATAGTGTAATGTTTTTATTTTCACACTCGGGTTCAATGCAGTTCTTGGATTTATTTAAAAACACAGTCTAACTCACTCCAATTTATTTCCACTACTTTTACACAAATTTATATTCACAGAAACTACTATTTACATTTTATCTTAACTGTACAAACGACCGACGAAAACTGAATGCCTCCTATCGCCAGCTGTTTCTTATTTATACATTTATCTTGGAATTGTCTGGTACGTCCACGAACCATCGGGAAATTCCATCATGTTCTGGAAGCTTTAAGGGAATTCCCAGTAACGGCAGCGGTCCGCCGGTTGAGAGACAAACATTTCGCGTTCCCAGAATTTATCGGAATAATGTCGCTTCCATGAACTGGTTGATGGCCGATTGCACCAGCTGTCGGATGAATTCTCGTAACAATAGATTTTGAATGACTCTCTTCAATTTACAATGTACAATTCGATTTATATCTTATCTTCTTTATAACTTATTAATATTTCAGAATCTTTAATGTTTTCATTTTTATTCAGTTTAAAGCTTATATATAATAACTATACTACATTCTTGTCGCGAATGAATCTTATTTAATTTCATAAAAGAGAGAAAGATAGAGTTTTACTGATAACTGATTCCTTTCTAACAACGAGATAGAATCTTCCGTAAGAAGGGGGGTGGGTACCGAGTAATCTTACGTATCCTTAAATGGTTGTAGGGGAAGTCATAAATCGCCAAAATCATCCTTAAGTAATTAATGAATGGCCCTTAAAACCAACATTTGGTTTATTTTTTCATATTAAACCTACCTTATATTCTTGGAAAACTTGAACATTTGACAATAACCGGCAAAATAACAGTTTTCGATAAAATAGCCCTAAATTATTTTTAAATCCTTCTATAAAAAAACAGGGGTAATATAAGAATCACTCTCGCCTTACAATGGAGAGAGATACTGGATTGTTGAAAAAAACTGATATTAATACCCATAGATTTGAAGTAAATAAGTAATCTTTCTTCTATTGCGGCCTTTTGAAGTAGTGCAAGTGGCGACGGGTCCCACGTAGGAACAATATATCGTCTTGCGTAAAAAGTAAAGTTTTGAAGGATTTGCAACAAAAAGTTAAGGTTACTAAAAATTTTATTTTTTTAATGTAATAACTATTTACTTATTTACCTGACAAATTGTAAGTTTCCATTTAGGTATCTATTAGATTTCTGTCAGGATATTAAATAATTTGTTAGGTCCGTTGTTTGTCAACACTACAATGATCCCTTCTGAGTCAGGAGAATTTTAGCTGTGCTATTCCTTGTGTGTTCTTTTAATATTCTCCATAAATATTTATTACATCATACGGCATTGTATTCCATTCACTTATATCTTCTACCAGCATAGATTTGTGAAATTCTTGCCAATGTTATGGGGTTAGTTGCTATTTCTTTCGATCTAACTCTCCTTGATTCTCCTGATTGTCGGTGTCCAAAGTAACCACCTGATTCCCTATCCCAGCTTTGGTTCTTCGTTTCTATCCCAGCGGATTTTATTTTTATACATTTAAAAAAATACGCATTGTAAACCTGGTAAACTTTTGAGACTCATTAATAACACTAAACTGATTTGATTTGAAGAAGGAATACGTTTAATTTTAATTGTGGTACAAATGGTGTGAGTTGTATTGCTCTTTTTTATATCTTGCTTAGTTGTAACTCAAATGACTTTAATCAGTGTTCTTGAAACATCTTTTCAAGATGTTTAAAAAGTTCTATATACATTTTTACCGAAAATATATTCGTTTTCGTATATTTGACATTAAATACGTCTATTAAAGTACCTCCAAAGGAACAAGTCATCACCAATCAGTTATATTTAGGTTTATATTGCACTGAGGGTACTCATAAAAATCTGTCTCGTTTTTTATAAGATCTTTTTTGTCTGTTACATTTTTTTAAGTAACGCTTGCTTTTTTATTTACTCGGAAAAACCCATTCCAGAATTAGCTAATCTACTAAAAAAATATTCCACATTGTTTGTATAAAGTTTGATTCTTTATAGATTTCCGATTCCAAGCACCACTAGCGTGAAAGTTCACTCAAGACTACACCACAAACAACTTGTTATTTTGACAAATTAGCAAAGCCAGAGATAATATATATTTATACCTACAATGAAATTTAAATAAGGCAAGGGTTTCATGCCCCCTACCCTTCCCCCCTCTGCTCACCCTTTCACTAACTCGCTTATAAACTCGCTGAAGGTTTTGCAAGGTTTTAGTTTTCAATACGGCTTAAACACACTAAAAATTACATGTTACTAAGGTTTGTCAATCTAAATCGTAACATTTTTAAAATAACCCCTACTATAACCCTACAACTAGTTACTTACGGACCATCCTGTATAATATTATTAATATTAAATGTCCTAAATACTATATGATATATATATAAACTAACAGTCTGATAATATTATTATTCAATAATTATGTTATCTATATATGGAAATTTGAGACTGTTTAGTAGATTGTACCTCTATAAATTTCGACCATGTACAAGTGTCAAACAATTTGGAAAATTATATAGACAATCTTCTCAAAATGTCACTAAATCAAGAACGGTTTAGCGACATGCTATAGTGTTTACCACTTGTTCACGGTTCATACTCGTCGAGTATAAGAAATTAATAATGACTAGTCTTTAATGAATGTAAGTAAGATTATTTGTGTAAGTGCCAAAATATATCTAAATGTAAACTTGTCTTCAATTTATTTTGTTCTTTCTAACAACCCAAATTAAACATTTTTTTCATTAGTACTAAACTTTTCAATTATACTGAGTTATATTTGCTGTTCCTAAGGCTTGTCATTAAATAAATAAAGTTCACAATCTGCCTTTAGGAATGACAATAGGAACTCGTACAAGAAAAACAACATAATAAGGAGAATAAAACGCAAAACTTGTTATTTTCATGTTTGTCTTCAGTGTGTACTCGTTTTTTACTCTGATTCTGGAGAAAACTGTTAAATTAACGTTTTATTCAACTCACATTTGACATTTTCATAAGTTGTACATCTTAACTGAATTTACAATAATCCTTATAATGTGAGCGAATTACGTCATTTAAGAGAATTTTCTGTGAAACGAGGACTGTAACGATTTTATGGACACAATGGTTCCAGAGAGTATCTATAATAAATTTATCAGTTCATCTGTTGGCAACACGTTACGGAAAATTATTTAATCAATAAATATTTAAAAACCGTCAGTACTGGTTTTGTTCTTCATGACATGTATGATATATGTTAAACAGAAAAGATTGCTAATCGAAATTTTTTTGAAGAACAAAAAGAATCACAATCCTATTTTTATATCTAATTTCGAGGAGAAGTTGTCTATAAGAGAGATGGAAATTTTAATTAATTAATTACTGGTGCAGAGCTTTATGCAATAAATGAGACTAAACACCAATAAGGCTTTATTGTAACATGTAGGTAAAAATCGATAAAAAGGTGCTAGAACGTAGTTATTTTATGGGACAGGCTTACCTTAATTTGGTGCAAAACCCAGCCCAGCATAGGGATTCTGTAACTTGGCGATCTATCTATACAGTGAGTAAGAAAATATGGCTCTAGCAGCAGTGATCTGTAATTCAAGATAATTATAACGTTAAGATAGAACGCAAATTTATTAACTGTTTTGTGACTCGAATCATTCTCTGCGTAAAGACCACCTTCAATAATTCCAGCGGCTTAAAAGCTTTTCCACGAATCAGCGATCTCCACAGTTGGCTGTGCAAACACTCCATTGGCGGCAAATTTTTCAAACCGGGATTTAATAGCAACTGGTCACTACGAACAAACTTATTAAGTTCCGTCCCGTTCGACCAAAACGAGTTACAGAACCCCTATGCAGCTTATTTTAGTAGAGACGGTCGTCAATTTCTTCAAAATACCTATGGAATCTAATGGATGGGAAGAGGTGGTCTAGACACCTGGCCTACAAGATCCTTAGATTTAATTAATCCTCCTTTATTTTTGTTTTGGAATTACTTAAAAACATTGAGAGTTTATTATTTTCTACTAAAAACACGTACAGTTAGCTCTGAGAAAGAACTGAAGATACCTGTTGATCAAATTAGAAGTAATTTTGGATTTTTTGCAATAATTGGACAATCATTACAAAAAAGCATAAATTTACATATCGAAACAAATAGCTGTGTTCTTCTTGTTGCTAATTGTGTTAAATAATGTTGTTCACTTTGTTACATCAAGTCGTTTAAATTGGTCATCAACATATATAATGGAAGTTTTTCAAATTGATGATTGTTTCAGTCTTCACTTGATGAAAATTTATTTTGAAGATTACTTAAAAACAAACACTTGGTTAAATTTTCACTTTTTATTTTTTTTTAATTTGACATATGTTTCGCTAAGTCTGCCTTCAACAGGAATAGGAAATAATTAAAGGTGTTGTCTTAATTCTGGGGACAACAGATGTGGATTATACAATATTGTTATAAACTCCGTGGGTTCGATTAATGAAAATTTAAAAACTAATATTCCCAGCACTTTCTAGAACTTTTATTTACACGTAAAACATCAAATATTTCCAACAGCTGATTCTATACAATAATATCGAAATGATAACAATTGAATAAGCTGAACGCACTAAACTAAAACTCCTGTAATTAACGTCTCTTTATATAGCGTAAGTTGTCGTTCTCGATGGTACTACATTTTTCTGCCCGCGTCGAAAATACTGTTTAGCGGCATTTCGAAAATTCCAGTTCTAACTTTTAACCCAGCGATTGATGTTTCATCGGAATGAAGTCGGGGACGGACAGCATAAGTTTTTATAACAATATAATTTTATTTAGAAATAGATCTTGTGATTACGTAAGGGAGAAGAACTGGTCCTTTAAGAGATTTGGAGAATTTTGTTTTTGTTGATTTCGAGGGATTCAAAAAGATATAATTTTTTTTATGTAATTTTGTTCTGTAAACTTAAAATTTCGAACGTATTTTGAGGTATATGGTTTTCTTTTAATAAGTGGTCAGCAATTGTAGATTAATTTTGTTGTTTGTTTTTAGGGTGTTCACGCCATCTTGAATTGAAAGATCTTCCAGTGTGACCAATATAGAAACTGGAGCAACTCCCACAGTTCAACCTATAAATACCCGAGTTAGAATTGTTGTCAGTCTTATCTTTGTTATTTTTATGTCTAGATAAATTGTTGTTTGTTGTGAAGGCTATATATATATATGTTCCTTTTCTGCAAAAATTGGGTGATCCTAATATTGCCAAACTTCTCTCATTGGACGTGATCAATCTATTTCCAAGCACACCACCGGATGAATGTATCAATCTAATCAAAAACCTAATAGTCAGGAATAATATTAACCCCATAATTAAAATGAAATAGTTTCTCTTCTCCATCTCTGTCTCAACCAAAACTACTTCCAATTCAACAAAACCATTCACAACAGTACTTAGGGCCTAACTTTGGGTAACCTTTCAAGCCACTTCTATCTGAAATTTTCATGGACAATTTAGAAACGCTAATTTTCAAACACGATCTCAGTAACAAAATCCAGTTTTGGTACCGATACATCGACAATTACAGTTACTATACCACTACTTAAACCAACTACTCTCCAACATAAAATTCACACTCGAAACAGAAACAGATAACAAAGTAAATTTCTAAACCTAACAATTAAAAGACAAGACAACAAACACACTTTCTCCATTTATCATAAACCATCACACTCTGACCTTACCATCCACAATAGTTCTTGCTGCTTATCACTGTATGTTACACAGACTCATGACAATACTACTTAACAAAACCTACTTTGATAAGGAACTTGAAAGAATCAAACTCATGACTGTGAACAATATACCAAAATTATACCACACTCTCACATTCAATGGAACCCCCTCACAAAACATCTTCCAATTTTTACCGACCAGGAACATATATACACTATACAGCCTTCACAACAGACAACAATTTATCTAAACATATAAAAATAACAAAGATAAATTCTAACTCGGGTATATATAGGCTGAACGGTGGGAATTTCCCCAGCTCCTGTATTGGTCACAGTGAATATCTTTCAATTCAAGATGGCGTGAAAAGCTTTTGAAAATCAACAACAAAATAAACCTACATTTGCTGACCACTTATTAAAAGAAAACCATATACCTGTAAATACATTCGAAAGTTTACATTTAAAAAAGTAAAAAATTAAATCTTCTTGAATCATTCGAAGTCATCAAAAATAAAAATTCTCCGAATCTCTTAAATGACCAAACTGATACCAATTCATCTCCCTTACTTAACCTCAAGATTCATTTCTAAATAATATTATATTATATCATCCACATCTGTTTCATAAATATATAATTTACTTGACCTACAACCCGCCCATTCCCTCGGAAATTCCCCAGAATATTGACGACACCTTTAATTATTTTACTATCCTATATATAGTTCCAGTTTCTGATGAAGCCAGACTTGGGGACACATATGTCAAATTAAAAGAAATAAAAAACTGAAAATTTAAGTATTTGTTGTTTTTAAGTAATCTTAGATTTTCAGTTCAGAAATCATGACCGTCAAATATTTTACAACTTTGTAACAAATAAAATACATTTTCAAAACATTCATTATTAATTTGGTGTTTTGCTATGGTTTGATTCTGATTTTTTGAGGTTGTTTTTATTATTAGGCTTAAAATAGAAGAAAATAGTTTCTCTTAACAAATGGTGGTCTGAGTTTTCTTCAATAGCGATTGCTATTTTACTAGGAGGTACTCGATTATTGTCTTCAGTTCTCTCGTTGATTGGGACCAGTTGAATTTATAAATATTTTAATGTTATATATCCATTTTGTGATTTTCTAAATGATATTGGTAGCATATGTCTTTAAATCTTTGTTATCATTTGTTCTTTCCTCTACAAACGAGCCAACACTCTTGCTGTTTTTTTCTCTACCAATTGGTCTGTTCAGATCTCCAAGCATTATAATGTCCCTTGTATTTCCAAATTTGATGTTTCTTAGTTCAGGGTTCCGAAAAAATCGTCTATTTCTGTTCTAGTATCCCAATCTGTAATACGTTACGTCTAGTATATCTAATGTCCATTTGGCTGGAGAGTTTCAAGACACCCTGTATTTTACAACTCAAAAATAAGCACCTCAAACTGACTAAAGCAATTGTTTTAGTATATCTAACCTAGATTACGCAAAGTTCAGAACTAAATTGAAAGCTTTAAAAGCATTTTTCCGTTCTCAAAATCAAATATTAATTGTCCATTACATAGTTCCTCAGACTAAATCAACAAATAATTAAATTATTTTGAATAACCATGGCAATTCAAATTGTTCACGTGAAAACTTTTAATTGGGCGAACTCAGCTCGTGTAAACTATTCATAGTCCCAACTGACACATATTGATTTCCATTAGTTGTCGGAGAAAACAAAGCTGTGTGCTCTGTAGGTAAACGTCCAAACTTTTTGACATTGATACATTTATTATATCTACCTACGTACTTCTCTTAATCACGATATATGTAGTTAAATCGCAATTGATGGCGTCAGGGTGTGACAGCACAAATGCATTATAAACGTAACAGTTTTCGTTCAATACTCCATTCAATGGGTTATACAGAGTGAGTTTTGTTTATGATCAGTCTAGGGATCTCGGAAACTAGCGGAGATAGAGCAATGGTTAAATTGGGAAAGACTTGCAGTTTTACTGGCCCAATTTAATGACACTTTACTAGATATTTAAAAAAAAACGAAATTCTGTCGATTTAGTCAAATCCCTTTAGCTCCTTTGTTTCTGATTTTATAAAAAAAAGTGTAAATATCAAAATTGAAGGGAATTGTATCCCGAATATGAGTGTCATGTCCTTGTTTGCGTGACAGCTCTCGTTTTCGAGATATGACACAAAGTTTTTTTTAATGGAAACCATAGTAGGCTATGACCTCAAAAAATCGGACATTTTTAGAGCTTTTCAACGATACAATACTCGATATAGTTATTCATAAAAATAACGGAGTTATGGATGCTTTTCTCTCTTATTTTCACTTTTAACGTAGGTAGCCATGAAAAAGATTGTTTTCACTTTGACGTTTCCTCATTTGAGAGTAATTCCATTAGTAGTGCTGAACTAACAGTCGATATTGACAAGTTTTCGTGATAAAATGGAATATTCTAACGAAAAAAACTGAATATGGTGGAATGTTATGCCATAAAAATTCAGTTCGTGCAGCTGAGGAATACTTTCATAGATATTTTAATCGTCCTCAAACTGATCTATGTACATTTAAGAGGCTTTACGATAGTTTATGCAGATATGGGTCTTTTACTAAACCACCAAAGGAACGTAATCAAATTAACGAAGCAGCACAAATAAATGTTTTGGCAATGGTAAATCAAAATCCATCTACATCAAGTCGTGAGATTGCGGCAGAAGCTGGCACATCTCAACGAACTGTAGTTAAGGTACTGAAAGCGCACAAGTTCCACCCGTACAAACTTTCAGTTTCTTAAACTTTGCATACTGGTGACGAACAGCGACGTATTTTGATTTGTACATGGTTTAGAGACATGTGTCTTGACACTCCACAGTTTCCATTAAAGGTGTTCTTGTCAGATGAAACTAGATTTACTAACTGCGGTATGTTCAATAGACACAATGAGGCTAAAGAAAACCCTTTCCATGTAGAACAAAGACGACCCCAGATAAAATTTAGTTTTAATGTTTAGTGTGGTATCATAGGGTCTACTATTCTAGAGCCTTTTATCTATGACGAATCACTTATTGGGGAGCGCTACTTGCAATTCTTGCAATACAGTTTTCAAGACATGTTGCATAATTTGAATTTGACTCGTTTAGAAATTGAATGGTTCCAACATGATGGAGCACCTGGTCATAACTCGTTATTAGAAAGACAATACTTAGATAATTTCTATTCAAACTCTTGGATAGGAAGAAATGGCCCACGCGAATGGCCACCCCGGTCTCCCGATTTGGCAGTTATAGACTTCTATTTATGGGGTGCGCTAAAAAACAAAGTATACAAAAGAAAGTATGAGACAGTTGGTGACCTAAGGGAGGCGGTATTACAAGCAATTGAAGAAATTAATAGGCGGTCTGTGAGGAAAGCGGTAATGTCAATCTTAAAAACATGCAATTTTTGTCTAAATAACAATTGTAACCATTATTATGAACTTTAATTTTTTAAGTTTTTAGTAAGTACCTACTTATTTAGTTTTTTCGTTATATCTGATATTACCTAATAAAAAAATCGTTGAATTTTATTTGGAATAGTTATTAATAAATCAATCTATTTCATGGCTAACTACGTTAAAAGTGAAAATAAGTGAGAAAAGCATCGATAACTACGTTATTATTATGAATAACTCTATGGAGTATTATATCGTTGAAAATCTCTAAAAATGTCAGATTTTTTGAGGTCATAGCCAACTATAGTTTCAATTCAAAAGAAGGTAAGTTTGTTTAATATCTCGAAAATGAGAGCTGTTATGTAAAAAAACTGCAAATCTTTCCCAATTTAACCATTGCTCTATCTCCGCTAATTTCCGAGATCCCCATACTGATCATCAAAAAAAACTCACCCTGTATATAATATATATTGTTTCTGGTTAGGGAACCTTCATGAGTTGCAGTTCCCACCATTGAATGTCCTCTCGAACACTTCTTTATGTATTTGATACATTTAAATTTGAAGACGAGAGATGTAAAGACCGACGTCTAGGATTTTAGGGGAAACTAGCACATAGAGGTACCGAATCTGGAGCCGTTCCATGTAATTTCTTTTACCCGTAACTCCTAGGTTAGAATCTCACTATGAAATTTTCAGGTTAACGTCAGCTGTCAGAGATATTGAATACTCTCTTCGAGGTGTCATTCTTTTGTACAAAGTTACATTTCAAGGTTCCTCCTTATACTTTAGTAAAATTTCCTTCCAGCCACACTATTACGCCAAACTATTTGAAAGCTATTTGGTATATAACAACACCTACCTCTATTCTTCTTTAAAATCCACTTTAAGACCATAACAGACTTTATCAATTTCTACAGCCCCATGGGGGAGTTATATGGTTAGATAGCCTTCCACCCCCAATTCATGAAGAAGGTTTTAGTTTTTAAATGCAAGAGTGGGTTTTAAGGATAAGAGCGTCAAAGAAGGATATCGCAGCAATAAACTATCGGAATGTTATAGAACTTTCTAAAAGATTCGATATTATTCTACAATACTCCATAATGTTTTTATATATGGTAAAATTTTTTAGAAGGGTCGATAATATTCTATTACGCTCCGTAATATTCTTGTGTTGAAGAATTTTCTAGAGAGGTTCGATATTATTCTAGAATGCCCCGTAATGTTAGAAACTGAAAACTGAAATACAAATTCTTCTGGAACATCCTCAAATACTTGATTATAAAAACAGTATTTATTCAGCGAATTGCCGTTTCAATTTTAAATTCCAAATTTCAGTACAAGCATTTAGTGTCACTATAAATAAAGCACAAGGATAAACGTTCAGATATAATTTAAAAGAACAATGCTTTTCTTACGGTCAGTTATGTATATCTTACTCTAGTATTGGAAACCCAAAAAATTCTCTTCACCAAATAATAAAATGACAAATGTAGTTTATAAGCAAATATTGTAATTAAATAAGGTAATTATTTAACAAATCAAATTCAACTATCCAAAGACTATGAAGATTTGATTGAGATTTATAATTTTTATATTTAAACATTCATTTTTATTAATTCAGATTCGATTGGTAATGTTCTACTTTTAAAAGTTGTTGGCAAAAATTTTGAGAAATATTGGACAATCCAATTTTTTCGTTTAAACGAAAAATTAGTCACAGAATTCATAATATGACAGCTTTCATTTCAAACTAATTTAGCATTAACACGGGTTTTGAACATGATTCTACACTAATCCTAAGTTTGATTAACAACTCTCATAAATTGTTCTAGGTAGATATTAAATTTGTAAATATCTTGATAGAATTGCAACTAAAACTGTATTATCACTAAACAATTCATGATTTTGAAACGGTTTGTGAGTCACAACGAAATGTAGGTATGTAAACAAAGATACTTACTGAACTTCCGACAGAAATAATAGTCTTATTTACCTTTTACAAAATGTGCAGCCTTTGACCTTATTTAATTCATTATTGGTCAAAAAACCTTCTGCCGTAACGAGATACTACAAGACATACCCACCAAAAATACATAATAAGTCACGGTTCTTAATTATATTACGAATCGGAAACACCACCAAACATTTAACATCCTGAGAATATGATAGATATCATACAGAACCGTAACGAATTGTAAATGACAGACGATCTAGTGTATCTGGATGAAGATTAATAATCTCTGGCGATTTAAGACTTAATTTTGAACGAATGCGTAACTAAAAATGTGAGTTATGGCCAAGAATTTTCTAAACATTAATTATAAAACTTTAAACTGTAATTGCAAATAAATACCATAAAACTTATTTTAGATATTTTGCTATAGAAAAAGTTAGTAGTTTTTTCAACAGAGTAATACAGTGAACATTTACAATGCGAAAAAGTGTCTAAAATTTGTCCCGAATAGAAGTGGTACTTTATTGCTGTATAGTTGCAACTTAACATAGAACCACAAATTGATCTACTTAAACAAAGTATCAAATAACTTTACTCATCCACTGGAATCAAGCAAGAATTTCTTCAGATTCAAGAGAACATTGTTGAAGAAGTTAAAATACGCAGTAAAGTATTTAGTAATTCAACTACCCTGGATATAAACAAAACAATAGTCGTTGTGCGACAAACTATTCACAGTTACAAACTATTTCGTGACTAATTGGAAAAGGATGAAAATCAAAAAGCACCTTTACGTCATTTCTTTTAAGGTAGAGATGTACTGTTGGAGACGACTGCTGCGTGTATCTTGGACATTGAGAACCAACCAATGAGTTCTCAATGAAAAAAAATAACCTCAGAGATTGTCTCAGATAGTAAATCAACGTATTCTAAAATATTTTGGACATGTCTTAAGATCAGACAGCGATAATATTGAAAGACTGATTGTATTAGGCAAAGTAACTGGGAGAAAATGGATATAGGGTGTAATACTATAAGTCGTTTGAAAGTTTCAAAACACCATGTTTACCTTATTGTTTTGCATTATATGTGTTCTAATTACATTAAGACCTAGTACTAAAAAACCTTCATGACAGTAACGTGGTGGATCTTCTGATGTCCACCTTTGTCTGTGTTGGCATTATCTGTTTAACATCCACCTTCTCAGGGATCCTCTTTCTCTCGACCCTCAACTTCAAGATCAAAGCACGAGATTTTTTTTAGAAAAAACCTCGAAAACAACACTAAACGGACTCCAGACTCGGAGGGATACACAGATAAGTATTACACAATCAATACATTACTTATATACAGGAAGATCATTTTATAGACATCTCTTTCTCTCAGAATAGTGAGGAAGAATCTCTGTACGACAGCAGTAATCCGGGCAATTTTATTGCCTTACTACACTTTGTTCTACATATACAATTTTTAAATACTTATCTGAAAAAAAATTGGAGGAGAGAAAACAATGAAGACAAAATTTTTTAATAATTTTTTTCAGTACTGGTATTAAAACCTATCCGATAATCTATTTTTAGATGTACTGGGAATTGCAAATTAGAACACATATACTGAGTTTTGTACAAAACTCAATCGTTCTAATAATTTCCATTAGGAGTAAACCAAAACTTTTGGTTTACTAAAGGGTTCTCCAATAATGGTGTTTTGTGCGATGAGAGATGATTTCAAACGACTTGTGTTTATACAAAAGTATTGTGCAGCACTCTAACAAGAGCGTAGTAAAACCCACATAAGTTATGGAAAATTCATTTGTAGAAAAATGTATTTACCAACATAGTTATCTAAAAATCGAGAGGACATTCTATTGTGGGAAGAACTGATGAAGGTTCCCGGCCAGAAACAAATAATATTGAACAAACGAATGACAATCTCGAGTAAAGAGTAACGCTCAACTGATTTGCCCTTTT